>CM060084.1:2311565-2911565 GCA_030533445.1 Cyprinodon diabolis
TGTATATATATATCTATATACTTATAGACACACACACACACACATATATATATATATAAATAAAATATGTTTTTATCTGCATTTAGGGAGTCACGAGTCACATGTTCTGAAAGTAATCTAGTGTATATACATTATATATACATATATACACATATACATACACACATATATACACACATATATATACATATATACACACATATATACACACATATATATACTGTATATACATATATATACACATATATATATACATATATACACACATATATATATACATATATACACACATATATATACATATATATACACACACATATATATGCATATATATATATACACACATATATACACACATATACACACACACACACATACACACACACATATATATATATATATATATATATATATATGTTTTTATGTGTATTTAGGGAGTCACATGTTCTGAAAAGTAATCTAGTTTGCAGAAAGAGTGGGATGTCCAGCCCACTTATAGAAATGGTTTCTGTTCAGTGCCGATGCCAAGACTTCCTCTAGAAAAGTTAATCTTTTAATCTATATAAGAATAAAAGTGCTTCCTAATGATTAAATTTGAAACCCCCCTGATGAGTAAATTAAATCCTCAGATCATATGAAAGTGCGAAAAGATAAAAAATCTGACCTTTCACAAAAAATAAGTTATCTCAATTAGTGTCATATTTTAATTGAGTAATTGCTGATTCCTTGATAGAGGAATATCTTTAACATTTGTTCTGCCTGAATCTGCTAAATGTTTCTTAATCTCCAAGAAACAATTACGGGCAGCAAATTTTAAAATATGTGAAAATAATTTCCCCTCTAGAAAAAATCTAAAACGTCTAGGAGAACATCTGCCACTTCAAATATGACAAAATACAAAAAGAAAAGAGAAACGAGAGCAAGAGAGCTGATCTAAAAACAAATGCGCTAAAGTCAGGGGGGATTGCTGTAAAGGACCATGTGTGAAAAACAAGAAGATAACAACCTAACAGAAATGCATTGAAACAAGAACTAATTATCAGCACACAGGAATGAGAGCAGAGATGTGCGAGGATAGTAATTAGTATAATCATTCAGTTAAAATAAAAAAAGGCTTCAGTAAATGAAACAAAATATAAAAAATGATTAGCATTTACTATCAGAATAAAGAAGTTGGTTGGAATTTAATTTTATTTATATAAATGACAGCCCACTGCTCCCCAAGAGGATGGGTTAAATGCAAAGAGTTCATTTTGTTGAACTGTACTTGTGAAAGTGGAATGACAATGAAACGCTGGGAATAAAACTGTTTTTGTGGTGACAGTATTCTAACAATCAACAACTACATTTCTAGAGTAGCCCTAACAATGCAACATAGTGATATGTCCCGGAACTATTAATGCATGAGGCCGAGCAAACGCTGTACGAGTTTTATTCCATTTCATGCCGATTCTCCAGTCGTGAGAGGATTTTTTGGAGCAGGCCGTATTTCTGCCTCATAGTGCGTCCTGCATCGTGAAGGATCAGGAATCGTAAGAAAGAAATCAAATATGTTTGAGATTCAGTCAGCTCTCGTCCTAGTTGCTCTACCTCTTCTTCCAGATTGAGGAGTCCGACCAGCGCCATCTCTCTGCGCTGAGTCTGACGTGGTTTCTGGACGTGCAGGTAAATTACGTCAGAGCCTTACAGTGGAAGAACAAACATTGTGAGCTGTGAACTTTTAAACCCTGCTGTTTTGTCATACAGTTTGACCTGCAACTGAGTGCAGTGATGAAAAATATCGTAGAGTGTGCGTACTGCTTAAGATAACTGAAGAAAACTTGAACAGTTAACAGGAGAACTAATATAATTATTAATATCATTTATTTGCCAGCCAGTTTTAGGAAAGCAACTGCTAACAATACTTGAGGTTATTTAAGGTCGCCCAGTTAGAGTCAGGAGGGTCTGCTGCCATAAACAGATGCCACTCAGACCAAGAAGATGATGTTCTATGGAAAGACAGTTTGCTGTTTAACTGAAACAACAAAAAGGCAAAGTAAAAGAAACGTGATTGTGATCATCAAAGGGCTTAAAAATTAACTTGTAATATCCAATAACATTTATTAATTTATATTTTTGTTTGTCTTAGCACCCCCCCTTCAGTGTCCACCATATTGGATCAGTCCATTTGCTGCACATGTTCAGAAAGGTCCAATCAGACAGCAGCAAACCATTTGAAAACAAACCATGCAAAGAGCAGTATTGCCAACTTAGCGCTTTAGTTGCTATATTTAGCCACTTTTCAGACCCCTCTAGCACTTTGATTTCTAAAAAGCTCCTAGCGCCAAATCTAGAGACTTTTTTCTGCTACTGGAGACTTTGGAGACAACATCTAAAAGCAGCGAACTCTGCTCTCCAGAGCAAGTAGATTGGTAACCCCGCCTCCTGCTCTCCTCTATCTTGTCTGCTGTCATGATTCATGCAGCTATTATTTCATCCAAATGAAAAATGGAGAACAGATAAGCAGATCATGGCTTGTCTACAGTGAAAAGAAGGACTGGGTTATTTACTTTGGCCTTTTTGGAAACACAGGAAGGAGCAATCAGCTAAGTGAGCTTAGTGCTTGGAAAAAATCTTTCATTCCTTTAGAGACAGCATGAAAAGTCAGCTGAGTACAAAACATAGAGAGGAAAACAAGAAGAAAAGGGACAAGAAGAGAGGGACACAACCTAGAACAGATCATGGATGTCTATTCTAATAACATTTCTATATATGTATCATTCTATTCAATTCTGTTTATTTCTACAGTGCCAATTCACAACACAAGTCACCTCAAGGCACTTTACAGTTCAACCAGATCATACAGTCAAATTAATGGGTCTGTTTTATGTGTTGTCTTTGCCTGTCTTTGCCTGGGGCCCCATATTTCCTACATCCTCCCCTGGATGGACCCTGACAACATTAAATCACTTTCCAAAAACTTTGTAGAACTATGTCATATGTAGATATCTTAATCTTTCATATTTCTGCTAAACAGAACACAGTAGTATTTGGGAGTCTTGTATTTATAATGATTTACCTTTTGGGGACGTGCATAAAGACACAATTTTACTTCTGTCCTCGGCACTACTGTTTCTGTCTTCTACACCTGAGACGCATCATCATGTGGAGCTGTCATGCATCACATGCTTATCTCAGAAAAATAAGTGACGCGGGGGAAAGCGAAGCATCTTGTTGGAACTTGCACCTATGCAGCAGCATGTGTGGGTATGGCTGTGGCTGATAACCATTAAACTTAATGTCCTTCCCTTGCTAAAAATTCATTATGTGCGTGCGTGGGAGTGAATGTGTGCAACGTGTGTGTATGAGTACAACCGATTGTGAGTAGACAGCTTTGAGGGATAGAGGGGCCTATCATTAAAAAATCATTTGTGCTTGTTAGCAGCTTGACAGGAAAAGTATAGGCAGCAGGACTCTGCATTATACTGGTTGACTTTCTCTCACCCCACTGAGTAATTCTGTAGAGGATGTAAAGCAAGCAGAACTTGTGGATTTCATTGCCTACAATTATGTTGCTTTTTCCAGGTCCAATAGCTCACAGTCAAGGCCACCCTCGGACATGTCATTTTTAACATTCATGGGAGTGCTTGCTCAGAACAAGTTCTGATTTGAACTTAAGTGCTGAAACTAGTGAACTGATTTGCACCTTGGTGAAGCATGCATCACAATCAGGAAGCAAATGGTTCTGAGCACAGTGGGTTTTCCAGCAAAACCCTGAAATAACCAAAATTACTGCTAATAACAGTAAAAGCCTTATTTTCTTGGTCCCAGCAAAGAAAATGCTGAATTTTCTACCTAATAGCTGTGAAAATCTGACATTTAAAAAAATATTTTCCATTTTCATTTGTGTCCAATTCAAATTTAATGATTTGATTTAACGATTGCAATTTAGGAAACAGTTCAACTTCTGAAACTAACTTTCTGTTTCAGTGTTCAAAGAATTGTGTATCATGTGAACTTTGCTATATCGAGTTTGGCACCAAATTTGTTTAAATCTTCCATAGTTCTGACTCCACGTAACATTAGCGCTTCGTTCCTGTTAAAAACCCAGCAGACCACATGTGACTGACCTCAATCCAATAGACAGTCTTTGGAGGAAGGATTGTTTCAGTAAGGGTGATTTTCAGCCGTGGAAACTTTGTGTTCATTACCAAAAGTAAATTACCAAAAAAACAACAAGAGGAAACATGCGAGGTTCTTTAACTCAGATATAATACGGGTTTGACCACTGAAAGGCCGAATAGAGGCTGTTCCTCTTAGGGATGCACGATATAATCGGCCCCCTATCGGTATCGGCCTTAAAACTGAATATCGGACATCGGCCACCCCACCGATATTTAACCCGATATTTGATCAGCTTCTGAGTTTCTAAAGTCTAAAAAAAAATAAAATACTACTTCTTCTTCTTCCTCAAAAACTTCTTTTTTACAGACTTAAAAACTTCTAAAGACGAGGGAAAAAATATTGATACATTAAAATATCACAATATTTTTATATGTTGATATATTGACGCGGTATCGATCTATTTTACTAACAAAATCTCACAAGAATTTACAAAATATCACGAGAGTTTGTAACAGAACGATGAAATTTCACGAGATTTTGAAAGTAAACTAGATCGATACCGCGTTTTTAAAAATCAATTTGATATCAGCAAATGAAAATATATTTGAGTATATTATTTTTCAAAGTGTCAGAAATGGATAACAAAACTGCTATTTTCAATGACTACTTATTTTTGTCCAGCTTTAACATCGGTATCGATGTCGGTTATCGGCTACATGAGTTTTAAAATATCGGCATATCGGATATCGGCCAAAATCCCAATATCGTGCATCCCTAGTTCAACTGATTATTCAGTTGCTCTTTATTTCCCAAAGATATGGGAGGAGGAGAGGAGAGAATGGATGTTTCAGCTGCCTGAAATAATCTGTTCCCCCTCCATAACATGGAAAAAAATGTATGTACCTGCAAGTCTTTAACTGTGCTTATTCCTCTCTTCATCAACAACAAATCCTGTGCATTTGGTCATATTTACTCTTTATTTGCAAAAATTAAAGGAGGGGAACCATATATCCGTGTTATGGAGGGGAACAGATTATTTCAAGCTGAAATATACACATATCAATTTCTTTAAATTTGATATGTGTGATATATTATACCAGAAATGTCCTTAATCCAGTAATCTGTCATGTTTTACATTAGAAGGGGATTAATCAGAAATTCTACACTCTCATCTTCGCAGGACGTCTTAATTTGTGTGCCCTGCTATCAGCCAGTTTCCATCCTCTTATATCAGCAATGAAAAATAAAAAATACTCTACGTGTTGGAAATCTGTGTTTGGTGACTGACGTTTATTTCTGTCAGGCTGAAGGGACAAAAGTTGGAGAAATAACTATTCTCTTGGTTTTTAAAAAAACAACACAAAACAGCGTAAGAAGACCTCGTTAATGTATTTATTTGATACATTTGTAAAAATAGCGACCGATTAAACTGAATGTTACAAAGTTGACGTGATTATATGAGCTGTTTTCACCGGGAAATGATCAGGAGCGCCTTGAAAATGGTCAGATCCGCATCTCTGGCTGCAGGGGCGGAGCTAGATGGGGGGCCAGAGGTGGCCATGGCCACCCTTACCCAATCATTGGCCACCCCTACCATTTTTTCCCTATAATACAGACGGTGGCAACAGTAATACTAACTTATTTAACGTTTTAATTTTCTATATGTAAACAATTACCTGACAACAAAAACCTGGTGGTTAATTATGCACATCGTTATACTAACATTAAAGATATAATTATATAAGATATAAATACACAATTCTTGCTCTTTTCAGAACTACATTTTGTCTTTTATGGGGTAAAGAGAAAATTATGTCTCTGCAAGTCATCTAGGAATCTGCACTGAAATCAGAGATAAATAACTACTTTAATAATAAGTAATCAATTTATTGTAGATATTAGTACATGTAAATATTAATTTTATGCTGAATGATTCTTAATAAAATTAGGTCAGTAATGACAATGAATAAGATGTTCGCCCCAGAACTCAAAACTGAAAGAATTTTGTCCACTACACCTTTAATTTAGACAGCATGGATTTTTAAATATATGCTTCTATTTCTTAGAAAAGGCTGTAGAAAAGTATAGTTTGTCTTTATTTAGAAAATATGGATGTAGTGATTGTTCATTTTCCTTTTGGTACAGTGTAGATTGACCCTGGGGTTTTGGCACCTATCCACTTTTGGCCACCCCTCAGTGTGCACTGGTTATTGCCTGGCCACCCTTATTAAAATTTTCTGGCTACACCTCTGTCTGGCTGAAATACGCCTGAAATGGTAATTTGTTTTGGGACTTATAAAAGTGTTTTGTTTCGAATGTTTTTTATTTGTTTTCTTAAAATGCTATTTGTTTAGAATTTTTAAAAGTGTTTTGTTTCTTTATTTTTTTTTTATGTAAATTTGTTTCCTGAAATGATCATTTGTTTTGGAACTTGTAAAAGTTTTTTAGATTTTGTAATGTTGGTTTGCACCTCCCGGCCTCCGTATATCTCACTCCACTAATTTTGTTCAAATATAAAGCGGTAAGGAGATAAGGAGTTAGGAACCTTTTTTCATTTTGTTTTCGGAGTTCTCAGGTGTTTTGTTTCTCTTTAAGAGTGTCTGCAGCGTGCTGTCAACAGTGATATCCCTTCATCCAAAATCATATTGTTTAAAGATTCATCTAAACACCTTTTCCAGTCTGTGTGCCGCTAAAATGCTGATAGCATGCAAATGGAAACTGCCTCATCTATTATCTTTAAATAAATGGAAGTCAGATTTTATATATATAGCCTTCAGTGCCTGGTTCTGCTGGAGGTTTCTTCCTGTTCAAAGGGAGTTTTTCCTCTCCACTGTCACCACAAGCATGCTTAGTGTGAGGGATTGCTGAAGAGTCAATGAGTCGATGCAATCAGCTGGTTTTCCTTAGATTGAAAACTTTGAATCAATCTGACTGGATGATCTGGTGAACTGGAAAGTGACCTGAGATGACATGATGTGAATATAATATAGCATTTGTTGAACAGTAGTTTGTTTTGTCATATTTTAATTTTGTGGATATGTTTGGCTGTAAATATTTATTTATTTATTTATTCTGCTATTATTGCCACACTGCCATTTTATTTTCTGAAACATTGTTGCTCTTGTTGTCTACTTTAAGCTTTCCACATCAGTGTTTATTTCAAACTAAATAGAAAAAAACAAAACAATAAGATTAACCCACAAAACAACAATATTGCATGTAAATATATTATCTAATAAATTACAATTTGATGACATTTATTTCCAAATTTGAATACGTTTTGGCTCCCGTATTGTAACCTAATACTGTTTCAGACTTCTCTTCTTTTCCACAGCTTTTAAACTGACCACTGTCAAGCATTCCTTGGTCCAATCCAGTAACTTTTGTAAGAAATTTATTGCGCTGAATTTTATTTAGAAATATTACACCCTGAGTCCAAATGAATTTGCACTTATTGCATTTTAAAAGCACTGAAAAATATTTAACAATGTTTTTGGGGAGAAATAGGATAAAAACTGAACATGTTGGAAGGGAAACTGCTTAGTTTCTTGTTTTAATGAATATAAAAAATAAAAAAAAAACAAAGGCATGAAAAACTCACATCACCTGATGTTATGCTTAGTTCTTGGGTGAAAAAAAACTCAACAATCTTATGTAAATTATTTTGACCCTTGCCACCTCCTTATCTCATCAAATATTATAGCAGAAAATTTATTTTTTATTACTTAACATCTAAAAGAACTGCTTTTTTCACTGCCTGGAAAAAAAAAAAAGGTTATATTCAACTGAGCAAATAGCTTCTTATTAGAAAAGCACAGCAGTGATTATTATATTTCAGTAATGAAAAAAGTAGGTTTTGTTTCCCTTGTTAGAAAACAGATTTATTGTTTATGTTTCAGAAAGGTCATATTATTGATCTGCATTGGGCGAACAACAAAGAAAGAAAATCTATGGATACAGTTAAACCTGCAAAACCTAAGGTTAGAGGAGAGCAACAATTTCATAAAACCTGGAATAGAGGCATGGATTTAGAGTTTTGTGAGATCAAATATAGTCAGAATGAAAACTTGGAAAATAATCAAATTGAAGAGCAAGAACCCATAAACCTTAAAAGGTTAGAGCTTCTTGCACAACACAAGAAGAACTCAAGTTGCTGGTGAAGAGTCTCAGCCATCCAGGTCATATTGATTCCAAAAAAGTGTGAAAACGTTCCTCTGGACTTTGTTTCCAGGTTTGAAGACGTTTCTCTTCCCATCCAGGAAGCTTTTTCAATTCAAAATGTCAGAAATAGCGTTGAGTTCCAGGCTTTATAGAGTGGACCTAAAACATAGAAGAGTGACCTCCTTGGGACAAGACTCTGGGGTACATCTACATCTTAGGTCAGTGGTCCCCAACCACCGGGCCGCGGACCGGTACCGGTCCGTCGGTCATTTGGTACCGGGCCGCACAGAAAAAAGTATATATATATATAATTTATCGACGATCAGAGTCTGAGTGATGTTTTATTTTGAGAAAAATTTTAAAAATTGCGGTATTCTCTCCCAATTACATCAGTCGGTGCATCTGTGCCTCTTGACACAGGTTAATTCAGGTCAAGACTCATCTATAACATCCTGTCTTTGTGAAGCGGGATTTTCTGCGGTTACAGCGACCAAAACAAAGCTCCAGAGCGGACTGGACATCAGGAGCACACTCCGTCTGTCATTGTCTCTGATTACGCCTAGATGGGACCGGTTTGTTGTTTTATTTTTATGCTGTTTGTATTTGATTTTATGCCAGTCGTATCATTTTACTGGATCGTATTTACCCCCACCCGCCACCGCCGGCCGGTCCGTGAAAATATTGTCTGACATATAGCGGTTCGTGGTGCAAAAAAAGTTGCCTTAGGTGGTTTAAGAGGTGTGTGAATGAAGCCATGTATGGTAAGAAAGAAAAATCAACCTTAAACAGAGGGGGGGGGGCTCAGGTTTCACTTTCAAAAACCTCCAATGCAGCGATTGAGTTGATTCCTTCCCGCTATCATTGCATCCCCAACCCCTTTACAGGAGAACCGAAGATCTCACCTATTCCAATCAGACCAACTTTCAGAGACATGGGGTATTGACAAAGAACCTAAAAGATCCTGATTCTAAATGGGCGGACCCAGTCGTCCGGTTCAATTTGCATGTTTTTTAAGCCAAAACAGGGCTTTGTTTAGCTACTGTATAAATCCTCGAACGCGACGCTATTTCTGACATTTTGAATTGAAAAACTGTCTTGATGGGAAGCGAAACATTTTCAAACTTAGAAACAAAGTCCAGTGGATTGTTATTGACTGTTTTGGAATGCAGCCTTAATCCTCAACATGCTGTTTTGTTTTTAGAATTGGTGTCACTCCTTACAGGTTCACAACACTGATAAAGAAGTTATCAATTTGGGCTTTTAAAATAAAAATAACATATAATATTCCACTTTAGAGGTTTACCATTTCATATTTCACATTCCTAATGGACAAAGAACACAAGAGCTATTAATCTGGATTATTCAAACTACATTTCCTAAAATTTCCTTTAAAACAACAGGCTATAGATATTGCAGGTAAGATTATTGCAAAGGCATGTCTAACATTGTGAATGCGACTGAGCTGGATATAAAATAGGAGATTTTTTTGGCCTCCCTAAACACTAATGACATGTTTCTGTTGTGGGTTTCATTGAAGACGCTGGGAGAGGGGTGATGACACTGGGATCAGATCAGTCTGACAAGTCTGCACCGTCATAAAGAAAGATGTACTATAAACCAAATAACAATAGAGGAAAGAATACACAAAACATTAAGCTAGCAAGTGGACATGCTGTAATGCAAGCTGTCATTGGATAAAAAAGTAAAAATATCTCTTTCTTTGAAACATTACAACATGGGAACTTTACCCTTAGTAAGAGAATACTCGTTAAACATTAACAATGGCTCATCCCAGAGCTGAAATGTCCAATTTTCTTTTCATCAACATCGTTTATGATGAATGCAAATATACTTTATGTAAACCTATCAAACAAGATAAGGAGACAGTCCCGGAACAACCACCAGCAGCTGGAAGAATCACATATGTGCAAAGCTGACTTTCTTTTGCCTCAAAGCTTTGATAAATGTTTAACAATTCAGCTCGCTCATTCTGGTGCTGCGCTACGCTGTGAGATAATGATAAAAATGTACTTTCTCTTAGCTGATAAGGGCACAAAAGGTGAGTGAAATAGAGAGTGATTCAAACAGACGACAGACGCAGGGATCATAACATGGCAAAGAAATGAAGGATGAACCCCTTCTTAGTGGTAAGCACCTTTTTTCCCAGAGACAGATTCAGAGAGGTGAACGAACAAAGACAACATCTAAACAGAAGAGGATTGGGATACGTATAAATAAGACAATACAATGGATTATAGGAAAGCCTCAGGATAAAAAGTAAAAAAATAAATAAATAGCATACTGATCTCGACTTGAATGGGGGTTACATAAAGGTCTAGGTTAAAGCAATAGTTGTTTCTATGAAGAAGTGTGCATGTAGAGTACTTATGCACACCTTAACTGCAGGGGACAGCTGTCGGGAGCAATCACAGTTTGAAGAATCAGAGGCCAATTCTTACGTGGGACTCAAACCTGCAAGCTGCTTCTTACATGTCTTGCTCAAGAGAAAATCTGCGATATCAAAAGATTCCCAAGAGGACATAATAAAACAACCTTTTCTTTATACCGTCTATTCTGTGACAGACAGCTTCTTTTTCATTGTCCTCAACCAATCACTAACCTCGTTGTTACATATAATTAAGAACACTTAGGGTGAGAAATGAATCTTGCCACAAACCGATGCTGACTTACAGTTAAAGCTGTTTAATTTAGGAACATCTGAGTAATTAGGTTAGACATTAAAGGAAAAGCCCGATCATATTTAGGTTACAAACTTCTGAAAGTACTTTAAGTATGAAATTATTACATAACTTTCATTAAATGATAAGTCTTTTTAATAAAGATTAATTTTATCTGAATGTGCTTTACATCCATGTTTGTCAAAGAACACTACTGCCACCTACTGGTTTGTGACGTCACGGTGCGGTATCGGCTGTTGATCAAGTCCCAGTGCTGTATCTGGTGTTTGTCACAACGCGCTATTATCCAAGTCATCTTGAAAACATTCTTCTTCCAAATGTCGGCTACATATTACGTGTTTTTTCTCTGGCCAGAAGTTCGATAGCAAATCCTCCCTCTTCAAGTTGGCGATCCAACGACCAACCCGTCCGTGGAGGATCAGGAATCAGAAAGGTGGAATAACTCTTTTTTTTCACTTTTACCCGATGTATTCCAGCATCCAGCTGCCATGCACGTGGGCATTGTCAGTTTCACTATAGCTCTGGTGAATTTCAATGGTGAAGTCCTCTGGAAATCTTCAATAATTGTTGTTGATTGCAGATGTGTCTAGTAGTTCCCATTGATTTAGCTTGTAAAGCGGGGAGAATGGCGCTAGGCTTACCGCACCGTGACGTCACTGCTGGAAGATGGCAGGAGGGAGGGGCTACTATATTTGGGCAAAAATGGCCGCTCCCAGACTCTGTGATGGCAAGTGATTTTTTTACTGATTAATGCTCAATTCTTTAAATCAAAGTTGTATGTATAAATAATGATCCATTGATTATTCCTCAATTAACAGACTTCTCCTTTAAAACAAACCTTGACCATTAAAATCTACTACTAGGCATCAGCTCATGTTAAGCAAAAAGGCTTTTTTCACATGTCATGCATTAGGAAACCTCAGGAAATTCAGGTCATCAGAAATGTGTTTGTTTCTGTCTCCATAATCTTTAGATGAAAACACTGAGTGGCAATGTTTTAAAAAAGCAAAGCTGGTGCACAGCTGTAATAATCCATGACTTTATTTATTGATCTGATTTTTACTAAAGCTGCTGTGACATTGTTTTGTACTTTGAAGGTATCATAGAATAGTGAAAAAGAAATGTCACGATTGTCAAAAGCAGAGAAAAGAAGTGGATCTTGTTGTTCTGTCCCGCCTATCTTTTCTGGTTTTGGTGTGCTACTGCTCTGAATGATGCAGGCTAACTGGGAACCAGGGTTTAAAATTCCCAGGATTTAGTTGCAGTAAAACCAAGTTTGTTTCCTCTCGGCTTTCCCCATTTTCAGGGGTCGCTACAGCAGGTCATTATAAATTGCTCACATACTAGGAGAAGTTTTGACGCAACCCTTCCTGATGCAACCAGTTTACCATGGGACTTGCATCGAAACTTAATATTTGCTTTTTCAATTTTTACTGCCTCTTTTTTTCTATATTTATTGATATACTTACGATAATAAAGACAAAAAAACAGAGTATTTTACAAGTACCTCAAGCTATCAGACAATTACAAGCCAAATTAATGATAAAGTAGGTCAACATGTCAGTTTTACTCTGGAGCAGGAGGTAATTGAAACCTAATCGCTTAATCACAGAAATGCACTACATGAAATTAGATCTTTTAATAATTGCAACTCAGGTTTAGAACAGGCTTAGGTTCAGATCAGCTGTGAGAAGGTTGCAAGTAGCTGGTTCAATCCCCACAGCCTGCACTCTCGGTCCCTGACTAAGACCCTTAACCCCACACTGCTCTCATGGCGCTGCACAATGGCAGCCCACTGCTCCCCAAGGGGATGGATTAAGTGCAGAGGTAAACTCCTCCAGTGTGAGATCAATAAAGTTCAATTATTATTATTATTATTATAAATTGATAGCCTCGTGAGACCATCCTGATCTCGCGAGCTTTCAAGGTTTCACTCGCTAATCAGTCTGGAGACTCTCCGTTGAAGAAAATTTGGAGCCGTTCACCAAACGAACGTCCAATCAGCGTTGGCTTTGAGGCGGGTTGAGGTGTGACGCAACGAGAAGCGCGACAGTTCAGTCTAAAGAACATGGCGGCTTCAGCCGATGAAACTAGCGTTAGCGTGGCTATCGAGCAAGTTTTATCGGAATTACAGAGTATTTCTTCACTGAAAGAAGACCAAAACACTGCTCTGGAGGCTTTTCTCAGAGGAAAAGATGTTTTTGCTCTTCTCCCGACTGGTTTCGGCAAGAGTTTGATCTATCAATTGGCTCCTCTTCGTCGTCGCTCTGTTAGTACGTCATATGCTTCGTTGATCTGATTGGTTTATTTGGCCCGTCTATCACCAACATAGGCCAATCAGCTAACCGGTATTTTCGCCCCTTCCCAAAATTACTATAACGGAAGGTTTCCAGATGGATATGCGGAGCAAAGTCTGGTTAATAAATTGAGCAATAAATAATACTTATCTTTACATATTCAACTACAGGGTCACTCCCTGAATTTCTTTATGACCTCTCTGTTCAGAGGCATTTGGTTGCACTGGATTTCACTCCAGATTTTATTTGTAAAATATTTTTTATATCATCATGTATCCATCATCTCCCCTTTCACAATTATGCTATTTTGTCTTGGTTATCAAAAAAAGTCACCAAGAATTGAAGATTATTAAGTTTTGTGGTTTCTATGTGCAAAAAGTGCACAAATAATCCTGTAAGGGACTGCAGATATCTTTTTGTAACTCAAAAACAGAGAAAAGTTTTGTCCATTTTACATTTCTTTAAAAAAAATGAAAAGAAATTCTAACTTTAAATTTGAGGCAAATATATTTATTTTATTAGCTTCCCTAAAATCCATCCTTTCATTTTTACTTGTCTCGTAATGGAATTAAAGAGAATTTCTACTTTACTCCAACCGCACCACTTTGCTTTGACATATGATAATAGTACACACTATTCAATCTTGTAGTACTTACAGACCCACAGATATACAGTACATATCCCATAACATGTGGCATGGTATTAACACTGTCATTAGCAGCCCAGTAACAACCTAACAAATATGTCCAAATAGGAGCTCTATGGTCAAACACTTCCTACACCTCCCATATGACATCCGCACTTTCGGTTCCTGGCGGAGCCACGGGGGCCCTCGCACCTCCTACTGAGGATGCTAAAATAGGCGTGACAAATGTCTTGCAATCCTGGGCAAGTTCTTCTCCTACCCAGAGGCCATTGGTGTGGCTTGGACAAGAGAGGACATGACAGGACATGACATAACACCATGCACTCTGGAGGAGGAGCTGTCACTTCGGGCAATGAAGCACCTTTCATCCATGAACAATATGGTGTAGATGCACAGACTGGAGAAAATACCACACCTCTTCTTTGTAATAGCTAATTCTCCGCTATGTCTACTGATAGTTTGGCCTATTTAAAGTTTCTTGCTTTTGAGAGGCAGACAGCAGGTAATTATTGAACCAAAGAAAATATACACCAAATTCATGAGCCTTTAAACGTTATTTGTGTTTAACATGATCGAGTAAATGATGTTCTGCATCCAACTATCTCCCATATTTTCTGTTTATCTGAGGCCTGGTCATTAATGCCGACATTTTGGAGCATATAGGGTTCCAACAGCTGTCCTACCTTGTAACCTTAAATGTTCTCTTAAAGAGAAAACCTCTAAACTATGTACAGTTTAACCTTTTAAGACAGTAAGCACTTTTCAAGTAGGGCTGCTGGATTATTTTTTTCAATCAATCAATTAATAATTTGATAGAAGAAGGATTTTTAAAGAAGACTTTATGAATTTAAACCAGGTGAAACCCAAACTTTTCCATTTGAGGAGTTCTATATAAAACAGACTGACAAAAGCTTTTTTTTTTAAATCTTAAATGTAAAATGTTGATATATTTTGTTATAACTTTGGTGTAATTCCTGCTCTAACACTGCAAAAAATCTAAATCTAAGTCATTTTTTCTTAAAATCAGTGCATTTGATCTTGAATTGAGGAGGTAAAAGAAACATTTTGCCAATGGAACAAGACAATTTACACTTAAAATAAGAAAACACCATTGCATTGTCTTATTTCAAGTGCATATTATCTAATTATCTTATTTTAAGAGTAAAATTACTCATTCCATTGGCAAACTATCTAATTTACATACTCAAATTACGGGTGAATACACTTAATTTAAGAAAATTTTTCTTATTTCTAGATCGTTTTTGCAGTGAAGTGGTTCGCTCTGTCAGCTAAAGGTATGTTTTACAGTCTCTATACTCCAGTTAAGAACCGATTACTAAATTAGTTGATGATTATTTCAATAATTTTTAGTCACCATTAATCCGATTAATGGTTTCAGCCCTACTTTCAAGTGATTTAAAACAAATAATTATTTCCCCCATCTCTCCGCTCTTCTTTTTCCACTTATAAATTTGGCTTGGAGATAAATGCACTAGTTGGAGTAATGTCACTCATTTCTTACATAACGATTTTATTTCCAGCACAGAACACCTAGCAGGTGCCACTCTAAATCAGAAACTCTTCCCCATCAAACTCCAGTGGCTGGGAGGGACAGAAAATAGGCAAAAGGTAGCAATCAAACCCAACATCCTCTGAACTAAAATCATCAGAACCTTGACATTTTAGGTAGAACAGAACACCCACTTACCCATTACTGTTAATGGAATCCAGCAACACTCCCTAACCACCTCCAAGTGGAAAACCCTTAGAAAACAACTACTGAGGTGCTCCTGTTGGAATATTAAATGAGTTCTCTTGCAGCATCTTTGAATAAATTATTTTTCTTCTACTAGTTCAGGGGTCTGCAACCTGCGGCTCCACAGCCACATACAGCTCTTTGGACCCCCTACAGCGGCTCTTAATAGTGGCTAAAATGTATATAAAGAGCTAAATAATGTACTAGTCTTAAATTTTTTCTTAAACACAAAATGGAAATGACATTCAAAGAACCAGAAGTATGTTTTTAGAAGCATTTTTCTTTGAATTAGCTTGGAATTTATGTGTTTATTATTTTAAAAGCTAAAAATACATTATTTGTTGGCAACTAATTTCTCATATAAGATATAAAAAATAATTATTTATTTATTTATTTATTTATTTTTAAAGTCAGGTTATATTTTGAGGCCCTAAACAACTTTTACCTTGTCGGATTCGGGGCTAAATGGCTCTTTGGATATGAAAGGTTGCAGACCCCTGTACTAGTTGATGGTGGCTGACTGGCTGGTTCCAGCACCATGGACAGAGACAGCAGACCGGGAAGCTGCTGACAGAACCAGGAAGCTAATGGACTTGTTCAAACTTTATCACAATAAACAGAAAATTATTCGTCAACTAGTGTCAAAATCCAACAGTATTAAAGATGTTCTGAGAGCTGTTTTTTGTCTTGAAACCAATATAATGTGGTTAAGGGAGTGAATGAATTAATTAATGAATGAATGAAGGAATGCAAAGTGTTACACTTAAAGTTAATATAATGTACATTTGTGATTACTAAAATTTGCACCGACTGACACCTATTTAAATGCTGCAGCTCGGGAACCTGTTTAATTACAGCCCAGTATGCGAGTGACTCCACCGAGAGAGAGAGAGAGAAACACTTGATAACTGTGACATTTAAAATCTGCCTCATTTATCAAAAGCTGCCAAGGCAGAGTCAAAAAGGGTCATTACATAGTAAACATAGATTAACTGAACTCTCACAAAAACCACAGAAAGCGCTCTGAAACATTATTCCCATTCTGGTAAAATTGCCAATGTCAGCATACATCTTCCACGAGTTTGTCAATTAATTATCTTGCTTTTTGTCTATTTGTTTGCAGAGCAATAAGTGGAAGGCAGTGCCTGTGCTAAATAGCTGCCACCTTTAGCATGAATCTCCCATCGTTTTGTATGTCTAACGTTTGACTCGGCATTTCTGTCTCTATTTGTTAAAAACACTTCTTCCTCCTTTGATCTTATAGTACAGGCATAGTTTGGAATACTAAATTGGGCATTAATGGCATTTAGAGATAATTCAGAAAGAAATATAAAAGTTACCATGGGGAAGAACTAATAATTTTCTGTTCTCTTCAATAAACACAGATAGCTTTGAAGTTTCAGGGAAAGACTAAAGGTGAATGTTTAAACAAGGCCCCTTTAACTTGATAGGCATCCAAAATTCTGACTACTTCCCAAAATGTTCCTGGGTTTTCTTGTTTCTACATTTATAGCAGAGGTCACGGATTAGCGGACCCTGGCCCAGATCCGGTAGCCTGGGTGCCATTCCGAACTTAGTCCCGCCCACAACGTTTGAGTTTGGGAAGTTCGGTCTGGCATTGCTCAATAGTAGCGCGAGTATGCTCGCACAATATCTGGTGGGCCAATCAAATTGTCAGGGCGGGCTTTATACGATGATGGACAGATGATCAACAGTAACGTAATCAACCACGTCACCAAAGCGCGCTTGGGTGACAACAACAATGGCTGCCGCTGGAGAGTTGAGGTGAGTAGATTCTGCTATTAGGTCTGTTCTAGAAGATATCGACAGCAAATGAATTTTAAAAGAGGAACAGAGAAACGCGATCAAGGCATTTGTTGAAAAGAAAGATGTTTTTGGCGTCCTTCCTATGGGATTCGGCCAAAGTTTAATTTATCAGCTGGCTCCCTTGGTCGCTTAACATACGTCACGCACTCCGTTGCTCTTATTGGTTGTAGGTCTATCCAATTGAGCGCAGAGGCATTTTTTTTCCTGGTTCGTTCGAAACACGCCCCATAATAACAGCTCTATGGAGCAGCATCAGACTCATTCTGACTAGAATTGAGTAGGACCACGTCAGGCTACAGATCCGGACCCAACCTGATTTAAAACATTTAGAAATTTAGAAACGCATGTTGTCTGATGACAGTGTCTAATTTCACTTGCGCCTCTTCTCCTGTTAATACGGTAAAGCCCTCCGGAGCGTGCTTGAGAAGGGCTTAGTCTCCAGTTAAACCCAGGTTTAAAGCCTTGCAGGGCAGCCTAAAGCCCACTGCCAACATTAAGACAGAAAAAAGAAAGGAAATAACAAACGCTCAGTTCAGGTTTTTCATACAAGATAGGAATCAGGAAGTAGTCTACTTCAAAAAACACTTTAGGTTTTAAAATTGAAATATTTTCATTTTTTTTATTTAAAAATTCAATATATAACATGGCTGTGTGTTTCCTGGACGGGGTCGCCTTTTACAGCTGCTTTTTGTATCTCTGCTTCTGTCTCCTTGAACCCCAGTGGGCCTCAGCAGATGGCCGCTCACGCTGAGCCTGGTTCTGCTGGAGGTTTCTTCCTGTTCAAAGGGAGTTTTTCCTCTCCACTGTCGCTACAAGCATGCTTAGTGTGAGGGATTGTATTTGAGTCAATGAGTCGATGCAATCAGCTGGTTTTCCTTAGATAGAAAACTTGTATCAATCTGACTGGATGATCTGGTTGAACTGTAAAGTGCCTTAAGATGACGTGTTATGAATTTGGCGCTATATAAATAAACTGAATTGAATTGAATTGAATAAACACCTTATTTTATTAAATTCTGTGTTAAATTATGTTTAAAATAACAGATTATAATTAAAAATGTCTCCGGACCTTTAATGGTTGATGATTTTCTTTATTCGGACCCCAATTATTTTTAATTTGTCACCCCTGATTTATAGAACGATATTTCAACAGAAAATGTGCTTTTTTCAGGATGTGTTGTGGAGCATCGGCCCCAGGAAGCTCTGCATCTCGGCTTCGATGCTCCTGCAGCAACAGGATGTTTTTGAGTATCAGCAGCTGGCAGAAGCACAGAATGCCATAGAGAGGACAAAGATAAAGAGGGATCGGTTGGGAGGGATTGTATTTAATCTCGACGCCATTTATATTTAATAGTGTGCAGCTGCTTTGTTCTTTCTTTGATCATTGGCAGACCAGGTTGACTGTAACCCTGTGGAATTCACGGACACAAAAGAGTCCGTGTGCATGAATACAGGCAAAGGAGCAGGCTACTTACATTACCTGCACTTCCAATCATTTTTGGTTTTTGTCTTTCCTAATCCTTTATCTTTTTTCATTAATTTCTGCTGTTATGATTCTTTTTGCAGTGCTTCAAATGAACATAAGCTCCTTCAAACACATCATCCAGTTCTGTGAACTTGTAACAGGTTCAAACAAAGTCCCTATTTAATCACATCACTAACTTCCCTTTCAATATGCAGCTTTACAAGTGGTTTCTAGAATTTCTAAAAGTAGAATAGATCAGATTAATTTAGTTATCAGGCTCCCCCCCTTTGGAACCAACTACCAGTTTTAGTCCGTGAGGCAGACACTCTGTCTACTTTTAAGGCTAGGCTTAAAACTTTCCTTTTTGATAAAGCTTCTAGTTAGAGTGGCTCAGGTTATCCTGATCTATCTCTATAGTTCTGCTGCTATAGGCTTAGACTGCTGGAGGACATAGGGACCCCTAAATGCATCACAGACTTGCTATCAGTGTATCAACCCTCCGGACCACTCAGGTCTTCTGGCTCCAGCCTGCTCTGCATACCTAGAACCTGAACTAAACATGGAGAAGCAGCATTTCGTTCCTATGCTCCACTTATCTGGAACAAACTTCCAGAAAACTGTAAAAGTGCGGAAAGCCTGAGTTCCTTTAAATCAAGACTAAAAACACATTTGTTTAGGATTGCTTTCGACTGTTCTAGTTAAACAGTTCAACTAAAACATATTTTCTTTAGTCCAACTGTTTTTAATATTCTTTTTTGTTTCTGCATTTTTTATTTTATTTTATTATTATTATTTTTTTCCTACTTGCTTTGATTCTGTTTTATCTTCCTGTATTTTACTCATGTAAAGCACTTTGCATTGTCTTTGTACTGAATTGTGCTATACAAATAAATTTGCTGTCCTTGCCTTTGTCTCTAGATGCTGGAGCTTGGCCTGTTTTCCAGTGTAGTCCTGTTTCTCTGACTGTGACTAACTGGATGTGCTCTCTTCATCCTCTGACATGGGAGCTGGCTCGGAGCTCGTCTGCCTGGCTGTGTGTTTCCTGAACGGGGCCGCCTGTGGAGCTGGTTGACCGTTGCCTTTTGTATCTATGCTTCTTTTTCTATGTCTGCTTCTGTCTCCTTGAACCCCAGTCGGCCTCAGCAGATGGCCGCTCACACTGAGCCTGGAGTTTTCTTACTGTTAAAAGAGTTTTTCCTCTCCACTGTCGCTACAAGCATGCTTAGTGAGAGGAAGCCATATTTATGTACCCCTTTTAGTAAATGACATCAAATCCAACCAACTGGCCTCTGCGCGTGCATGATGGGAGGGGTATGGGAACCTTTTAAATATGGATATTACATTTTTTGCTGACCACATTTTTTTGTAATTCTTCAGAGGGGATAAATGCAAGTGTTTGCTGAGCAACAGCTTTTTTCATTGAAGAAAAAAACTGAGTACCTTTTCAAAAACTTTAGAAGTTAAGTTAATTTTAATTTGCAGAGTAAAGAAAAAACAAAAACAAAATTTAGTAAAAAAAAATAAAAACATTACATGAAAATAATATTGTCCTTTCTGTCCCTGGTGTTTGTTTGAACATCAGTTATCAGGTTGTGAATTATTAAAACCAGCACAGACAGGGGGTACCATACAATACAATACAAAGTTCAATAACCGCCATGTAGAAGTGGACACCTGGACGTGTTTGAGGGACGGACGAGAAGACAGAAAAAAACACCTGAGTCGGTTTTCTACCTTTACTCACAAATGGTGGAAAATTTTACAAATAATGGAAACCAAAGCAAAGTGAAAGGCTGACTCTCTAACTCTCTGGATTCTAATGCAGATCTAAAATAAAAAGATGAATCTGAATTACTTTGTGAAATCAAACAATTTGTAAGAGTAAAAAAAAAAAACTCAACAGTTTCTCTAATGAATTGTAGGGCTGAAACAATCAATCAATTATTAAAATAATCTAATTTACTAATTAGTTGATAATGAATTAACAATTAATTAACTATTAATCATAAAATTAACAATTAATAGTTAATTAGACAGTTAACAAATTAACCTATACTCCTGTTATTAATCTATTCATCATTAACTGGAGTATAGAGACTGTAAAACACGCCTTTATCTGAAAAACCTACACGCTTAGAGCTGGAATTATACCAGGATTGTAAAAAAAAAAATATATATAAAAATTTTGCATTTAAGAAAAAAAAAATGTGTCTGTCAATATTCTCTATCCAGAAGTGGAAAAGTTTGAGTTTCGTAAAACGTCTTCTTTAAAGAACCTTTGGCTATCCGATTATTAATCAATTAATCAAAGAAATAATCAATGGATTAATCAATTTGCAAAATAATAGTTGATTGGAGCCCTAATGTATTGCTTATCATGTTTTCTCATCCGTAAAAATAGAATATGTACTTAATTATACACAACCATGTGTTTTCTAACACATCAAATGGAAAATAAACTGATGGAAGTTTGTTATAACAAAAAAAGGGACCCACTTTGCACTTTTTTTCCAAATCTATAAAGAACTCTGAAAACAAAAAGTGTGTGATATGAACATAAAAGCAGCAATACAGGAGCAGCAAGATTGAAAAAAAAATGAGAGAAAAAATGTGACAGAGAGAGGAGACATGAAAGGTGTGACATCTGAGCACAAAAGGGCATAAAAGAAAGTGAGAAAAATGAGAGAGCGGAAGGGAGTGAAGGGCGGTATATGATGCTGAGAGTTGTCCAGGCAGGCAGATAGGCAGCTTGCTGGGGGGGTTCTCTGTGTGGTTTCCACCCCTGGGGGGTCGGAACAGCAGAGGAGAATGTAGAAGGGCTCATTTGGTTCCTCCTGAAAGGAAAGGCCAAAGCTTCTAGAGGCTGCCGTAAAGCCTGCTGTGTGGGGATGGACTCAGAAGCACGACACAGTTCAGAAATGAGCTAAATGGGAATCACACTGTGGACTGGAGAGCAAAATATGTGGCTGACGGTGAAGCATCAGGTGGACAAAAAGGTGAAAGACAACAGATGAAAGGACAAAGCCTCTGCTAGTATTTTTAGACATGTCCTCAGATCAGTGGAGAAATAAATTATGTTAACTGAAAAAATGGCAAGTAAATAAAACCTGATTTCATATTACATCAGAGAAAAATAAAAGTCCCAAAAAGAGTGTTTGGTTTTCTTAGAATGAGCCTTATTGGTACAGTGAATCACTGATGGTTCAAATATTTTGTTTTGTGGTGTTAAATTGTGAGTGCTTCTAATGAGCTTTCCAGACGGCTGCCTGTTATGTTGAGGGAAGAATGTGTTATTTGGCTGTGCTTATCCAAGCAGAGTAGGTAATAAGAGTGTAATGGGGAAACAGCGGAGTTGAGATACAATAAAAGAGGAGGAGGGCGGCTGCTTTGCTGGGATACACCGCTGAACTTGTTTTACTGGGATCTCTGAGCCGACGTTTCATCTTAAACACATAAACAGCGATGAAAAAGGACTCATTTAAAACGTACATATGTTCGGATGTGAAGCTTAATGTAGCAGCTTATATTAGATTGGGCTTTTAACTATAGCACACACTGTGATGTTATACAATAAATGTACAGTGTGGTAGGCGGAAACAGGATAAGATCAATGTTCAAGCAGTTTTAACCTTGGCACAGCTGCTGTAGTAATTCAGAAATTCAAAAAAGCATGTCAAATTTAGGAGTTATAGTTTTAAGATTTTGCTGATTTGTATTTGTCTCAACTGTAGGGTCATAAAGATAAACAGTGATCCAATATTTTCTATATTAGGTTTCCAACCAGACAGCCAGCACTAACAGGATCAATTTCTTCTACCTTTTTAAAAATATGGGCATTGTGTTTTTGAATACCTTAAATAGCTCAATTTATCCTGAGCTATCTCTATAGTTCTGCTGCTATAGGCTTAGACTGCTGGAGGACATAGGGACCCCTTTTTCATCATTCTGCTTCATTCTATCTCTATTCTCCCACTCTGCAGAATCTGTTAGTTCAATCTCTAACGTTCTGCTCTCTCTGCTTTTTCTCATAGTAGCTTCATCTGGTCTGTTCCTGTTTGGCTGTGACTCCATCCTGGAGAGAAATATCAGCTGTGCTGCTGCCATCAACACCTTTGTTTCTAGATGTTGGAGCTGTGGAGCTGGTTGACAGTTGCCTTTTGTATCTATGCTTCTTTTTCTATGTCTGCTTCCGCCTCCTTTAACCCCAGTGGGCCTCAGCAGATGGCCGCTCACACTGAGCCTGGTTCTGCTGGAGGTTTCTTCCTGTTCAAAGGGAGTTTTTCCTCTCCACTGTCGCTCCAAGCATGCATAGTGTGAGGGATTGCTCAAGAGTCAATGAGTCGATGCAATCAGCTGGTTTTCCTTAGATAGAAAACTTTGAATCAACTTGACTAAATTATCTGGTGAACCGTAAATTGCCTTGAGATGACGTGTGTTGCAAATTAGCGCTATAGAAATAGACTGAATTTAACTGAATTAAAATAAAATTTCTTTGAAAATGTAAGGTATCAATTTAATATTTTTTTTACAAATATTGGTGCATGAATACCAGATTCTGTCATTGCAAAATTATCATATAAAAAGGGGAATAGCACAGAATTGACGGCTTGGATACAGCATTTGGATGGATGTTATGTTAGTCTACCTACATTCTCGCTCTGCAGAAAGAAAGCTCATACGGTTACTCACAGCAAGAGCGGAGCCCAAGAGAAACAGGACTAATCACTGAAAAACAAGCCCAACTCTTTCAGGCATAATTGAAGGTGTTGGTGGCAGCAGCACATTTAGAAAAGCATCCTGCTACACACAGCAACCTATATTTAATCTTTGAATTCATCACTTACACAGAAGACGATTTGAAGGAGTTGTGATACACGAATCATATATTCCTACTTTAAGAAGAGAGATAAAGATTCAGTGCCTTGCTTTTTTCATTATTTAAAAGAGGAACACTCATGATTCAATGCATTTTAAAAAGCTATACACCAGAGATAAAATAAAGATTGCATTGCAGAATAAGCAAAAGAAATGCCCCCAAAAGGTTCAAACCACGCTCCACGAGTAGTTTTCAGATCATTTTCAGATAATTGATAATATATATACTTTTTTATTTAATTTAGCATCTGTTTATTACAAACTTTCCAATGAAAAATGGTGGTTAAACTCTTAAAACCCACTTAATTTTAAGCAAACCTCGTCTGTTTTGCATACCCTAATAGAAAAGCAAATAACTGAGGAACTGTAAGCCCAAATTACATATCTGACAAATCATTTGAAAGATAAATGAAAACATAAATATCAATAGTGTGAGTAAAATGCAGCCTAAACTGTATCAGATCAAAAACATGACTCAAAGTTCTTTTTTTCTTCTTGAAAATAATAGGTCTTTTTTTGAACAGCAGTAATAAAGACATGATTGAAAATAGGAATGTCTCTTTGTATTACATTTGTTCTACATCATGTCAACCACAACTGCAGTCAGAGCTGTGGAGCTTTGAGCTTTTGGTGTCACCAGCGTCTCCAAACCACTCCAAATGGGCCAAATTTTGCCAATTGACCCAGAGAATAACACTGAATCATTTTGATGGCCACAAAACATTTATGAAGCAAGTATTTTTCCACTTTCCACTTTTATATGATGATTCGTCCTAACCTGACTCCGCCAGATGGATTTGCTCCGCATATCCATTTGGAAACCTTCCGTTGAAGTAATTTTGGGAAGGGGCGAAAATACTGGTTAGCTGATTGGCCTATGTTGGTGATAGACGGGCCAAATAAACCAATCAGATCAACGAAGCATATGACGTACTAACAGAGCAACGACGAAGAGGAGCCAATTGATAGATCAAACTCTTGCTGAAACCAGTCAGGAGAAGAGCAAAAACATCTTTTCCTCTGAGAAAAGCCTCCAGAGCAGTGTTTTGCTCTTCTTTCAGTGAAGAAATACTCTGTAATTCCGATAAAACTTGCTCGATAGCCACGCTAACGCTAGTTTCATCGGCTGAAGCCGCCATGTTCTTTAGACTGAACTGTCGCGCTTCTCGTTGCGTCACACCTCAACCCGCCTCAAAGCCAACGCTGGTTGGACGTTCGTTTGGTGAACGGCTCCAAATTTTCTTTAACGGAGAGTCTCCAGACTGATCAGCGAGTGAAGTCTTGAAAGCTTGCGAGATCAGGATGGTCTCACGAGGCTAGGTTCGTCCATACTTACGGACGAATAGTGTGAATAATTGAAGACTGGATTTATAATACGGCTTTGGACGCCTTCAAAAGTATGTTGTCAGGCCTCATTGTAATTTTTACATTTTGAAATCCTGCTATATCAGTGTTAAATTGTGCTTTGGTGCTCACTGTGTCCATAAAATGAACTTGGTGGATGAATTGTGGAGCATCTAACTTTCTAACGATGTCTAAGATGTCTATATTGGTAACTCACTTTATACAGGGGCAGTGACTTGTATATTTCCCAACTTCAGAGGGTTCAAAATGCGTCAGGTACACGAAAATTCGACCACATTTCCCCTGTCTTAGCTTCATTACACTGGCTGCCAGTACATTTTAGGATTGATTTTAAAATTCTTTTATTTGTTTTTAAAACTCTTAATGGCCTTGCTCCTTCTCATCTGTCTGAGCTGTTGCATTTTACACCCCTCCCGTTCCCTCAGGTCAGCTGATCAGTTGCTTCTGAGGGGCCCAAAGACAAAATGCAGCTCAGAGGAGACTAAGCTGTGGAATGATCTGCCTCTGAGCAGAAGACAGGCCTCTTCTCTGGTTGTTTTTAAGTCCCTTCTTAAGACTCATCTTTTTTCCTTGGCTTTTGGCACAATTTGAGAGGTTTTACTTTGTTTTATTCTCTTTATATACTTATTTCTATTTTACACTCGTTTTTTTTTCTATTTGACAATTTTATTGTATTTTATGATTGTGTACAGCACTTTGGTCCTGTCCGGTGCATAAAGTGCTTCATAAATAAAGTTGGTATGGTATGGTATGTCTATATTAGTAAAAACTTTACATTTGTAATTTTCATGTATTCTGAATTTTTAGGCGTAAACACATAAACCGGGTCTTAGACGGGTTTGAAGAGGTTTTAAAAGCTGATAAACAACTTATGTCATCTTGTTTTTAAACAGCAGCTTTAAGAGAACGAAAAGACATGAACACAGCAAAGTGCTACAAAGTGGCATAAGATGCTAAAACCATTAGCATACATTAATGAAGTGAATTAAACTTTAGTTCGACATGGAAACTTTCCCCAAAATATACACAAATACCAAATTACAATAAAAAAATATTTTAACTAATGTGCCCGTGTAAATGATCAATCATCTGGGTCATAAAAAACACAAAACAGGCTTTTATCTGAGGCATCCGATAAGCTTAATTCAATTTCCAAGTTTAGCCCCATCAGCCATAAAAACTAATAACGTGAGACCAGTTCAGCCACTTAAACTCTCCTTAAAGCCACTGGTAGAGTCTAAATTAACAAAAAAGTAAAATCATCCAAAGGTTTTCCAGTTGTGGTTGTTTCTACCAACCACAACTTTTTTTTTCCCACTTCACCTACAAGATTCAGAAGCAAGAAGACATCGTCTCCTTAACGCTCACATCTTCTGGTTACTAAAATATCTTGAAAAAACAAGCAAACTCTTGTCTGCTGCTTCTCTCCTATCATTCTTTCACACTCCAACTCCGTCTCTTTCTCTGTCCTTCCAGCACTACCCCTCCTCCCATAGTGTCACAGTCCATATGGTGCTGCAACACTGTTGGTCTCCTGTGGCCACACTTCCCACGATGCATCTGTGGCTCTGGGCTTTCGATGGAACTGATAGGCTGAGAGCACTGGCGGTATCGACCAGCTATCGCCCGGTGTGAGGTCAGCTCAGTGCGGCGCTGGAGTGTGTCCGAGCAGCACACACCACTGACTTTCCGTCTATCATGAACTCTGCCAATCAATCCTCAATTTTCTGCTCTTACATTTGCCTCTATAGAAGCATCATCTTGTGTTAGTCGCTTTTCTTCCAGCGCGTTTTTCCCCTTTTCAGTTTGCCGTGGAGTATTTTCTTCTTTGAACCATCCGATTGATCCGTTTCCCCTAATTTCTTGAAGCCACACACAGTATGACATCAGTGGAAGGTTTGGCCTTTAAGGCTTCAGTAAAGATATTCTATTCAGGAAAAGAGACATGTTTTTGTTGTTTTGTTTTTTCTTTTAAGGCGGGTTTCACTGTTTTCTACCATGCTCCATGTTTTTGGTGTTGCTGTGAGCTGACTTTCCTGGCCGTCTGTGTCCATGCAGAGAAAACAGAGCTTAGAGGAGATCAATCCCATTGAGTCTGACTCTTTTCACCAGCCAAGGATCGATACTTTTGTTTCATGTCCCCCTCTGTAAAATACACACAGGAGTGTACATACACAGCCACAGTCTAATGATATGGCTGAGGGAGCTGACCCGACCCTTAAGCAGTGACCTATTGGCTAACTTGCTCAGATACAAAAGTTCATTATGATGGTTTTGCTAGGGCTAAATATCTGTTCTGCTCTTTTACTAAAAGGCATTAGAGAACTTGATTATATTTGCAACTTACTAAAAAAAGCATTTCTTTCTTAATACATGCTGCATTCAAAGTTTAAATAGAAATGTCTTCGCATATGAGTCAATATTTACTTAATATTGGATAAAGGAAAATCACCACAGTTTGTTTATTTACACAAGCATGTGATGTCCTGCAGTATTGACAATACTCTGGTTTTATTTATCAAACTTATTTACATATCTTAGCCTTTTTTTGCTTTAAAACTTATGTTATGCTCAGTAACTTTAGAGAAGTGTGGATTATTTACTAATTACTGTATATATTGTTGAAAAAATAACTGCCATGACACTAATATATTTATGTTGCTTTACAGTAGCAGCTATTCAGATTTTCCCACTTTCCTTGGTTCCTCATTGGCAATTCAATTCCTATTTAAACATCAATCTTTGTACTAGAATATTCTTTCTGTCATGATTTGTGGACATTAGGATCTAAAGAGACGCGTCATCTGCAGGTCAGACCCTGTAATCCAGAGAAAGGTTGGAATCGGAGTGAAAAAATATGCATTCCCAGGAGAAGGCCAGTGGCTGGAAGTTGGAGGGGATTTAGCTGGGAGTTGAAGGGAAGCGTGCTGCCATTTGGCTGGCGTTTGACTGGGAAGGGCTATTTTGACCAGCTACTACTGTAAGTCATAAAGCTTAGGGCCCTGCGACATCCTGCTGATTTATCCAGCGTATGCCTGACGTCCCAGAATATCCTAAAATGCATATTTCTATGTATTTTTTATTTTTATTTTGGCCGTATATAAAGAATATTCATAACGAGTCCAGAACTTATGTCCAAGGGCAGCGTACTGCCTTACGAAGCATCGGTTAAAGCTGCTCCCCTCAGGCGCTTAGCTGCACCTGAAGGGAACAGCGACAATAAAAAATAATAATAATAATAATAAAAATATAAAAAGAAAAATGAAAGAAAGAAGGTTTCTGGTGTCAGCGGATTGAGCGTCACGTCTGCTAGGAAGTGTGTTGGTGGTGGGCGTGAACGCAGGGAGGATCCATCACTCACCTTCTGGCTCACCCTATGATGGGGATGAAGTCTGGAGGAGAACCGACGGTTTCCTCCTGTGAACCCCCTTTATACCAAAACGCTGCCAATACGCCATTATGCAGTAGCTGGAAGTTAGAAACACGTTCAGCGCTCGTCTGGAACACGTCAGATACGCTGATATGCATTGGAGAGAAGTTCTGGATAAGTTAGACATAGGTTACTCAGAGGTTTAGGATCAGCTAGACGCCACGACTGATGAGGAACTGACACTGAACGGATGTCATCAGATAACCGACCTGGAACTGAAGGCCCACATATGGCATACGAAGTACTCGCCGTATGTCGACATGTGCGAGCATGTTTCAGCGTACTTATCACTTATACAGAACGTACCCATAACTTATCCAACATATGGCAGCATTTTTGACTGATTGTTTTGTACGTCAGGCAGACCCTGGTCTAAATCGTCAAGGTGTGACAGGGGCTTGAGCTTTGCCTGGTTTGCTTTGTATAAATGTTGCATAATCTCTACAGACTGCTTGAGCACTACTTTTATACTATACACACCTAGAAACGCAACATATGTTAACGGATTTCAAAATAAAAGCAACAAAGAGAGATATTTTGGAGACGTTAAATATTCAGTGGCAATGATCGAGCGTTACACCTCAGAAATGCCTAAATTTAACTCGCAGCAACAACCCAAAACACTGCAGTATTTTACCTTCAGCTACAGTATGCAGGTGCTCTGTCTATGCTGATGAAGGTTTCCTCAATTTGATATGGCCACCATTCAACATTCATTCACTTAATAATTATTTGACCACTTGATGATACTCATAAAGAACTAAACCTTCATACTCATGTCATCAAAAACCTTAGTTCTTAGTTCTTGCTAAAACATGTTTTAAGACATTTAACTCAATAAACACATAAATTAAAGGGATGGGGAAAACTATACACATGGAAAACTTTGTGTTTTACAAAATGTGGTTTATCTTTATTTTTCCATTTAGACAGGTAAAATTTTATTTTATTAATTCCAAAAAAAAAGTCATAATTTAGAGGCAAAATAAAAAATCTGATCGTATTGAAGTATTGTGAAAAATATAGTTTCTGTTCAGTTTAATTAATTAGAATCAAAAATAATTAATTGACTGAAAATGTTTTGTCATTGTCTCCTTTCTATCTCTTCTTTCTTTCTTCCTTTTTTTCTTTTTTTTTCTTTTTTCCTTTTTCTTCTTCTGTTTTTCTGCTCTATTACATTGCAGTGTCCATATAAACTGTAAAACTCCCTGCTTAATTATAATAAAGCAATTATATGCATAAATCAAGCGGAACACTATGGCGATAGCCGTACTGCTCCACTTGTGAAAGTAAAATTTGTTGGGCTCTTTTTGGCATCAAGACAATTATTCTTATTGCCACATTGCCAGACAGGACACTGTAAAAAAAAATAAAAAAATAAAAATAATAATAATTGACCCAACAAAAAAAAATAAAAAAATGCTCATAATGTTTTTTTTTTTTTTTTTTAAGGGCTGCATCCAACAATTATTTTGCTAATCGATAAGTAATCGAATAGACAAAGATTCCTTAAAGACGTTTTTTTTTTTTTACAGAATCAAACCAGGTGAAAATAAAAGTTTTTCACCTGAGGTGAAGTGAAGGTACGTCTCAATGTGTCTATGCTCCAGCTATAAATCAATTAGTAAATTAGTTGACGATTATTTCAATAATCAATTAATCCCATGAATTGTTTCAGCCCTATTTTTTTCAAACAAATTGCTATTCATTAAAATATACTTACACCTACATTGAGACCAGACAAATGGGTCTACTGAATGACTTATTGATAAATGGGTTATACTTTATAAATATAGTAACCAACCCGGTTCTTTCTAACTGCTGCACAGACTCACCTTGCCTGGAGTACTCATCAGCCTCGTGGTGCACCAAGTCTGTAATGCAGCCACCGTAGTGAAGCCTCTGCTCATGATCGAAGGCCTTCAGAGTCTCACTGGAGCTGTAGGATTTCTGTGTGGGAACCCGGCGCTCATCTGCATCCAGTGAGGACGTGTTGAACTGGGACTCCTTAGAACAACGGCTAGTGGTCAGAGAGCGGTTCTTATAGTCCTTTAGATCCATGTCCAAGTTCTCTTAAGGATGCTGATCTTTTTAAACAAACGGTGCAAAAAAGGAGGAGAAGGTTTAAAGGAAGAGGGCTGGAGAGGCTTTCTGGAGAATCCGCTACGGCTTCGGTCACCTGAAACACAAGGGAGGGGAAGGTGAGGAGTGAAGAGGAGTGCAAAGTTAGAATAAAATGAACAGAAGTTCTGCTCCAACTCACTCCCACCAAACACTCCTTATGGACCATACAGGGAGAGTTTGGTAAGAAGGAGCTCTACGAATGGACATTTGAGAAACCAGCAAATATACAACACATTGGAGTATTGATGTAGGATAAGTAAGGCTATTGTGGGGAGAAACCGAGCTGCCAGCACCGTGGTCCACAGAGATACTCGACCATCGACCGCCATGAAAAATAGTCATCCGGCAAACAAATCTATCCCACAAAAAACAGAGACTTAACTCCAACGCGGTCCAGACCAACCTGAGCTGAAGGCAGCCATGCATGAATTCAAACCAAGACAATGAATAAGCAAAAAAAACTGATAATCTGGATTAGAGGAAGGTAACGGGGAAAATGCAAAGAGAAAAAAAAAAACTGCAGGATGGAAGGGGAGGAGAAATGACTTAAGGGCATTGAAAGTCTCTCCCTCATTATCAGAGTGAGAATGGATCAGGCTCCCTTAGAGCCTGTAAGCGATAATCAAACACAACCAAATGCATACGCTCATACAAAAACTACGCAGGATACCCAGAATGAGCACAATAAGCACTCACATTTGGAGATCTGGGGCGAAAAAAAAGGCGCACCTGAACATTCTGCAGCCAATTTAATGACAACTATTAAGATTATGGCCATTATTTTATTTTTTTCATTCCAACACCAGTTTCATTTCTAAAATCTTAACATTTATGAATGTAGACTATAAATAAACATCATGCTAATAAAGAACGATATACGTTAAGCAATGCAATACACTGGAGAGCTGAAGTTCAAAGAACAACAGAACAAGAACCAGCAGAAATTAACAGAGACACTTCCAGCAGCTGCAGCAGCCGGGATTTGATATTCACTGCAATAAATAGGTCATTCATGGTTCTATCACTGGAGGCCAAGGATAGTCTGGTCCACCCACTGCATTAAAGCTTAGCATTGTGTTTCCATCACTGCAGCTCTTAGTCTGGACAGCACTTACCAATAACAGAGAAGGAAAAGGGCATTTTTGAAGAACCATCATCAGTAGATTTTGAATACATTATGTAGCTAATTACATATATACCAATAGAAGAGGAACAAGATGAGAGAAAAAGAAAGTCAGAGGTTATAGAATGTGAGTCGATCTATTCTACGAGGTTTCCTTTTAAAATGCTAGTATTGAAAAATGCCTGAATATGTCCATTGGTTAACAGGAGGTATTAAGTCTCATAAAGGGCTCATTATTCTCGGGCATCTATCACACAGGCTATTAGGAGTTCAACCCTAATGTGTTTGTACCTTTAATAGAGGATGAGGAAATAAGAGTGGGACAACAGCTCAGGAAATATGGAGACATTTTGACTGGTAATGCCAAAACAAAGGGTGAGTTTGTAGGAGATCCGTTGTATGTTATATAGAAACATCAGCTGTGCTGCTTCCATCAACACCCTTGTTTATAGATGCTGGAGATCGGCCTGTTTTCCAGTGTGGTCCTGTTTCTCTGACCGTGACTGGCTGGATGTGCTCTCTTTGTCCTCTGCCTTGGAGCTCGTCTGCCTGGCTGTGTGTTTCCTGGACGGGGCCGCCTTTTACAGCTGCTTTCTGTGTCTCTGCTTCTGTCTCCTTGAACCCCAGTGGGCCTCAGCAGATGGCCGCTCACACTGAGCCTGGTTCTGCTGGAGGTTTCTTACTGTTCAAAGGGAGTTTTTCCTCTCCACTGTCGCTACAAGCATGCTTAGTGTGAGGGATTGTATTTCAGTCAATGCAATCAACTGGTTTTCCTTAGATAGAAACTTTGTATCAATTTGACTGGATGATCTGGTTGAACAGTAAAGTGCCTTGAGATGACATGTGTTGTGAATTTGGCGTTATATAAGTAAACTGAATTGAATTTAATTATGTTAAACGAAAAAATGTTTTGGCTGTTTAAAAAAATTATTTGAGCTATAGGAAGACATTATACAGAGGTAGCCATTCAAAATTTCCCCACTTTTCTTAATGGGTCCCCGGCTGGTCCCTTACAATTCCTTTTGAAACATCAATCTTTGTATGACAATATTCTTTCTGTCAAGATTTGCGGACATTAAGATCTTAAAAGAAGCATAATCTCCTGCACACCCAGGAGAAGGCCAGTGGCTGGTATTTGGAGGGGATTTTGCTGGGAGCTGCAGGGAAGTGTGCTGCCATTCGGCTGGTGTTTGACTGGCAAGGGCCATTTTGAATAGGGGTGAGTATTGGCATGGTTGTTGCGATACATGTCAATAAATAATAATATATCATCACCATATTACAATATCAATATATGTTATATATTCTATCAAAATTACATGTATAGATAAAACAGCAAGTGCTGTATACGTACATCAGAGGATATTGATTTATTAGTTAGATATTGAATTATTTAGTTATTTTGGTATCCATGTTGTTACAGATATTTTTTTATGGTAAAATGTTTTGTTTTTGAAATCGATACTAGGAACTGAAAAATCGATATATATCGGGCAGCGAAAAATCAGGATATATCACGAAAACACTTTTTTTCCCGCACCCATAATTTTTAATGGCTTCTACTGTAAGCTTATACTACATTAATAACAAAACAAGATTGCAGCTAAGCTGGTTTAACAAAAGTGAAAGAAATTGATTGGTCACGTTATTCAGTCATACAGGAAGAGGATAATTAAACTAAAGAAAATGAAGATTATTCTAAATGATCTCTTTCCTGATTTATGATAGTTTTTTATTCTTCTCTAAGCCATCAATAACAGAGGCACCTTGGAACCTCGGTGTAATACTCAACAGAAAAGACAATGAAAATGGCTGCACATAAAAAAAAAAAAAAAATAAAACTGCAAGCTCTATTTTTTGATTGCTGAAAAACAATGGAGTTTTGCTTTGATTCACTCTGGAAGAAAGGCTGGACTTTCCTGATACATAGAGGATGGTGGACGGCTTGTTATGTGGACAGACTGTATGGCTGACTTTAAAGGGGCGACTGGCAATTAAGTTTCCCTGGAGGTGGAGGACAGGCAGCGAAACTCTTAGCTGAGTAGATCTAAACACTTTTCTTTCTGGTAAATTTTCTCCTCTGTCTTGATGAAGTTGTATTTAATGCATATGATGTCTATTTTTAAGGTGAGAGTTGATTTTTGGCTCTTCATGTGCGTGCGTTAGTGTTCAGGATACCCCTACTACATTTCTTGAGGGTCCTTTTCATAAAGTTGGATAAACTTAAAGTTAATAGACACTTATCCTAAATCAAATTATTCAGTTTTGTGATATTTAGGATTTTCGGTTTTAGAACAGGTGATATCAATTAGCTAACTCGACTCTGAGGCAGCTCAGATTTTAGAGGAAAGACGACACAAAAAGCAGCCTGCATCAATGGAACACAGAAAAGAGGATGCTCTGTGGCAACAGTATAATGACATGTGGTTTATGACTGTAGTTGGAGGTTCACCATTTAATGGCACATAAACAGAATTTTGCTCACATGGACAGCTCTACTGTCTGCTGGAGATCCACTGATGTCCTGCTTTGCTTAGGCAGGTCCTGTTCCTCCTTAGGGCATCAAGACACTCAAAAGGTGCTGCTCCTTTTTCCAAGTGGTGTTCAGTCCCCTGACATCTGGTGATGAATGACTTGTTACACAGCTTACCTGCTAACATTTATAGCCAGCAACATGTTGCAGGAGATACAGCTGTAATAATCCCAGTGGGAGACTGGTTTGTCCTGATTATACTGAGAATCGATGAACTGGTTTCCTAAGCCTGTAAGAAATCACCAGATCCCAACACTATTTGGAGCCAACATGGATTTTAGAGATTTCCAAAAGGTCAGCATTTGCTAAAGTCAAATAACTTTCTACACTGCAAAAACTCTCTAGAAATAAGTTAAAATTAAATAAATAAATTGAGTGTATCTCCTCTTAATTTGAGTAGGTAAATGAGATGATTTGCCAATGGAATGAGGTTTTTTTTTATCTTAAAATAGGATAATTAGTTAATATGCACTTGAAACAAGACAATAAATTTTTTTTTTCTTATTTCAAATATAAATTGTCTTGTTCCATTGGCGAAGCGTCTCACTTAAGTCTTCAATTCAAGAAAAAATGTACTTATTTTAAGAAAAAAATACTTATTTAGATCTGCCTTTTTTGCAGTGTATTATAAATCAACTTTTCTCTCGATGGAAAGTTGCGTTGGTTAGTTGAGACATTTCATCCTGGTTCTGTCAGATAGCGCTGTTAAACATAAATAAAACCATTCTAATTTAGATGTAAAATTCTTTAAATTATAACATTTAAGAGTCATTTTATGGCCAAATCTTTTGACTTAGTACAGCAATAAACATAAAACATGTTTTGGTGAAAAGCTAAATAATATTTCCAACAATAATATTAAGAATATCTACATTAAGATATGCGAGTGCATGCGGCTGTCGGACTGGTTTGTATAGGAGTCTGGTTGTGTGGCTTATTCTCTATTTCTATTTTCTTTCTATTGATCTTTTGTGTGGGTGGCTTAAGTGACAGCACTTTAGTCCAAAGCTAATTCCCTCAAGGGGACTTTACAATAGGCTGTATACTATATATCTTTTACGATGTAAACATATTTCATTTTAATGTTGTTTTCATAATGATTATTCTGTATGTATTACTTGATTTATTTAGTCATTTTCTACTAAACAGCAGAAAAACAACCCTGTTCCTACTGTTGCTTGTGTTGTATGACGGAGGACTCTTACAGAAAGCCTTTGTTTGTTGTAGCTGAATGAGGGATTGGTAGGAAGGCTCCTAATGCAAGTAAGCCTCCAAAGGCAGCTGGATAATGGCGAAACTGACTGCTCCGACATGGGAAACATGAAACCTAGGACTATTCATATAGAAGGATGTAAAACACTGACAGAAGGCTGGACTGGTGCGATAATAAGGAATTTGGAACCTTGTGTGCAGGAAGCAGAAAAACAGGAGCATCGCTGACACAGCTGCAGAGAACCTGGAAGAAATTAAAACCTATCTAAACAGAGCAGAGCATTTCAAGCACCTGTGATGCAAATATTAACATGCAGGTACATCATTGAACTGTAGATTCTCTCCTTAACCCGTAGGGTGCATTTTGCAATAAAAAATGTATCTGCATACATTATAAAGGCATGTCTCTATTTGTACAATGCAAAAACTGCTAATCTGTGTGTCAAATAAAGGGAAGGTGCTAAAAAATGATGAGGATGTGCAAATTGCTCAGAACCTTTGTTAATAAGGAATAACTGCCTCTAAATAAATTCCATCAAATTTGTGCTGTAAAGGAGAAAGTTAACAAAATAAATTTGACTACAACATCTGAGTGCGATCCGTAGCCAGCCTGCTGTCCACACAAGTCGCACACCACTGTTTAAGAGCAACACTAATAAGTAGGCGGATTCAAGGTGTTAGTGTGGATAAAGAAGGCAAGTCCTCCTAAGATTGAAATATGAGAAAATAAAAAAGTTAAAGAACAGGGCAAATATTTAATCATTTTCTCAGAGAAACAATAAAAAATCTTGATTTTTTAAAGCTGGTCTAAAAAAAAAAAGTTCTGGCAGAGGTGTCAAAAGTTTTAATGTTTATGACTCCAGTAGAAGTAGAAATCCTACTGTTTCAAAACACTTCTGTAGAAGTTAGAGAATCAACTTTTTTACTCAAAAGTATAAAAGAACCAGTTTTTAAACAACTTAAAGTATAAAACAGGGCTCGATGTTAACCATTGCCCGATCGCCCGGGGCAAGTAGTTTTTATTGTTGGGCGAGTACAAATTTCATTGCATTTGCCAGCCGGGCAAAAAAAAAATTATTTATTACTCAAAATTACTTTTAATTCACGGACATTTGCTTAAAAAAGGACTCACAAGCTTTGCCAGCGCCATTTTTGTTGTTTTGTGTGATTTGAGAAAGCCGCAAGATTTTCCGCCAAATGGTGTGATTTTTGTCCGAGAATTGGCGCGAATCAGACACATTTATTTGGACTTGGCAGGCTAAAAAACAACAAGGCAAAAAAATTTAAGTAGAGTAACACACCCACCACCCAGATAACCCTAGATTAAAAATTATCGGTCAGGGATTAGGAAATTTGGCATAAAATTTAAAAGTTATTCATTTGTGACATTGACTTCTGTCTTGTGATTTATCTTAAGTTTTTAACTTGTCAAGTTTTTTTTAGATTTTTAACATTACAATTTATATTTTTCCAAGAACACAACAGTTTAAAGTAAAGTTTAGTTAGAAAAGAATGTGCAGGAAGGATTGAAAAGCATGTTAACACGGTAATGTAGGCTTGAATTCATTATCTGACGCATGCAGATACACACCAGGAACCTGGAAACTTACTGAATTACAAAATACAAACGTGTTTCATTGATATACAAAAATTTATATTAGGAACTATATTTATCAAACATTATACTGGGCAAGTAAAAATTGTTTCTGGGCAAATGAAATGTGAAAGGGCAAGTGGTAAAAATCCTTAAAGCTGCAGTCTGTAACATTGAGAAGAGAGCAGACTTCGACTGAAAATTTGAAGAAAAACAGGTTTCTCGCCACTCCCCCACCATCTCTGCTTCACTCATGCCCCACCTCCAAGCTCCACCCCTCTCACAGCATCTACGCGGCTACCGCATGCGAACAGAAGCGTCCAAGCAGCGTACGCGGCATGGAGTGTGAACCGGTAAGAGCGATAACACTCACCTCCAAGCAGCTAGATATACGATGCTGGTTGTACCGAAGTCTGCCGTGTAAGCAGTTGTCGGCAGGGGCAGTAAGGGCAGTTTCTCTTTCGCTGGTGGCTGTCGCTCCGCCATGACTTCCACGCGCGTCCTCCTGACTGCAGCAGCCGGGCGGCAGCGGCAGGTTCAGCGGTGAGAGGGAGGGGGCGGGATTCAGCGTGTGTGAGCTGTGATTGACACTCCATCAGACGCTCCTCTGGCTGTGATTGGTTGTTTTGTCTCGTTCCGAAATATTCTTTCCAGATTGCAATACAGGCAGTAGGCGGGACCAATTGAAGCAGGTTTTTTCACAGGTTACATATCACATGTACTGCTGTCTGGGCATAGGGACAGTTTTAGCTAATATGACAAAAAAGTAATTTTTAAAAACTTACAGACTTCAGCTTTAACGTCAACCCCTGTAAAAGTAATGCAGAAAAAATTTTTAGGGACATAAGCTACCCTATTAAAGGAACATTTTTCTACAATTCTGGATAACTTCCTTAGATTTCATTTTCTTAGTTTTATAACTAATGATAACGGTGTCACATTTAACTGTGCATCATCTTGAAAAAGTTTATTTTGGTATGTGGTGAACAACAAGTTGGGGCAGCACCAAGTCCAACCACAAAGAAATTGTCTTGATGAAACTAATTATTTTCATGTTTTTTATTTTTTCTGACATGAAAAAATGGGAGGGGCTAGAACAACATCCAGAGATTTAGTGCATTCTCAGTCTGGTGTTCTCTGCAAATGGAACAGTGTCAGCCTGAGGCTGATGACGTGTCACAAGCACCCGAGATATTGAGAAACGGCCCAACCGATATGTTGATGAAAAACTCTACAAACACCCGACCTAACGCACGAGAAGATTTCTGGACAAGTCAGGAAAAGAGTTGGCTGAAGAAGAAAAGAGACACCTGACCGTAGGGTGACCACGAAATCCAAGCACAATGAGAAATACAATTGAATGATTAAGGAAAGGATGAAGAACTCATTTTCAAAAATAACACAGAGGAAATTTGAAACTGATAACTGTTTTTTTTCTACATTCATGTTGTTATTTTAAAGAGAAAAAACAGTGTTGAATCACTATAACTACGACTCACATTTAGTTAATCTGAGGGTAATGGCTTCACAGGATTATAGAGCTTATAACAAGATGATTTTCTCTTTCAATCCCAGCAGGATTTGGAATTAAATAAAGGCTATATTTAAAAGGAAAACAGCTCTTTGAAGGCTTTTTGAGACACACAGATGTATGAATCTATGAAGTTTAAACATGTTTATATCACAACCTGACAATAACAATACAAATGAGATTTTTTGCAATCAGAACAAAAAATGTTTTCTTGTAACTAAAATAAAGCCAAAGAACGGGAAGAGAAACATATTACAGCAAAGATGCATCAATGCATTCATGGCCCCACATTGCATCAGCTATTTTATCTTTTACTGCATCATTCTTCCAAAGGGCCTCCAGACTTATTATCTCTCTGCAATGCTAAATTTTAAATAAGCAATGGTGTGAGAACTCGAGAATATTAACTAAAAAGATCTCATCCAGTGATTGCTGAGATTTTTTCTTTTTTAACAAATAAGTATGAAGAGAATTTGAAAACACAGGCTTAGAGGACCATTGATGTTTAGGACCATTCCACTGCAGGAGGCTTCCTGATGACTCCTGTTAAGCAGAAGGATGAACAAACAGCATTTGGTAATTTAACATACTGGAGAACCATTTAACCTAAACTTCAAAAACTTCTCAAAGAAATCTTTCTTAAGGTGACGTGATTTAAAACTGAATGAAATAAACAATTTAGCCAATGTATACTTCTATACATATTTTTTATCTGTATTTGCAGCCTTAAAACCTTGTTTTTAGCAGTGGCAGCTGGTGGAATTTCCTCCAGGGGGCGCTATAATTTCTAAATAGATATATACCAAAAAACAATCAATAATAATATAATAAGGTATCACACCAGGGTATTTACATTTTTCCAGCGCTTTATTGTCACTAGAGTGTCAAAAGTACAGCGCACGGGGGGGGTGGGGGTCTTTTACCCATGAAGTAGCTCGTACTCGGAACCTCAGGATTCCAGCGCAACCACTCCATAAAGCAGGCATTGTCGTGAAGGGTCTTGTCTAAGGACCCTCACTGGCAGCTCATTTTCCCCAGCTGTTATACGAACCCGGGCCTCCTGCTTGCAGGACGAGTGACTTACCCTTTGAGCTAGCCAGCAACATTAAAAAAATGAAAAGTTCTTTAAATCAGCCATAGCTGTCTTAATCCTTTCTAGGTCAGATGGCGTCATTTGAAAAAGGAGGCAGGGAAAGCAGGATAAAGCCTTAGCCTCGCTGCATGCAGTTAGCCTAGCCTTGTAGCTAAATAATTCTATAAACCTGTCAATCAGCTGCACTTTCTAACAGAGGACTGAGACGTCAGCGCTGTGGAGGGAGGTGGTCTGCAGATAAAGCTGCTTTCAGCTCTGGGTGCAGGAGAGCTGCTTCCCAGTGTTGCTAACTCAGCGACTTTGTCGCAATATTTAGCGACTTTTCAGACCCCTCCAGCGACTCTTTTTCAACAAAACGACTAGCAACAAATCTAGTGACTTTCCTGGTGTCTGCCGTGGGGCGCCTCCCCCATCCCAACCCCGTTCTCCCGCTTCCGCAGGAGTCCCTCTCAGCGCTGCAGTCAGAGCCACAGCATGCTTACCCTCAGCGTCAAGACTGCAAATGAGCCGCGCACATGTGCAGGGATTGACGGCGCAGGTTGATCGCTCGGGACTCAGCTCCCTCAGTTGCTGAACCTGCCATAGAGAACCTTGACCAACATGACGATGACCCACTCTTTCGGTGAGCAGGCAGGCACAGCCTGCGTGTGTGGAGGGAAATCTGATTAGTTTAAAAAAATAACAATAATTACCATTATTTGCTCACTACAAAGAATCATTGATTCTTTGTAGGCTTTTTTTTTTTGTTAATGTTAGTGTAATGTAAACAATTGTATGGTTCAAAATGTTCATGTTTTACAACACTTTCTAAACTCCTTAGTGGACCACAGGGGGAAAAAGAAAAAGTAAAATAAAAAGTTGGAAAAAAAAAATATTATTATGCAAATTAGGCAATGACATCATTAAGTGACTTCTAGCGACTTACAGCACAGCCAATAGCTACTTTCCTTACAGAGGAGTTGGCAACACTGGCTGCTCCCCAGGATGCTCCAATCTTTAGCATTGAAGAGGAAATACTGCGCATGGACAACTTTTAACCCGAGTCTATGGGGGAAGATTTATGGAAATACGTCACCATCCAACGAATAGCTTTACTTGTCATTAAAGATTAAATGTTTATGTTGCACATCTAGAAAATATAATAATATATTTTGAAATATTTAATTTTATAATTAATTTTCTATTTGTTTTTTATTTCAATCAATGTGATTGGGTGAGTGGGGCGGCGCCCTTGCGCCCTCTATTGGCCAGCTGCCACTGGTTTTCAGGAGTAATTTGAGTTATATTTGATACCGGATACTTGATCTACATTAAGTCTGAGGATTTACAAGAAGAACAGTAAAATAAAGGTTTCTTTAGCCGTAAAATTTCTACAGATTTGTCTGATGAATAGCATATGACGAGTTTTTTTTTTTTTATCATTTTGGGATTGTTTCCTACATGTGCAGCGTTAGAGCTCCCCCATGGTCGCAAATTTAAACCAAGTAAATTAGAATAAAGGTGAAATCCGCTGTCAGGTTAGTTATAAGCATTTAGCATAATGAAGGAAGCATTAACAGCTGAAATACAATGACCCGAAAATTTAAAAAAAAATTGTTTCTAACAGCTTGCTTGGCTCGAGATCAAACTGAATCTAGTCTAAGATATGTAGAAAAGCAGTGTGATAGAGTATTTGATATTTAGAGTATGTGCATGTGATATTTATACAAAGCCTTGTATGATTACATTACTGTAACAAAAAATATATAGAAACATAAACAACAGTCAGTTGTTTCAAACCTGCATGCAAGAACATTTCATTATTTGAAGTATTTAAAGATTATCTTTATATCAGACTTAAAAAAAAACAACCTCTAAAGAGACTTTTTAATCTGTATATATATATAATCTCAACTTTGAATGCAAAAAGCATGTAATGCAGCCTTTACGTCACTCGTTTCATTGCAAAAACAACCGAAACAACAACCAGCCAAAGAGACTGCTGAAACTCAGCTTGGAGCCTTTCCATCACAATATTCACCCATTCTTTCCGAACTCTGTCAACAGGAGATAAAATTGTTTATTTGATATCTTTTTTAAAGCTCGTCTAAGGTTTTTTTTGTGTTTTTTTTTTATGTAATTTGAATGAAATTTGTATAGCAAAGAAGAAAAAAAATGGCCTTTTGAAAACCAGGCCCTGTTATCAGAAATGACAAAATTGGGGCTCTGAAGCATTTGGCTTCAATTTTCTGCCGTTTCGTGTGTGTATCTACGCAGTTGCTCAAATTAAGTTGTTTACACATTTATTCCCAAAGACAAAGCCTGGAAGAGTCTGAATAACTGGTAGAAACAAAGAGTAGACGGAGCAAAGCGTGCACAGAGAGGTCACATGAGAATAGAGGAGAAAAATCCTTGAATCAGACTAGCAGTCAATTACAAATCATCAAAAAAGTGCTTCAAATCTTCACTTCTAGAAAAAATAAAAAAAACAGCATCAAAATAAGAGTACAAATATAGTTGAGATTAAAATATTTGTCAAAGGGTTCAAGCTAGAATCCAGTCACATATTTAGATTCCCAAACAAAAGCAGCTTCGACTTGGCTTCCCTTCTAAGAGTAGAAATCCAGTTTTTAATGCAAAGTGCAGATTTGAGAGGTTTAATAATTATCCAAAGCATCATCTCTGCATTCCACAAAGCAATCCACTGGACTTTGTTTCCAAGTTTGAAGACGTTTTTCTTCCTATTCAGGAAGCTTTTTCAACTCAAAATGTCAGGAATAGTGTTGAGTTGCAGGCTTTATACCAGGGACCAACAAAGCATTGTTTTGGTTTAGAAAACATGCAAATAAAAACGATTGAACGGGTCCACCCCTTGGAAGCCAAACGACCCCAATTCCAACGGGGTGGACCTGTTTGTCCGTTTCACTTAGCCTGTTTTCTAAACAAAAATAAGGATTTTTTGGTCCATAGTATAAAGCCTGGAACTCAACGCTATTCCTGACATCTTGAATTGAAAAAGCTTCCTAGATGGGAAGAAAAATGTCTTCAAACCCGGAAACAAAGTCCAGAGGATTGTTTTTTTAACTTTTTTAGAATGAACATGACCTGGAACATTCAAGGTAACAATCTATGAAAAGATGATCTTTGTAAAGGTAGAAACTTCCTAGCCTGACGTAGTCCTACTCAATTCTAGTCAGAATATGAGTCTGATGCTGCTCCATAGAGCTGTGATTATGGGGCGTGTTTCGAATTAACCAGGAAAAAAATGCCTCTGCACTCAATTGGATAGACCTACAACCAATAAGAGCAACGGAGTGCGTGACGTATGTTAAGCGACGCATAGTTGTTGTCAACAAAAATCAAAGCATGCAGTTGCACGCCTAGAATAAAAAGATGAGCATGAACGATTTTTGCCGGTGTTACAAAAAGAACCTGAGGATACAAGGAGTCATTCAACACACAAACCTCATTTTTAACAAAAACAGTAAAGGTGAATGCACTTACGATCAAGTTCTCTGTTTAGGATTACAACTGTACAAAACATCAAATAAATCGCATCGCATTTGTCGGTCCTGTCAGAACGTTATAACACGGTTGGAACGCGACATGCTTGTGTTAAAAAAATGGGCAGACGACGAAGGAGACCAGCCAGAAGAACCGTCTTCATGCCTTGATCGCGTTTCTCTGTTCCTCTTTTAAAATTTATTTGCTGTCGATATCTTCTAGAAGAGACCTAATAGCAGAATCTACACACCTCAACTCTCCAGCGGCAGCCATTGTTGTTGTTGTCTGTCCATCATCGTATAAAGCCCGCCCTGATTGGCCAGCCAGATATTGGGCGAGCATACTCGCGCTACTATTGAGCAATGCCAGACCGAACTTCCCGACCTCAAACGTTGTGGGCGGGACTAAGTTCGGAATGGCACCCAGGCTAGAAACTTCCCTTCTTTTAGCTAAATTTTTTACTGCACTCTGACCTCTATTATTTACCCAACCTACACCCAATGAGAGCTTTACACTGTGCTCTGAATGAATCATAAGTCATGCTATCTCTGGCACTTCTGAAAGTGCATACATGTATCCTCACACACACACATACAAAAAAGGATTTCAAAGGTGAAGTGTGAATGGCTCCAATCAACTGGAAGCTGAGGTCCATTCTGGACCCAAGAGTTGAGCCAAAGGCTGAGGACGACGAAGAGAAGCAACATTTAGTCTGTCTCTTTCACACACATCTAGGCAAACACTTTATAAATAACAATATCACCTCAGACAGTAATAAGTGTGATCTTCCATTTTATTCTACTCTATATAATACTCCTGAACTCTATACCAACACATTAGGAGTTGTCGATTTTTCATCACAATTCCTGCATTCTGGCAGAGTTTAATTATTCCGCACACTTTAAATGTCAGGACTGCCTCAATGTGCAGAAGACAGTGTCAAAAATCCTGTTGGTATTTTTAGCTGCTTATTAGCGAGTGACCATTTTTCAAATTATTGGTTCTTTTCATCTGCATTTCCAAAATAAAAACAGCAAATACAGAAGTAAAGGAGGAAGCAATTCCATATAAAGGAGACCATTTCATTAGGGTTTGTGTCTTCGCCACAGAAGAAAAAAAATATGATTAGTTTTAAAATTGTCATAATATTCTGAACACAGAGGTTAATAGAAACTTTTTGGGTTTATTTAATTATTTCTTTTTTTTTTCAAATTATGCACTACTTTGTAAACTTATTAAAACCTGTTAAATATATTTGGCATTTTGTAGTAACAAATTTACACATATGCAGCAGTGTGTAAAAATAACAACAACTCAGCAGGATTGAAGCGCATGTTGCTTTTCCCCTATAAGCTGAAAACAAAAGAGAATCCAAAAAACAGTGAATCCACGTTTGTGTCATATAATCTCTGTAAGGAATAATCAATGGATCATTATTTATACCTAAAACTAATACGCCAGCAGTGATTTATTGAATTTAGCGTTAATCAAGAAAAAAATAATTTTTCATCGCGATCACTTAGTCTGGGAGCGGCCATTTTTGTCCAAATATATAGTAACCCTAGCCTGGGTGCCATTCCAAACTTAGTCCCGCCCACAACGTTTGAGGTCGGGAAGTTCGGTCTGGCATTGCTCAATAGTAGCGCGAGTATGCTAGCACAATATCTGGCGGGCCAATCAAATTGTCAGGGCGGGCTTTATACGATGATGGACAGATGATCAACAGTAAAGTAATCAACCACGTCACCAAAGCGCGCTTGGGTGACAACAACAATGGCTGCCGCTGGAGAGTTGAGGTGTGTAGATTCTGTCTGTTCTAGAAGATATCGACAGCAAATTAATTTTAAAAGAGGAACAGAGAAACGCGATCAAGGCTCATCTTCTTATTCTAGGCGTGCAACATGCTTTGATTTTTGTTGACAACAACTATGCGTCGCTTAACATACGTCACGCACTCCGTTGCTCTTATTGGTTGTAGGTCTATCCAATTGAGTGCAGAGGCATTTTTTTTCCTGGTTCGTTCAAAACACGCCCAATAATCACAGCTCTATGGAGCAGCATCAGACTCATATTCTGACTAGAATTGAGTAGGACTACGTCAGGCTACAGTAGCCCCTCCCTCCTGCCATCTTCCAGCAGTGACGTCACGGTGCGGTAAGCCTAGCGCCATTCTCCCCGCTTTACAAGCTAAATCAATGGGAACTACTAGACACATCTGCAATCAACAACAATTATTGAAGATTTCCAGAGGACTTCACCATTGAAATTCACCAGAGCTATAGTGAAACTGACAAAAAATGGAAAAAAAGAGTTATTCCACCTTTCTGATTCCTGATCCTCCACGGACGGGTTGGTCGTTGGATCGCCAACTTGAAGAGGGAGGATTTTATCGAACTTCTGGCCAGAGAAAAAACCCGTAATATGTAGCCAACATTTGGAAGAAGAATGTTTTCAAGATGACTTGGATAATAGCGCGTTGTGACAAACACCAGATACAGCACTGGGACTTGATCAACAGCCGATACCGCACCGTGACGTCACAAACCAGTAGGTGGCAGTAGTGTTCTTTGACAAACATGGATGCCTCCAGTAAAGCACATTCACATGAAAATTACTCTGAATTAAAAACACTTATTTATTGAATGTATGTAATAATTTCTTATTGAAAGTAATTTCAGTAGTACGGAAGAGGATTAGGGCCACTGGAAAAAAAAAAAAGTAAACTGATTTTTAAATTTTATTTCAGTTTAACATGGGAAAAAAGTCAGAATTCTGACCTTTTTCTCAGAATTCTGATTTTTTTCTCAGAATTCTGACTTTTTTTATTGTCAGAATTCAGTCAGAATTCTGAGAAAAAAAGTCAGAATTCTGACTTTTTTCCCATGTTAAACTAAAATAAAATTTAAAAGTTTTTTGTCAGTGGCCCTAATCCTCTTCCGTACAGTAGTTTGTATTCTGAATATGATCAAACTTTTCCTTTTAGGATATAAAAATCATGTTTAAGGTGTGCCACAGCTATAGACTCAGGGAAACTAAATACTCATTAATTGAATACGATTACATTTTTATTTGACAAAAATAGAAAGTAAAATTATGTACAGTATTCTTGTTCTCCATATTTACTCACTTATATTTCAAAATACAGTATAAGACACTTTTTCTGGGTAATAACATTTGAAAAGGTTTTAAAACTTTGACCAGACAACATGCATGAATTTTTCTTTTTATGAGTTATCTGTGCTTTGCTGAGTGTTGAATGTGAATGAGAAACTCTCTCCTGAGATCCAGAAGCCTGAATGTTGTAGTTATGAAGCATCTTTAAGGTCATTCAAGAGTGCAGCCTACATGTCCGCTATCCTAAGGTTTGCTTTTTGTGACTCACAGCTACAGTGTCTGCAGGGAGCTGAGCAGATGAAAGCTGCCACTCCAATCAGGAACTGTGAACAGATCTTATCCGCCTTCACCCCCCCCACCCTCCCATGTCTCATCCCTTCATTTGCTGAGATGGAAATGAATGAATGCAAGAGGAGAGAAGTGGTGATATGGGAGAAATTCATCCCTTTCTCTTCCTTGCTCTCGGAGCCTGTGTAATCTCCAGACTGGGCTGCGGAGTGCCACAGAGCCTCTGTTTATTAGACTAATCCTTAAATCCACATTCTGCAGGCCTCGCAAACGCCTCGCAGAGCTCTAATCTGACTCAAAACAAAGGGATTAGAGACGACAAGGTCTCTCTCTCTGTCTCCCTGCGTCTGCCAGAGTGCGCTCAGGGTGACGCACATGTGTTCTGAGAAACACACTTGCACTGTTGCATACTTCCGCCTCTCTCTCTCTCATAGCCCACATTTGCTAAAGACTGATTGGCACATGCATGCAAACTCTCACACACACGCAGGCAAACAAACACAAACCTACAGTTAACGCAAGCTGGCTGTAACAAGACAGGCAGTTAGAGCCAAAGTGCAAACAAACTGGGTAATTACACATAGCTCAAAACTCATGGGAGAAATGACGGACAAGATGAGAATGAGCTATGGGATTGGGACATGGTTGCAGCGGAGAGGATATACTTGCAATAACAGAACAAACAAGCTTCTATTATTACATCACCCTGTTGCAAAAAGCAGCTGAGGTGTGGAATGATTTTGCTCACCAGCGAGAAATGCCAGAGGTCCATCGAAGGGGCAACTGGCTGTTACAGTTTTTACACAGAATGAAGTAGCAACAAATCAATATTTGGACTCATCTATATTAAAGGAGCTACATACTAGCAGGAGTGAAAAATATTCCCCAAATTTACACCTCAGTTAATTCAATTCAGTTTATTTCTATAGCACCAATTCACATCACGTCATCTCAGGTCACTTTCCAGTTCACCAGTTCATCCAGTCAGATTGATTCAAAGTTTCTATCTAAGGAAAACCAGCTGATTGCATCGACTCATTGACTCTTCAGCAATCCCTCACACTAAGCATGCTTGTAGCGACAGTGGAGAGGAAAAACTCTCTTTGAACAGGAAGAAACCTCCAGCAGAACCAGGCTCAGTGTGAGCGGCCATCTGCTGACAGAAGCAGACATAGAAAAAGAAACTGTGGAGTTGAGGAGGAAGCAGAGACTCTTGCAAGAGAATGTTAAAATTTATTTAATGTCCTCAGACGGAGAGCTATAGCTCTGACTGGACAAAGCTCAGTACATACATTTATAAAGCAATTCCCAAACACACAGAGTCCCTTGGAACTATCCCAATCCCTGCATAAAGAACTTTCTCACACAAGAAAAAACACTTCAATTCATCAAGGACAAAAATTTTAGCCAGATAAACACTCAGAACAGGTCTTCACGGCATGAAGGAGGCTGTGTGATCTCGTTCTTATCTGTCATGACCCTCCCTTCACCCTTGTCTAGAGTACGGAGGCAACTGCTTTCTGTCATCCCCACTCTAAACTCCATAACTTAACTCCAGCATACAGACTGGTACAAGACTTCTAAACAATCAGCCCTATTTAGACACAGTAAAGGCACACTCAAAATATGTTATCTCACAAATAGGACAAGGAGAAATATGCTTCTATGAAGCATAGATACACAGTGTATTCTCATTATTAGTTCGTATGAAATCGTACGAAAAGTTATGCACCGTAATTTCGTACGTTTTAGACGTTTTTTTCGCCGCATTTCGTCGTATTTTTACGTCTTGCCTCGAGACAAGATATCCTTGCGCATGCGCATCTTACGCACCATTAAATAACATAGAATTTAACATACAATTAACCCTAACCCTAAGATACAAAACAGCAAGCAACGTAGTTAGAGACCTGAAGAAGTTATTATTGCACTGTTTTTCCCAGTTTTACGTCCGTCCGCGGATCTGCTTTATTTGTCTGTCTGCCTGCGCATGCGCACTGATCTGTATTTTCAGGGAAAAACGTCCAAAACGTACGAAATATTGTGCATAACTTTTAGTACGAGTTCATACAAACTGATAATGAGAATCAATCTGACTGCATGATCTGCTGAACTGTAAAGTGCCTTGAGATGACGTGATGTGAATTGGCGCTATAGAAATAAACTGAATGGAATTGAAATTAAAGTAGGAGCATCGTCAGTAAGCAGTCTAAAAAAAGAAGGTAAACACACAAAGTGCACGGGTAAATATTAAACGTAATGCAGCTTTCTGTGTCGGTCATCTAGCTTCTTAATTAGTTGCATCTGAGTATTAACCTTTTGAAGTGACTGTTTTAGTCCGTGAGGCAGACACCCTGTCTACTTTTAAGGCTAGGCTTAAAACTTTCCTTTTTGATAAAGCTTCTAGTTAGAGTGGCTCAGGTTATCCTGATCTATCTCTATAGTTATGCTGCTATAGGCTTAGACTGCTGGAGGACATAGGGACCCCTTTTTCATCATTCTGCTTCATTCTATCTCTATTCTCCCACTCTGCAGAATCTGTTAGTTCAATCTCTAACGTTCTGCTCTCTCTGCTTTTTCTCATAGTAGCTTCATCTGGTCTGTTCCTGTTTGGCTGTGACTCCATCCTGGAGAGAAATATCAGCTGTGCTGCTGCCATCAACACCTTTGTTTCTAGATGTTGGAGCTTGGCCTGTTTTCCAGTGTAGTCCTGTTTCTCTGACTGTGACTAACTGGATGTGCTCTCTTCATCCTCTGACATGGGAGCTGGCTCGGAGCTCGTCTGCCTGGCTGTGTGTTTCCTGGACGGGGCCGCCTGTGGAGCTGGTTGACAGTTGCCTTTTGTATCTATGCTTCTTTTTCTATGTCTGCTTCTGTCTCCTTGAACCCCAGTGGGCCTCAGCAGATGGCCGCTCACACTGAGCCTGGTTCTGCTGGAGGTTTCTTCCTGTTCAAAGGGAGTTTTTCCTCTCCACTGTCGCTACAAGCATGCTTAGTGTGAGGGATTGCTGAAGAGTCAATAAGTCGATGCAATCAGCTGGTTTTCCTTAGATAGAAAACTTTGAATCAATCTGACTGGATGATCTGGTGAACTGGAAAGTGACCTGAGATGACATGATGTGAATTTGGCGCTATATAAATAAACTGAATTGAAAATTGAATTGAATTATTTCTCAACCAAAATTATCTTGTTGATGCAAATGTAAACAAATGTAAAACCTTATTTTTTATGGATTGATAATTGCTAACTCCTGCAAACCAAAAATGCAAAGAAAAGCACCTGAAAACAAGCCTTCTAAAAATGGATCAGCTGATCACAAAACAATCTCTGTAATTCTAGATTACATTATAACTTCTTAAACTAAAATTGCATTTCTTTATTGACACTCATTCTAGTTAACTTTTCTGTTTAACCGAATAGACCGCAGCAGTTTGAACCGAAATAAAAAGATAAGCTTGTTTTTGTTCAATTTATCACACTAAAACCTACAGTAACACACAAATGTGCATTTCAAATTTGCGCCTCAAAACGATAAGCCTTGGTGACAGAATATAAACATTTTTGTTCAAGCTTATCTAAGAGTATTCAATCCTGCACCCAGACCCCAAAGAAGAAAACATGTTTTTCTCTCATTTTATTCCTTGCATCAGCGTAGTTCCTCTGATAATTTGAATATTACCCGTACACTCACCGGGCCTGTCCTGTGACCCCGTAAAGCACAACCCAGGTGCATGTGATTTTATTTTCATTCAAACTCCTAAATGTCATATTTGTCTCTTTCCCTGTAGGAAGTGCTTAGAAAATATATTTTATTAATGTCAGCTTCTTAAACTGACACAACAAACTATCCAGTAATATACAAAAATTTATCTAAAACATTAAAATACTAAGTCATTTGAAAATGTCAATTGTTTAGAAATGAGTTTAATTACGTTAGTTTATATGTATGTTAAAATCTAGAGAGTTAGTTAAGTGAGTATTTATATTTTATGGGTAAATTTTTTTGGTTACAAACTGAAATGTTTTGGTAACTGTCCTAAACAAGGATTTTACACCAGAGGTGATATGAACCCAAGTCTTACAAAAGCAGCTCAATGAAAAACAAACAAACAGTTTTTGTTGGGAAAAATAAAATCTGTAGTTTTCAGCAATTCCAGTTCCTGAGGGCCGTTATCCTGCAACTTTTAGACTCATCTGTGGTTAAAGAACCCTGAATCAAATAATTAGATGAGTGAGAGGACTCTGGAGGAACTGACTGCATACTAAGGAGGTAACTCAGCGATTTCATTCAGGTGTGTTGGACCAAGGATGGATGTAAAAGTTGCAGGACAGCGACAACCAGGAACTGGCATTCGCTACCTCTGCTCTAAAAGAATATAAAACCAATAAGCACTAAAGGATGCAGAAGTCATTCTGGTTCCTGCAGAAAGTTTCTCTTCTGGAAATAAACCCGTATACCAACAGTTCCCTCCTATACACCGACTTTATTATGGTTTTCCATTTCATTTTTTTTTTTAAAACTACATCATTAACTTTTTTAAGATCATGTACTGAGAATCCTGCAAAATATCAAATTAGTTTTAGCTGGAAAAATTGAAGCCAGGGATAAACTGTTTTCAGGCCGATTCTCCAAGCGTGTGAGAATTTGTTGGATCTCATACATTGTATGACCGGCTTAAGTCCTGTAAGGAAAGGTCATTTATAGAAATGTCTTGCTGTTTAAAGATGGATCTCATTAATGGGGGGGGGGGGGGGGGGGGGCGCATTCCTCCTCATGTCCATTCTGCATATGGGTGCTCACCTAAGCCCTGGGAACTTGTGCAGCACAAGGAGTCAGGGCAAACTTTGCTGTGGTTCTGTCAGTGAGTTATTAAAACAATCGAGTGCTGACAAGCCCTGCATTCTGTCGCAGAAGGAGAGGGCTAGGGCTTAATAACTCAGTGTCACGCCTTGACATTCTTACCATCTGTCTGGGTAAAATATTCAAATGTGCTATAAATGTCACTGGGGACAGACGGTGACAGTGTCTAATTAACACTATGACAGAGGTGACACACTGGAGGCATTGGCTGGTTTTTACTGTACGACGTGCATCGCCTTTGTGTGTGCGCACATGCATGTCAAAACGTCACGCAGAGGTGAAATTTTGAAGCACGAGTAGCATTTTTTTCCCTCTGTCATCCTGTCTCTTTAGAGGAAACTCAGTGATTGTTTAAGTAAACAGAAAAGTGTAGCAGTTAGACCCATTTTAAAAAATGTGTAAATGACAGCAGCTATAGGGCTGCGCAACCCTGGAGCAGGGAATAAATGCCAGAGAAGATTCATTTCCTCGGGCTGAAATGTCAGACAGGGGGTGAGAAAAACTAGATTATCAGACCTTAAGTTGTTCTCCTAATCATGTCTGATAAGCTACATCAGATTAAACTTAAAAAGGCGGAATGTGTGTTAAATGTATTATTTTGTTTTGTTCGTTGAGAGCAACAATTGCTCTGAGGAATTTCTAACTACAGTAGTTAAAATGTTTGTTTAACTGAAAATGTACCAGATCCGATTTTAATTTCTAAATTAATAATGTGAGTTTTTATTTTTTTAGTCTTAAAATCTAAATGTTTGATTGCTTTTCCAAAATAATAGCAAACAACACAGCAAAACAGGCACCATGAAATGCTCTGCTCCTTTAAATAGTAGTTTAAATGAGTAGGACTTAAAGTATGAAATGATTCCATCCTGTTCGATAAATGATAAATGTTTTTAATTCAGAGTAATTTTCATGTGAATGTGCTTTACTGGAGGCATCCATGTTTCTCAAAGAACACTACTGCCACCTACTGGTTAGTGACGTCACGGTGCGGTATCGGCTGTTGATCAAGTCCCAGTGCTGTATCTGGTGTTTGTCACAACGCGCTATTATCCAAGTCATCTTGAAAACATTCTTCTTCCAAATGTTGGCTACATATTACGTGTTTTTTCTCTGGCCAGAAGTTCGATGGCAAATCCTCCCTCTTCAAGTTGGCGATCAAACGACCAACCCGTCCGTGGAGGATCAGGAATCAGAAAGGTGGAATAACTCTTTTTTCACTTTTACCCGATGTATTCCAGCATCCAGCTGCCATGCACGTGGGCATTGTCAGTTTCACTATAGCTCTGGTGAATTTCAATGGTGAAGTCCTCTGGAAATCTTCAATAATTGTTGTTGATTGCAGATGTGTCTAGTAGTTCCCATTGATTTAGCTTGTAAAGCGGGGAGAATGGCGCTAGGCTTACCGCACCGTGACGTCACTGCTGGAAGATGGCAGGAGGGAGGGGCTACTATATTTGGGAAAAAATGGCCGCTCCCAGACTCGGTGATCGTGAAGACAATGTTTATTTTTATTTTTTTACTGATTAATGCTAAATTCATTAAATCAGTGCAAACATATTAGTTTAAGGTATAAACAATGATCCATTGATTATTCATTGCTGACCAGACTTTTCCTTCACAGCTCAGTTATGATTGAGGTACAGTAAGGACGTTCCATTCAGAAAAAGAGATGTGTTAACACGTCTTAAGCTTTTATACCCTGTACATCTTTTCCACCTGTCCGTATCATTCTGGCCGGCTCCAGGGGAGCATGTAGAGCACAATCCGCAAGCGAACACCACACTATATGAGATTACAATCTGCAGATTTTTCACAATCTGCAGATTGTAGTGATAGTTATGGGCTAAAACACAAGTAGACACCTTTCTAGGTGCATTAATAGCCGTTCAAATTTTCCCCGCTTTCCTTGGCTGGTCTTTGGCTGCTCCCCTGCAATTCCTTTTTAAATATAAAAATATTCTTTCCATCATGATTTGTGGACATTAAGATCTAAAGAGAAGCATTACTTCCTGGTCAGATTAAAAAAAAAATGCACGCCTAGTAGAAGGCCAGTGGCTGGAAGTTGGAGGGGATTTTGCTTGGAGTTGGAGGGAAGTCTGCTGCCATTCGGCTGGCGTTTGACTGGGAAGGGCCATTTTGACCGGCTGCTACTGTACATGTTAGCAGATGAGGAGACATCCATGGCTCCAACCGTATCAGAATATTACACTCCCAATTCTTTTCCATGTGCTAAATGAAGATGACCTTTTATCCTTATGCTGCGTTCACACCGGACGCAACTGGCGCGACAGGAGCAGCGAGTTTACATGCAAAGTCAATGGTTGACGCGCGTCAAGGCGCAGCAAAAGGTCCCGCGGCACGTTTTGAGCAGCAGGCGCAGCGCGTCTGAGCAGCTGAAGCAGCACGTCGGGCGTGTTTAAGCATCTGACGCGCCGCAAATGCGCTGCTGCTCGAGGTGGAAAAATTTAATATTTGCTGCTCGACGCGCCACATCAACCAATCAGAAAAGCTGATCTGGGAGCTAGCAGGGAGACTGACACATCGCTGGTGACACAGAGCGCTGTGATCACTTCTCTGAAACAGTTTATTGACGCATAAATTAACTTAAAATGCAGAAATCTGCCGGCAGAATATGTTTCCTTTTATTATCCTGGTGCCTGCAGTTCGGATTATTTAGATGAAAAACACCTACCAGCCGCTGCGGTGAACGGCGAGGAGGCGACCCGGCCAGAGGCTGCTGTTGAAGGGATTCCTACTGTCGGCGCACCGCCGGTATGTGGGGGTCTGAGCGGCTCTGACAGAAATAACATTGGAAGGCAGGATGGTAATCTGGATGAACTGACTGCACTGATGAAGTTTTCACGTGTATTTTCTCATTAAAAAACATATTAAAACTACTTTATTCCCACTGATCACAGCAAATATAGCTGCAAGGCAGAGAAAGGATAGAGTAGCTCCGCCCAACGCGCGTCAGACCAACTTTTGCACCGCGCAGCCAGAGCAGCAAAGCTGCTTCAGCCGCGCATCAGAACTAACTGGTACAAGCAGTAAAAATGAAGCAGCAGACGCGATTTTGCTGCTCCTGCTGTGTCCGGTGTGAACGTAGCATAACTGTCCCAATCACTGTAGGAAAACTACTTGGGGAAACATTAGTTTTGCCACACAACAGGCAGGTATTATTAGGATTTAACTGACTCACACACCATCAATAAAATAATCCCAACACATCTACTTTATCCTTAATGATTGTCTGAAGATCTGAGGAGAAAAAACACAGTGTCTGAATATGTCAGTTGATGCAAATTTAAACTAAAAATACGTTTAAATTCACATCAACTGTCTGCACATATTAAACTAATCCATTAAAATATGTACTTAAAATGAAGCTCAGCATTAGGGATCATTGCAGAGTTTATTTTTTTCTAAATTGTTGCATTTAATACCCAGTTTGTGTTGAATGAGAGTGATCTTCCTCCGATTACTATACGTCTGGCGCTATGAGTGAAGAGGGTTGCAGTGTTGATGAAAGTTCCTGTGGCAGCAGAAGCTGGTGAGTCAGCATCAATATGTCATTCATAAAAAGGATTGCAGAGTCCTAAGATTATACGCTACTAACCATTAAAAACTGCTTGTCACACATGCTACATGAAAGATGAGGGCCCCTGCGTAGGCCAATTTCTGATGACACTTTATACCATACTTCATGCTTAGTAGAAATTTAAACCACATAATGAGCTAATAGCTTTAATGGTTGTGTGCTTTTCTATGAAAAACCATCTCCAAAAAGAATCTGGTCTTTATTCTATCAACAGAATTTGCTTTAGCTTTTTAACACGCGGCTCTTCTTCTCAGTTTCCCTCTCAGTGGGCTCTTTTCTCACTTCCCCTCTCTCTGTATTCTGTAAGAGGCTATTGTATGAAGCACCTTTAATGGCTTTGTCAGGAATATATTGGACTTCAGTATGAGATTTGACATGCTGTGTGTTCGTCTATGCCGCTGGATGTGTGCGAGGGCCTTTTGGATTGTCCTGTAAGGTCCAATATTATGGTGCTTTTCCACTTGTGTTACTGCACACGCTCACACTCCAAAGCCATTAGGATTCTTTACAAAATCCTGAAGTTGAGAACTTTAAAGCTTAGAGCGTTGCAATCGACAAGCTGGTTTCCCACCAAGCTCGTCTTTCAGCCCTCGATCTTTGGTACAGTATCATTCTCAGCCGGAGTTACAGTAACACTTACTTTCCCATGCACATTGCGATCCGGTTACTTTATCCACTCTCTCTAACCCACACGTGGGCGCATCTGCCTCTGGCTGCATGCGAGGCACCAATATTTCATAGACTTATCAATAACCTTTTGTGTGATCAGTGCCTGTGTACGGTGAACACTTCTAATGTGTACCAACTCATCGTCTTTGAGTGTTTGTGCCTTTGGGGGCCAATATAAGACAGCTCTGGCCTGCTTCAGCACCAATGACATAGCTGACTGGTCCAATTTAACATGCTAGATTTAGCTTCATTAGAGAGGATGTGGCTGGAAAGGCACACAGAAGAAGTGAAATGAGGGGTAAGAGGGGGAGACTGCTAGGCATTTGAAAAGGCCACTTTGCATTAGAGCAGGACAAAAAAAGCCAGAGCTGTCTCGTCAAGATAGTTTTTAAAACAAGCGTATCCATAATGGCCGCCAGTAGAGAAACCGATGGATGAACAGAATCAATCCAGCAGCTGGAGAAAATCTAAATCTGCAATGTGCATGAGGAGGATGGTCATTATTATAATTGTACAGTAGGAAACAGTTTCTGTGAAATAAAAACAAAGAATACAGAAAAGAAGTTCTTTAAATATCAGTTTATCTGAAACGAATAACAAAAAAGCACTTTACATACATATATGGAGCTAAAACTAATTAATAACCACTACAATGTTTCTTCTTTTGTTGTCTTTCTCACGTTCCAAACATAATTGAGATTTATTTGGTCATTTTAAATCAGAGAATGAAGTAAAATGAAAAAGGATTTTCTAATACAAAACAATTTCTAAGAACTAGTCCACAAATGTTTTCCTTTTTAGAGTCAGCACTGTGTAGACCCATATTTCTATGAACCTATTTCTTCTGTATGTTCTTTTAAAATAAAATTTAAGCGGTCAGACCCTGTGATTCACTCAAAGGATGGAGTAAGAGTACAAAAATGCCCAGGAGAAGGCCAGTGGCTGGGAGTCGCAGGGGAGTAGGCTGCCATTCGGCCGGCGTTTTACTGGGAAGGGCCATCGTGAATGGCTGCTACCGTATCCCTCTCGATACAACCAAAAAAGCTAGATCCCAATAGTTTGATGCTACAACCATCATATTTAACTGAGAATGTTGAAGTCATCATTATGCAAGTCTGAAGTAAGTCTCAAGTCTTTATCATCAAGTCCTTACTCAAGATTCAAGTCAAGACCCAAGTTTGAAACTTCCCATTTCAAGTCCTTTCAAATACAGTATATCTTTTTTTAACCAATTATTATATGTTGAATATTAACAACTGACTATGTACTATTTTTTTAATCTACATAGTGTAAACAGTGCAAATGAAGATTTGCTAAAAAAAAGAAAAAAATCTTCCACTTCCAAAATTCCATTTGCAACAAACTATACCTGCTATTCTTTCTGCAGCTTGATTTAAAACAGAGTTTTAGGTTCTTTCATCTGTGATTTTCTTGTCGCATGTTTTGCTTAATGCATTTTGTTTTGTGTGAAGTGCTTTCACGTCTATGTATCCATAAGGAAATTATTCATGGGCTCACATTTGTAATTTGTTGGGTTGTGCTGCAGCTCAGTCAGGAGAGTTAGTAAAACAGTTACCCTGCAGCAACAAGGTCCTGAGTTTGATTCCTGGTCAATATGTTTTTGAATGGAGTTTGCTAGTTCTCCCCATGCATGCACTACAGCTTCCTCCCCAGTCCAGGAACATAACTGTTGGGTTAATTAGCATCTCTAAATTGTCCTTAGGTGTGTGCGTGTATCTCTGTGTTGCCCTGCCATGTACTGCTATCTGTCCAGGTTGTAGTCTGCCTTTTTCGCCCATATGCCACTGGAAATGGGCACCAACCCCACTGCGACCCTCATAGATTAAATGGCAGAAGAAGGATGGATAGATAATGTGAAATTTTTGGATAATAGATGTTTGAAACTTCAGATCTTTGGTAAAATGTTAAGCCTTTTAAAAGAAAACAAATTCAAGTCCAGCACAAGGCCTTAGTCATTGCTGTAAAAGTCAAGTCACAAGTCTCAAAGCATTTTTTGTTAGGACTCCTGTCTGTGTGGTTTGTGTTTTGTCTGTTTCTCTTCCTTCCTCCACCAGGCGGCGCCTGGTCCTGGTTCGCCTCCTCACACACCTGCGGAGGGTTACCTCGTTAACGGAGTTCTCTTAAGCCCCTGACTGCCACTACCTCGACGCCAGAGTGTTTGTTTTGCCAGTTTTGGGTACTCTAGCCAAGCTGAGTTTTGCTGAGTCAAACTGAGTTTTTGTCTACCTGAGTTTTAACCTTGTTTTGTCTTTGCCTCTCGGCAGGAAGTCATCCTGCAAGTGGATGTTTTGGACCTTCTCTCCCCTGGAAGGATCTTCTGAGAATCAAGCTGAGCTGAGGATTCAAGGGTGTGATTCTGATCAACCTATTTCCCCAAGGAAAGTCTGGGGCTTCTCTATGAGCAGGGGATTCATCTCCACAACAACCCGTTCAAGTACCGCAGGAAATCTGAGTGGCAGTCAGCTTCTCCGTTCACCTACAAACAACCGCATTCTGGGTAAACCCTGTCCGCCCTCCATCAAATGAGACAAACACTGGAACACCCCCACACCGACTGGAGTCAACCATTTTCTGGAAACGTGAGTCTGCAATCCATTTCTCCTCTTCAAGTTCGAGAATCAAATTTCCCACTGAGCCTGAACTAACCGCAGTGTCTTCCCCTCACTTTCCAGTTCCAGGTGAGCTGTGTTCAGAGCTACGCTGGATTCATCACAATCTTCTCAATAAACCTGTTAAACTTTCCCCTGGTCTCTCCGTATTTGTTTTCTGCATGTGAGTCCGAGCTCTTAATAGAATCATGACATTTTTTTAAAGCTACAGTGTGTAATTTTCAGCGACATCTAACGTCCAGACTGCAGACCGCAGCAACATGAACATCTCCCCCCCACGGCTTCTCCCCCCCAACAGTAGGGCGAGCGTTACGGGACAAAATGTCTTCCACGACGTCCGCATCACCTACCTTCTCAAGTGATGAGGTTTGTTTACATAGATAATTTTACAGATAGTATTTCATTAGTCTGTGTGTTCAGTACCGTCTCAGTTCATCTCTCTCAACTTGCCGTAGTTACTTTCGAGCGTAATGGGCGATCTCGCAATCGCTAGTTTGTTGGCTCTGCGCTGCCGTAGCGCAAAGATGTCTGCCTCCATGGCTGCGAGACCCGCTCCTATGTAATTATAAATAACGAATTCTAAGGCAACGCAAATATTAAGGTTAAGAGGCTGAGCTCGTAGATGATGATAAATAACATAGTTATGTATAATATATTACATTTCTGACTGTATATCCCTGTAATTTTTACACACTGTAGCTTTAAGTAAACTTAAGTAAGATGAGTCTGACTCAAGTCCTGTGACTCTAATCCCCACCACTGGGTTGTTGTGCAGGGCTGTTTTTCATGAAGACATTTTTTAAATATTGTAAAGTTGAAGCTTAGTTTCATATGTCCTTCTCATCCATGTCCTTGTAGTCTAACAATGGCTTATCAAGGGGATGCTCTGCAGTTTAGACATGTCTTGGTACAGCAAGTTTGCATTTACCCTCACTACTGCCAAATCCGCTAAATTTACTTTTTTTATCCTCTAAAACAGCTTGAAAAGATCTCTTTGACAAGCGGTAATAGTGTTTCCATGACCTTTAATCTTTTCTAAAACTGTATCTCTGAATTACCTTGTAAGTTTATCAGTGCTCAGCATAGTGTGTTAGATTTAGAGGTTTGTGTTCGGATAAATTTCAGATGTCTTAAGAAAACAACTGTATTAATACTGTTTTTAAATGACACATTGGAGTCAGGTGCTACATTTTGCTATTCTTTTCCTTTCTGTAACACAAATTCTGAAAAATAGGGTAGAATTAGATATCATAATGTCATAAAACATGGAAATGTTAAAGAAGTATAAATATTTTTTAAGACCCTGTAAAGACGTCTACAATTGACTCAAAGGGAGGGACATGTAGCAAAATGATTATGCAACCATCCATTCGTGGTCCTTAAAATCTTAATTTATAAAATGTCCCCACAGTGGCATGACAGAAACAAATGAGCTATCACATCCAATTGGAAAATTTGTTTCTCTTCTATTATGGCGAATAAGTCTGCACGATTGAAAATAAGAATAAATGACTTGTCAAGATGGATGCTGTTTGCGGTGACGAGCCTGGGAGAGGCTGTGGTAATTAATGTGTGGCTGCTCGAGAGGTTATGTTGGATTGGCGGAAGCCGCAGGGGCTGCGGCCGCAAAAGAAAACAATAAAAAAAACTGTCATCCAGGGGAGCTCAAATAGAAATGGATGGTTGGTTATGGCCGGGATCCTTTCTTCGAAGTTGTAGAGAAAAATAAGTACATGCTCTCCAGTGAGCTCTCTCCCTGATCTCTGGGCTTGAACTTTAATATGTATGGTGCTGCTTATAAACACAAAGAAACAAAAAGTTCCACCAGGGTGCTCGGGGCAAATAAAGCAACCCAAAAAGGATGTGAGTGAGTGTTTTTCTATGTGTGTGTGTGTCATGGAGCCTTTGTGTGGAGTCTCTTGGAGCACATCTCCCCAGAAACAGAGGCGCAGTCGGTGAAAGGCATACTGCAACAAATGGTGTGAGGTCATCAAACCAAGTCCTGGCCCTTGCTCTGGGTCAATGTCCCTATAACTGTTGGTGATAAAGGAGTTCCCATGGTAACCACTGGCAGTTTCTCAGCGAATCAGAGAGCTGAAAAGAGTCCTCTGGGTGTGCATGTCTTGCAGCAACCAGACCCCTGGTGATTTATCGCCCTTTCTGCTTGGGAACAACACTAAACCATTAGGACAGAGCAATAAGGATCTGGATAGTGGGGAACATAGCCTGCTCAGTATAATCCATAATCAAACTGATTTCTTTTCTTTTTTTTTCTAACATAATCACCTACAAATTACGTTAATTTAAGTCTTTAATAACAACTTAATCAAGCACTGGGACAACAAAGGCAACCTGATGATTGCATTAGACATCTGGTAGTCCTGTTACAGGGGCCACCTCAGTAGGTTGGTATCCAAGTATTAAAACATTAGAAAGAGAATCTCCTGTGTTTTCTTATAACCAACAGTTCTCTGTTTTAGCCAAATATGTCAGAGTAGAGAATCCTCCTTCTCACATATAAAGCCTTAAATGGCCAAGCTCCATCTGATATCAGAGATCTAATTGTTCCTTATGTTCCTAACAGAGCACTTCGCTCAATCTGCAGGTTTACTAGTGGTTCCTAGAATTTCTAAAAGTAGAATGGGAGGCAGATCTTTTAGTTATCAGGCTCCTCTCCTGTGGAACCAACTACCAGTTTTAGTCCGTGAGGCAGACACCCTGTCTACTTTTAAGGCTAGGCTTAAAACTTTCCTTTTTGATAAAGCTTCTAGTTAGAGTGTCTCAGGTTATCCTGAGCTATCTCTATAGTTCTGCTGCTATAGGCTTAGACTGCTGGAGGACATAGGGACCCCTTTTTCATCATTCTGCTTCATTCTATCTCTATTCTCCCACTCTGCAGAATCTGTTAGTTCAATCTCTAACGTTCTGCTCTCTCTGCTTTTTCTCATAGTAGCTTCATCTGGTCTGTTCCTGTTTGGCTGTGACTCCATCCTGGAGAGAAATATCAGCTGTGCTGCTGCCATCAACACCTTTGTTTCTAGATGTTGGAGCTTGGCCTGTTTTCCAGTGTAGTCCTGTTTCTCTGACTGTCACTAACTGGATGTGCTCTCTTCATCCAGTGACATGGGAGCTGGCTCGGAGCTTGTCTGCCTGGCTGTGTGTTTCCTGGACGGGGCCGCCTTTTACAGCTGCTTTCTGTATCTCTGCTTCTGTCTCCTTGAACCCCAGTCTGCCTCAGCAGATGGCCGCTCACACTGGGCCTGGTTCTGCTGGAGGTTTCTTCCTGTTAAAAGGGAGATTTTCTTCTCCACTGTCACTATAAGCATGCTTAGTGTGAGGGATTGTATTTCAGTCAATGCAATCAACTGGTTTTCCTTAGATAGAAAACTTTGTATCAATTTGACTGTATGATCTGGTTGAACTGTAAATTGCCTTGAGATGACATGTGTTGTGAATTTGGCGCTATCGAAATAAACTGAATTGAATTGAATAGAGATTTATGTCAAAAGTAGAGATTCTTAACATTTAGATTGGTGTGACGTCTGCTGTAAAGCAGGTGCTGTACCGGTCCATTGTGGTAAAGAACGAACTGAGCGAAAAGGCAAAGCTCTCGATTTGTTGGTCGTTCTACGTTTCTACCCTCATCGATGGTCAGGAGCTTTGGGTCATCGTCCAATCCGATTAGCATGGAGAAACATTTTCCTTTTCTTTGTAAACCGGCATGACATGTGGTCAACTGCTATTGTATTTTAAGAAATGAAGCCAAAGCACCACCAGCGGTGCTTGTACCACAGTTTGAGAAGCACAGCATTAGACAGAATGATCAGCATAATCAGTAGAAAAACTTGCCCTTTTCATTCCATGCCTGCATCAAGAGTTTAAATATCAGTGTTTATGGGAAATGCTCTGTGGGGCTGCCTATGAAAAACAAGGCTGAACCTCTACTGTAAGACGCTACCCCACAACTCTGCACGAATACTCAAAATCAACAGCATGTGGGGACATTTACTGGATCCACGTGAGATCTGTAGGCATCTCTCAGACCCACCTGAATTACTTGTTCTGATTATTCGCCAGCGGTATGAGAAGCCGGTTTTTCTTTAACCCTTTTCTTCCACAGCAAGTGTCGGTGTTTGTTGAGACATGGCACGCAGTGGTTCAAACAACTGTTGTATTCCGGTGGCACTAGCTACACCAGTCTCGTACAGTGCCTTATTGATGAAGATTGGAGTAGAGCGTTCTCCCGCCTCCTCCGCACAAAAGCCTATATTGGATTTCACGCTGGCTGCTCATTCACCAGACACTGCAGTGCATTCCTAACCAAAAGGCCTGGAGGCAATACGGCAGCTTTATTTGTTTATAATGTTTAGGCTTCCCGCAAATGGCTTGCACTGCAGTAGCAATAACTGTGCATAGTTACATTTGGGCAATCGACTGAGCTCGTTTTGACATGAGCGCCGCGGCTCAATTCATTTGGAATGGACTGAGAATCCAATACAGTCTTTTCATTCGGAGGAGGGAAAGGCAGAAGAAGAGAGAACTATGTATGCAGGGAAATAGGGAAATAAAGAACAAAGCAAAGAGCAGAAAGGTCATCCCTGCTGATGCGATGATGAGGAAGTGATAACTGGTGCTGATATACTTCTGAAAAGTCATACACAGAAAAAAAGCTTCCTTCTTGCCCCCTGTGGAATATCATTGACAGGTAAAATATAGATACTATCTCTTTGCTCTTACTAAACTGCCCTCTCCAGGTCACACCAGTTCTCTGATGTGTTTCCCGCTGGCTGCTGCGATACTCATAAATCTATAAAAAGCCAACTGCCAACTTTCACAACTTCAGGTCCATTAAGAGATATGACAACATCCAAGACAAATTCCCAGGAAACACTTGCAGCAATGAAACTCTAATTTACTGAACTGATGACAGACGACGACATGAAGGTGACAAGGCAGGAGAAATGAAGTTAGCTGTGCTGCAGCAGCTAGTCCTCAATATGACACACAAATGACATCTGGTAGTGAACTGTTGTGAGTCATGTCACTTGATGCGCGCGCCACCGCAGCCGTCTAGATTCATCACTGCTGGTGTGGGCATGGGTGTGGGTGTGAGTTGTGTGTGAAATCTTCTACACTAGCCTTCTTCTCGTCCTCTGCCAGCTGCTCAGCTTCTCACTCCATTTGCTCCAGACTCTGCTCACATCTGCCCAACAAATTCATCACAGACGCAGGCAAACACTATCTGCAGTCATAAAGTATGGACTGACCAATGGTCAAAGCAAGGTGAAGCTCTAACTATATAATCCAGCTTTGGTTCTTGATCATAAATAAAGTGTTCACTGATCAGGCATAAAATTATGACCACCTGCTTTACGGTGCGATAGTTTCTGCATTTACAGCTGAAACGTTCCTGACAGTAGCAGCCATTTAAAATGGCCCTTCCCAGTCAAACGCCAGCTGAATGGCAGCCCACTCCCCTGCGACTCCCAGACAAATCCCCTTCAACTTCCAGCCACTGGGCGTACATTTTTATTACTCTGACCTCACTGAATTACAGGGTCTGACCAGGAGACCATGCTTCTATTTAGATCTTAATGTCCACAAATCATGATAAAAAGAATATTTTAGATGTTTAAAAAGGAATTGTAGGGGACCAGCCAAGAACCTAGCCTCGTGAGACCATCCTGATCTCGCGAGCTTTCAAGGTTTCACTCGCAGATCAGTCTGGAGACTCTCCGTTAAAGAAAATCTGGAACCGTTCACCAAACGAACGTCCAATCAGCGTTGGCTTTGAGGCGGGTTGAGGTGTGACACAACGAGAAGCGCGACAGTTCAGTCTAAAGAACATGGCGGCTTCAGCCGATGAAACTAGCGTTAGCGTGGCTATCGAGCAAGTTTTATCGGAATTACAGAGTATTTTTTCACTGAAAGAAGAGCAAAACACTGCTCTGGAGGCTTTTCTCAGAGGAAAAGATGTTTTTGCTTTTCTCCCGACTGGTTTCAGCAAGAGTTTGATCTATCAATTGGCTCCTCTTTGTCGTCGCTCTGTTAGTACGTCATATGCTTCGTTGATCTGATTGGTTTATTTGGCCCGTCTATCACCAACATAGGCCAATCAGCTAACCAGTATTTTCACCCCTTCCCAAAATTACTTCAACGGAAGGTTTCCAGTGAGGTTACCAAGAACCAGCCCATCAAGGAAATTTGAATCGCTATTACTGTACATATCTAGACAGACTAGTTGAGTTTTCACAGCAAAAATATCTTTTTTTTTTAAGAAAACCTCTACTGGTGGCTATTCTAACAATATAAACAGCTTTTTGGAACATAATAAAAGTCATCAATAAAGCATTCTTCATTGCAGATGCAACCATGACTTTTTGGGTTACAGAAAAGCGCTGTTGCATTATGGGCCTGCCTCCCATGTTGTGATGGCTCCAGTCTATTTTAGACCAGAGTGCATTGGGCCTTACGGCTGACCTATGCCCCCTGTAAGTCAGTTTGGCTGGCCAGGCCAGACAGGTATACACTTCACCAGACCCCTGAAGGTGTGCTGTCACTTCTGGCAGTAAGATGTAAACAGAAGTCCTGGAAGTTAGGAGTTGAAGTTCAGGAAAAAAATTGGCTTTGTTAAGCTGGACATACACTGTGCAATATTTTCAATCATTGCAAGCAGGTACAACTTAAACTGTATGATGAAATCCAGGGTTTAGAAGTTCAAAGCTCACAATATATGTTTTGACACCGAGGCCCGATGCTCTGATGCGATCTACCTGCTCACACCGCACGCCAGAAACGACACGTCGGACTCAGCACCGAGAATTTCAAATCTGCCCGAAAAGGGCAAAAAAAAAAAATAATCATACAGTGTATGCATAGTTTTAGCAATTTGATCTACAATATCATTCAGATCCCAGGGACCAGCTTTCATTCAGCACATCCATTCATCGATAATCATTATTTCCTCATTACTTGGTAACTAGTTCACCCCTTTTATTTTAATAGACCACTTATGAACTGGAAGCACCCCGTATGAGTTATCGTTTTTGCTATGATCTTGGCTCTAAAATGCACTCAGATCCTTACAGATCTGATTTTTCCAAGATTTAAAGTTTAGTCTATGGATAAAATGTTCACACTCCTTAACGACCCTGCATAGATATGGGGGGATAGAACCCGGATGGATAAATGAATAGATGCTAACCTAATGAGTTACCATAAAGAGAGAGAATCAGAGCTAGTCATTTTAATTAATATATATAATATATGTTTTTTTTATATATATATAGAAGCAGAACTGGCTGATACAGAAGATTTTCTCTGCTGAATTAAAAATAAGGAAGTAAAAAAACTCCTTTGTGTTTATTTAGGTTGATGATGTCACAAGAGAGGAGAAACTTGACACGTTATGAAACTGGCTTCAGAAGTTTCTAAGATACATTTGAGTTGCAAAGAACTATTCAATTCAGTTTATTTATATAGCGCCAAATTCACAACACATGTCATCTCGAGGCACTTTACAGTTCAACCAGATCATACAGTCAAATTGATACAAAGTTTTCTATCTAAGGAAAACCAGTTGATTGCATTGACTGAAATACAATCCCTCACACTAAGCATGCTTGTAGCGACAGTGGAGAGGAAAAACTCCCTTTTAACAGGAAGAAACCTCCAGCAGAACCAGGCTCAGTGTGAGCGGCCATCTGCTGAGGCCCACTGGGGTTCAAGGAGGCAGAAGCAGACATAGAAAAAGAAGCATAGATACAAAAAGCAGCTGTAAAAGGCGGCCCGGTCCAGGAAACACACAGCCAGGCAGACGAGCTCCAAGGCAGCTCCCATGTCAGAGGATGAAGAGAGCACATCCACTCAGTCACGGTCAGAGAAACAGGACCACACTGGAAAACAGGCCAATCTCCTACATCTATAAACAAGGGTGTTGATGGAAGCAGCACAGCTGATGTTTCTTTCCAGGAAGACGTCACAGCCAAACAGGAACAGACGAGGCAAAGCTACTCTGAGGAAAAGCAGAGAGAGCAGAACGTTAGAGATTGAACAAACAGATTCTGCAGAATAGGAGAACAGAGAGAGAATGAAGCAGAATGATGAAAAAGGGGTCCCTATGTCCTCCAAAAGTCTAAGCCTATAGCAGCAGAACTATAGAGATAGCTCAGGATAACCTGAGCCACTCTAACTATAAGCTTTATCAAAAAGGAAAGTTTTAAGCCTAGTCTTAAAAGTAGACAGAGTGTCTGCCTCACGGACTAAAACTGGTAGTTGGTTCCACAGGAGAGGAGCCTGATAACTAAAAGATCTGCCTCCCATTCTACTTTTAGAAATTCTAGTAACCACAAGTAAACCTGCAGATTGAGAGTGAAGTGCTCTGTTAGGAACATAAGGAACAATCAGATCTCTGATATCAGATGGAGCTTGGCCATTTAAGGCTTTATATGTGAGAAGGAGGATTTTAAATTCAATTCTTGATTTAACAGGAAGCCAATGAAGAGAAGCCAGGATAGGAGAGATATGATCTCTCTTTTTAATTTTCATCAGAACTCTGGCTGCAGCATTTTGGATCAGCTGAAGGCTTTTAACTACAGTTTGTGGACTTCCTGATAGTAAAGAATTACAATAGTCCAGCCTTGAAGTAACAAATGCATGGACTAGTTTCTCAGCATCACCCCTGGACAGGAGATTTCTAATTTTTGCAATGTTCCTCAGATGAAAGAAGGAAATTCTAGAAACCTCTTTGATCTGGGATTTAAATGACAGGTCCTGATCAAAAACAACACCAAGATTTTTTACTTTATTATCTGAAATCAGTTTAATCCCATCCAAATGAAGTGACTGGCTAATCAGCTTCTTTTTCAGAGACTCTGGTCCAAAGACTATAACTTCTTTTTTGTCTGCATTCAGAAGCAGAAAGTTAAGAGTCATCCAGGTTTTTATGTCTTCAGACATGCCTGTAATCTATGTAATGGGTTAGCTTCATCTGGATTATAGACAGATATAGCTGGGTATCATCAGCAGAACAGTGAAAATTAATCCCATGCTGTCTAATAATTCTACCGATTGGGAGCATGTATAAAGTAAAGAGAATTGGTCCTAGCACTGATCCCTGTGGTACTCCACAGGTAACCTTTGAGCATGTTGAAGATCTATCATTAACATAAACAAACTGAATTCGATCAGATAGACAAGATTTAAACCAGTCTAGTGCTGTTCCTTTAATTCCAACAAAATATTCAAGTCTTTCTAAAAGAATATTATGATCAACTGGATCAAATGCAGCACTGAGATCCAACAGGACGAGCACAGATACAAGTCCATTATCTGAGGCCATGAGAATATCATTAGTGACTTTCACCAGAGCTGTTTCAGTGCTATGATGAGCTCTAAAGCCAGACTGAAACTCTACAAAAAGTTCATTATGGTGTAACTAAACTCCACTTTGATGACCCCACAGCTACCTTGGTTCCTGTTGTGAAAAGCAAAGCAGAAGCAAACATGACAACAATCGCTTTCAGTTTTCTTTATGTGCAAATTGTCACCTGTATGATTACTTTCAGAAGCTTCCTTCCTGTGATTTTATTTAAACGGCTCAATTTTAAGCATTCATGAAGAGCACACCTTTTAGAGAAATATTAAACCAAAATGTGAATAAATATGAAAGCTCTGAAATGAGAAAATACAACTGGAAGACATCAGGGGCCTCTAATAGGGTGCCTTTTCATTTATAGCAATTAAAAACAAAACAAGTGAGTATGATATTTTCTACATGTAAAAAAACTATAATCAATTGGACTAATTTTATAATGAAAACTGAATAGAAGCTTAATTATGGAGTTATTTTTGTTCTAGTATGAGTATTATTTTAAAAAATTATACTATTCTGTTCAAATTTGTGTTCTGATTTCTCTCAGATGGAGTTTTACAAATTAAATTCTTTTCAAATTATGTTTTATAGATCATTCCTCTAGAGTGAGGACATTTCTTTAGGTCAGTATGGACATTAGCAACAACATTTTTAACAGGTTAAGGAAGAGTGGGTGTATCGGGCTTGAACTGAAGAGAATGGGATCTGTAAAAATTTGGAAAAAATTTGCAAAGCAAAATCTAAAAGATAGAAATCTTAAAACATACATTTTGAAAATATAAAACGTATAAAAACAACAAACAAACAAAAAAAGAGTTTGAAAAATAAACCATGAAGAAAGAGTAAAAAAATAAAACCTAATAAAATAGTAAAAGTACTTTCAAAACATTTTTGTTAGGATGCACGATATAATCGGTCCCTATCGGTATCGGCCTTAAAACTGAATATCGGACATCGGCCACCCCACCGATATTTAACCCGATATTTGATCAGCTTCTGAGTTTCTAAAGAAAAAAAAATACTACTTCTTCTTCCTCAAAAACTTCTTTTTTACAGACTTAAAAAGTTCTAAAGACGAAGAAAAAAATATTGATACATTAAGATATCCCAATATCTTCATATGCTGATAAATTGCCATTTAAAAACACCATATGAATCTCTTTTACTAATGAAATATTGCTATATGTCATCGTTATGCTACGAAATCCCCCGAAAATTCACGAAATTTTGCCATATTTTTATATGTTGATATATTGACGCGGTATCGATCTATTTTACTAACAAAATCTCACAAGAATTAGCAAAATATCACGAGAGTTTGTAACAGAACGATGACATTTCACGAGATTTTGAAAGTAAAATAGATCGATACCGCGTTTTTAAAAATCTATTTGATATCAGCATATGAAAAAAATATTTGGGTATATTATTTTTCAAAGTGTCAGAAATGGATAACAAAACTGTGATTTTCAATGACTACTTATTTTTGTCCAGCTTTAACATCGATAGCGATATCGCTTATCGGCTACATGAGTTTTAAAATATCGGCATATCGGCCAAAATCCCAATATCGTGCATCCCTAATTTTTGTTAATAAAAATGTTTTTCAAATTTAATTTCCAGATTACATTTTTTTAAATCCATGTACAAAACATGTCTTAATGGAAAAAAAGGAAGAAAATTCATTCTATACTTTAAGAAACATGTCTACTATCCCCATGTCTGAGAATCATTACTTTAACAAACATATCAAAGCAGATGGTTGTAAGCAAGGTCAGCCAAAGTGGGGAAAAAGAGACAATCCACCTTATCTCACTAATTGCTTTCGTCTTTTTCCCCTTCATGAAGCTCATTAGACATTTTATCTATGAGTAATGGAATGTCCTTGCAAACTTCAGGTGACGTCTCAGAAATCCTTGTCTCCTACGTGTTAGTAGCAAATAATATTTCTGAAGCCTTTAACAAAAAATAAGAAAAAAAAAAGAACAAGAAAGGTTCCTGTGAAGTGAAGGATGAAAGCCGGTGGGAGAGTGGGTAGAAAGCCAGAGTGAGGGGTTTTATGCAGTCTCCGGAGTCAGGCGAAGAAAAGAAAATGCAGGGGGAAAGTGTCCTCTAAAAAAAACATAAAATAAAAAAATAATGGCTCATTGATGCAACCATTTCCCCTTAACCTCAAACGGCAAACTTCACAGTTAAGACAGGTAGAAACTGGGGAGTTTTCTTGAAAAAGAATGGAGAAGAAAAGAATCCGTCCTCTGCCTTTTCAGTTCCTCTACCCTCCGCCTTCCCTTCCTTTTACTTTAGGCTCTTCAAGCGGGAGCTTCTCTTAGAAAATTGACAGCCCTTACACAGGAATTTGCCTCTGTAATTAACCTGCTCATTTGCTAATTTGACTGTAATCAAGCCTCTCATCTTTCCCAGCGGGGGCCCAGAACTCTTTCAACAGCGGCAGTGAGCTCGGTGATAAGTTACATGAAGTGCCTCCGCTCCTTTACTTCACCTGCCCAAAAATATCGGCTCAAAAACCAGCATACTAGTGCAATCCACAATATCTCACAATAGCTTTCAGTCCCTTATTCACAGAGCCTGCGTCTACATTTGGCTGTGGAGGCAACAAGAGACTCTCCCTGGTTGCCGGGGGCAACAGACTCATGTGGGGTAAACACCACTGGACCGGCCAGTGGTTTTGATGTAAAACGTCGTGGTTAACAATTAGGAGAGCACAAGAGAGGCCGGGGCCATCCGGGGCAACATTTACATTCTGCCTGCTCATCCATTAATGAGGCTGATTGAGCTGCTCTCCAAATGCAGTGCTTCAGCTGGAGCAAACGTGAGCAAATTCAAGATAAGATCAGAGTGTGATTTGGTGGGAGATTGGAAATCTGTTCACAGGAAAACTGTTGCTTAAGTAGCTTCTACATATCGCATCAGGAAAGCCTTAGTTAGAGAGAAATGACAAATATAACAAAGATCACTATATCCATAGAGATATCATTTTGAAGAAGGTTGACATTTAGATTTCTCCACCAAAGCCATCTCAATGCACAGGTGTTTGTAGGAAAGGTATAATCCTTTCATTAAGTGTGACAAACAGGTATGATCAAAACCATTTTAATCCAATTTACTCATAAGCAGGATAGCTTTAAAGAACCGGAATATAATTACACAAACCATTAGATGTACAGCAGCTCCCTTTAGATAAATATATGGTGGCCTGACTTTAATTAGCAGGACACACAATTAGAGAGAGAGAGAAAGACGGGGATAAAGAAAGGTTATCATTGAATAACACACCAGTTGGTTTAATCAAAGTAAAAGTGACTGAAGAAGTTTACTTATGTTGGCCTTTCCTTTCTCATTTTCTCAGTGACTAATTCATTTTTATAAGCAGCGTCTTGTAGAAGGATTAATACGCATTTTTTGAACTTGAAGCAGAAAAAGCGAAATGCTTTTTTCAATGTTTGTTGTTTTTTTTTAATTAAGAGTGCTGCTTATTTCGACCTGTATTGATTTGTGTTCTGCTGGATGTTAATTCCTGTTAAAGGGGAGTCATTCCTTCCAGTCACCAAATGTTTGCTCATGATGGGCTACTAAGCAAAGGTAATGACTCAGTGCAAATGGCTTGGCTTGTTTTCATTACAACAGACTAACATCTATTAACAATATAAACAAAATGTGAGTGCATTTTATCATAGCATGATTAGGATTGGATATCTGACTAGTAGAGTGACTTTGGATAATTTGGCGTCACATTGAATGGAGTAGAAGAGACTCAAATTAATTGTTTTGTGAAGCCGTTAGATGTTTGGCTTCAGAGAAAAGTAAAGCATAATGGAGACAAAGTCATGCCAAGAAGAAGCTCATCGTAGACCAAGAAGTTGGTCGTTATGACATTTAGGCCGTTTCTCAATTCACAAGAACGCGAGTACGGACTGGTGTCCTCACCAAGTATGTCCTTGAGAAGATACAGGAAACTGTGAACTTGGGGAGAACGGGAGCACGCAGCATAAATCGTGCTCAATGGGAACAGAAGCGTACTGATGACATCACCACACACCACAGGGCGACAGTGGCGTTGGATGTAGGAGTTTGCCCTGAAATCGAAGGATTGACGGTTCAAGCCCCGGCTCCGACTTTCAGTGTTGTTGTGTCCTTGGGCAAGACACCTCACCTGCATTGTCTACTGATGGTGGTCAGAGGGCCCGGTGGCGCCAGTGTACGGCAGCCCTGCTTCTGTCAGTGAGCCCCAGGGCAGCTGTGGCTACAATGTAGCTTGCCACCATCAGTCTGTGTGTGTGCGTGAATGACTGAATGTAGTGTAAAGCGCTTTCGTCAAGTCTCCTGACTTGAGAAAAGGCGCTATATAAGTACATGCCATTTACCATTACCACACACTGTTATAAATAGTCTCTAGATAATAATAAATTCTTAGATTTTTTTATTAATAGGGGGAATAATAACTAACACGAAATGAAAATTTTGCCAAATAAAACAAATTAACCGACATCAGAGCCAGCGGTCCTTCACACACGGCTATGCAGAGAGAGGGCCGCTGCAGACGGGCTAACGTTAGCCCTGGCCGCTGCAGATGGGCTAACATTAGCCCTAGCCGCTGCAGATGGGCTAACATTAGCCCTGGCCGCTGCAGACGGGCTAACATTAGCCCTGGCCGCTGCAGACGGGCTAACATTAGCCCTGGCCGCTGCAGACGGGCTAACATTAGCCCTAGCCGCTGCAGATGGGCTAACATTAGCCCTGGCCGCTGCAAACGGGCTAACATTAGCCCTGGCTGCTGTTACCTTCGGCGGTCCGCAGGTTGCCGTGGTTCTCCCAACTTTGGAAATATTTTTTTAAATTACGCATTTAATCAATAAATAGGTTGTATTGTGATGCTTGAAAGTATAATATTCTCGCCTCAAAGGATCTTAAAACGCACTTTTATAAAACAACGGCAACAGAAAACAGAACTTTTAACTTAATACTCTGAGCTCTGTGAGTGCTAACCTGGAAGCTGCTGCTGCCGCAGTGCACGCTGGGACAGCTGGAGAACATACAAGTCTGCTCTGATGTATGCTGGGTAAAGAGGGAGGGGCCAGAACAACATCCGGGGACTTTGTCTACACGAGACACGAGAACGCACAAGTACACAGATTGAGAAACGGCTTTAATCATTGAAGCATTCATGATGCTCAGTGGTCACTATGGAGGAGCTGCAGACTTGTGGCTCAAGTGAGAGAACTTGTTCACTGAGACAACTACTAGGCAATGTTCACACTGCAGACCTCGAGGCTCAATCCTGTTTTTTTTTGTGAAATCTGTCTCTTTTGCGTAGTCGTTCAAATTTCCAAATATTTGTGGCTTGAATGCGATCTACTCTGCGAACTGCATTTATATAAGTAAAATGTGCAGTAGAGGATGTAATGATGTCACAAGTAGCGAGCGGTCTTTATGTGCCAGAGCCCATCTTGTGATCTTTCCCAACAACAGCCAGTGCATCAACAGCACATTTTTTATTAAGAAGGTTGAAAATGTAGCCTAGGCAGAACTTCGACTGAATAAACTGATTACTTGCATTCCTCCTTCTCTAACACAACCTAATCAGCTTCGAGCTTTGACCCAAAGCGCAGCCAGTGGTTGCGCTATGTCTGACTTGAATTCAGGTGACCCTGTTTCAACGCACCTCCAGCCCCTCCTCCGCCATCGTAGCTAAAGCCTCTTCAGAGTTTCATTCCTCCTGGACTCTTACTGCATTTCCTGTCTCAACTCAACCGCTCTTGCAGAAGACCGCCATGTTGAGCCTGGTTCTGCCAGAGGTTTCTTCCCAGTGGGGAGTTTTTCCTCTCCACTGTTGACCCTGAGACAGTGGAGGACCCTGAGTGAAGCACTACTATCAGCTTGCGCACGCCACTGGATCTCTCCATACAATCTTGCCAACCAGCAGTCTATAGACTGACCAACTTCCTCTGTTGAAAATATCGAATTAGTACCTAATTCAGGACCAAGTGTTCTGGGTCGCACTGGAAAAAATGGGATCTGTGTTGTCCAGACTGTCAGACAAAGATCAAATCCAGGTTGCATATGGGCAAAGAAAAAATCGGATGTGGGTCATTTTAGGCGGCTGTGTGGACGTGGTCTAAGTTGCAGGGTTTCCTTCATTGGTTTATAAGCCTGGCGGGTCACCAAGCTTTAGTTCAGATGTCTGCAAAGGTTTTAACACTTGAGCAAGGTACACAAACTACAAAATAAAAATATTGTTGACAAAGGGAAAATGAATATCAAATTAAAAGGAATCAATTGAAAACCTCATAGTTTTCCTTACAGTAGTAGCCATTCAAGATTTCCCCACTTTCCTTGATGGGCTCTTGGCTGGTCCCCTAAAACTCCTTTTTAAACATCTAAATTATTCTTTCTGTCATGATTTGTGGACATTAAGATCTAAAGAGGAGCGTCATCTCCTGGTCAGACCCAGTAATTCAGTGAAAGGGTGGAGTCAGAGTAAAAGTAAATATGCACGCCCAGGGGAAGGCCAGTGGCTGGATGTTGGAGGGGATTTTGCTGGGAGCTGCTGGGAAGTGGGCTTTTGACTGGGGAGGGCCATTTTGAATGGCTGCTTCTGTATATGTCCTAATAACGTACTACTTTGTTCTGGTCTATTACCGAATAAAACATTATGCAATGTTTGTGATATTAACAAAATTAGGAAAGACTACAAAGGCTATGAATGCTTTTTTTTCCCTCTTTCCTATTATCTCAATCTCCTCCTTTACTTATCCTCTATCTTCTCTCGGCACCGATCTGCTGTGATTTATACCCTCCAGATGTCAAAACACCAGGTGTTGTGATTGGTAAGGATCAGCTCGTTTCAGTCCAATCAGGTGTTCCAAGAGGTGTCCAAGAAAATCACTAAGCTCTTAATGAGACTAGCACACTGACACACTTCGACGGCACACACGGATCTAATAAAAACAACACATACACCCACACACGTAGGGGAGACACGCCACATGGCGCTGACACATTAACCTGCGGTTAGTAATCTAAGTCTAGACAGGTGCCAAGGCTCTGTAAACCAGGACGTAAAAAAAGAGCGCAGCCTTAAAAGCTAAGGCTGCTCACCGAGGTCTAATGACAGGAGGATTTCGCTGTGTTGTGTGAGGCATCTCCTTGCAGTTGCCATCCCTACACAAAATAAGAAAAGACACAAAAGGAGAGTGGTTGGTTGGCATGACGACAGCACCGACTCAAAGTCTAACGAGCTACAGGGCCCAATTATGAATGTTTGGTCAAATGTGCATGCATGCACACACCCACGCTGGTGCACACCCACTTCTACACACACACCGAATGGACGTTTACTCCCCATCATTATTGATGTCATGAGGGTAAGCCTGAAAGGTCTTTCCAAAGATAGCTCCATGTTTCAATCCCCCCCTGCCACTCCCTCAGCACCCACCACAGTCCCATAATGCCTCACACCTTGCTGCTATGTGCAGCTGTAGAAGAAAAATTACCCCTCAAAGGACCTTTCCCTAGGTCTGACCTGCTAAAATGTTTCTAGCAAAGACCCTTTTGTCTCTTCTTCTAACAAGGGCAAAAAAAGGATCTTACTGAAACAAGGGTTCTAAAACACTGAATAGTTTTCTAAAAGAAAAGAAAAAGATTGCTTGTGCACAGTTACTTGTGTGACTTACAGTTTCCCTTGTATCTCTCCAGGAGCCATTTAAAATGCTAACTCCTTGCTTACTTTACAGTATAAAGAACATAACTTGTCTTCCCTGCAAAAGGCTGAACTGCATCAGGGTCGCATAAAAAATTTTCCCTGATGAAGCAAGAACTAAATGAGCTGCATGTTTGTGCAGAGAAGTCAATAAAAGTTGATGGATTTTCATCCAGGGAACAATTATGTGTTTTGTTGTGGGATGATGTTTACCTCAGTAATTTTCTCTGCCAGTATATACAAATATTTCTAATGTCTGCAAATAAATAATTGTGTCTCGTTTTTTCCTCACATTCAAAGGGAGGCACTCTGGACAGCAACAAAAGTGTGTGAATCCTGAACCCATACGCCGACAACCTTCATCCAACAGCCCTCCACCTCCAAGCCTTCCAGCACTTTTGCCATAAGGGACAGAGAAGGGAAGAGGAAACTCACTCACATGCTCCCTGTCCTCTGGGATTATCACTATTTTTAGATAAGCGCCCCCTGGGTGTGCCTCTGTGCCGACATACACCTATGACTAATCCATAACCTGCAAGAAAAAAAATAAAATCACAAAATGTCCCGACTGTCCATTGCTCATGCAAGACATTAAAAAAAAATGCACATATATATCTATAGATATATATATATATATCTATAGATATATGGATATATGGATATATATATATCTATCTATCTATATATTTATATATATATGTATATATATATCTATCTCTATATATCTATCTCTATATATCTATATATATCTATCTCTATATATATATATATATATATATATATATATATATATATATATATATATATATATATATATATATATATATATATATATATATGGGCCCATATGATATATTTTTATCATAGATATATATATATATATATATATCCATATATATATGGATATATATACATATCTATAGATATACATATAGATATATATATATATATCGATATATCTATGATAAAAATATATGGGCCCATCTATCTATCTATCTATCTATCTATCTATCTATCTATCTATCTATCTATCTATCTATCTATCTATCTATCTATCTATCTATCTATCTATCTATCTATCTATCTATCTATATATATATATATATATATATATATATATATATATATATATATATATATATATATATATATATATATATATATAGATAGGCCCATATGATATATTTTTATCATAGATATATATATATATATATATATCCATATATCTATGGATATATATACATATCTATAGATATACATATATATATATATATATATATATGATAAAAATATATCATATGGGCCTATATATATCTATATATATCTATCTATCTATCTATCTATCTATCTATCTACATATATATATATACATATATATATATACATATATATATATATATATATATATACATATATATATATATATATATATATATATATATATATATATATATATATATATATATATATATATATATACATATATATATATATATATATATATATATATATATATATATACATATATATATATATATATATATATATAGGCCCATATGATATATTTTTATCATTGTTAGTCCTGCTAGGACAAAGTGCAGTTGTCTCGTCAGCGGTGTTGCTTCCTAAACCTTCCCCTCTGCTCTCACCTCTGCAGCAAGATTCCAGATCTAAGTTTCAAACCCTCTAAAATATTCATCAGTACCAAAAAGGAAAACTTTTAATACACATGAAACAAGACCCGACTACCGCTAGCCATGTTGTTGCCCTATTATTGCTTTGCTCCCTCTTTCTCTTCCATCTCTTACTGTGGTTCTCATGAATAATGAAGATCTATAGAATCCAGTGGATCAGATTGTCCCTGCAGTCGGATACCGCTCTCCTGTATTGATCAAATAAGACTCCTTTAAATAATTTACCAGGACTTTCTCATGCAAATCAGTGGCCACAGCAGTATGTGGGTCTCTGTGCGCTTTGTGGCTGCTTCCTGAAAACACTGGTTTGACTTTGGGGGTTCGTGTAGAGTAGCCTGTAAACAACTTCCACTTTACCTGCTGGACTCCTTCAACTTTCATATAGTCACAAAGGCAGTTTCAAGCCTTTAAAGATACATTGAGACAAAAAAAAAGAAAAAAAAACTGCTTTCAATTGACTGTGGATTTTCTACAACAGGGGAAACGGAGGGTGGTTGTAAGTGTTAATCAAGGATGAGATAGGAGCCCTATCGTTATTTCATCATTTACCTGTTTGCTTCTTGATCTCACATGGTGGTTATCAAGGCTGAAAACAGGTACATGCAGGCTTGACTGTGAGATAAATAATCTAGAGGTAGGAATAGAATAAAACAATAAAAGAATAAATCTCATAACTTAGATAAAATGAAATTATAGTGTGTCTAGATAAACAATGTCTTTATTTCCCCTGGTGATTCTGAACCATTATGCTGAAACAGTTACCAGAACATGAATACCTCTTTTGCGCAGGTTATATATACATTAGAATCTGCTTATAGTGATCACGTTGGTCCAGAGCCAATTGGAACACTATAAGCGGTTGATTACTATATCCGAATTTACCGTTATTTCATTTGTATTTTATGCAGAAAATCGTCTAAATGCCATTTGTGTGGTTTATCAATGAGAAAAATTAAATGAAACGGATAGCTTCCGCATTTACTGAATTTTATTACAGTACCGTGCAACTTTAATTACGTAACTCTGGTAGCCTGGTGCCGCCAATGCATTTTTTTTTAACAAGTCTGAAGTTTGAAATAAACGGTTTCATAGAACAACAACATGGAACATAACTGCATAGGCTGCAGAAAATTAAAGCTAGCCTACCTCTGTTTTGTTTTCCTTTTGTCTTCTTTTTCAAAATGATGTAAAAGATTAAAGTTCTTGAAACCGACATGCAGGAGACCAGTCTTTAAAATGCAAACTGCATTCCTCATCTCAGGTCTGGAAGGGACAACAGTCTCCACATCTTCATCCTCCTCCTCCTCGCTGCGCAGCACTGGTACCCGCACCAAAGCGCTCTTGTACCTCCGTGATGATGTCATCATCCGGCTCTGACACCGGAGTGCTGTCATCACTTTCGATCCACTTATTAATTATTTTTGCACATTTACATTCATAAAATTGCCAAAAATGAACACTATAAGCGGATTTCAATTATTTAAACAGCATTTGTATAGAAATGATTCTGTCTTAAGCCTTTTGATCACTGTAAGTGGTTGATTACTATATTCGTGACCACTATAAGTGGATTCAACTGTATGTTTAACCAGTGGCGGGCGGTGCATATGGTACATGGGCCACCCAGTGGACACCTCCCAACTTAATCCTCTTGTTATCCCTTAACGTCCAAGTATGTAGTATATAATATACATAAATATATATATATTTAAATGATGAATCAATGAATGGATGGATCTTGACACTGTTGGATGAGCAGTGTCACTGAGTTGTTACTGAATGAAGAGGAAGCTCCTCTTGGTCTTTAATCCTACCTGTAAATTGATGCTAAATAGGTTAGATGACAAAAAAAATGTGGACTGAGCTGTGAGGTCACCACCTCAGGAAGGGATGTTAGGAGCCAGGTGAGAAGCCACGCTTAGAATGATGGAAAGTTGTGGTGGCAGAAATGATCTCTTAAGCTAGGTGGACAAGGTAAAAATGGAGGCGAAGTTCAACTCTACTAGTTATCTTAATAGAAAATCTAAATATGTTTGCTGACATATTATCTGTTTAAGGTGCTTCTTCCTGACTAGTATTGAATCCAATATATTTAACTTAATCTTTATGTAAAGATTTGACCAATTATGAATTGAAATCATGAAATCACATTAAAGTTGTGCATCAAAATGCTGTTTTTAAAATGAATAAAAATGTATGTATTTCCCCTCATAGGGGACCTCATAGGAACCCCAAAAACATGTGACATCCTGGTCTCCTCCCACTGTCCAGGCTGTCTTGGAATGTCTACATTAACCCCGTGGAGCTGGTTGACAGTTGCCTTTTGTATCTATGCTTCTTTTTCTATGTCTGCTTCTGTCTCCTTGAACCCCAGTGGGCCTCAGCAGATGGCCGCTCACACTGAGCCTGGTTCTGCTGGAGGTTTCTTCCTGTTCAAAGGGAGTTTTTCCTCTCCACTGTCGCTACAAGCATGCTTAGTGTGAGGGATTGCTGAAGAGTCAATGAGTCGATGCAATCAACTGGTTTTCCTTAGATAGAAAACTTTGAATCAATCTGACTGGATGATCTGGTGAACTGGAAAGTGCCTTGAGATGATGATGATATGTTTTGTTAATTGGCGCTATAGAAATAAACTGATATCCTTCAGGGTCTAGAAGGATAAAGGGAAGAATGTAAACTTCTCACTGGAGATGTATGCTCCATGGCAGCTTTATCTACTTAGTCTGTAAACCTTATCTCTACCTCATATAAACACAAGGGCAAATCCAACAGACTTTATAACCCTGTTGCAGCTGAACCCCCAGTTTGCAAACAACTGCGTTGTAGAAATAAGATAACTTTCAGCCATTGTTCATCTCAATTATCCAGCCTGTTGAAGGGCTGTTGAAACAAAAAGATGTGTGCCTCATTCTTCCAAGGACAATCTTTTGTGGTGCAAATGCTCCTTGCAACAAACAGCTGGCTTTTATTCAAGCCTTTGTTTTTTTTTCATTTGCTCTCTGTATGCAGTAAGCAGCGGTCATCTTTTCTTTTACATGTTTCTTTATGTTACCTGCTTTAAAATGTGCAAAACTGCTCTCTAGAATTGCATTCCTCATATTTTGCTTGTTTAGAGTCCTAGCCTTGACTTTTATTATTAAATCTGGCTTAGATTTCAGTTTTGCGGTCCTCGTTCAAACCGAGATTCCCAAACAATTATACATGTGTCTGTTTTTTTTTCTCAAAACTTAAAAATAGTGAATTAAAAATGAACACCGCAACTTTCATATCTGTCCATTCAATATACTTATCATTTTCATGGCAACAAGCACGATGTACTCTTTCAATCTTCCTCGTTTTTCTCATGATGCTAATTGAAACCAGCTCATAAGAATCAAACCAAAAAGTTGTTTTTTTTTTTCCGCTCTGTTTTTGTGTTTCAGGCCTCTTCTCTCCTTTGTACTTCACTCAGCTCAATTAATCATGACGGGTTATGAGTATAAACATACTTGTATCCCTGGTGCCACTGATGCACTGTCCGCATTGAATGATGTTAGAAACTGATTTCAAAGCATATAAAATATTAATTTTCTCACACCACAGCAAAGCTACAAAGTACTTCATGTGAGTCTTATGTTAATGCAGCTGCAGGGGTTTGCGTATACGTTACATATTGTGAGTTGTGTCTGCAAGTGCGTATGCATGCATTCTGTCTTTGTGTTACTTTGTGTTTCTGGGGTTTCCAAGCGAACACAACTCACTATGAACTCTCAGCAATCTTCAAAGCACCTCGTTTCCAACCGAGCCTTCTTTCTGTACACTGCTCTGATCAGCAGAAATTGCCTTGTCTTTTTTCTTACAATGCATTTAGTAAAGTGTTGCTCGACAGAATCCACATCAAGCATTGGTTCACTATCAAAAAAGTGATGGGAGACAGGACCAGAAATTAATTGAGATTGACAGGTAGTTGACGCACCTTCAAACATTTTAATTGGATTAATCCCATTAAAGTCATAGTGGAGGTTTTTCGTGAATTTTTGAAAAGACCCGCCCTCTCCACTAGCTCTAACCACTCTGATGCTCTAACCCCTAAATCCCTCAATCGCAAGATAGAGCAGGGACTATATAGTGGACTTTATAGTCACTTCAGTTAACTTACCATTCATGACAGATGCACTGCAAAAAATCCAAATCTGAATAAGTCATTGTTTCTTAAAATGAGTGCATTTGTTCTTGGATTGAGCAGGTTAAAGAGACATTTTGCCAATGGAACAAGACAATTTACATTTAAAATAAAACACAATTGCATTATCTTATTGCAAGTGCACATTATCTAATTATCTTATTTTAAGAGTAAAAATACTAATTCCATTGGAAAACTATCTGATTTATCTACTCAAATTAAGGCTAAATACACTTAAAGACAATTTTACTCATTTCTACATCATTTCTCCAGTGTGATCACTACACTGCAAAAAAAACTAAATCTATATTAGCCATTTTTTCTTAAAATCAGTGCATTTGTTCTTGAACTGAGCTGATAAAAGATACATTTTGCCAATGGAACAAGACAATTTAGATTTAAAATAAGAAAAAACTATTGCATTGTCTTATTTCAGGTGCATAGTATCTAATTATCTTATTTCAAGAGTAAAAATACTCATTCCATAGGCAAACTATCTCATTTTCATACTCAAATTAGGGGTAAATACACTTAAAGACAATTTTACTTATTTCTAGATATTTTTTCCAGTGTGATCACTAAACTGCAAAAAAAATCTAAAAATATTTTAGTCATTTTTTCTTAAAATAAGTGCATTTGTTCTTGAACTGAGCTGATAAAAGATACATTTTGCCAATGGAACAAGACAATTTAGATTTAAAATAAGAAAAAACTATTGCATTGTCTTATTTCAGGTGCATAGTATCTAATTATCTTATTTTAAGAGTAAAAATACTCATTCCATAGGCAAACTATCTCATTTTCATACTCAAATTAGGGGTAAATACACTTAAAGACAATTTTACTTATTTCTAGATATTTTTTCCAGTGTGATCACTAAACTGCAAAAAAAATCTAAAAATATTTTAGTCATTTTTTCTTAAAATAAGTGCATTTGTTCTTGAACTGAGCTGATAAAAGATACATTTTGCCAATGGAACAAGACAATTTAGATTTAAAATAAGAAAAAACTAGTGCATTGTCTTATTTCAGGTGCATAGTATCTAATTATCTTATTTTAAGAGTAAAAATACTGATTCCATAGGCAAATTATCTCATTTACCTATTCAAATCAAGGGTAAATACCCTTAATTTAAGAAATTTTTACTTATTTCTAGATCATTTTTCCAGGGTATCCTTTACTCCCCGTTGGTGACGTAACTCCTCCTCCACCGCGAGGTGCCTGCCCATGTTTGTTATTAGTCATCCCTTTCGGGTAGCGGCAGCCTACACTGCAAAAACTATCTAGAAATGGGTAAAAAATGTCTTAAATCAAGTATATTTACCCCTAATTTGAGCAGGTAAATAAGATGATTTGCCAATGGAATGAGTATTTTTACTCTTAAAATAAAATAATTAGATAATATCCACTTGAAATGAGACAAAACAATGTATTTTTCTTATTTTAAATGTAAATTGTCTTGTTCCATTGGCAAAGTATGTCCCTTTCCCCTAGCCTGACGTAGTCCTACTCAATTCTAGTCAGAATATGAGTCTGATGCTGCTCCATAGAGCTGTGATTATGGGGCGTTTCGAACGAACCAGGAAAAAAAATGCCTCTGCACTCAATTGGATAGACCTACAACCAATAATAGCAACGGAGTGCGTGACGTATGTGAAGCGACGCATAGTTGTTGTCAACAAAAATCAAAGCATGCAGTTGCACGCCTAGAATAAAAAGATGAGCCTTGATCGTGTTTCTCTGTTCCTCTTTTAAAATTTATTTGCTGTCGATATCTTCTAGAACAGACCTAATAGCAGAATCTACTCACCTCAACACTCCAGCGGCAGCCATTGTTGTTGTCACCCAAGCGCGCTTTGGTCACGTGGTTGATTACGTTACTGTTGATCATCTGTCCATCATCGTATAAAGCCCGCCCTGACAATTTGATTGGCCCGCCAGATATTGTGCTAGCATACTCGCGCTACTATTGAGCAATGCCAGACCGAACTTCCCGACCTCAAACGTTGTGGGCGGGACTAAGTTCAGAATGGCACCCAGGCTAGCTTTCCCCCTCACTTCAACACCAAATGTACTTATTTTAAGAAAAAATGACTTAGTTAGATTTATATTTGTTTGCAGTGTATGATGACAGCAGGCCGCTGATTGAAAGTTTCATTGAAATAAAACTATGAGGTTTTATAGGAATTGGTCAAAAATCACAGAAAATATTAAAAGATTAGAAAATAAAGGATTTTTTGAAATATTTCTTTAAGATTCATGTTTATTTTGTTCCTGATTAAATTTTGCAGTTATGTGCAACATTCAGTTTTCCTATCAGATAGAATAGTTACTGTATCACTTTCCATCTGATACATTTTTTCCTCACATTTTTCCATCGTCAGCGGTCAAAGGAAAACAAAACTAAAGCAAAGGTAAAAGGTGGGTAATAAACACCCACTTCCTTCTCCGTCTTCCAGCCCATGGCTTTCACTGCGACTTTACAGCCACCAAATGAGCTTCTTAGCTGGACAACATTGCCTAATAACATAAAATTGGACAGGAAAGGGGCAGTTGACATTTACGTGGATTTTTGTCAATATGCATTGTCATCCCTGGATACCTCGTGTTTAACAGCGACAGACTTTGATTTAATTACTACTTTAGGCTCACATATATCCACTGTCACTCACTCGCGCCACAAATGCCAGATAGACGAGGAAGCGGGATTAGAGTGATGAAGGGCATTTTTAGTAAATGCCACATGCTTTGTCTTTTTCACAAGACAAGAGTGGCAGACCAACATTTTGCAAGTTGTTTTTAAAACACCTGTGATCAACCATTAAATGGCCGTTATTAGAAGTTATCAGTCCCATAGGATGGCTTCAGGTTGCGCCTCCTCTACCTTCTAGTAGGTTTCTAATGGATGATAATATGCAGCTTATATTTGATATTAAGGTGCAACAATGTCAGAGAAACTTATCCCTGCTGGGGTGGCCAGGGGTGCTGGTGCCCATCTCCAGCTGTCAATGGGTGAGAGGCAGCGTCCACCCTGGGCAGGTCGCTCTTCTATAGCAGGGCGACACAGACACAAACAGGACAAACAACCATTCACACACACTCACACCTAAGGAGAATTTAGAGAAGCCAATTAACCTAACAGTCATGTTTTTGGACTGTGGGAGGAAGCCGGAGTACCCAGAGAGAACCCACAAATGCACGAGGTAAACATGCAAAACTCCATAATGAAGAAGCCTAGACCAGGAATCAAACCCATAACCTTCAATGGGCTCTATGCAAAACTCCACCAGTTCCTGAACTTAGGGCAGCTCTTTTAGTTCCTGTCTTTCATTACTGGATGAACTGATTAAGCCCCATCCATGTTAGCCTCTTGAGACCATCCTGATCTCGCGAGCTTTCAAGGTTTCACTCGCTAATCAGTCTGGAGACTTTCTGTTAAAGAAAATTTGGAGCCGTTCACCAAACGAACGTCCAATCAGCGTTGGCTTTGAGGCAGGTTGAGGTGTCACGCAACAAAAAGCGCGACAGTTCAGTCTAAAGAACATGGCGGCTTCAGCCGATGAAACTAGCGTTAGCGTGGCTATCGAGCAAGTTTTATCGGAATTACAGAGTATTTCTTCACTGAAAGAAGAGCAAAACACTGCTCTGGAGGCTTTTCTCAGAGGAAAAGATGTTTCTGCTCTTCTCCCGACTGGTTTCGGTAAGAGTTTGATCTATCAATTGGCTCCTCTTCGTCGTCGCTCTGTTAGTACGTCATATGCTTCGTTGATCTGATTGGTTTATTTGGCCCGTCTATCACCAACATAGGCCAATCAGCTAACCATTATTTTCGCTCCTTCCCAAAATTACTTCAATGGAAGGTTTCCAGATGGATATGCGGAGCAAATCCATCTGGCGGAGTCAGGTTACATCCATGTACCAAGTTCTTCTTTAGCAAAAACTTTTTTAATTTTATTTCTTATTAAAATGTTCAAGATGGATCAGTTTTGTCAAACATATGTTTCTTTGCTTACGACTCAAGGCCGGAAACAGCTTCCCTCCCATGTCTATTTGCAACTTGTGCATCTCGACGAGGATCGTGAGCATTTTCATTCCCCTCAGCTATTCTTAACATGCTCACTTGTTGGCTTTAGTACACAAATACACACACAGACATATTCACTCAAGCCTCACCAGGGGAGGGCAGGGAAACTTTCCCCAAGCGCTGCAACATCTCCTCAGGACAGGAAAAGTAAATGAATGAGAGTGATTTGTGCGTAAGCGCAGAGGCAAACACACAGTGTGTTTTGCAGTAAAGCTTTTTTGTCAGCTCTGCAGGCTGGGAGAACACATGACCCATACAAATAGGCAGCCCCAGGGCTGGCTTCCTCTTATATATGCTGCAGCTATCAGCAACATATGACAGAGCTGAGAGGGGAGACAAAAGGTAGATCAGCCCCAAAACAATGGTACACAATACAACCACTGATGAAAGAAATGAGAAAAGTTCTAGAATGAGAGAGACCAACAGAGCCGCACACACAGACATTAAAAGGAGGGAAGCTTCCGAGATGACTTTCTATGTTATATATGTGAACCAATTATCCCAAACTAGGGATGCACGATATAATCGGCCCCCCATCGGTATCGGCCTTAAAACTGAATATCGGACATCGGCCACCCCACTGATATTTAACCCGATATTTGATCAGCTTCTGAGTTTCTAAAGTCTAAAAAAAAAAAAATACTACTTCTTCTTCTTCCTCAAAAACTTCTTTTTTACAGACTTAAAAACTTCTAAAGACGAGGGAAAAAATATTGATACATTAAAATATCCCAATATCTTCATATGCTGATATATTGCCATTTAAAAACACCATATCAATCTCTTTCACTAATTAAATATTGCTATATGTCATCATTATGCTACAAAATCCCCCGAAAATTCACAAAATTTTGCCATATTTTTATATGTTGATATATTGACGCGGTATCGATCTATTTTACTAACAAAATCTCACAAGAATTTGCAAAATATCACGAGATTTTGAAAGTAAAATAGATCGATACCGCGTTTTTAAAAATCAATTTGATATCAGCATATGAAAATATATTTGAGTATATTATTTTTCAAAGTGTCAGAAATGGATAACAAAACTGCTATTTTTAATGACTACTTATTTTTGTCCAGCTTTAACATCAGTATCGATATCGGTTATCGGCTACATGAGTTTTAAAATATCGGCATATCGGACATCGTCCCTATCCCAAACAATATATTGACTTTTTTATTATAATATAGCTCTGGATAAACTTAGAAGATATTTTTGCCCTGCTGTGGATGCAGCTGCTGCAGAGCAGCTAAATAATAATCTCCTGGTCTGTCTGCTGTGGACAACCTGCTGGTGACATAAACAGTAGGACAAAAAAAAAAGGGAAATAGGATGTTTGCTTATTTATATTTTTTCATATTTAGTCATATTTGCACCACTGAGTATTAGAGCTAGGCTGGAGATTTTTGTTTTTTTTTTAAATATGGAGCAAAAAGTCATAACATTATGAGGATAAAGTTGCAACATTATCAAAATAAAGTCGTAACAACAGAATAAAATCATTATATTATGAGAATAATGTTTTGACATAATAAAGTTATAACATAATGAGAACAAAGTCATAACAATTTCAGAATCAAGTCATAATAATTGGAGAATAATGTAACATTACAAAGTCATAACATTAAGAGAATAAAGTCGTAAATTTACAAGAATGAAGTCATCAAACCTCAACCTGTTTCGGAAGGAAAGCTTCGAACTCTGAGGGCCGGATTTATCAAAGGTTTGCGTGTATAAAAACGTGAGCTATTTCACTGCGCACGCTAAAAAATGTACAAACTGATCTATCAACAGCGTGCTCAAAGGATTTGGTCTTTAAAACGTGCTAAATAGCGCCTCTTATCCATTTAGTACTTTTTCTGCAATGAATATGCAATATGAGGCGTTTACACGCAAAACTGCGTCTTGTGGGAGGAGAACATGTAAATATATTAATTTAGCACTCGCAAAGTGATTTATCAAACCTGACAGCAATTTTGCTAACGGTATCTGACTCTATATTTAACACGTTTCAAAAGAAGGTGCAAATGGTCTGTGGGCCGGATTTATCAAGATCCAATTTTGCGTGCAGTAATTTGCGCTCGCAATCTGGAATTTTGCGCGAGGGGCTGAACCATGGTTTGCAGGTGATTTAACAAGAGTGATTGCGCAACTGGTGGCAGGTGCAAAACTGTTGGAGACGCCCTATTTAAATGATGGTTTTGCGCGTTTTGTGGTTTGCGGCAAAGTAGTTTGTAATTTGCGTACGCATCCCCGCAGCATTGGCATGTTGCTCCACATGTGCAGGGGGGAGGTCGGGGTTCTCCGTTAGGGCGTCAGGGCGACATGGCATTTATAACGTCGGACAGCACTTCTGAAAAACGAGATTGGGAGATCCAATGTTGCAAGGAGTTTTGTGATATCTGGTATTGCGTGGGTCCTCCTTGTGGCTGGCTCCAAATCCATTCGGAGTTCCCCCAGCAGCTCCAAAATGGCAATGCTGGATAAACGATGTGTTTTGATGATCGTTTCCTCCTTCATTCCAAAAATATTCACACGGACTGAAAAAATGCGTCCTCTGCGTCTCCTTGCTTCATTTCGATGTCTCCTTCTTGCAACAATAACCGCTGCCATGTGTGCGCAATTACGCATACAGACCATTTGCACCTTCTTTTGAAACGTGTTAAATATAGAGTCAGATACCGTTAGCAAAATTGCTTTCAGGTTTGATAAATCACTTTGCGAGTGCTAAATTAATATATTTACATGTTCTCCTCCCACAAGACTCACTTTTGCGTGTAAACGCCCCATATTGCATATTCATTGCAGAATAAGTACTAAATGGATAAGAGGCGCTATTTAGCACGTTTTAAAGACCAAATCCTTTTAGCACGCTGTTGATAGATCAGTTTGTACATTTTTTAGCGTGCGCAGTGAAATAGCTCACGTTTTTATACACGCAAACCTTTGATAGATCCGGCCCTAAGGGTGGTGAGGTATTTTACTGGCTAAAGTTACTCATTCATCATTACTCATGGAAATGGTCATCCCTACATGTTTGCTGCCTCTGTCAAAGCTATGTCTTAAAGAACTCCAGGAGCGATTGTTTTCTATTTACCATCCCCATTGAAATGGAAATCCCAACCTTGTTTAATAAAAAGTAACAACTGAACAGGCGAATAACGCTTTGAGGTTTTTCGGCACCTATTGCCTGGATTAACTTTCTATCTGAATTTCCTCAGGAAAACTTAATATCTTTGAATTCATTTAAAAACCTCATAAAAACTTGAAGTCTAGTTTAAATATTTGCAATTACTTTTAATTCATATCTTTCCTTAACTTACATGATTGAATGTCCTTTGTAGTTTGACTATGCTGCAGCTATTTTGACCAGGTATCCATTGGAAACAAGATCTGAGATGTTAAAGGGTTACATTAACAAAACATCACAATAGTCCATTCATCTGTATTATATTCTGATAAGATGAAAAGCACAAAACTCTGCGACCCATAAAAGTGAAAAAGTGCAAAACCTCCGAACCCTAGAGCCAATGATATTCTTATTGTTGATGAAAAACTGCAGTAAAAATATCTTTTTTTAACGTAAGCAGCTTATTTTAACATAAAGACAACAAACAGTAAGAGTCTTTTTTGCATTTTTTCATTAAATCAGATAAATATCAAAATAGAAAGTATGAATCTGAAATGCATTTCTGTTAATAAACACCACATCAAATGCTTTGCACTGAACCAGGCACTAATTAAAGGTAAATTCCACACTGATGAAGACTCACAAGTCAGACGTGATTGTTTATCATGCAAGTCAGGTGAGCATGCATTACGGGGTGTTAAAAAGAGCAGGGTGGATGCATATACTAATCATATGTTATGAATAACAAAGAGGTGAGAGAGAGCAATTAAGACAGAAGAATAAAAGCAGGAAAGGTAAACATATTCCCTCTATGATTGACAGCAGGTTATAAAGCTGGAAATGGAGGAGCGAGGAGAGGCAAAGCGGGAGAAGCTTTGAGTGCCTAAAGGAGAAGAGGAGACGCCGCCTGACACTTTGCTATGACAACCTTTTCAGAACCCAGCAAGCTCTTAAACGCACAGCTGAAATGTCAGCAACAGGAAGTTAGGGACTCGCTTATGCAAAGAGAGACACATCTGTACTGGACTGGCACGCCAAAGCATGCGCCAATGGAGGAACAGCTATATTCTGGCTCAACTAAAGACATTTCATACATATCTGTTAAAAAAAGAAGAAAAAGCAAAAATGTTTAACTTCAAGCACTCCTTAGTCATTTCATTTTGTATTCAGTACAGCTGATTGGTACAGATTTAGTCTCATTTAACACACAATCATCTAAAATGTTAAAATATATATATTACACCACTTGATGATACAGCTGAACGGGGTCGCCATATGTTTGGTAGATTCTAAGGGCCCTTAACTGAGGGCGGGGGGGGGGGGCCTAAAGAAGAATTTTTCTTTTTTTTTTTTTTTATATAAAAAGAAAATCCAGCAGTAAAATAAATAATCATCTTATCCCTCGTTTTTTAACAGTAAACTGTAAAACAAAGCATGAATATATTAAATATATGAATAGATTTTTATACCATAAAAATAATATGTTGTACCAGAAATACATTATATACTAGATTAAAGCATTTTATACCATTAAAAGACATCTTTAAATCTTGATCATTCTCATGAGCACCCTGAAGCAGTCACGCCACAAACACGTGTTTTTATTTCTCTTTACTAGGGTTGTCACGATACTTTTCAACTCGATACCGATACTAAGTAAAATATTTGATACTCGATGTCATTTTTGATACCACAAGGATAAAAACAAAGACTCCAAAATTCAACAGAAATTTTCTCATCAATAAACAAAATACAATAAATAGATAAATAAATACACTAAACAATATTTTGAGGTTGTTTGCTGTGCACAATATTAAGCAAGCTTGATAAAAAACTTACAAAATTAAAATTAAGTTTTCTGTCCTTGGCTATGCTTTGCACACATAACAATGACACTAGTCAAATCAGTTAAAAAAACAAAAATAATTCTCAGCAGCTGCACCAGCAGCTGAAAAAAGTCTGAAACCGAAAAGTGCACAGAATTATTCAATCACACAGTGTTCAGAAAGTGCATTTTCCTCTAATCTGTGCATAAGACGAATGACTGTTTAGGTGCCACTGGTGGTAGCTCTGTATCAATACTTTTGAAAAAGAGTATTGTGTCCGGATACTTTTTTGAGTATCGATACTTTTGACAACCCTACTCTTTACACGTATACATGAATGAAAAATGAGTTCTCAGTGCCAGCATAAAAATAACCTCCTTTAATAAAGTTATGGTGAAACCTAATAGGTATATTTAACTTTGTCACACTATGATAGTTTCTCTTTGTAGAAATTTTACAATAAAAGTTACATTGACAATGTAAATGGTACTCTTTAGTGCATCTTTATAGCAGTTTTAAAGCTTGCATACATTTATGGGTGGAGGGGGGGGGCAATATCAATGCTTCTCATGGGGCCCTCACGGGTCCTGGCTGCGCCCCTACAGCTGAAAGAAAATTATGGTACAGAGTAGGGCTGAAACAATTAATTGGATTAATCGTGATCAATTTAGTAATCAATGAATCGTTAACTGGAGTATAGAGCCTCTAAAACGGGCCTTTAGCTGACAGAGTGACCCACTTACTGTAGAGCTGGAATTATACCAAAATGTAATATATATATATATATATATATATATATATATATATATATATATATATATATATATATATATATATATATATATATATATATATATATATATATATATATATATATATATATAAACGTCTGGCAATACGCCCTATACAAAGTGGAAAAGTTAAACCAAACAGTTTCAACTGGTTTTAATTTAGTAAAAAATCTCCTTTAAAGATTCTTTTACTCTCCAATTATTAATTGATTCATCAGAAAAATAATCAACAGATGAATTGGTTTGCAAAATAATCGTAAGTTTCAACCCTAATGCACAGACATGTGAATCAGTGTTTGGTCCTGCGTATGACAAAGGTAAGAAGCGCCCCGCCTGCTTTAGCACCTTTTAATGATTATTGATGAAGTTGCTCAGTTAAAGAGAAAAACAATTAAGACCCTGCCAGAACAAAGTCCGCTCGACTAATTAGCTTGATCATGCCCGGACCTGCTCATCGTCGCGCTGCTGACTGCAGTGCAAACCCTAATAGAGGCTGCACTTGTTTTAATCTCACCTGAATCCTTAAGGCGTAAGGTAGCTGTCACTGCCAATGTCTCTGCAGGCGTTAAGCTTACGGGGCTAAGGCAGCAGCAGATGGGCAGCAGAGACGCGATGAGTCCCTTTGACTGCGTAGCTCACTGGAGCCCAGGGTGGTGGCGTGTGAAGGCGGCTTTTGACATCTGCTGTTTACACGTGGGCGACCTTACTCTGAACCCTCTCCTGTAGGCCTTGGGAGAGTCCAAAAAAAAAAAAAAGAACGACCATCAGTTCTCTTCTAGCTGGATTTTTGATTAATTTGTACAGTAGCAGCCATTCAAAATGGCCGTTCCCAGTCAAACGCCAGTTGAATGGCCGGCCACTTCCTTCCAACTCCCAGCAAAATCCTCTCCAACTTCCAGTCAGTGGAGTGACCCCCTCTTGAATAGTTTTTTTTTACTATGACTCCACCCTTTCACTGAATTACAGGGTCTGACCAGGTGATGATGCTTCTCTTTAGATCTTAATGTCCACAATTTATGACAGAAAGAATAATTTAGTGCAAAGATTGATTTTTAAAAAGGAAACGAAGGGGGACCAGCCATGGCGAGTGGGGAAATTTTAAAAGGCTATTACTGTATGTAATTGCCATGAAATTATTTCATTCTCTGCATGTATTTTCTACTCTGATCTAAGGGGAGTGTTGGTTTCCACTGAACTTATCACATTTTGACTGTCCAGAGACCTACGATAAGTTAACCCCTAGATTTAATTTTTATTTTACCTTTATTTTACCAGGAAGTCCCTTGAGATAAAATCTCTTTTTCGAGGGAGACCTGGCCAAGAGGCAGCAGTACAGTAAGACATAAAAACACAGGACAACATAATAAAATCAATCATAAACTAGACTCAAGAATAACAGTTACAATTCTCTGTGCAGCGGTTTTCAATAGTGATTTAAAATGCTGTAGCGGAATAAGAGTCCGTAATTGCAGGGAGTTTTGAATATTGTGCCACGACCGTGGTGCTGCATAGGAAAATTATGTTTTGCCAAGATCTGTGTTGATCCTGATAATAGTTTAAAGAACACGACTTGAAGAGCGTGAGTTGTAACCACTGTTAGCTACAGACATGAGGTGACACAGGTATGGAGGGAGTTTACCCAGGATGGCCTTGTAAATGAAAGTAAGCCAATGATGTTGTCTTCTGAGGCTTAGAGAGGGCCATGAAACCAGAGCATACAGTTCACAATGATGAGTCCTGAAGGCAGAGTTGGTGATGAAACGTAAAGCACTGTGATAAACTTTGTCCAGGGAGTGGAGAGCTGAGGAGGCAGCATTCATATATATGATGTCTCCATAGTCCAGAACAGGAAGGAAGGTGGTCTGAACAAGTCTTTTCCTCACTGAGGGAATCAAGGAGGATTTTTGTCTGTAGTAAAAGCCGAGCAGGGCTTTCAGCTTTTTTAACATATTATCTAAATGTGTTGTGAAAGACAATCACTGATCATGATCTTCAAAAAGCGTAAAATGGGAATTCCGATATCAGTTTCACCTTTCCTCATTGATCACAATTATTTTTTTATCAAAATATCATGGAATACTTTACATTTTAGGGTATCTCTAAATCCATTTAGCAGTTCTGAGGGAGTGGTGGCCTAGTGGTAAGGGGAAAGAGCTTTTAATACTGAGGTTTTGAGTTTGACTGAGTCAGACTGCCACTCTGGGTCCCTGAGCAAGACCCTTAACCCCACACCGCTCCCCAGGCGCCGCACAATGGCAGCCCACTGCTCCCCAAGGGGATGGGTTAAATGCAGAGAGGGAATTTCATTGCTCTGTACTTGTGACAGTGGAATGAAAATAAAAAACTATGGAAAAAATAAATAAAATCAGAAACATTGTCAAAGCCAGTTAGTGTGCATTTTAAAGTGTTGCTTGATTTTCTCCGCCCATTTGAGACTGAACACTGAACAAACCATTTGAGCTGATAAATATCTTTTAACCCGAGTCACTCCTTCTTAGCTCTGATTTTACACATCTGATCAGATTTAAAGGTGGAAGGGGAAACTCCACTGAACTCTCAAAGGTTATATTTTCACCAAGGAGATTTCTCTGACCAGCTTATCTTGCCTTTATTAAAGGGTGTGCAGGTACGTATCCACCTGGATGACCTTTTAAGATGGGGTGATCATGTTGACTGCATATGTTCCCGTTTACAGCAAAGGATGTACTTTTAATTCAGACTGAGGCTGTTTGGCATCAGTCAGAACATCATGTTTTTATTCTATCAGGCAGTGATGGAGAGTGTCATCAGGTTTGGGATGACGGCGTGCTTCAGCAGTATCTCCGCAAAGCTGCAGCTCCTGGTACAGACTGACTTAGACTAACTTTGTTGTCATTTTTGTACACAGAGCTCATATAAAGTGTATACTGCTATCAAGTTGATGGGGAGAAATGAACAGCTCTGCCTTCAGTCCATCTATGAACAGTCTGTACTCAGGCGGGGTGGCAGGACTGCTGGACCCGTCCCACATCCTTCATAGGGAATATGAGCTCTTTCCTTCTGGCAGAAGTTTCAGAATCCCAAAAAACAAAGTGAACTGCTTTAAATGCTCCTGTATACTCAAGTTTATCAACAATTTAAATCAAAATGTAAAATAGATCTGTAAGGGGAGAAACACGAAGAGTCCAATAACTTGGTGTTCTGCTTTAGCCTGGGTGCCATTCCGAACTTAGTCCCGCCCACAACGTTTGAGGTCGGGAAGTTCGGTCTGGCATTGCTCAATAGTAGCGCGAGTATGCTCGGGTATCTGGTCGGGCCAATCAAATTGTCAGGGCGGGCTTTATACGATGATGGACAGATGATCAACAGTAACGTAATCAACCACGTCACCAAAGCGCGCTTGGGTGACAACAACAATGGCTGCCGCTGGAGAGTTGAGGTGTGTAGATTCTGCTATTAGGTCTGTTCTAGAAGATATCGACAGCAAATTAATTTTAAAAGAAGAACAGAGAAACACGATCAAGGCATTTGTTGAAAAGAAAGATGTTTTTGGCGTCCTTCCTACGGGATTCGGCAAAAGTTTAATTTATCAGCTGGCTCCCTTGGTCACTTAACATACGTCACGCACTCCGTTGCTCTTATTGGTTGTAGGTCTATCCAATTGAGTGCAGAGGCATTTTTTTTCATGGTTCGTTCGAAACCCGCCCCATAATCACAGCTCTATGGAGCAGCATCAGACTCATATTCTGACTAGAATTGAGTAGGACTACGTCAGGCTAGTTTTGCTTGTTGTTTGGGTATTGAACAGTAGCAGCCGTTCAAAATGGCCCTTCCCAGTCAAAAGCCAGCCGAATAACAGCAAAATCCCCTCCAACCATCAGCCACTGGCATCACCTGGGCGAGCATATTTTTTTTTACTCTGACTCCACCCTTTCACTCAATCACAGGGTCTGACCAGGAGATGAAGCTTCTCTTTAGGGCTTAATGTCCACAAATCATGACAGAATATTTAGTACAAAGATTGTTGTTTAAAAAGGAATTGTAGGCGACCAGCCAAGGGCCCAAATTTTGAATGGCTACCACTGAATGTCAATTTTATTTATTTTTTATAACTATGAGTGTATGTAGCCCATTTGTAGCCTCGTGAGACCATCCTGATCTCGCGAGCTTTCAAGATTTCACTCGCTAATCAGTCTGGAGACTCTCCGTTAAAGAAAATTTGGAGCCGTTCACCAAACGAACGTCCAATCAGCGTTGGCTTTGAGGCAGGTTGAGGTGTCACGCAACGAGAAGCCTGACAGTTCAGTCTAAAGAACATGGCAGCTTCAGCCGATGAAACTAGCGTCAGCGTGGCTATCGAGCAAGTTTTATCGCAATTACAGAGTATTTCTTCACTGAAAGAAGAGCAAAACACTGCTGTGGAGGCTTTTCTCAGAGGAAAAGATGTTTTTGCTCTTCTCCCGACTGGTTTTGGCAAGAGTAGCGTGGCTTGTGGTTGTCGTCGCTCTGTTAGTACGTCATATGCTTCGTTGATCTGATTGGTTTATTTGGCCCGTCTATCACCAACATAGGCCAATCAGCTAACCAGTATTTTCGCCCCTTCCCAAAATTACTTCAATGGAAGGTTTCAAGATGGATATGCGGAGCAAATCCATCTGGCGGAGTCAGGTTAGCCCATTTGTGCATTTTTAGCTGGTTTATCTGTATTTATTGTTTCTAATGGCAGCTACTACAATGCACTGCTCACTTGGTCCATGACAAATAAATTCCCCTAGGGGAAACTAAAGTATACTCTATTCTATTCTATTATCTTTATCATCATGTTTCACATGATCATGGCTATTTTGTTGTTATCAGAGAGCCGCTTTCTCTCTATAACTGCGTTTTTGCTTCTCTATTAAGAAAAAAATGATTCTCTGTGGACAGAATCCACAGCTGACCTGCTTCTGTGGAAAAATCATCTCCTTTGAAACATGTGAATAGGCATGGATGGTCATGTCTTGGTAGTTTTATAGTCATATAGTTTTGATTTATTTTGATTTAAACATCACCACAGCTCCCCCCCCTACCTGGTCTTATATGGTCTTTGATTTTTAAGACATTGTTTGTTCCAAAATGCTTTGGTGCTAAAAAGAGGGCTAAATGCAAATACAAACCCTGCTTTCCACATTTTCTATTTGTAATAACATTTCAAAACGATGTATTAGTTTGGTTTAATAATATAGCTCGACTTCTTGTAGGTCTATTAAACAAGTCAAAATGTTAAAAAAAGTCCAAAGAGCTCCTTAAATGACTTCCTTATTTCACTTTCTAGTATTCCTCGGCACTCAACTGCATCTTTACGATTTAGAACATAACCACGGGTGGTTTGACCTCTAACACGACCAGCTGTTTTCTCGCTTTAGTCCGTCTCCCATCCTCAGTCTGAGATTTCTTTATGCCCATCTGCATCTCAGAAAATAGGGCAGTGACTGATGTGACTAAGCTGCAGTCTGTGAGACTTTGCAAAAAGAAATAAATAAAAATGATGGTGAGTAATAGAGCTAGAGGGGCAAGGAAGAGAGGTCAGCATCGTCCTTTAAAGAGCAGAGTCTAAGAAACATTAGCTATGTAGGTGTGTGTGACACATACACAACATCAGGCCTGACTTGGGGATTAACAGAGCTCATATGTGAGATTCAGCCCCCCAACCCACACAAACACTTTCCCTTTAAAACACACACACCCACACACACACACACACTTCCACGACAGGCAAAATCCTCAGCAGGATTTGTGAGCATCATTCTGTCTTTCTTAGAGTCTGCTCATTCCCTTCGTTCTGAACCCCAATCTCATCTACGGGAGGATTTATGGGGGGGTGGGCTCATCCCTTCAACACAACAAAATCTCAATTGGACCAAATACAGCCTTATTCCAAAGCAGACATCCATTAAACCAAGGTATTACTGTAATACAACCGTAGGACAACTCTATCTCTTTCTATCTCTCTCTGTCGTTCAGGCTGAACATCAGGGGAGAGATGCTCTTAATACAGAATCTATCAGTTTCATTTCTATGTATATAGGACTGAGATGTTTTCCAGCTAACATATTGTATGGTTAAATAGGATAAAAAAGATGTTTGATATAGGATTGGGTCGTCTTTGAATTTTATCAACCAAATGAGTGTGTAATGTGGTCCGTAGCCACTTTTGGCTGATGGGCTCAGGAGACAGAGATTTTAGCGTCCACCCCCCCTCCCCAGTGTTTGTTCTCCTCCCCAAAGACTTGATCCAATTACCAGCCTGGCACTGCTTGGCTCAGCACCTACTCTGCCATCCTGTGTCAGCCGTATCTTTATATGCCTCCTATGCTGTTGCTTTTTCCCAGTCACTTCACCTTTATCTTTGGTTTGCTTCTCGTTTATCCCAGTATGTGATGCTGTCATGCTCCATCAGCCTACAGCGGGGTGGTTTTTTTTCCTCTCTCTGTTTTGCATTATGGTGTTGTGTGTGTATGTGTTTGTAAGCTGGGCTCTAGGAGGGAGTTTCTGGCTGATTAAAGAGATGATTTATAGGAGCATCATGTTGGAGGAATTCCCTGATATCCTCTCAAATCACATTTTCTTAGATTTGTTTTTTCTCCAGTCAGCCTTTGAAGACACAAACACAGCACACACGTGCTGAAACATGCACAGGAAAACATCCATATGCCGTAAATCTGCTGTAATCACCTGACATGTAAGAAGCAAAGTTGTACCTCAGATTTTTGCATCCTGCATCTGAGCTGATGAGAATACATTTCAAATTCCAAGCAAATATTTAGAGGTTTCTGGCATGGCATTTATACAATGATATTTTTAAAACAGACAACACTGGCTGACTAACTATATGAAACTAAAAATACAATATTTCCCTTTTCATGCAGATATTATACTGACAGCAGCACTTTATTACCATTCCAAAAAGTTCAAAAATGTCAGAAATAGCGTTGAGTTCCAGGTTTTATCCAGCAGCCCAACAAAACCTTGATTTGGTTTAGAAAACATGCAAATAGAAAAGGACGAACGGGTCCCCCCCTTTGGAATGGTGGTCGTTTGGCTGTCTATGTCTCTGAAAGGGGGGTCGTTAAAGGGAATTTTTGCTTTGGATCAGAAAGAAAAATGCACGTAATTTAACAGCTTTTCTCTAGAGCAGAGGTCACGGATTAGCGAACCAGGGTTCGGATCCGGACCCACCTGCAGGCTAATCCTGACCAAAACTGATTCAAAACAGTTCAAAAGTACTGCATGTTGTCCGAAGACAGTATCTAAGTTCACTTGCGCCTCTTCTCCTGTTAATACGGTAAAGCCCTGCGGAGCGTCCGGCTCCAGGCTGCACATGATCCAAATGAGCCAATGAGCTGTCAGTCTGGGTTGCTGCTGCTGCTACTTTTAGACACAGCAGGCAAACCTGTGGCAAGCCGGGCGATGGGAAAGAAGGAGAAGACGATGAGAAAAAGAGAGCAGAGAAAGTGTGGACTGCTGGAAGAACTGTGGTGAACTGGTGAAAGAAAAGTGAAATGGTGCTCAAAGATGACCCTGCACATTTAGAGGATGTTTGGCTCAACCTGCTGCTGTGAAGCAGGATTCTCCACCATGAACAGAATCAACAATAAATCTGGATCCAGGCTCAAAATGAGCACCTTGATATGTGCTTGAGAATGGCTTAGTCTCCGGTTAAACCCAGGTTTAAAGCCTTGCAGGGCAGCCTAAAGCCCACTGCCAACATTAAGACAGAAAAAAGAATAATAAATGGTCAGTTTAGGTGTTTTATAAAATATGTGAATCAGGTAATTGTCTATAAACCAAACTGAAGGATTGTTGATCTCTACTTCAAAAAACACTTTAGATTTTAAAATGGAAAAACGTTCAATTTTTAATGTTTTTTATTTTAAAAATAAATGTATAAGGTAGGTACGGAAAAGGATTAGGGCCAGTGGAAAAAAAAAAGATTTTTAAATTTTATTTCAGTTTTGTATGGGAAAAAGGTCAGAATTCTGACTTTAATCTCAGAATTCTGACTTTTTGTATTGTCAGAATTCAGTCCGAATTCTGAGAAAAAGTCAGAATTCTGACTTTTTTCCCATATTAAACTGAAATAAAATTTAAAAATCCGTTAACTTTTTTTTCAGTGGCCCTAATCCTCTTCTGTAGGTGGGTGCATAAAAACCTAATTTTATTTCAATGTGAAAATCTGTTTATAGTAACGGATTATAATAAAAAATGTCTCCGGATCTTTACTGGTTGATGACTTTCTTTATCGGGACCCCACTGATTTTTAATTGGTTACCCCTGGTATAGAGTATAAAGCAAAAACTAAACAGAGTTAAACATTTTAAGGCTAATTGGTTCTCTTGCTGCTAAAACATCTGATCTCGACTTAAGTATCAATTGATCATAGGCAGTCTATTCTGTAAATAAAGTCGAACTATATCCACTTTTATGTTGTATCTTAAATCTACTAGTTTATGCAAAAACTCTGGTATTTGGTGGATAATATATAAAGAGCTGTGTATTCTTTTTAAATGTCCCTGGTGGCTTCAGGTTATTCAGTCCTTGATGGAAGAACCATTTAATATTATTTTCATTTCTTTCTCAGACTCTTATCGCCCGGTTTTCCAGTCTGCCGTGAGCTGAGGAGAAAGGCCTTGAATAGTGATGAATGTTTGCTGTAATGCGACTTAAGTTCAGCTGAGAGATTTATTAACAAACTCGTTTTTTTTTTTCCTCTCTTCTTGGCCGCATCACTCTCAGCACAGGGGTTTTTTGGCTGATGTTAAAAAACATTATCCTCTCTCAAGGTTACGCTTCCCCTCATTTCCCCTGATTCCTCTGTTTCTTCTTGAAAGTAATTGTTTGGTGCTATGGCTATGTGAGTTATTAGTTGGATCCTCCGGCAGGAGTGTAGACTAAATGGAATGGTGTCAAGAGTCTGGCTGCCCTGCTGTGTGGGAGGATGACTGGGAGTTAAATAACAACAAACAAGAGAAAGTAGTATGTGTCTTCTTATTTTTATTTTCTTGTTTTATTTTCGTTTTTACTCGTCTATTTTTTGCATATGAATTAGTACATGTGGTCGTACCACTTCTTTCGCGTCACACTGGCTCAACGTCAGTCTAACACCCTTTCTGCTGCAACATACATCCATTCTTGGTCAGGAAAGCAAGCTCTTATAAGTGTGAAGCTGTGTAAGTGTGCGAGTGGGATGACACCGCTGTGATGTTAAAGGAGAGATGTTTGCCGTGACAGCTGCAGTACCTGCAGGGAAAAGAAGGATAAAACAGCGAGGTGCATAATTTCTGCATTTAGGCTGAGAAAGTGGGAAAAAGGAGCATGGTGCAGAGGAAGAGGATAACAAGCATGTTAAATGAATGGAGATTAAAGATTGAGGAGAAATGAGAGTAGAGACATTAGTGATGTCATTGGTGAATTTCATTGCTAGAAAATGCAATCCTCTCTTGGTGAGGAAACCAAGTCTTTCACAGCAGTACTAAGGCATACAGTGGGGCAAAAAAGTATTTAGTCAGCCACCAATAGTGCAAGTTCTCCCACTCAAAAAGATGAGAGAGGCCGGTAATTTTCATCATAGATATACCTCAACTATGAGAGACAAAATGAGAAAAAAAAATCCAGAAAATCACATTGTCTGATTTTTAAAGAATTTATTTGCAAAATATGGTGGAAAATAAGTATTTGGTCAGTTACAAACAAGCAAGATTTCTGGCTCTCACAGACCTGTAACTTCTTCTGTAAGAGGCTCCTCTGTCCTCCACTCGTTACCTTCATTAATGGCACCTGTTTGAACCCGTTATCAGTAAAAAAGACACCTGTCCACAACCTCAAACAGTCACACTTTAAACTCCACCATGGCCAAAACTAGAGAGCTGTCAAAGGACACCCGAAACAAAATTATAGACCTGCACCAGGCTGGGAAGTCTGAATCTGCAATAGGTAAACAGCTTGGTGTGAAGAAATCAACTGTGGGATCAATTATTAGAAAATGGAAAACATACAAGACCACTGATAATCTTCCTCCATCTGGGGCTCCACGCAAGATCTCACCCCGTGGGGTCAAAATGATCACAAGAACGGTGAGTAAAAATCCCAGAACCACACGGGGGGACCTAGTGAATGACCTGCAGAGAGCTGGGACCAAAGTAACAAAGGCTACCATCAGTAACACACTACGCCGCCAGGGACTCAAATCCTGCAGTGCCAGACGTGTCCCCCTGCTTAAGCCAGTACATGTCAAGGCCCGTCTCAAGTTTGCTAGAGAGCATTTGGATGATCCAGACGATGACTGGGAGAATATCATATGGTCAGATGAAACCACAATAGAACTTTTTGGTAAAAACTCTACTCGTCGTGTTTGGAGGAGAGAGAACGCTGAGTTGCATCCAAAGAACACCATACCTACAGTGAAGCATGGGAGTGGAAACATCATGCTTTGGGGCTGTTTTTCTGCTAAGGGACCAGGACGACTGATCCGTGTGAAGGAAAGAATGAATGGGGCCATGTATCGTCAAATTCTGAGTGAAAACCTCCTTCCATCAGCAAGGGTATTGAAGATGAAACATGGCTGGGTCTTTCAGCATGACAATGATCCCAAACACACCGCCCGGGTAACGAAGGAGTGGCTTCGTAAGAAGCATTTCAAGGTCCTGGAGTGGCCTAGCCAGTCTCCAGATCTCAACCCCATAGAAAATCTTTGGAGGGAGTTGAAAGTCCGTGTTGCCCAGCAACAGCCCCAGAACATCACTGCTCTAGAGGAGATCTGCATGGAGGAATGGGCCAAAATACCAGCAACAGTGTGTGAAAACCTTGTGAAGACTTACAGAAAACGTTTGATCTCTGTCATTGCCAACAAAGGGTATATAACAAAGTATTGAGATGAACTTTTGTTATTGACCAAATACTTATTTTCCACCATATTTTGCAAATAAATTCTTTAAAAATCAGACAATGTGATTTTCTGGATTTTTTTTTCATTTTGTCTCTCATAGTTGAGGTATATCTATGATGAAAATTACCGGCCTCTCTCATCTTTTTCAGTGGGAGAACTTGCACTATTGGTGGCTGACTAAATACTTTTTTGCCCCACTGTAACTATACAGCTATAGTTATAATACCCTTTTGAACTTGTTAAAAAAATAAAATTCTGGTAACAACCACAACTTTTTCTGTGTTCTGCTGGGAATTTATGTCATATAACAACACAAACGTGCACATAGGTGTAAGATTACATATTAGAGCCCAGAGGTGGGGACTCGAGTTTGTGACCCGGACTCGAGTCTCACTTAAGTTGCATATTTAATGACTTCAGACTCGAATTAGACTTGCATTTGAAGGACTTTAGACCCGACCGAGACTCGCGATTTCCGACTTGTGAACAATATTTTTTTTAGGGATGCACGATATAATCGGCCCCCTATCGGTATCGGCCTTAAAACTGAATATCGGACATCGGCCACCCCACCGATATTTAACCCGATATTTGATCAGCTTCTGAGTTTCTAAAGTCTAAAAAAAAAAAAAAATACTACTTCTTCTTCTTCATCAAAAGCTTCTTTTTTACAGACTTAAAACTTCTAAAGACGAGGGAAAAAATATTGATACATTAAAATATCCCAATATCTTCGTATGCTGATATATTGCCATTTAAAAACACCATATCAATCTCTTTTACTAATGAAATATTGCTGGATGTCATCGTTATGCTACGAAATCCCCCGAAAATTAACAAAAGTTTGCCATATTTTTATATGTTGATATATTGACGCGGTATCGATCTATTTTACTAACAAAATCTCACAAGAATTAGCAAAATATCACGAGAGTTTGTAGCAGAACAATGAAATTTCACGAGATTTTGAAAGTAAAATAGATCGATACCGCGTTTTTAAAAATCAATTTGATATCAGCATATGAAAATATATTTGAGTATATTACTCTTCAAAGTGTCAGAAATGGATAACAAAACTGCTATTTTCAATGACTACTTATTTTTGTCCAGCTTAACATCAGTATCGATATCGGTTATCGGCTACATGAGTTTTAAAATATCGGCATATCGGATATCGGCCAACATCCCAATATCGTGCATCCCTAATTTTTTTTAAGCGTTTTTTTGCTTTACTAACTTGACTGATCGCCGCTCGCCTTACCCGCACACAGCAGAGGTTGAAAAAAAAAAAAAATGGCAGAGGGGCTGTCAAACAGTCATGTAGCACTGACGTCACTGACCAGTTCAAGATAATGATCATTCCATAGATATAATAGTGACCTTTAAACTATACCGTCTCAGTGAAGGAGATGAAAACACAAGGAGAAACAAGCAAGCACGCAAATAGACTTGAGACTTGACTTGGACTTGCAAAAAATGACTTGTGAACATGTCTGTTAGAGCCACTGTAAGCCCTAAATTTAAAGGAAAAGTCCGGTCAGCAACAAATGATCAAAAAAACTAATTTAATTTCATGAATTTACCGTTGATCAGTAAAAAAATAAAAATAATTTTCTTTCCGATCACTTAGTCTAAGTGTGGCCATTTTTGCCCAAGTATAGTAACCCCTCCCTCCTGCCATCTTCCAGCATTGACGTTACGGTGCGGTAAGCCTAGCGCCATTCTCCCCGCTTTACAAGCTAAATCAATGGGAACTACTAGACACATCTGCAATCAACAACAATTATTGAAGATTTCCAGAGGACTTCACCATTGAAATTCACCAGAGCTATAGTGAAACTGACAATGCCCACGTGCATGGCAGCTGGATGTTGGAATACATCGGGTAAAAGTGGAAAAATAAAGAGGTATTTCATCTTTCTGATTCCTGATCCTCCAACAACGGGTTGGTCGTTGGATTGCCAACTTGAAGAGGGAGGACAGTATGTATGTACATGACAATGCAATGCTTTTTCTTTTTTGTTTCCACATATTCCATTTCCTATTTTCTATGCCCATCATTCAATCACATCTTCTGACATTTCAGTGGAATAACCAGGGCATTCTTTGCTAGCCCTCAGACACTACTCATATAGAGATATTTCCCTAAATTAAGAAAAATTGGAACATTATTCGTCGCTGGACCAAATTTCCTTTATGTATGAGATGAAGTCCTCCTGATGCAATGTCCCATCCTAGTATCTTTTTTCAAGCATCAAAACCGCAAAGAGATCCATTGATGCAATATTATACTGCTCCTCTTCTCTGTCTGCCAGTGTCAGCATTGCTTGCACACAGAGAGGTGCCCTATTAAAAGCTACAGGAAAAAGCAGGCTGCCTTTGTCCCATTAGTGCGCATAGGAGCTGATTTTAGTCAAGCTGGCAGCCATGGATGACTGGGAGCCACTAAGGCCTTGGTCAGCTGACATGATCCTGCCTTTCAAATGTTATCCAGACCTGCAATAGTGTGCATGTGTGTGCTTGCTGTATGTCCTTGTCCAAGACTGGCTAAAGGATGTCATTGTGTCTGCAGGTAGACAGAGAGGAAGGGAGAAGAAAACATTGTGACACAGAGAGAAGGGGACAGAGAGGGTTGTAATGCAAGAGGATCTGAACAATGATACTCATGCTTTAAGGTGTGTATGTGCATAGGGCGGTGTTAATATGGGCAGAAAGTCAGGGTAAATTATATATTTTTTTGACAGGACCAAAACGTTGAAAAGCATCAGGTTAAATGCAACATAAACCAAATAAAAACTGTAAAAAATTTCAGGTAATTTATCTCTGCATGACGTGTTGTTGTCACCTGAGCAAAAGCCTCATCTGGTGCTGGATTATACACAAGCCTTTAAAGCCAGACACAAACACACACACACAATACATCGTCAGAGGTATGTAGGGTGATTGACCATTAAAACTTTGCCACAGCTGTAATGCTAAAGGTCTGAACGGAGCAAAAGGAGCAGAGATTAGCTTGCGTGGCCGAAAACCCGGTGCACGGTTCAAATGGGTCAGCAGCACAGGAGCCAAAGCCCTCCTTAACCTGCTGGATCAGGCAATCAGCCATACTTCACAGCTGAAGCAGAGATCACTCACAGAAACACACACACTTGCACGCTCCGAGACGCATCTGACATTCATCCCAGGTGTAGCCAATCAGATCGCTTTAAGCATTCCCTCCACGGAGCTGATGCGCAAATAAACAGTTCACTAGTTTGCTGCACTGTAGCAGTTGTAAAAACGCTATTGCCAACTTTTATAGACCGAACGCCGTAAAAAGAACAATTTCTCTGAGAAAAAGAGCAATAATAGAATTCACTTCTGCCTTACAGACTTGTTTATTTTCATGTAGACTGGAGCATTAGAGATGCCATTATAAGGCAGCTCAAATTGATCCGCCGAGGCTCGGTCTAGCCCATATAACAAGCATCGTGATTCTGAAACATTTATGCAACATCGCCCAACGTTACAGCTTTTAGCGTTTACCACAGAGAATTGTTTGGTCCCTGGAGACGATCGAGGATGCTGTGAATGTGCCCGAGCTGTTTCCTGTCAGTTACTTCTTTCCATCTTCAACCCTGCATAACCTAATGAAAGAACACAATTGAAACCCCATTCCCACCCTGAAGAGGAACAAATAAATAAATAAAACATCCATTAACTTGTTGGTGCTTTTTAGAGTTCATCACTAACTAATGCAGAATTAGCAGGCTGATTATCCCTGATAATGTCTCCATTGTCAGGAAGAGATTTTTAAAAAAAAGCTTCCTCTCATACATATCAACAGAGTGATTGCATCTTTCCATTGCAGCTCTGCCTTGCTGTATGGGATGCAACAGGGGAGGGGGAAAAAAGAAAAGGAGGGGGGGTCATTTTGGCATATAAGTTTCACTTTAAATAATTTCAGCTATCCTGAGCTATCTCTATAGTCATGCGGCTATAGGCTTAAACTTCTGGAGGACACAGTGACCTCTTTTTCATCACTCTGCTTCATCCCATCTCTATTCTTCCACTCTGCAGAATCTGTTAGTTGAATTCAATTGAACCGAATTCAGTTCAAATAATTCAAGCACACATCTCATGGATGGAGGCCTAAGTCCAGGATGTGTCTGTCATTGGTTTCGTCCGGTGAACTATGCAGCAAGTCTTTGCCCTCTCTCCCATTACGGTCTACCTTCAAAAATAACAAAAATAAAGGCAACTTGCGCCTAAAGCAGAAGAAAAAAAATTGTTAATAAATTAATCTTATAATATAAGAGTCAGTTTGTTTTCAGTTTAAGCATCGTTGGATCAGGTCACCCTGATTGATCCACTTGGGTTTCGAGCACTCCTTTAGAGATAGGGTGGGAAACTCGGCCAAATGGGAGCAGCTCAGAGTAGAGCCTCTTCTTCAAATCAGGAGGGGTCAGATGAGGTAGGTCTGACATCTTTTCCAAGTACCCCCTACACACTTCCTTTGGGAGGTGCTCAAAGCACTGAGAGGAGGCCCAGGACACACTGGAGGGACAGTGTCTCTCAGCTGGTTGAATAATCTTCCCCCTTAGAATTTATCAAACAAGCAAAGTCCAGCAGGTTGTTTTTTTTTTAAACTTTTTTGGAATTCATAAATGGTTTAATTTTTGGAAAATCAAGATTCTTTTTCACGCTCCTTGGGTTTCCATAATTCAACAAAATTCTAGTTGCCTGTGATTTAGGCCTGTTTTGCTCACTGTGTAATACCGCTAGCTGCACACATCTAGTGCATTATATTTCAGTTGTTTGTTATATTACTTACTGTGTTTAATGGAAACAGCGATGCAGAATATACTTAATGCAGTTCTGTTTGTAAATATAAACACTTGATAAAGTCCTTTAATTATAACCTAAATAGCATCCATATAACTACTCATTTAAAGGTGCTGCTAGGAGCACAAAGTCTCTCCCAGCACAGGAAGCTGGATTACACTAAAAACAGAGAGTTATATCGTAATTAGAACCTCTTCATTTAAATAATGTGGTAAATAGTCATCTATCTTTTGATGATACTTTTACATCCTTGTACATTGGAAATAATAAGAGTTTCACACATTTTACTCATCTGTTTTGATTTAGTAACCTGCTCCTTTCTTGATATATTTCCCAAATGTCTCTAGTCCAATGTGTAAGAATATTTTTTAAAATCAGTCAATATTTATTAAAACTGCAACAAAAGATAGTTAAAATAAAACTATGCACCAATTTTTGTTATTCAAGTAAATCTCTCTCTCTAGATCTATCTATCTATTTATCTATCTATATATATGTATATAAATATATATATCAGGGTTCGATGTTAACCATCGCTGGATCGCCCGGGGCAAGCAGTTTTTATTGTCAGGAGAGTACAAATTTCATTGCATTTGCCCGCCGGGCAAGTGCAATGATTGCAAAAAGAAATTATTTATCACTCAAAATTACTTTAAAATCACCGACATTCGCTGAAAACGACCCACAAGCGTTGCCGGCGCCATCTTTGTTGTTTGGTACACATTCTCGCGTGATTCAGCTCTTGGGGAGAGAATTCTGCAGAGCAGCAGCTGGATGATGAATTTAATCTATACTATAATACACGCTAGATTAAAAATAATCAGTCAGGGATTAGGAAAATAATAATAATATTTGTATGTGCACAGTGTAAATATTTCTATCATATGGCAGTCTTCTGTACAGTGGTCATACATTAAAAAATTTTCATTAATTTTTTTTCTCTGGAGTGGGCCATTTAAATGTTATAGTGCTAAACATGTTAAATTGGTGAGTAGTAGTAGTGTAAGTTTTTAACCTGTCAAGTTTTTTTTTTATTTTTAACATTACAATTTATATGTTTCCAAGCACGCAACAGTTTAAAGCAAAGTTTAGTTTGAAAAGAATGTGCAGGAAGGATTGAAAAGCATGTTAACACGGTAATGTAGGCTGGAGTTCATTATCACACCAGGAACCTGGAAACTTACTGAATTACAAAAAAAAAAACATGTTTCATTGATATATATACAAAAATGAATATTAGCAACTATATTTATCAAACATTACACTGGGCAAGTAAAAATTGTTTCTGGGCAAATTAAATGTGAAAGCCACTTGCCCAAAGGGCAAAAACGTCAACCCCTGTATATATATATATAAATACACCCCTTTGCTATCTCTTGTATCAAGAGGATACACGAGATAGTGTGATAGTTTGCAACAAAAATCTAGATTTGTGCAATAAAATCAACCTATTTAGTTGAATTCAAAGTATAACAAAGGCTTCTATTTTCTAGGGGATATTCAAACAAGAGTAAAAAGGTCTGAATATATGCATGTATTTGTCCAACCATTTATGGACTGTAGAAAAAAAAAACAAGAGATCACACTTGTGAACCCAGTTCTTGCTGTTATAGTTTATTCAGGTTGTAGGTTTTATAATCCTTTTATTTAGAGAAAAGAATGGCTCCAGTTAGAGGACACACAGATTTGCCATCTTTCAAATTTGACATGAACATGAAATTTGATAGGAACTGTAAGATTAGTTCCCCCTGTGATGTTACCATAGGAGAGGGAAAAATGTATAATTAGTTTTTTATAACTTAAAAAAAAAAAAAAACATTCAACCCCTGTGGGTCCAAGTTTCTAAAGTGCAGCTTAAACTTTACCTAAAAGTTTTCTTCTGAAATCCCAAACTGGTTTACCATAATCTCACTTTAACCTGGCAAAATAAAGAAAGAATTTTGTTCACTAATAATTCACCAAATACTTGTGTAAACCAGAGAGACAAGTGGTAAATATAGGACTGGAATAATAAACAAATACTCAGTTCAACCTCTTTTTTTTGGGTGGGCTGAAACATTAAAGAACCAATCCATTATCAGAGCACCCACCCCCCCCACTGTGCTAATTCCCCTCAGCTATTAGAAGCTTAGGACACAAATAGATCACAGATGATATTAAAAAGCAGCAAGAATCTAACAGTTTAAAAGCACGGTTGTAATCCTTGACGTCAAGGAAGTAAAACACCAAAACAATATTTGAATGAAAGGAAATTACTCAATTCTCTATTTTCAAAGGCCATTGTTAGATATTTTATGATATCTTGAGGTCTATTTTTGCACTACAGATAAAAAATTAAAGAGGATAAAGAAAAACATAACATATGAAAAACAAATCAGACTGAAAATAATGGAGGGCAATATCTTAACCATGCTGAGCCGGTAATATGAAAGTCTTGGCTTAGACAGCAGCAATAGAGAAGCCGACACAATAATAAAAACACAGGAGAGAAATCTAATGTTGTTCATAAGAGTGAAAATGTACAGCTATATGGCAGGATTGTTTTGAAAGCTGTGCCTTACAAATCCCAGACAGAGATTTGCGCCTGGCAGGGAATAAAACATTCTGTCAGGGCTGATCAAGGCACCACGCGAGACCAAACGCTGATGTTATCAGTTAGCTGACAGTATTTGTAACCTAAAAGCTGTTCAACTCTTACATAGACTTAAATTTGACTTTTGTTCTCAAAGACATTTTTCCCTAAATCATAACATAAAACGTAAATCATAAAGTTTAATGTCTTTCTTTCATATGTTTCTTTTTGCAAAAACAATCCTGAATGGAATTCATCGCATACGTTTAAAAAAAAAGGACATAACTATGAAATCGAAGAAAATTAAATGTGGTTTGTTTCAATAAATAAAACCTGTAAAGATTATCAAATATTTATATTTTGCCAGATTTACTCTAATATCCCTAAACCAAATGAAGTAGTCTTCAGAAGTCGCCCAATTAGATAGTCTAGTCCAGCTATGTTTGCGGAAAACGGGCAAGAAGCCTTTGTTGGCAAAGCACATCCAGAAAGCATGATGAGACCAAAATAAATATTTAGCCGACATCCTGACATCTTATCATATTTACCATTCCATATACTATACTACATGATGGTGGCAGCATTATGGTAAAGGGATTCTTTTCTTTAGGCAGGAAAGGAAGCTACTTAGAAGTAGTACAAGTAGTTCTGCTGCTATAGGCTTAGACTGCTGGAGGACATAGGGACCCCTTTTTCATCATTCTGCTTCATTCCATCTCTATTCTCCCACTCTGCAGAATCTGTTAGTTCAATCTCTAATTCTGCTTTTTCTCATAGTAGCTTCATCTGGTCTGTTCCTGTTTGGCTGTGACTCCATCCTGGAGAGAAATATCAGCTGTGCTGCTGCCATCAACACCTTTGTTTCTAGATGTTGGAGCTTGGCCTGTTTTCCAGTGTAGTCCTGTTTCTCTGACTGTGACTAACTGGATGTGCTCTCTTCATCCTCTGACATGGGAGCTGGCTCGGAGCTCGTCTGCCTGGCTGTGTGTTTCCTGGACGGGGCCGCCTGTGGAGCTGGTTGACAGTTGCCTTTTCTATCTATGCTTCTTTTTCTATGTCTGCTTCTGTCTCCTTGAACCCCAGTGGGCCTCAGCAGATGGCCGCTCACACTGAGCCTGGTTCTGCTGGAGGTTTCTTCCTGTTCAAAGGGAGTTTTTCCTCTCCACTGTCGCTACAAGCATGCTTAGTGTGAGGGATTGCTGAAGAGTCAATGAGTCGATGCAATCAGCTGGTTTTCCTTGGATAGAAAACTTTGAATCAATCTGATTGGATGATCTGGTTGAACTGTAAAGTGCCTTAAGATGACATGTGTTGTGAATTTGGCGCTATATAAATAAACTGAATTGAATTGAAGTAAGGGATGAGATACCTCAGCATGTCTTGATATGTTAGCTAGTTGGACCTTGTGGAGAGGAACACATTCTTATTTAAACCTTTTTTTTTAGCTCAACTGAACATTTATGTTCATTTTATGGCTAACCATCCACAATAAGGAATAGAAAAGTACTGAACAAATGTGATTTATCATCACAATTATAATACAGTGTTTATGTCATTACTCTCATTTAAGGGCATATATTATGTAAAATCAACTTTTTTAAGCTTTTAGGCATGTTATAACTATTCCTACATCAAAATACTGCACAAAGTGGTATTTTGATGGATTTATGCATATCTGAGTGACCCTCATCAATTGTTCTCCCTGAGCAGCTGCCTCTTCTTGTGCAGGAAAAACAAGTGGTCATCACTGTGCTACGTAGAACGGCGACACATGGCCCATCCAGGAGGATCCTGATGAATCGCCCTCTTTCTCCAATCAGGGTGCAGCGATATGAGGCAGAGCACATTTGTTTCTGCTCAAAGTAGAAATGAAGAAGTTCCTTTTTAGCAGCTAAACTGTGCAGTGATGGAAACTGCTTTGTCTATCCATCCATCCATTTTCCATTATCCTAAGTGTCGCAGTGTGCTGATGTCTATCTCCAGCTGTCTACAAGCGAGAGGCGGGGTCCACCCTGACAGGTCTTCAGTCCATCGCAGGGCAACAGAGACAAACAACCATCCACACACATTCACAACTAAGGAGAATTTACAGAAGCCAATTAACCTCACAGTCATGTTTTTGGACTGTGGGAGGAAGCCGGAGTACCCGGAGAGAACCCACGCAGAGAACCCAACATGCAAACTCCATGTAGAAAGAAGGGAATCTAACCAGGAACCCTCTTGCTCCAAGGCAGCAATGCAACTTACTGCTCTATTGAAAAGCCCCGATGTATGAGCATATGTCTATGTCAAGAAATGGTGTTCAGCCTTCCTGAAGAAGAGCTTCATTGCCAGAAGTGGCATCAAACCTCCATTCGTATATGAGGAGAGGCGTCATCGCAGTGAAGACAAATATTTCCCTCTCAGGTTGGAAAATTACCAAGCACCAGTAAACTGCTAATACCTCAAAACAAATGAATACTTCATAGAGCCAAAGGCATTATATTAAGACATCATATAAATGCCTGGTGTTGACTGTGAAAGCCTTAAAATAGCATTATATCAGACCTTTAAGATAAATTGGAAAACAGAAGCTATATCATCTTAGTATTTTTCTAAACAAGCCTTATTATTGCTTTTTGATCTCCTGCTCATGATCTAACTCTCTATTTTATTTTTATTTTTCATTTTCCTTGTGGTTAGAGTTTCCTTTTGGCTCCGACTGCCCTTGTTTCCTCTGGCGAGACAAGTGTGGTCTCAAAACCCTGAATGATCCGATGATCCACCTGTGGAACCCTGGTTGATATCTATCTATAGTTAAATCAGACCAGCTTTATGATTCAGCAGACAGTGGAGTGTGCTCATATATATTAGACATTAATGGCACTTTGGTTAAAATAAAAAATCATAAAAATTGGTTAAAGGCAGCAGGAAATGACACAGAAGAAAAATAACGAGAGCTTAAATGAACGGTTTAGTTCAAACCTTGTACATTTCGTGGAATGGCTGAGCTGGTATGAGGTAAGATCACTGTCAAAATAAACTTGTGCATAAAAGCACAGTTGTGTGCATATTAGTCAGAAGTTGTGCATAACAAACATTTGTAAACTCATAATAACTGAAATCTCATTCAAAACATGCAACATACAGTTTAAATAGTTACAACTTCAATAACTAATAAATACAAATTTCAAGTTTAAACTTGTGCTTTATTCTTTATGAACACAAACAGCAGCGGCTGTTTGAGAATACGGATTTTTTCTTTGAGAATACGAATTCACAACAGTGGTCTGACGTCATGGTTTCCAAGGTTGTAACTATTTAAACTGTATGTTGCATGTTTAGAATGAGATTTCAATTATTATGAGCTTACAAATGTTTGCTATGCACAACTTCTGACTAATATGCACACAACTGTGCTTTTATGCACAAGTTTATTTTGACAGTGATCTTACCTCATAGAGCGGGTTAAAAAAACAAACAGGGCAAAATTAAAATGATATGTGTCCCTTTTTTATTTCCACTATTAGATTAGTTAATGTTATAAATATAATACCAGACTATTTTAACGTAGACCAAAAGTGTATTTTGCACATTTTACTATTAGTAGCTAAAAAAACTATAATGCTACGTTCACACCGGACGCAGCAGGTGCGGCAGGAGCAGCGAGTTTACATGCAAAGTCAATGGTTGACGCGCGTCAAGGCGCAGCAAAAGGTCCCGCAGCGGGTTTTGAGCAGCAGGCACAGCGCGTCTGAGCAGCTGAAGCAGCGCGTCGGGCGCGTTTAAGCATCTGACGCGCCGCAAACTCGCTTCTGCTCGAGATGGAAAAATTGAACTTTTGCTGCTCGACGCGCCGCGTCAACCAATCAGAGAAGCTGATCTTGGAGCTGGCAGCGAGACAGACACATCGCTGATGATCAGAGCGTGTGATCACTCCTCTGAAACAGTTTAACACATAAATTAACTTAAAATGCAGAAATCTGCCGGCAGAATAAGTTCGCATTTATTATCCTGGTACCTGCAGTTTAGATTATTTAGATGAAAAACACCTACCAGCTGCCATGGTAAACCGCGCGGAGGCGACCTGGCCAGAGGCTGCTGTTGAATGGGATTCCTACAGTCGGCGCACCGCCAGTATGTGGGGGTCTGAGCGGCTCCGACAGAAATAATATTGGAAGGCAGGATGGTAATCTGGATGAACTGACTGCACTGATGAAGTTTTCACGTGTATTTTCTCACTTAAAAACATATTAAAACTACTTTATTCCCACTGATCACAGCAAATATAGCTGCAAGGCAAAGAAAGGATAGTGAAGCTCCGCCCAACGCGCGTCAGACCCACTTTTGCACCGCGCAGCCAGAGCAGCAAAGCTGCTTCAGCAAAAATGGTACAAGCAGCAAAAATGAAGCAGCAGACGCGATTTTGCTGCGCCTGCTGCGTCCGGTGTGAACGTAGCATAACGGCTAACTGGAAACAAGTTTTCTCACCATCGATAGCAGAGTGGAAGGTAAAACAAGTGTATATGATGGAAAAAATGGCTGCATGTTTACAACTCAAAGTGGACAAGTTCAATCAAAGAGGGCATTTGGTGAAATCATATTTGGGTGTGTAATTTTGGGCTGTAATGATTCTAATGGATTGCAATCTGCTCTGTCATCGGTATTCCTAAGGTATGCATTTGTATTTGTATATATATGTGTATGTATACATGTAGGTGTGTATATATTATATATGTAATTTTTTGCTGTTTGTTTACTTTATGTTGTATTTTTGGCCTGTGGGTGAGCACCCTGGAGGGGAAGGGGAGGGGTGTGGGTTTGTGTGTATGTATATGTAGATATAGTAGTATGTATGTGCAGTTCTCTCTTTAAGGGTATTTGCATATATGTTGAAATATTGTATATGTGGCATCAGTATTTCTGTTATTGATTACATTGCTCTTGGCTCAGGGAATGTTCTTTTGTTGTGAAAAGTTCTTGAAAATATAAAGTTCCAAAAAAGAAAAGAGGTTTGTAAAGGTTCTGTAAAATACATCTTACCAGCTTTTATCTGCCATTTGACAAAAGGTGGAAATGTTCAAAGGATATTTAGGAAGATATTTTTTGTTTGTTTTTTTAGGTGTGCCTTGAACACCTCCTAAACTCATCGCTCCCTTTTCATGTTTCCATAACCTTTCATTTCATTACTCTATTCATATCCTGTTTTCTGCCCGGGTGACTGAGCTCCTTTTTTTGGGATAAAAGAATCGGCATTGAGGGAAAATAAAATGCGAGGAGTCATATTAAACATGAGGGCAGTTTAAGTGATTATGTCGGTGCGCGTGCACAACCCAAATCCATGAAAATCCGTACAGTTAAATCCATGAAAATAGCACAGTATGTGCATGTTTGCTCAAAGATGCAAGCAGAAGCTGAAACCTATTTTTCTTCAGGGCCAAAAAATGGGATTTGAGCTCACTCACGTTTCTGACACTGTCCTCACTGCAAATAGTTTAAGTGATTTCCGTTTATTTAGAGGCATTTCTAATTTAGTGTCAAATCACGGAGCTGTCAAAGCTTTTTAAGAAGAAGAGTCAGAGAACTGTCTGCTTCTCATGAAGGCTGTTATGACAAGATCAAGTTTGGTTTGACAACATGTCCCATCTTTAATTTCTCTCAGTCAATGATGCATTTCATTTTCCAAACTCTGATGCATTCAGTAGCTGATAACATTAAAATCTAAAGCTTATATTATATGAATGTATAGATATATCCTGTTATGTAGACATTTTTGCTGTTATCAAAACATAAAAAGTTAAAAAGGTATATTTATAGCTAGAGATACTTGCAAATAAAAAAAGCAATCAATCTCTGCTTTGCAGTAGGGTAATTAATTGTTCACTAAGCAAATAATCTGGACAAAGCATCAATGCTTTTCCATCCAAATAAAATATAAATTAACACTACAATGGGTAAGGTGCATAATTATTCAGAATGGTGCTACAGATTCCCTAATTAATCTCTTTATATTTCGCCTATCTTTACACGGGAATACCGTTTTCCACTGACCTGCACAATCAGCTAAACTGCAGTGTGCATTAACTGCTCGCTGTGGGTTTTTACAACAGGTATTGCAGCAGATCACTCAGTTTCATCTTGTAAACTGCGAGGATGGGTTTGCAAATTCAATTCTTGTTCAGTTTAGTCGTCTTAAATTCCAGATGATTCCGTCAGCATTTCGCTGAAGCCAAACAAGCTGTGAAGAAGTGGTAATTAAGCAAAGGTCCAAGTGAAAATGAGAAGATTGTAGACAGAATATGTTGAGGTAACCCCCCCCCCCTCCACCAAAAAAAAGGAAGAGTTATATCATGTGAATGTTAAAGAGAACCAAACAATCAATGCCATCACTGCAAAACAATTATAGACGTGTTAAAGGAAAAGTCTGGTCAGCAAGGAATAATCAATGGATCATTATTTATGCCTAAAACTGAAACATTCACAGTGATTTAATGATTTCAGAATTCAAACAGAACACAGCAAGAAAAACGTGCAATTTGAAAAGGAAAATATATTTTGTCCCGCTTAGTCCTAGTCAGGGTTGCAGTGGGGTTGGTGCCTATCTCTGAACAGGTCACCAGTTTGTTTCAGGGCAACAGAAACACAAAGACACACAGCCATTCACACACACACTCACACCTAAGGAGAATTTAGAGAACCCAATTAACCTAACAGTCATGTTTTTCGCCGGAGTACCCAGAGAGAACTCATGCATGCACAGGGAGAACATGTAAACTCCATGCAGAAAGACTCCGGGCCGGGAATCAAACCCAGAACCTTCTTACTGCAAAGCAACAACGTTACCCACTGCTACACTGTGCAGGCCCTGTAAAAATCAGAAATCTCAAAATAAAAAAATGGAAAAAAAAATAACATCTGAGAAAACAGCACAGTTACTCTCAAAACCTTTTTTTGTTTGTTTAATTGCAGGATTGCATTTTTTTGTTACAAATTTCAATTCACAAAATGTGTTCTGTGCTCCCAATAGTGATAGAAAAAAAAGTTTATATTCAGAATTCAAATTTCTGAAGGTACTTTCAATATGAAATGATTCCATCCTGTTCAATAAATGATCAGTGTTTTTAATTCAGAGTAATTTTCATGTGAATGTTCTTTACTGGAGGCATCCATGTTTGTCAAAGAACACTACTGCCACCTACTGGTTAGTGACGTCACGGTGCGGTATCGGCTGTTGATCAAGTCCCAGTGCTGTATCTGGTGTTTGTCACAACGCGCTATTATCCAAGTCATCTTGAAAACATTCTTCTTCCAAATGTTGGCTACATATTACGTGTTTTTTCTCTGGCCAGAAGTTCGATGGCAAATCCTCCCTCTTCAAGTTGGCGATCCAACGACCAACCCGTCTGTGGAGGATCAGGAATCAGAAAGGTGGAATAACTCTTTTTTTCCATTTTTTGTCAGTTTCACTATAGCTCTGGTGAATTTCAATGGTGAAGTCCTCTGGAAATCTTCAATAATTGTTGTTGATTGCAGATGTGTCTAGTAGTTCCCATTGATTTAGCTTGTAAAGCGGGGAGAATGGCGTTAGGCTTACCGCACCGTGACGTCACTGCTGGAAGATGGCAGGAGGGAGGGGTCACTATATTTGGGCAAAAATGGCCGCACTTAGCCTAAGTGATCGGAAAGAAAATTATCTTTATTTTTTCACTGATTAACGGAAAATTCATTAAATCACAGCGAACGTATTAGTTTTAGGTAAAAATAATGATCCATTGATTATTCCTTGCTGACTGGACTTTTTTCTTTAAAGGTACTGTCATTTTTGCCAGGCCTGTTTCATTAGTTTCTCCTTTTTAATCATTTTGTTGAAGCATGGATAAAAATGTCTGATTTTTATTGAATTTGTATTTATTATTTTATCAGATTCAACTTATTTCTGTGACCGCTGTGGTTTTACCTTTCATTAAACAAGAGGTACCATGTGTATGTTAAATGCTACATTTTAAATTGCAGTTTTGTGGGCTGATGGTTTAGGTTTGATTTAAGCCTTTTCTAATTTTTTTAATCCTTCCTCCCATCACTAATATATTATAGGATAACTGAAGACTAATCTGCTACAGTTCAGAGCAGGGCAGTTTATCCTATGAAGGAATCTTTTGAACAGGAATCATTTTACACCCTTTCCACACACACTTTACTCTCAAACTAAAAATAAATCTGCGCAAGTGTATCTGCACACACAAACAAGTCTCAAAGGACCCATTCAAGCAGAAAGGCAATATTATCCTTACATCAACATGTTTCATAATGGTTCACATGCGAGTATGAAGGCCATCGTGCATAAAGAGAGCAGATAGGTCAGTTCTGTGTGTCTGCTGGCTTAACGTTGGTGCAGCAGATCAGAAATGTACACACTATTGAAACATTGTTCAGCAGCAACAGATGAGATTCACATGAGGCGGGTGAAAGGATGGTATTCAACAATAAATGACATTGCTTTCATTCAACCACCTCAAACTGCACTCTTTTGCTCTTCCAAATGTTTACATTAGATAATAGACCCAGGCTTTGTTAAAAACTCAGCAGAATAAAGGATTAAAGATCTGGAAAAAAAAAAGGATCTATATGTAACTGAGCATGTAAGCTAATATGTGGGTAAAGATATTTCGGCACATCATAGAACTTTGCATTTTAACAGTTTTATCCTTTTCTGACAATAATCATCTGTAAATAATGACTACTTTGTCATTTTGTATACACAGAGTGTACAAAATGGATCGCAATTTTCAAAGGTCGTTCCTCGATAACAGATTGGTAAATTAATAAACAAAGAACAAAAACTGATTATAAGTATACAGTGGTTTGCAAAAGAATTTTAACTTGTTCTTCATATTTTTCAGTTGGGTTTCATGTGATAAAAAAACATAAGGCAGTGAATTATTATGAATTGAAAGCAAACCGACACATGATTTAAAAAAAGAAACCCAATAAAGCAATTAAAAGAACAATGTTGTGGTACTGCTTATTTCAGCAAGGAGAGGAGATGAAACCAATGCAGAGAAGCATCCCTCAGCAGGGGAACAGTTCCAAATGTATATATATATATATATATATATATATATATATATATATATATATATATATATATATATATACACACACTGTTGCACACTATAATAAAGTCAGGAGCATGAGCTTTTAACAAACAAACAAAAAATGACAAAAAATTGGATAGAATACTTTAAGGTTTTCAGGTTTAAAGTAACAAAACCATTTAAAAGCAGAGAGAATGAAAACACAGGAACCAAAGCTGCAACTGGCTTTGAATTCTCCGAATCTCAATAAATAAATGCATTCAAACATGTGTTCAGCCACCCTCTGCGCTTCAATGCTTTTAACCATGAGACAATTTGCTGAAGTGTTTTCAAGTAACAGACGTTAAGATGCAGCTGGTGGTGTTTATACTGTACACCGTCTCACCGTGCTGCCCCAGGATTGACAGAGGAGCAGTTTGTACCTTTTCATAGCACCTGCATATGCACACGTCTGTGCACAAACCCAGCTGCATCACACAGATAGGGCCTGTACCTTCCTTCCTCTGTGCTTATTAAGACATTGAAGCTTTTAGCACCTAGCAGCACTAATCCTATAGCCTTATGCTCACTGATACCAGAGCCAAATGGCCTTTCACAGTGGTTCTCTCAATCTCGGTATCCCTTCCTCTCTCTCCCCCGCTCTGTCTCTATGTGAGTGTGAGCATCTGTGATTGTTTGTGATGAATGGACAAGGCGAAAGAGGAGAGAAGTAAATGTGAAACACTGCACCACCGAGGCCAATGAGGAGGGGTTCTAAGGGGGGGGATGAAGGAGGCAAAGACTATAAGAGGGATGTCAGGAAAGGGATACTGGGGTGCAGATGCACATGGATGGCATACAAAAGCACTTACATGCACTCTGCCCCTGTATTTCCGTGCTGCATACAGAATGGCCGTCTACTCCCACTGTTGTGTTTGTATTGCTTCTTGCCCCACGCCGTGCGCCGGTGTGTGTGTGTGTGGACGCGTGTGCAAGGCCGAGGTAGGTTAAACTTGTACTCGTGAAGTGTTCCCAGAAGAGATTAATCATCCTGTGCTGGAATGCTGCATCTCGGTCATAAATCATCACCTGACCTCTCCCTCTCTGTCTCTCTCTCTTTTTGCTCTGCCACACGTAGAGCGAGTGTCGGGGTAAAAGGAGTGTCATTGAGGATCTGCAGCAAACAAAAAGCCAACAGCCTTGACAAAAGCAACAAAAGGAAGGAAATTATCACACGCTAGTGTGAGGCCTGGATCTGAGGTTGTAAAACTTAATTAAGGTAAAAAACGAAAAATCTCGTTAAGATTTAAAAATAAATAAATATACAAATCAGTTATTTCGTTTTTCTGAATGAAAATAAGATACAAAGATGCAAGCGGTGGCCTAGTGGTTAGGTACAGCTACGGCTCATTCAAACTACTTTAGGATTAGGATTCACTCTGTGATACCAACCTACAGAGATTACTGTTACAATTTGAAGCCATTTTTGGGCCGCTAGACGCATTTATTGTGTGATGGAAGACAGAATCAATTAGCAGGAAACCATGACATGATCAACAGGTTCAATCTATTAGAACAATGCTTCTATTCTTCATTTTCAACTGATGATTTCACCTAAATAAATGCATTGATCTACTATCATTTAAGAAATAAACTAATGTTATAGTGGTCACAAAAGGATATGGCAAGCCATTTTGATATGTATTAGTTTAACTTAACATGTATTTCTGATATCTAAAAAAAAAACATTTTCCATGTCATTATGATGATTTCAAACAAAATGACATTCTTCACATCTAGAATAAACCAGGGTTCCTACAGCATAAGGCAAGTTAAATTCAAGACTTTTTAAGACTTTTTAATGCCACTTGAAATAAAAATTTAAGACCAAATTCACAAGAAAAACCCGCAATTAACCCAAAGGTTTATTTTAACATAAACCACTGCACTAATGTTTCAAATTTTGAAAAATTTCTCATACAGGCAGAAAGCTCAAAACACACATAAGACTGATATATTTTAACAATTATTTAACTGAATTCACAAACTTTGTTTTAGCAGTTTAAAGCCACAACATAACCAGTGCAAAGTCTTTTTGCAGCTATTTTTCTTTGTATGGTTTTCTTAGTATGTTTGATTTGGTGATAAGTGGAGGCGTTGCAGAGACAAGGGTGGAACTAAACTGAGAAATACCGGCTGTTTCTCCGTAACTCTATTTTGACGCTTTGTGTTTTGAGCTTCACATGTGCGACTCCACTGCCTTAATTCCCATCGTTCTGAGCTTGAATGACTTCTTGCCATAAATCCAGTGAGCCTCATGTATGTTCCCTGGTTTTAGCCATGGAGGAAACTCTTGGCTGGAGACAATTATCGTTACAGTTACACTTGCTCATGTTTTCCAGACAAAAAGTAAATGGTGCATCTCCCAAATGTCCCGGCCGCAGCAACGCTTTTATTGGTTCCGCTATCGGGACGGAACCAATAATGGCGAGCTGTTATTTCTTTTTTTTTATAAAAATTTTTTTTTTCAATTTTAATGTTTTATTTAGATTACAAAAATAAATCGTAATAAAAATGTATTTATGATGTTTTGAAAAATAAGACCTACGAAAGACCAATTTAAGACATTTTAATACCAATTAAGGCCTTAGTTTTATTTTGAAGAATTCAATGCCTTTTAAGACTTTTTAAGGACCCGCGGGAACCCTGATAAACGTTCTGGATGTCTAGAAATGTAGTTCCATCTCCATATTGGTGTAAGAAGGAAGGATCTTCTGCAGCGGTCTGTCTCGCACTGGATCTGGACAAGCTTCTGACTGAAGACACTCTGTTGGTGTTTAACAGTTTTCAGGAGCGGATGCTCACCGTTCTTCGCTTTATGGATCATCCTTCTTTGTTGAATCATCTCCAGAGGTTCTAGAGGAGTTCCTAGAACAGAGCTGTCCTTCTTCATCAGCTTGATGAGCTTCTTTTAGCCAGTAGATGATGGAGAAAGAGATCACACTCTCCCCAACAGACCCCCAAAATATATGCAGCATCCTGTAAATACATTCATAAAAGTAAATACTTTTGAATGTAGATGTCATTAAATGGACTTTGCAAAGAAACCCATACATACATCAATCCTGCTATTTATTGACACAAAAGTTTATCCCGATTGTCTTGTTTCAATTTGCAGGGTTTACTGAGGATCTGCAGTGGTATTTCACTAAATTACTTAACATTATGAAAAGTAATGCTCACTCTTATGAGGTAGCGACTTCTTAGCTTATTAACAGTAACAGTTCTTTGGAAAATCTATGTTTCCATTGGTCCTCGAATGCCTTTGTCTGGATGGAAGCCAAAATGGGCATGTGAACAAACCTTTACATCCTTTCTCCGCAAAACAACAGGAGGCTCATTGGACATCGATGCTACACTGTGTATGTAACAAAAGGAGACATAAAAGCGGGAGAGAGGAGGGAAAACCTTTACTTGCTTATGTTCAAGAACAGGAAATTGATTCTTTAATATTAAAAATTCAACAGCTGAGTTTCATTACTTTCTGAACCTATTCCCTTTCCCTGGTGGAGTGGGAAAATATCACAGTTTATTAAATTACTCCACTGAAAAGTCTCCAGGGATGCCATCTTAACTCGCGTCCTCTTTCACAAGGCCATTTTAGGCTGTAACTAGACATGTCTACTTAGAAAGAGAGGCAGAAAGGGAAAGAGAGAGCAGATAAGCTACAGAGGCAGAGAAGCCGCTTTATATATGCTGATTACATCGGCTGCCACTTAGAGTTTTGAGTTATTCTATTGGCTTGGAAATGCATGGATTTGAATGGTACCACAAATAAAGGAAGATGAATGCTGTTAATAGAAGAGTCAAAGTCATTTCTAACCGGAGGAATGAAAACTGTGTGTATGTGAACTTAAGCCTCCATACCTATACATCCTCCTCAGCTCCGTTTAGCGGCCAATTTTCCAGCAAAAAGCTACTTGTAATTGGAACAAAAGCAGCTTAATTTGCAAAAGCTCAGACTCTACTTCCTGTGTAAAAGAGTGAAACTTGGTCCTAAATATCTCGCCAATAACCAAGAAGCTCTTTAACAGGCACACATTTCTCTTAACTGTAAATGAGAAAAATGTCCACAAGCTAATGCTTCCCTTGGAAAAGGAATGGAGAGAAAAAAAAAACATATTAAAAGGAAGTTGCTTCCATCTCCATACTGATAGAGACGACGCTGGTTTTGCTGCTGCGAAATAAGAGCTCATAAATAAAATGCATTAGAAATGTGACATTTTGAACCGTCCCTACTATCTTCTATCGCCGATTGTTCTTGTTGCAAGTATTATTAAAACAGCTAATTTTTAGACTGCCGTTTCACTACATTCTGCTTCCAAAGATCCAGATCTTTCCAACTGGGTGAGCCATCTTTATCAATACTATCCAGCTTTTCTGTAAATTATTCATCAAATATTCTTCTTAAAAACTGTATATAGTTTTGGTTTGTTGGTAAGTAAAATTAGACAATTAATCACATTAATCATTAGTAATCAACTAATTTAGTGATCGATTAATCATTAACTGGAGAATAGAGACTTTAGCTGACAAAGCGACCCACTTAGAGCAGGAACTATACCAAAATTGTAAAAAAAAAAAAATTGTAATGTTAACATTTTACATTTAAGATTAAAAAAAAGCTTTTCCGTCTTACAATATGCTCTATCCACAACTTTATAAATGGAAGAGTCAAACCAAAATTTTCCGACAACAGTTTTACCAGGTTTAATTTTGTAAAATGTCTTCTTTAAGGAACCTTTAGCTAACCGATTATTATTCGATTAATCGATAAATTAATTGACAGAATAATCGATTTGCAAAATAATCGTTAGTTAAAGCCCTACTTAAAACCCAAAGGATCTACAGACATTTTTTCTCCTTTAAAATATTTCTAAAAAATACATTATGGCCATAAAAAGAGATGTTGCTACCTTCTATTAATAACAACATGTGCTACTCATACAGGCTCATGAACTAGAAATCCAATTTTTCTAAGCTAAAATTTTGCCAAGAAGCTCATATCAAAGCTCCATGAGCCCACAAGGAGGCTGAGTTAAAACCAGTCGGTCAGCTGTCAGCCGGATGAGGTAAATATCATCCCGCTCCACCATCACTTCCAACAAAAATACCCACAGGATCCATGAGCATAGTAATCGGAGATGAAGGCTGCGCTCTACAAGCGTCACTTTCTCTAAAGCAAACCAAATACACTCTCATATCAAAAAGTCACACCAAAACGGTCATCTGAGCAAACACAGCTAAACTTTATGAAAAATAAAAAAATACACACATCAAAGGTCACATGGGAGTGTAGAAGGGGAAAGAGCCAGTTTGTTTTTCTAGATTTCAGAACTGTTGGAAAACTCCAGAAAGCAACATAAATTTAACAATTCAGGACAATGTGAAATCTCTTTTCTCCTTCAAGCTTCAGCATTAGCTATTGTGGCTAGTTTCCTTCCTTTCACTGTGCGTCCTGGCCGGCTTTCTGAGATGTATTGTTTCAAAGCACAAAGAAGATGTAACCAGAGCCACGTCATAACGCAGCTCCTTTAGCCTTTCAGTCACCAAACCACAATAATATAAAGCCTTTAAGCATCATATTAAGATAGGGCATCTTTTTTCCATCCATTTTACCTTTTTTCTTACAAATATATAGATCTGTATCTAAAGAAGGGATGAAACGTAGCACTAAGTTAACAAGATTCAGACAACACGGGCAATTCCAAATTTTAAAAGATAGAGTTAATATTTCTGTAAACACAAACTGTAATTTTAACATCAGTTTAGAATATTCTGCTCTAGGTTTGATTAGTTTATATTGTGTGTTGTGCCATATGCCATGATCATACTTTTTGGACATTGGGAACCAGTGTCCGTATTTCATCTTGACATGATGATGTGGAATCAGCTGTGGAATCTCTGCAACAACCCCCGTTTCAGGCAAAGCCTCCACAGGCAAGTCACATGGAAGCCACCAGAGGTGTGAAAAACCTAACCCCCTCTGTGTGAAGACAGAACAAAACCACAGACCACACAGGATTCTCTCTCTTTTGCCTCCTTTTGCTCCTGGTCTCTTCTGCTCCTGCGCTCAAAGCTGGGGCCCACTGTGGCTGGATCTCCACCACAGTGGAGATGCGGGCCCCAGGGGAACCAGATCCCCAGAACCGTCAAGGATAAGTCAGAACCTTTCAGAACCGAACTGCTGCAAACAGACCTTTTGCAACACATTTCTCTTGAATTTCAGAACTTTTAGAGCCAAACTGGATGAGGACGTCATAAACACTATATAACAGCTAAAATAATATCTGATTAAATAAGATATTTTACCCCACCACCGGGGAGTGTAATAAACCTCTTAAAGTATCAGAAACATAAATTCCCAGCTGGCTGGGAATAGAAAAGAACATAAAATCACAACATGTATTTTGCTTATCTAATCCTTTGTGCATCCTGAAGCCAAAAATGCGAAAAATGTCCCTACATAACAACCAACCAATAACTATATTTCCAATAATTTGCCCCCTTATCAGCAGGGGTTTATTATTTTAGGCACGTAAAACACTCTAGACGCCTTAGCTGACAACCTTAGAGGGACACGTTTTAGGAGCAAGATTGTAACTGAAATTTTTGAATTTGACAAAAAGAGAAAATAAATAAGGCTACATTCACGCAGCAGGCTGAAATGACCCAAATCCGATTTCTTTGCCCATATGCCACCTGGATCTGATCTTTTCAAGACAGTCTGAACAACACAGATCCAATTTTTTCCAGTATGATCCAGGCCACTTGTCTCTGTGGTCCTGAATCCGATACGAATCTGAACTTTTCAAATGCGACCTGTGTCTGAACGGCTAGGTCGCATTCATCCGAGCTGAACGCCATTAACACCCGACAAAGGTCACTATTCTCTGGCTTGTTATGCAGAAGCGGCAAGAAAAACAACAACCGTGGCGGACGATGATGCGGAGAGTAGTATTTATGTTTAACCAAATTGAAAAAAAATTGTTTTTAAGATTGCTAGATGCGCTCCAGCGCTACCATCCATGTTTACTTCCATAAACATAGAACACGCTGGCCTGTGACATCATTACATCCTCTACTGCGCATGTGGGACACTTGCGTTGTATGAAATCGTACAAGTCACATACAAGTCGCATGTATATAAAGAAGAGCTATATGTGTATATATTTTATCTCTTTTTATTCTTATTCTTATTTTTTATCTTTATTATATTGTATAGTTGGATGTGTGTATATATCATATAAAACTGTAACTGGAGCGTGTAACAAAAGTAATTTCCCTCTGGGATTATTAAAGTACTTCTGATTCTGATATTTGGAAATGTGAACCACAACGCAAAAAAATCAGAATTAACAAAATAATTAGAATTGAGCTTTGAGGCCTGCAGTGTGAACGTAGCCTAATAGGCAGACAGGACATGGGGGAAACGCAACAGCAAAACAGTCATTGAGTTATCTCGTCTACTGTAGCAGCCATTCGAAGTTTCCCCACTTTCCTTGATGGGCCCTTGGCTGGTCCCGGAAAATTCCTTTTGAAACAACAATAATTGTACTAAACTATTCTTTCTGTCATGATTTGTGGACATTAAGATCTAAAAACAGCGTCATCTCCTGGTCAGACCCTGTCATTCAGTGAAAGGGTGGAGTCAGAGTAAAAAAACATGCAAAATGGGGTCAATGCAGTGGCTGGAAGTTGGAAGGGATTTCGCTGGGAATTGCAGGGAAGTGGGCTGACTTTCGGCTGCCGTGTGACTGGGAAGGACCACTTTGAATGGCTGTTAATGTTCATCACAATAAAAAACAGTGATTTTACAGCAGGGTGTGGGTCTATGGAGATGGGTTGATTGTATATCTGGCTTAAGAAAGCCCTGAGCTTATGAAAAAGCTGTGTGGGTGGCGGAGAGACTGAGCAGCCTCGAACAGAGCTGTTCTGCTAGGTTTGATAATTTTTATTATTCAACAGGGTGTCCTGACAATTACAGCAATTGTATAAACAGTATTACACTCTCTGGCTCTCACTTAACTCACCCTTTTCTTTAAAGGTCAGTGTTCTTTGTTAATCAGCAGTGACAATAAGTTGTTTCTGTATTTTGCACTGTCTAACCTTTTGCTTGAAATGATGAAATACTAATCTAACAGGCATTTGCATTATGCTGCAGGTGCAGAAAAGGATTAGTTCCCCTGTTAAGACATTGTTAAGGCCATAAAATATATATCTTTCTCCAGTAATAAAGCTTGCTAAAATCCAAAAAATCTGACTTTTAGTTTATCTAATCGGAATGGAGGGTAAAAAACTGAACATGATCAACCTGATTCTTATTTAGTTTGTATTTAGAAGGTAATATAAAAAAGCTGACATGTGGAGAACTGCAACAAAGAGTAACATCTTTCATTAGTCTCCATAAAAAACAAAGAAATGCTTTCTACTTATAGGTAGTTGTTTGATAAGTTATGGCTTTTCCTCAACTCTGCTGGGAATTTATTTGGACCTGTTTGTTGGTAAGATGAGACTGAATTTTAAGCAATACACAAAACTTACTTACACAGATGAACTGTTCCTTTAAAATACAGGAACAGTGCATCTGTGGGCCTGTATATCTTTTAAAGGAAAAGTTCGCTCAGCAGGGAATAACCACTGGATCATTATTTTATTATATTATTATATATATTTTATTATTTTTATTATATTATATCTTATCAAAGTTATTTTTACAAATTGTTATCAGCCTTATGTTTGCTTTTAAAAACTAACCAAAACTAATACGTTTGCGGGGATTTAATGAATTTAGCGTTGATCAGTTTATCAAAACAATAATTCTCGTCGCGATCACTGAGTCTGGGAGCGGCCATTTTTGCCCAAATATAGTAACCCCCCCCTCCTGCCATCTTCCAGCAGTGACGTCACGGTGCGGTAAGCCTAGCGCCATTCTCCCCGCTTTACAAGCTAAATCAATGGGAACTACTAGACACATCTGCAATCAACAACAATTATTGAAGATTTCCAGAGGACTTCACCATTGAAATTCACCAGAGCTATAGTGAAACTGACAATGCCCACGTGCATGGCAGCTGGATGCTGGAATACATCGGGTAAAAGTGAAAAAAAGAGTTATTCCACCTTTCTGATTCCTGATCCTCCACGGACGGGTTGGTCGTTGGATCGCCAACTTGAAGAGGGAGGATTTGCCATCGAACTTCTGGCCAGAGAAAAAACACGTAATATGTAGCCGACATTTGGAAGAAGAATGTTTTCAAGATGACTTGGATAATAGCGCGTTGTGACAAACACCAGATACAGCACTGGGACTTGATCAACAGCCGATACCGCACCGTGACAATGTCACTAACCAGTAGGTGGCAGTAGTGTTCTTTGAGAAACATGGATGACTCCAGTAAAGCACATTCACATGAAAATTACTCTGAATTAAAAACACTGATCATTTATGGAACAGTATGTAATAGTTGTAATAATAATAATAATAATTGTAATATTTAAAGTACTTTCAGAAGTTTGTATTCTGAATATGACCTAACCCTAACTTTTTCTTTAACAACAGGAATAAAATAAAAAATAGCACTTCAAATCATCAAGTCCTTCAGCAAGACAATGAACAAAATATATGTTCAAATGAATCCAGAAACAGGCCAATGTGCAGCAAAGCATTCCTTATTAAGCTAGTCACAGACGGCTGCTACTAAATCGCTTTTATTTTTTACCTATTTGTTTAGACATTTTGAAACTTGTATTTTCATGTGGGCAAAAACCAAGTTATGAATGTGTGACGATCACTGTATTTTAAATTGTAAGCGAAAGGGCCATTTCCAGATAGTGCACGGTAAGTGACTCTAGCCCAGGGGCTCACAGCTGTCTAATTGAAGCCCTGGGCCATCTCAGTACCCAAACATTATTTTGGCAGAAAACCTGTGTTGTCAGCTCAAGAGTAGATAACATTAAGGAAAACTGGGGTTTTTATACTGCTGCTATAACAGACAAAATCATTTTTGTAAAAAGGATTTAATAACAACGTGCCGACAAAAGCAGAAACAAAATATCATATTTTGATTTTAATCTTAGAGGATAGATATGATTCTCTGAGTCGCAGGTGTGAAGCTCTAGTTGCTTTCTTTTATCTATACATCTCCATGGAAAACCAGGGAAAAAACAGAGTAAACTCTGCTGCCAAGATAAAATCGGATGGATTTAAACCATTGCAAAGCTTAGTAATGTTGCTATGGTTGCACCAGTCGGTAGCAACAGCTTTTTGTGTTTCACACCCTCCAGGAATGCCCAGGTAAAGGAAAAAAAAAAAAAAAAAAGGTAGGACCAGGCAGAATGTCTTTTCTTCAAAAATAACCCTCACACCTGTCAAAACATGAAAACCTACAAAGGCTTCAAACACCAGGCACTCCGATGCACTCAAATAATTACACCTGGATAACAAATACCAAGGTATTTGTTATAGCAGCCATTAACTCCTACACTACAGCTCCAGTTGGCAGAATTAAGAAAAACAGAATAAAAAAAACAAGTGGTGTTACATTTGTGTTTTTCATAGGGACTTTTGGCAGTCATTCTTAAAAAACAAAAAAAGCACCATTGAACAAGAAGAAAAATAAACAACAAAGACATTTAAATCTGTATACTGGTTCATTTTCTAACAATAAGTGGATTTTGAATTGGTCGGGAAGGACAGGATGTATTAACTGGGCTCTTAGTGCCAATACAGGTCACGGCCGTACACTAAAAATGGCATCAGTAAAATTGGACCCTTAAGGTTTTGCATAATGCTATTTTCCGTCCACGATTACATGCACACATTCACAGCTTGGGACAAAAGACATCAAGCGGTTCACACTGGATATCAAAGACCACAGCCCCAACGGACCCACATGGAAGCGAGTGTTTGTTTGAATGGTGTGACTGCGTGTTTGTCTACTGATGCCCATGCATGCCTTGGTGTTATTGTGTGAAGCCTTTAGTCTTTAATCCCCTAATCTGCTGAACCCTGGAAATCACTGCAGTCATCTGTCAGCCAGGTCGGAGTGGTCCACAGAGCTCAGCACACTAACACCTGCGCGTGCACACAGCCCAGCTCCTCAATGCTACTCATTTATTCAACAAGGCCAACCTCATTTCAGCCTAATGAAGATTGATGCACCTCTTTCCGGGCCTCACAGGTGTTGCAGCAAAATGCATGCATAAATATGTAACCCACATAGAGGTAGAGAGACAAAGACAAAATACTGAAACTAAAAGCTATTCACTGTCTAATAATACTCATGTGTGAACAAACAAAGCACAAATTCACCAACCAATCTGCGCTGGATCAGAATCAGATGATTTTGCATATAAGAGTTCTAATCAGTAATTGGCAGGTCAAATGCTGAATAATCTCTAATATTCTATTCTGTGAAATGTGTCAAATTTTAAACTAGCCGTAATTTCTGGTCTGTGAATACATTAAAGTAAAAGCTCCCATTTCTGCTCTTTAGATGCATCAGCGGCATGGACCTCGATACAGTTTTTTCACACAAAGGCAGCGGCGGATTTACCATTAGGCAAAACTAGGCAGGTGCCTAGGGGCCCCAAGTTCCTGGGGGCCCCATAAAACTGTTTACATGTATGGTTGATACAACTTTTCCTTATATGTTCACATTAGTTATGTTTTTGATAAAAATCCTTTCGTTAAAATGCCATTAGAACGCTGATAATATTGAGTGTCCACCAGTGTCACATGTTCAGAAAGGTCCAAACAGACAGCAGCAAACCATTTGAAAACGAACGATGCAAAGAGCAGTGTTGCCAACTTAGCGCTTTAGTTGCTATATTTAGCCACTTTTCAGACCCCTCTAGCACTTTGATTTCTAAAAAGCTCCTAGCGCCAAATCTAGAGACTTTTTTCTGCTTCTGGAGACTTTGGAGACAACATCTAAAAGCAGCGAACTCAAACAACATTTAAACAAACATTTAAAATACTCATCATAGTAGGATAAAAGAAACCAGTAGTTATTGCATCATTAGTTCTTCACTGTTGCTGCTTCCAGGTGTTTGCTGATGCAAAGGTTCGGCCTGAATGTCTTCCTCAATCCATAAAGTTGTGGCAATATGTTAAGAATCATTAATAATTACAATTTACAAAATTCCCAAAAAGAAAACAAACATAATAAACATGAGGTTCTTTTTGTTTTAGTTTACTTTTGACATCTTTTTTTTAACATGATAGTAGAAGTTTTATTTTTGGTATCACACTTTTCCTGCCTTATTAGACTTAATACATAGAATCCATGTTTAGCTCCTTGTTAGTTGCTCCTTTCCACAGCTGCTCCTGATTAGCCCATTCTTTGTCCTGTCTCACATATATACACCCAGGAGGGATTTACCATTAGGTAATGCAAGGCAGTTGCCTAGGGGCCCCAATTTCCTGGGGGCCCCATGAAACTCTGTTTAAATCTATGGTTAATACAGCTGTTCCTATTAGTGCACATTAATTCGGTTTTTGATAAAAATACTTTGCTAAAATGCCATCAAAGCGCTTATAATATTAAGTGAAAAGCAGCGAACTCTGCTCTCCAGAGCAAGTAGATTGGTAACCCCGCCTCCTGCTCTCCTCTATCTTGTCTGCTGTCATGATTCATGCAGCTATTATTTCATCCAAATGAAAAATGGAGAACAGATAAGCAGATCATGGCTTGTCTACAGTGAAAAGAAGGACTGGGTTATTTACTTTGGCCTTTTTGGAAACACAGGAAGGAGCAATCAGCTAAGTGAGCTTAGTGCTTGGAAAAAATCTTTCATTCCTTTAGAGACAGCATGAAAAGTCAGCTGAGTACAAAACATAGAGAGGAAAACAAGAAGTAAAGGGACAAGAAGAGAGGGACACAACCTAGAACAGATAATGGATGTCTATTCTAGTAACATTTCTCTATCTGGATAATAGGGCCGTTTTATGTTTTGTCTGCTCCATGCCAGTCTTTGCCTAGGGCCCTAAATTTCCTAAATCCGCCCCTGTACCAGGGTATTCTTTAAATGAGGAAAATCGTGTATTTTCTTGCTTGTTTTTTTTAAATATATATTCAAAACTATCCATATTAAAGACGTGTAGCACAAGTCCTCTTTATGTAGTAGAGTTTAAATAAGTAAATAAATGAAAAATTGGAATTGGTCAGTTTCTGGTTCAGAACTCATGAAAATAGAGAATCTGGGCTAGAGGAAAAAAAAAAAAAAGCCTAGTTGGTGAATCTTTAAAACAAACATCCTCTAAAGGCATCCAGATCTACAGCCTTTCAGTTAATCCAATTTATCAGCTGTGCATGTCCAGCTCAGACATGGTCTCAGGGAACCCGTAGCTCTCGGGTCTTTAAGTCAAGTCTAAACATAGCAGACCCATTAGTGCATATATGTGTGAGTGTGTCTGCGTCCGGGTGCTCATGCCAAATAGGACACCCTGAGGGCTTGTCTGGAGATTGTGGTTGACACGGCCTGCTGCTCTCTAGTGTGAGCTCCTATTAGCACTTAAGACTGCATATGCACACATAGCACACCGTCTACAGTGATTAACACACCTTGCAGATTAGAGAAGAAAAAAAGAAAACAAGCAGCCATGTTTGGGCAGACGTGCGGCTTGAGAGCAAACTGCTTTCTGAATGTGTTCATAATTCAGTCAGCGATGATCGTGTCCATATCTCTTTTTGCTTCTGTTTTGATTCATATAGCTCTTTAAAAGTTTAACATGGTGGAGCGCAAGAAGGGTGGGCCAATCAAATAGGGTAAGAGATCACACAAGCACTGGGTGGCTTGAAGAGAGCTCAAGGTGGAGGAACAGATAAAGAGGCCTTAGATGGAGAAAGAGAGAGAGAGAGTGTTCCAGCGAGATTGGAGTGTGAATTTCAGCAGGGCTTCTCATCAAGATCGTCCTGGCATCTGTGTGTCTGTTAGAGTTTTCATGTCACAAGGTGCGATGGCCGCCAGGCTCCTACAGCTGGTGTGTGGGCCTCAGCCTCTGACATTAGGAAGTTAGGTTTTTTCTTTCTTTCTTCCTTCTCTTGTATTCTGAAACTTTATACAAACATGTAGCAATAAATCCTGAAGTAAAAGAAAGAAACACACACACATGCTCCATGAATATTCATCCCAGAGTTAACGGCGTCCCGCAGTGTTATTTTCTGCTGCAGCTTGAGGGGCTTCGCCAGCTGGGCTGTGGCTTTCTGCTGCTCAGTGTCGCCACAGAAAAAATGTAGATCATGCACTGGAGGAAATAAATCAGAAGGGGAGCAAAACAGACGCATCTGCACAGCCTTCACCTGTGATTTAACTATACATAACAACTCTACAGCATCCCTCAGTGAGTACAAGGAAAAAAAGAGCAGCTAATTACAGTATCTGATATTAAGCAAAGAGGGGAGAAATAGTTTTACTGAGACGAAAGGAAACGGGAAGCAAAGCAGAAGCTGTTTTCACATTGATGGCGGGAAACGGATCTGTCCACAGAAACAAACACAGATTGGGATGGAAACCACCCACTATATATATATATATATATATATATATATATAGAAATAACAAAGCTTAAAGTACAAGAGTTCATTCATCTGCCTAGAAACAGAAGAGCAGTTGTATATTCATTTTATTTCAGGGTTTTGTTAATTTTTTTAGTGATATAAATACTGTAGATGGTAGATTTAATTCAGATATATCAGATATAAAGTTATTACAAGGTAAAGAGAGAAATTAAAAATAACCACGAGAAATCTGACAATTCCAATTTTATACTGTACATGTCTCCATGTTTGCTTTTAATTAATGAATATAGTGCCTACTGTATAAAGCAGCTGCAAATATAGTTTAAGATTTATTTGACTAAGTTTTTTTTAAAATAGTTTCACATATAAAAACAGCCATGTTGTATTTTGAAGTCAGATTTGGTGAGAAACAGGAAGTGGCGCTATATAAATAAACTGAGTTGAAATTGAATTGAATTATTGCTATCTCATGTTTTGATTTTATTCAATTCCTGGACAGGTGGTCTATGAAACAATGTTTTATTTATCGATATGTGAGTTTTTAGAAAACTGGGATTTGTTACAAAAATGTAACAAGAGAAAAACAAGGAAAGGCACAAATTCAAAGTGCTGGACTTTAGGAAAAGAAAGAAAAAGGAATGTCAACTGCAGTGGTTTACAGGAACAACAATAATTGAGGAAAAAAGAAAACTTAATATTAAAAAAGATAATTAATGAAAAAAATATCTTTTTAAAGTACTAATAATGTTTAGATAGCACAGTGAAAGGTCCGGAAAAACAACCGACATGGATTGGGATGCAAATTTCTTTAATTTCCAGTCTTTTCTTCTTGCTAGAAACAACAGCTAAAGTGGAGCCATTTATTCTTTTTTATTTATCACTTTCTCTTTTACATTATCTTTACAATGTACACTTAATTAGTTTTTGACTACAAGAAAAATTAAAGAAGTGTCCAAGAGAAAATGACTAAAGCGTCATGAGAGGATCGTCAGCATAGCCCTACTTTTGCTTTGCTCGGGATATTTTTCAAACTATTTTGATTTAGCTTCATATGGACAGTTTTATCACCTGTAAGCTCAGTACAGACTTTTCAAAGTTTTCTTGTTTAAGTTACATTTTACAGTAAAAAATTTGTACTCTTAAAAATTACATCATGAGAATTGCTGAAGATTAAATTTTATAAATATAATGTGAAAATGTCTATCTTGTTTGCAGCATGCAATTTGCATGAAAAGGCACGTTTGGCAAAACATGAATAAATACAGAGGGTTTTATTTAAAGTCAGGGAGGATTTACCATTAGGCAAAACTAGGCAGCTGCCTAGGGGCCCCAAATTCCAGGGGGCCCCAAAAAACTCTGTTTACATGTATGGTTAATACAACTAGTCCTTATTTGTGCAAATTAATTATGTTTTTGATAAAAACCCTTTTGTTAAAATACCCCCCCCCCCCCTACAGTGTCCACCATATTGGATCAGTCCATTTGCTGCACATGTTCAGAAAGGTCCAAACAGACAGCAGCAAACCATTTGAAAACAAACCATGCAAAGAGCAGTGTTGCCAACTTAGCGCTTTAGTCGCTATATTTAGCCACTTTTCAGACCCCTCTAGCACTTTGATTTCTAAAAAGCTCCTAGCGCCAAATCTAGAGACTTTTTTCTGCTACTGGAGACTTTGGAGACAACATCTAAAAGCAGCGAACTCTGCTCTCCAGAGCAAGTAGATTGGTAACCCCGCCTCCTGCTCTCCTCTATCTTGTCTGCTGTCATGATTCATGCAGCTATTATTTCATCCAAATGAAAAATGGAGAACAGATAAGCAGATCATGGCTTGTCTACAGTGAAAAGAAGGACTGGGTTATTTACTTTGGCCTTTTTGGAAACACAGGAAGGAGCAATCAGCTAAGTGAGCTTAGTGCTTGGAAAAAATCTTTCATTCCTTTAGAGACAGCATGAAAAGTCAGCTGAGTACAAAACATAGAGAGGAAAACAAGAAGAAAAGGGACAAGAAGAGAGGGACACAACCTAGAACAGATCATGGATGTCTATTCTATTAACATTTCTCTATCTGTAGAATGGGTCTGTTCTATGTGCCTAGGGCCCCAAATTTCCTTAATCCGCCCCTGTTTACAGTAGCAGGATGGGCTAATGCCCAGTGCGTCAATTATAAAGGTCCAAATTCAAACCTACATCCTGAATTCATCCACTGAGATAAAATCCTGAGTTTTATTTTAGCTGAATGACTGAATGATGATGCGGTGCAGCAGGAACACATCGGATTCAGGACCTTCCTTGCAGTTCACTACCTTGACCCTTCACAGAAAGCTGTGCTTCAGAATGACCTCTCATGCATGCAATATATTCTGCTTGGCGCAGATCATGCAAACAAAAACTCCACTGCGTTTTTTTTGTTGTTTTTTCCCCTTTTTCGCTTCGCCACTTTGACACATATTGAGCTCCAGACGCGCTGAGGGAATCCTCTGCATCTGCTGTGCCACAGTGGATACCCGCAGGAGGACCACAGCTGTTCTTCCCATGAAAGGCACCTCAATGTCACGGAACCGCTGCACCCATGTGGAAGCAGAGAGCGCACAACAAGCGGTGCGTAAGCATCGTTTCCATAGGAATATAGTTCGAAACGTGACGTACCTGTTCTTGGCTCTGTGCGGAACTCACTGCATAACCATCCCTTCTTCAACTTCCAACTTTTTTCTCTCCCCCTACGATCCTGGTTTGGAGCCACCGGGGTCTGCAGCATACAAATGTTTATTGAATAGTTTTCTTTGTCCTGCCTGGGAACTGATGGCTGACTCGGAGCCTCCAGTTCAACATATCACCGTGTTGCTGAGATCAGACGGAGCAATCCATTTGGAGGCAGTGCCTGCCTGACTGTGGCCAAAACAGCTGCGCGCAACAATGATAATTATTTAAAAAGATGTTTTTAAAAAAAATGTTCCTATCGATTCAGTTCTGGGCTGGAGGATGCAGACATGCATGCTCTGCAGACGGATAAAGGCTGCGTGCATCGGAACCCAGGGAGCGACCATGCAGCCTCATAGAGCGCAGAGAGCAATGACCGAGGCTGGGGGAGCGCGCGTTCACGGACGAGACAAGTCAGCGGTCATTAACTGCCAGTAATCCAGCCTGGGCTGTCTGTCCGCAGCTGGATTCCTACCATCAGTCACGAAGGGGATTAAACACCTAAAGAGTTTTAGGTTCTGCTGCAGTCCGTCCTGCTCTGCAAGAAAACAGCTTCTATGAGGCAGACAGACTGAGCTCTGCATGTTTGATATCAAGAAAATTCACCTGCACATCCAGGAAGGAACTGTGCCTTGGAATTAATCCTGCTTCTTAGTGCTCAAATAGCAAAGTTGTTGTTACACTGAAAAAATAACACAACCATTTTTTTTTTGCATTAACTTAATCATATTTAGTTACTTGTTTCATGTTAGGGTAGGACGTAAAACAGTTGTGTTAAAGTAGCTTAATATAATTTATCCCAAAAGCTGTTGAATTTTTTTTTTCAGTGTATAAAATTGACAATACATCTCATATTGTCGCTGTCTTTCTTGGTACTTTAAAGAAATGCAATTATTTGCAAGAAAATTCAGAGCAAATGAGCCATTGCTCAATGGAGCCATTAAGCACCAACAGCTTGCAAAGAGTTTTTTAAACACATTGATCTTGCGGATTACAGTAATCCAGGTGCAAATGCAGCTTCGTTTAACTCTGGACTTTAAAACAATATCATTTTATGCCATTTTACTCATCTTGACAGTTCCAGGTTATAATTAGTGTTGCACGATGTCACTTTTTGGCCCCGATATCTGATACCAGGCTGTGCAGTATCGGCCAATACCATCTGTTTGAAATTGATGTGTTAGTATATATGAAGAAGTGCAGACTACTTGGATGTAAAATAATTACCATCATGGCTTCATGTCAAGCTGCTGCCTACCTTTGTGAAGCAGGAAAAAGACTAAAACAAAGTGAATCCAGTAGAACTTTTTATTGCCTACCTGGAATGGGTGACAATAGTTGAATAAACTGTTTGCTCTCAAAATGTATTTATTTAATTGTTAATTTGACAGGGACAGTACAATTAAACATTGCAACCAAATAGGTGGCCGATGTCCAAGTACATAAGGCTTGTAGCCATGGGCTAATTTGCAGCCTTCATCCCTGGTTAGGCTTTTAAAAGGTGTTGCATTAAGGGGGAGGGAGTTTAGTAACGACACACAGATGCATAAAAAAAACAAGAGAAGTTAAAAAAAAAATGTACAGTACAAGCCAGTTTAGTGCTCACACTCTTGATTGTCTTTGAGCCATTTTTTCAATCTTGTGGAGAAAAGTCGAATATCAGTTTGTGACTTAAGCTCCAGAGGCAAAGAGTTCCAGAGATGTGATGCTTTCACTGAGAAGGCCGACTGACCCATAGATGTCCGACATCTTTTAATCCTGCAGTTCCCACTAGCTCCAGCTCTTGTCCTGATTCCTTCATTTGCATACTTTAAAACTAATTTACAGATTACTTCAGGGGCAAGACCATTAAGGCTTTTAAAAATAGCTTTTAAAAATGAGAAATTTATAAAATTTTCAAATGTCATCATGTTGTATTTTTCACCGGTTTTTGATCGAATATTTTTAATGCTTGCTTGTGAAGTGAGAGTAAAAGTTTTAAAACAGACTTTGTGGCCTGGGCCCAAACGATGGAGCAATAAGACATATGGGATAAAATCATTGCATGTAAATATACTTGTGCAGCTTGATTTGATACACAAATGGTATCGGTGCTCTATTTGTTGGTACCCACTGATACCGATACCACCATTTTATTGCTGGATCGGGGCCCTGCCTGATACTGGTATCGGTGCAACACTAGTTATATCAAAGTGACCAGCATGACCAATTTGTGCTTTAAATTACTAGCAACCCAAATAGTATGAAAATCTAACAGACTTTTTTACAAAATATATATTTAACTTTTTTTTTTACAAAAACAAAAAAAAAAAAAGCAAAGCACACAGAAATTTTAAGTAGAAACGAACATAAAATAATGACTCCAGTCAGGGGCTGATTTAGGAAGTTTTGGGCTCAGGCAAAGACAGACAGGGGGCCCTTTGGATTGAAAAGACAACCCATAAAACAGACCTATTCTACAACCGACGCTCTGGGCATTAGAACACCCTGTACACCACTAGGCTGAGACACACTTAACATTATAAGCATTCTGATGGCCTTTTAACAAAAGGATTTTTATCAGAAACATAATTAATGTGCACAAATAAGGAATAGTTTTATTAACCATACATGTAAACAGAGTTTTATCGGCCCCGCAGGAACTTGGGGCCCCTAGGCAACTGCCATCCCCTGCTTCAGGGAGGCAAGGAGAGGTTCTATGCTACATAAAATTAATAAGAATTGTAAACTGTGTTATTGTTGTGTATTTTATTACATTTATTATCTTTTATCATTATATATATATATATATATATATATATATATATATAAACTGAAAATCTTAGAACTGTACATTTACAGTCAGATGTTTATATTACTGTTTTTATATATATATTTTTTACTATTTTTCAAGGCTGCACTTAAAAAAAAAATGAAATTGTCCAGAGAGCCGTTTTAAATGAAATTTCTTTTTGTTTTACACTTGTGTAAACAAAATGAAAAAAAAAATCTAAGATAATGAAGTATGATGCCAGAGCAATAAAAAGGCATAACTGCATAGTTTTCTATTATGAATGACGTTATCCTACAGGATGCCGTGGTACCCAGATAGGCAAAGAATTGATCCCAGGTCTGGTAAAGCAGAGAAAGCTTCAAAATCACAGAAGCTGTAAAGAGGCTCATGGAAAAGGAGGAGGAGCTGCAGAGATCTTATTGCTCAGGTAAAATCTGCATCCATTTCTCAGACTCTTTCAGAAAGAAGCATATCGACTTCAGTTTTCTACAAGCCACAGGGGATAGAGCAAACAAAGGTGGTCTCATCAGATGTCTTGTCAAGTTGCCTGGTTGTGGAGGAGTGCGTTGGATGTACATGGAGAAATTTAGTAGATTAAAACTGCAACAGGAAAACTCCAGGCACAAAAACAGGAACAGATGAACAAGATGGGTTTCTTAAGAGGGAATGCTTCAGAAAATGTTGAGGAGAGACAGAAGATGATGACATCGATGTATTAATCAGGTGAGAATACAGAGTGGCTGCGACAGAAGTTAAGCAGGGTGCCGAGGGATAGAGAACTAATTAACCTGACAGGAGCTGAACACAGTAAATGTATAAAGAACTGAGAAACTATCATACAAGGAATGAATCCACATGTAAACAAAACAAATTAAGACAAATAAATGAGAGTAAAAAACCTCAAACATGGAAGGATCATAGCGACCCCTGCGCTAAGACAGTTGTTCTTTATAGAACCATCGGCTGCTGTTCCTACAAGGAAAAGAGCAGGATGTTGTTCCAGGGAATGATGTGGGAAATTATTGAAGTGAAAACCTTTTGTTTAAATCAAAGAACATCTCACCTTCCCATAACCCCGTAAAATGAAAACAAATGGCACTCTTAAACTCCATTTAATGAAGAGCTGGAGAGAAAAAAATAGATTTCCTTTTCTCCAAAGTCTTCTACGTTCCAACTCTTCTTTCAGCCAATTATTCCAGTTTTGTTTAAAAACGTTACATTAGGAAAGTAAGGCTGCTACCTAATGATCTTCCTTAGTCTACAGCCTTAAATTAAAGTCCTCAAGGGCCTAGTTCCTACAATTTTAAGATGTTCCTGCTTTAACACACCTGACTCAAATAACTACCTCATTATAGGAGCTGTGTAAAGCCAGACTACATGCTAAGGAGGAAATGAATCCATTTGAAAAAGATGCATCGAATCAGAGACGCAAACTGGAGTTTGAGACCTTTGTTCTTAATAAAGTTCTGCAACTTTACAATAAATTAATGCAGAAGATTATATATATATATATATATATATATATATATATATATATATAAATAACAGAGCTTACAGTGAAAGAGTTAATACCTCTGCCTAGAAAAGAAGGAAGAGCAGCTGTATATTTATTTTATTTCAGGGTTTTGTTCATTTCTTTATTATATAAATACTGTAGATGGTAGATTTGATTCAGATATATCAGATATAAAGTGCAAACATTGTTTTTGAGTATTACAAGGTAAAGAGAGAAATTAAAAACAACAATGAGGACCCTGACATTTCTAATTTCATACTGTACATGTCTCCATGTTTGCTTTTGTTCAATTAATTAATATAGTACCTATAAAGCAGCTGCAAATATGGTTTTACATTTATGTGACTAAGTTTTTTTAAAATACTTTCACATATAAAAACAGCCATGTTGTATTTTGAAGTCAGAGCTGGTGAGAAACATGAAGTATTGCTATCTCATGTTTTGACTTTATTCAATTCCTAGACAGGTGGTCTATGAGAAAATGTTTTATTTATCGATGTGTGAGTTTTTAGAAAACTGGAATTTGTTACAAAAATGTAACAAGAGGAAAACAAGGAAAGGCATGTTTATTTATGGATCGGATTTAAGTGCAGAGACAATTAAAATACTGAAAATTAAGAAAAAAAGAAATGTCAATTGCAGTGGTTTACAGGAACAAAAATAATTAAATATATATAAAAAAAAATTATATGCAAAAAAAGCTTTTTAATGTTTAGATAGCATAAACTGTCACAGTTCACTTGAAAAACGATCTAGAAATAAGTAAAATTTGTTAAATTATGTGTATTTACCCTTAATTTGAGTATGTAAATTAGTTAGTTTGCCAATGGAATGAGTATTTTTATTCTTTAAATAAGGAAATTGGATAAAATTTACTTGAAATAAGACAATGCAATTGTGTTTTCTTATTTTAAGTGTAAATTGTCTTGTTCCATTGACAAAATGTGTCTTTTATCTCCTCAATCCAAGAACAAATGCACTTATTTTAAGAAAAAATGACTTATCTAGATTTAGATTTTTTCCAGTTTTGGGTTGAGGTTTTCAGGACCCAAACGCAGAGGTGAGGATGCAGGGGTGAGTTGTGGAAGTTTAATGAAGCAACTGAGGAATAATTTCAAAAACCAAAGTACAAAAACACAAGGAAACAAAAACCAGAAAACTTCAGGGAAAAACTCACGTGGGGAGCCCGGAAAAGACGAGGAACCAGCACTGAGGAACCGCACAGGGAGAGTATATATGGGAGACTGGACTAATGAGCTGACAAGGAACAGGTGTGGATGGAAGCGACTAGAGGGAAGCTAAGGGGAAATGAAACAAACACAAGGGGGCGACAGAGAGTAACTCAGGAACCAAGCACTGCTAGAAAACAAATACAAAGAAACTAAAGATAAACTTAAATAGAGGGCGGAACCCTGACACACTCTTAAGCAGGGGAGGGAAATGTTGGTCCTCAAGTGTCCCTGTCCTGCAGCTCTTGCATGGTTCTCTGCTCCAATACACCTAAAACAACAGACCAAATAACCTCTTTGGCAAGTTTAGCAGAGGTCTGGTCATTAACCGTTTGTTCCTTTCAGGTGTGTTGAAGGAGGGACATGTTTTTAATCTCAATATAAAGCGTTTCAGTGCTTTGATGGTTTTACGGTAGTTTGTTCCACATTAGTGGAGCATAAAAACTTAAAGCTCCTTCTACGTGTTTTAGTTCTGGTTCTAGATATGCAGAGTGGATTAGAGAGGTATCTGGGTGGCGGTTGATAAACTGTAAGTCTGTAATTAATTTTGAAGCTGAGCCATTTGGGGATTATTGACTAACAGAAGGATTTTAAAGTTCATTCTCTGAGATGCAGGGACACAAAGGAAAGACTTTAGAACTGGGGAGATATGCTCCACTTTCATAGTTTTAGTGAGGACATGGGCGGCAACATTCTGGATCAAGTGCAGCCGTCTGACTGACTTTTCTAAAAGTAATCTATTCTACTAGACTTTTAAAGTCCTATTTATCACAAAATAGGATTTTTCCAGAAAGGTATTTATTGTCCCTAAAAGGTAATTATCAACATGGGATTATATCTCAAGATGCCTTCATTCATTAAAAAAATTAAAATAATCTCTATATAGCATCAAAAAAAGGTTGAAATTCTTTTCAGTTTATTTACGTGTTATTTTAATTACAGTCAATTCAAATAATACAGATTAGTTCAAAGTTTCCCACCTGATGTAATCCAGCTGATCACTCTGATTGATTGACTTTGTCAAATTCCCTCCTCCTGGAAGTGCATGCAGTGACGGTGGAAATTTCCTTGCATAATGAAGCAGACTTTGCAGAATTCCTTGCCGCCTTTTAGCGGTTGTGGCTGAAAACCAGGTTTTTAGGGTCATTGCAATTTTCAATTAATCATACATGGTTATCTTTACAAATCCAGGAAATTATACCAGAAATGTGGACTTATAAAGTTTCTTAGGTGACTTTCCTATTATCCGTTTTATAACAAAACAAGAAAATAAAAATATATGTCAGGGCTTGAAAACCTGAGGGACTTTTCCCCCGGTTCAGTAAACCGTTGCTAAAGTCATGCCCAGAGCACATCAAATAAGTTCCAATCTTTCATGTGTGATTTTAAGATGCTGCAGCTGCCTCTGCACTGCCTAATAGAAAAAAGTTTAATCTTACTTTAATTGAGAATGAACACGCCTGCTTTGGATGTTATTCCCCTCCTTATATGGCTTAACTCCCATTACAGTGGTCGCTTTTTAAACAGTGCACCCTCTGCTCTGCAGGCTACCGCTCACATTAGCACAGTGCCTAATGGGCTTTCTCTGTATTAGCAGCAATAGAAAGGTGCAATAACGGAGGCATGCAATTATGCACAATAACTAGGGGAAACATTGTTAGCAGTTACCCCATTGCCTCGCACTCTCCAAGCTGTAAATGCATATTTCCCAATGGAGGTATGATAATAACGCCTGGTTATTTGAAAACACCTTGTAAGGAGAACCTTGTGGCTCTTTTGATAAAGATTTCATTTCAGAAGCATTTTTATGCATAACTGGGGATTGGCAGGGGACTTAAAGCGCCCCCCATTTGTGTTTATTTATTTATTTTACTCTTTCATTTCCCCCCCTCTCTTTGACAATCTATCAGCCTGTTCGCTGCTGATTTGTTGATAAGGATATTGGGTTATTTTATATAAGTAAAATGTGAAAGACCTCCAGATGGCACGCTTAAATCTAAAGAGCAGAGTTAGAGGGAAGAGGAAGGAAAAGCTTGATCTCCAGAGGGGAGCAGATGCATGATTAGATGAAAAATGCAGATCAGGGGAGGCGTGCTAAACTGTTCTACAGTTCCCTAATGACCAAATAAAAGACGCATATCTGTCTTGTACTTTTAGCGCCCATCCTTCATCATACTCGTGTAATTTGTTGAGGAATGTAGAGTTCCAACAAAGAATCATTTGGGCCACAAACATATTGTCAAAAATCAAATCACAGTTGAGTTTTTTGAAATCAGGTTTTGCCCTGGAATTTTAAAAATCCTTTTAAAACCATCAGTAAAACTTTTACTTCATCCCATCATGTTTTACTACAACTATGAACTTTATGTAACAGAGCTACAAAAGCTGTAATGTGAAATTAAAACAACATATTGACTCTTAACCGCCCAGAGGGTCTTAGGAGCAAATTCTGCCTGAATTTAGATATCTGAATTAAAGTACAGCTCCAAAACTATAAATTGGAAATACACTTGTTTGTATTTGTATAACATAAAGGTATTTAGGAATATCTTTCAGGTGGAATCACTATTTTAAATGTCAGAATGTCTGATTCATAGGTGATTAGACAAAGAAAATATGAAAGATATTTAGCCTCGGCAAATTTATTTCCAAAATAAAACACCATGAAAGCCCATTTGAAACTCTGGATGAACCCTCAGACTTTATAGATCCACATCTTGACTATGACTCAAGCTAATCTGGACTGAATCAGTTGAAGCATTTTTGTTCCACAAAGGTTTTAGTGGGCAGAGTGCTGGGAGGAAATGGGATTTTGGCAAAATGCCAAAAGTGCAAAAAGCATTTTTCCACTCATACAAGGGAATCTGGTCAGACAAATATCCTCATTTACATTATTGGAGACCTTCTGCATGAGGCGAAGCCTTTGCTCCTAAGATTTAGCCGTTGGTTCATTGAAATTTACCAATAATGTCACCAAAATTGAATAGAAAAAAAGAATAACAGAGCAGCTTATGTAACGCATGCCGGTTGCATCACCTGAAATGGTCGCACAATGACCTCCGACCCCTCCTTGGAAAGGTCTGAGCCTCTAGTTTCCAATGATGGCAGCCATTAGGGGGCGGGGCTAAATATTAGTGATAGGGAGATGAAGCCTCATGAGGCATTGAACCATTTGGCCAAATAGCTTCAACGATCCCCACAGTTCATGAGGCTTCATGTGAACATGTCACCACCTACTGGTGGAGTGCAGAACTACAGTTTGTAATAAAATCTGTATTTCTTTTTGCAACTGTTTTTCTTTTTTCCCCCTTTAAAGTTCCCTTGAAATTGTTAATGGTTGGTGTGTATAATAAAATAATAAAATCTTTTGTAATTTGTGTAAAATTTCTTAGAATAATCATTTAAGGTTCACTGTTTTTCTGCCATTTTAGTGAAATAAACTCAAGTAGACAGTGAAAGTGTTTGTGCAAATTGGGTAAAACTGGGCAATCAGAATCAGAAATACTTTAATAATCCCAGAGGGAAATTACTTTGATGAGCAATGATGAGCAAAATGAAAGGTGTTAGTCATTTTTATTCAAACATGATAGTTTTTCCATGTTTTTTTGGTTTTAATCAAGTTGGAAGTTGTGTTCAACCAATCTTTTGACTAAACCGACCTAATTTACCCAATCTATATTTTTACTCAGGCAAAACAACGCAAATTAGTGTCATCAGCCAGTTTAATCGCAAATTTCAAAAGTCAAAGACAAGTCTTGAACCATTAACTTCTGGAGTGGGAGCCTGTCTCTTACAGATGACACCACCTAAGTAGATGACCATAGCAGGGAGAAAATACTACTTAACAGCAACGTGTTAACACTGACTTTGTTTGGTGATTTGCTAAAATTTTGATCATTACATTGTTTATTCTACATAAATTAGTTTTAAGCAACTAGATTGGTTGTAAAAACAACCAATCTATTCTTAGAATCTATCCAAACTTTATCCAGCTGACAGCATCTCTCCTCCAAACTCCCACATCTTGACTGAACACTGAGGCTGTTTAGATGCCTGTCAAAATTCTTGCGCTTCCCGAACCACTTCCCGAAGCGGTCACGTGGTTTCACGCTAGCGAGGCCTCGGACGTCATTAATTTTGGCCCCGCCTCTAAATGAATCACGCCTCGACACGCGCTTCGGGGAAACGCCCCCTCCATTACTCGACACACGCCTCAAAGCCTCGGCTCATCTCGTAACATCACTACTAAATATGAACAACTGCTGTTGCATAACTCCCGCAGAGTCACACATGTCAGGTGGGATTTTAAAGCTAATTTTATTTGTTTACAAAGCTATAAAACAAAATCTACTTATGAAAACATTATTTTGAGGCATTTGAAAGGCGTTAGGATGAAACACCATGTGACTGTGTTTTGGCCATTTCTATAATCAGATAAACACAAGCAGGTGTTGGTGGGGCCCTGTACCGGGGGCCGCGGGGCTTAACGGGTTAACCATCCTACAAAACATTTGTAAAGTATTAGTTCCTATTTACTCTGAAGCTGCAGGATAAGCTGCATTAGCTTCCCAGTAAAATACTGATGTTTTGTTGCTGCTGTTATTTTTTTATTTTCTTACGTGGAAAAGTTCAAATTGTGTGAACTCTTTAGCAAGCTGCTGTATGTGACACAACAGTTTGGATCAGGTCACTTACACAGGTCACAGGTCACTTGGTGGCTTACCGGGGTTCTGCTTAACAGCTTTCCTTTCTTGCTAAATGGGTTCCTCTGATCTCCGCCTGGAATAAAGAGGTGCCACCTATGGCCTTCTTGTTTCATCCCTTTTACTCATTTCTTTAGTTTTCTATCTTAGGCATATTGGTTTTCTAGTTAAATGATCAGACTGTGGTAAGCTTGTATGTGAGTCACTGGAAAGGGTGCTGGAACACATTTGTGATGTTATGCTTTAAAAACCGAATCCTTGGGGGTAATTTCCTCCTTATTATCCTTAACTTGAAGCTGTCATTTTCTAATTTGATCAGGATAAGCTACTGAGCCACACACAGAGAAAAACATTTATGCATCATAAGAGTTCTGCTCTAAAAAAAAATAAAATAAAAATTGTTGTCTTTAGCCATAAGTCATCCTTAAAATAGTTGAACAAGTAAACTTTTTATAGATATTTTTAAAACATCTTTATAATTAATTTCTCCAGCAGAGGAATACAAATTAAATGCTTAACTCTGTAATTCTTGCATTTTCACGTGAAATAATTAACAAGTTTAGAATTCTAATCAGGTTTTTAAAAATTCTTATCTGACATTTTCCGTTTTTATTGCTTGTAATTTTCAATTAAAACGATTAAAACACCAAATTAAAAAGATCATAAAATGTTTCTAAAACCAGTTAAAGCTACAAAATTATCCCAATTTTTGAAAACAGATTCCCATAAGCTTTAATGTATCTCCATTAAACTCACATTAATTTTTTTCATACAAGAAGATTGGCTACAGGAAGAAGGTATTGGACATGTGGCGGCATGGTCAAGACATGAAAAGCAAACTTTGGTAATTTGTGTGTTTAATATCAAGCCAAAAATTTATGAGGTGAGGCATTCCCAGCAGTCTGATGGTGGAGAGGCCTGCCAGAGGGTTAATGAGCAAAAGATTTATCACAATCAATTATCAGAGCATTTCTCAGCACAGCATCAGAATAACAAAAAGAAAAACAACAAAAAAAATAATTATTTGGGTTTAAACCTGAATTTTATGGCATTTTTTGGATTTGATTAAAATAGAAAATGTGAAACAGTTTTTTTTTTTTCTTTTCATGGTGAGGAAGTGTAGCAGGAGGCTGCAGTAAGAACTCAGCTGCAATATAGACCAACAAAGGGAGTAAAGATGCAAGCTACCATAAAGAAAACAAAGATGCCTTCAGATCGCAGCTCTGCAATAAACTATAAAGTGAATTTATTTTGTTTCATTACTGTTGCAAGACACATTTGTTTTTGATGAAAATAAAAAAGGGAATCCATAAATGAAACATTTAATAATCAAGAAGGGGTTTGAGAGTAACTTTGATGTTAGTTTATTTTTTTATTTTGTTTCTTCAAACTTTGTATTTTTTTTAAACATATTTTATGTTTAAAACGGTAATTTTTCCAAATAATGTTTTTTTTTTTAAGTTTGAGTTTTATAAACCACAATCATTTACCCAAATAAGAAATACAGAAATGTATAGAAATGAATCTTTGCTCCTCAATCCCCGAGGAAAGCTCTCGCCTAGAAGTGAAGAAAAAACGGTCTGAAGAACACAGCAAGAAAAAGGTGCAATTTGAAAAGGAAAATGTGAAAATATATTTTGTCCCGCTTAGTCCTAGTCAGGGTTGCGGTGGGGTTGGTGCCTATCTCTGAACAGGTCACCAGTTTGTTTCAGGGCAACAGAAACACAAAGACACACAGCCATTCACACACACACTCACACCTAAGGAGAATTTAGAGAACCCAATTAAATTAACAGTCATGTTTTTCGCCGGAGTACCCAGAGAGAACCCATGCATGCACAGGGAGAACATGTAAACTCCATGCAGAAAGACTCCGGGCCGGGAATCAAACCCAGAACCTTCTTACTGCAAAGCAACAGCGTTACCCACTGCTACACTGTGCAGGCCCTGTAAAAATCAGAAATCTCAAAATAAAAAAATGGAAAAAAAAATAATAACATCTGAGAAAACAGCACAGTTACTCTCAAAACCTTTTTTTTTGTTTGTTTAATTGCAGGATTGCATTTTTTGTTACAAATTTCAATTTACAAAATGTGTTCTGTGCTCCCAATAGTGATAGAAAAAAAAGTTTATATTCAGAATTCAAATTTCTGAAGGTACTTTAAATCTGAAATGATTCCATCCTGTTCAATAAATGATCAGTGTTTTTAATTCAGAGTAATTTCCATGTGAATGTGCTTTACTGGAGGCATCCATGTTTGTCAAAGAACACTACTGCCACCTACTGGTTAGTGACGTCACGGTGCGGTATCGGCTGTTGATCAAGTCCCAGTGCTGTATCTGGTGTTTGTCACAACGCGCTATTATCCAAGTCATCTTGAAAACATTCTTCTTCCAAATGTTGGCTACATATTACGGGTTTTTTCTCTGGCCAGAAGTTCGATGGCAAATCCTCCCTCTTCAAGTTGGCGATCCAACGACCAACCCGTCCGTGGAGGATCAGGAATCAGAAAGGTGGAATAACTCTTTTTTTCACTTTTACCCGATGTATTCCAACATCCAGCTGCCATGCACGTGGGCATTGTCAGTTTCACTATAGCTCTGGTGAATTTCAATGGTGAAGTCCTCTGGAAATCTTCAATAATTGTTGCTGATTGCAGATGTGTCTAGTAGTTCCCATTGATTTAGCTTGTAAAGCGGGGAGAATGGCGCTAGGCTTACCGCACCGTGACGTCACTGCTGGAAGATGGCAGGAGGGAGGGGCTACTGTATTTGGGCAAAAATGGCTGCTCCCAGACTCAGTGATCGCAACGAAAAAAAAAATATATATATTTTTTTTAATTCACTAATTAACACTAGATTAAATAAATCACAGAGTACGTATTAGTTTTAGGTATAAATAATGATTAGTTAGTTATTCCTTGCTGACCGGACTTTTCCTCTAAGATGACTATAAAGCTACACAGATAGGGATAGTTTTATGCACACTATTAATATTTCTTCTTTTTCTATGGTGGGCTCAGTTCCATGGCTTTTCCTGCATATTCCAGCTTCCTTTCTAAGTCCAAAGAGGAATATTAGCTTTATTAGGGATTCAAAATTGACCTCTAAATTAAATGACGGTGCATATTTACTTTCCTTTCCACGTCTTGATCATACAGATAAGTTGTTCATCAAAGTGCGGTTGCTGAGGGATAAAACACCTTGAGAATTGCTAACTTGTAACCAAGGATAAACCACATGAGGCCCCGTTGGGCTACAAATATCAGGGAAAAAAAACTGACCTAGACTCAAGCGTTACTTTCCCCAGCCGTCATTCCTCCCTTTTGCGATATTCGATGAATCATCAAATTTGACCCCTGAATTAATGTGACTCAAGAGCTCATACAAGGGAAATATAGTCCTGGGGCAAGTTGTCAGATGCTTTACATGGAGATGTGTGAGCTGACCTTTCCCCATTATGAGCCAATATTAGTACAAGCCGTTATAACTTATCAAAGCATATTGCTTAAAGCCCCAGCTAAGGGCTCCTTCAGTCCCAGAGCATTGCAGCATTGATCCACGGTGCTTCCTGCAACATCACAGACTGTACAGTCAGAGAAGATGTCTTTAACCTTCCTACATATATGCACCACAGCCAGTCACAGCTCCAGAGCTAAGTCTAACAGCAGGCAGGGTTTGTTATTGTGCATGTGTGCCTTGCTGGAACTGAGAAGAAGATGCATTGTACTGTTAATTACATAATCAATTTGATTAATTCTGAAAATGCAAATTAGCTAATTAAAGGACCTGGACTTATAGAATTACCACTGATTAGCTGGCTAAGCACTCCTTCTGCCCTCTGGATACACCCTTATTAAGCAACATTAACTGTGCCTTTCTCAGCATGACAATGACGTAAAACATAAATTACAGCTTTTCAAAATAGTGAATAAAGAATTAAAGAAAACCTATTGAGAGGCGGGCTTTCAGTCTACCAGGAGAAGCAAAAAGCAGGAGAAATACTCAAGGATTTAATATCTTTGGCCAAACTGTCTCCACAGTAACCTTTCTTGCACAAATGTTGTGGTATTAAATCATATTAGCAAGCTTCTGGTCATTTTTTCACTGGTTTATCCGAGTCCATCAGATTGTTTTTCCTCTTATTAAAAAGCACAGTTTTTATTTAGGCGCTTCCTCTCCTCACCCAGACTTCTGCTACTGCTGTTTCTTAAGGGACAATAATCAGGAGACAGAAGAGAGAGAAACCAAGTCGACAAACATTAACTGGTGTGTGTGTGTGTGGGGGTGCATTGGACAAGCTACTTGTTTCATGTATTCACGTCTCGCTACTTCCGCGTGCGCACGTGCCTCCGTACGTGTCTGAATGTGTGTTTTGGAGGGAAGCATTAGATCAGCAGGATGCTAGCAGCTTACTGGCGGCTTACAGAGCAGCAGGGGGTTTGAGGCAGGGGGTAGAAGAGGAGGACGGGGTGGGGTGGGGGGTGCTGGAGGGCTAACTGAGGAATAGGGCACAGCTGGTTTTTAATTGAGTCTCTTCTACTTCAGTGAGTGCATGTAAGTGTGTAGAAACACACACTCGCTTATTTTTACTCAGCAATTTCCCAGCTGATGCCTTAAAGGAAAAGAAAACGCACGCTTCTGCACCTTAGCAGAAAATGTTCCAATGTGAACCGTTGGTCATGTGACTGATAAAGCTGAACACCAATAAAAACCTTTTATTGGTGTATACCAGGAATCTTGGTGTCAATATTCCAGGATAAAAAGGCATAATTGTTGCTTAAACCTGTTACAGGAAATTAAGAGAGACCAGTTTAAAATCAAACTTTTTATGTCCCCTCTGATATATTAAAGTATATTCTATAGTATTTTTTAAATAAAAAGTGCAATTGGCTGTTTATAAACATGGGAAATATGTGGGAAACACTAAGAGTGAAGCATATAAATTTGTCCAACTGAAGACCTTCATTAATTAGGCGTTTCTGAGACCTCGGAAATAAAGCATAACGAATTAAAAAAATGTTAGCGAAGTAAAAACTGCATGTCTTTTATTTGGAGATCTATTGATTTCAAGAAAGAGAACATCCTTGAAGCAAGCAGAGGAAATATGACTAATCTCATTGTTACCTGAATACAAACACATAAACTGATATGAAGAGTTTCAAAAAGCTGATGAAACAAGAGTTACAAATGTTAGCAAAGATAAAGGTTCCCATAGACTTCTCATGATTTTGCCCTTTCTGGAATTTTTGGTTCCGTTTAAGTTTCTTTTTGGGTTTTCAGTCACACTTGGATTTATGTCATTCTGAGTTTTCTTGGTCATCGTTTTCTTTTTCATTTTGTGTCATTCTAGTTGTTTTCTAGTTATAATTAAGCAGTGTTGTATTTTTTGAGTTAATCTCTGCTGCCCTCTTGTGCTAGTCTCCTTTCCCCTTCACTTCCCCCTATTTAGTTCTGTCCACACCTGCTCCCGATCAGCTAATGCGATGATTCTTTGTACCATCTCTGATATATACACCTTCTGTGGAGTTCTTCATTGTTGGAGGATCTTTATCGCTTTCACACCTTGCCGATTTAGACGGTGTATGCCCAATGTCCTAGAATCTAAAACGCTGGAATACGCTGAACTTTCTATGCATTTTTTCAATTTTGGACGTATGCATAGAGTATCCATAAGGAGTCCAGAACTTATGACCAACGAGATCCTACCTTATGCATAACTCATGGCAGCGTAATGCCCCTGAATTGATGCACAAGCATCATTTCATGTGCATTACGAAGCATCTGTTAAAGCTGCTCCCTCAGGAGCCGCGATGCGCCCGCCGGCGTCCGGTCTGCATAAAAAGATGTCTTTGATCGTGGTATTAACCTAGCTGCTTTTTACCGCCTGCACCCAAAAAAGAAAAAGAAAGAGAGAAGTTTTTTTGGTGTCAGCAGATTGAGCGTCATGTCTGCTAGGCAGTGTGTTGGTGGTGGGCGTGAACGCAGGGAGGATCCATCACTCACCTTCTGGCTCACCCTATGATGGGGATGAACTGAGAACTGACGGTTTCCTCCTGTGAACCCCCTTTATACCAAAACGCTGCCAATACGCCATTATACAGTAGCTGGAAACACGTTCAGCGCTCGTCTGGAACACGTCAGATACCTTGATATGCGTTGGAGAGAAGTTCTTGATAAGTTAAGTAGAAGTTATGCACAAGTTACTCAGAGGTTTAGGATAAGCTACACGCCACGACTGATGAGGAACTGACACTGAACATCTGTCAACCATTAGATAACTTACCAGAAACTCAAGTCGCACATATACGCTGGCAAATGTCGGGAAATTTTGAGCATTCACGAAGCATGCTTGTAGCGACAGTGGAAAGGAAAAACTCCCTTTTAACAGGAAAAAAACTCCAGGATAACCAGGCTCAGTGTGAGCGGCAATCTGCTGAGGCTGACTAGGGTTCAAGGAGACAGAAGCAGACATAGAAAAAGAAGCATAGATACAAAAGGCAACTGTTAAAGGCGGCACCGTCCAGGAAACACAGCCAGGAAGATGAGCTTCGAGCCAGCTCCCATGTCAGAGGATGAAGAGAGCACATCCAGTTAGTCACAGTCAGAGAAACAGGACTACACTGGAAAACAGGCCAAGCTCCAACATCTAGAAACAAAGGTGTTGATGGCAGCAGCACACTTGATATTTCTGTATTACAACAGTTGTGTTGTAGAAGAAAAGGATAAACTATTAGACTTACTAAATAAGACTTTCAGATTACCTCACAAATGAAAGACCTGCATGCATCAGCGAGCCTTCAGTCTCTGAAATGTTTTCTTTATTAGCAGAAAAACCTGCTAATGAAACTACATTTCATGAATGTCTTTAATTTGCAAAATTAGAATTAGTCTAAATGAGTAACAATGAGGATAAATACATGAGCTAAAGTTTCGTGAAATGAATACTTTAGCGGAGCAGCTGCCGTATCAGCCTTTGTCACTGATCCAATTTGTTCCTTTGTGTAGCAGCTTTGAAATTACCTACTTAAAGATGAAAAAGTAGCAATTATTTTCTGTTTTTTTTCTCCATTGATAGGAAAGTTATAAGAGATCGCAAATGAAACCTGCCATACGTACAATAAAGAACATTTTAAAAGCAAATATTTTTAAAAATACATCCAATGTTTCCTGAAAGATTTTTATAGAGGTAAGTAGGGGAATATAGATGCAGTTATAATTGCCTCTGCAAGACGTTTTTTTATGCACCTCATGAAATTACTTTTCTTTTAAATATAAAATAAAACTGCAGTTTGTTTCTGCATGGTCTTACTCCTCCATATATACTTCTGCCTGCATTGCCAGTTTACTAAAAAATACAATTTTCTTACTTGTTAGGGATCAGCTTATAGCAACATACATTGGTTTTTAGTAAGTAAGTAAAAAATAGAAGCATGAATCGTTTATGTTTGAACTGAGATAATTATCTGTAGATGCTTAAAAACCTAAAAAAAACTGTTCTTTGTTGTTTTTGTTATTTCATATGTGTCAAGTTGTAAGAAATACGACCTACAGAAAACACACAGAGAAAAATGTTGGACTCACATTGCAGCTGAAGAGGATTTATTGAAGAAAATACTTACAAAATGAGAATCAGACACACAAGAAACTGGTGTGCAGCTGAGTGGAACGACCAGAGACAGAAGCAGAGAAAAAAAGCAGGATGGACAGAAATATAGAATAGAAGGATCTGGCATGGGGGTAAAGAAACGAACTGGTTTAAACTGCAACTGCTGGAGAGTTCAATGAAAGACATGAGAGCCGGTGAATAATCAGTGGAAGGCAGAGCAGCTGAGTGTGAACCTCAACGAAGGAGATGAAGGAGTACGACTCGTTAACACAGGAGTGAACAATAAGGAATTTCAGAGGATACAAAAGGTCCTGAGAAAACAAAATACTGTCACTACAATAGAAATCTAAGCGATCATGCAAAGAAAGCAAAATATGAAGGAGTTGAGCATCACTAATCAAAGAGTAAACCACATATGAAAGGCTGTGAGTGAAAACAAACCATCAAAATGATCAAACAGAAAAGAAAAGGTGAGAAATAAAAGACTAAGGGCCTGATTTTCAGAAGGTTTGCATGACTTAAAACACATGCAAACATATTTATAGGAACTGAGCAGATCTTCAAACAAGCGTAAAGCCATTTGCGTTTGGAACCAGCAGAAATCCTGCAAACTATGTTTGGTGCCTTCATCAACATGCAGGTTATATGAGTGAAGGATATGCAAATATAGATATTTAACAATATAAAATGATTTTGCAAATTGACTCTCTTTGGTGTTTCTGAAAGTCACAAACCGACGCACAAAAGCATCTGCAGTCATTGTTGCTGCATCAGACATTGTAACAATGCCTCAGGATGGGGATCCTTCACATGTAAACACGTTTAGACCATCAAAATAACAATACTAAACATAATATAAATAAAGCAAACATGTCTACAATTTAGCAGGAGGGCAATAGAAAATTAACATCGAACACAAACATTATGGCATGTTAATAAAAAATAGATCATTTAAAGAACCTAAAAAAAAAGGGGGGGGGGGGGGGGGGGGCTGCATCTCATTGAATAAAGGATTTGATTTTCTTTGACCAAATAACAGTTATGTTTCACTTTTGATAGTAAATTCAATTCAGTTTATTTCTATAGCACCAATTCACAACATGTCATCTCAGGTCACTTTCCAGTTCACCAGATCATCCAGTCAGATTGATTCAAAGTTTTCTATCTAAGGAAAACCAGCTGATTGCATTGACTCATTGACTCTTCAGCAATCCCTCACACTAAGCATGCTTGTAGCGACAGTGGAGAGGAAAAACTCCCTTCGAACAGGAAGAAACCTCCAGCAGAACCAGGCTCAGTGTGAGCGGCCATCTGCTGAGGCCCACTGGGGTTCAAGGAGACAGAAGCAGACATAGAAAAAGAAGCATAGATACAAAAGGCAACTGTCAACCAGCTCCACAGGCGGCCCCGTCCAGGAAACACACAGCCAGGCAGACGAGCTCCGAGCCAGCTCCCATGTCAGAGGATGAAGAGAGCACATCCAGTTAGTCACAGTCAGAGAAACAGGACTACACTGGAAAACAGGCCAAGCTCCAACATCTAGAAACAAAGGTGTTGATGGCAGCAGCACAGCTGATATTTCTCTCCAGGATGGTAAAAGAAAATTAAACATAAAAATACTATTTTTAATTCTGACATATTTTTGTTAATAAGTACAGGTGCTGGTCATAAAATTAGAATATCATGAAAAAGTAGATTGATTTCAGTAATTCCATTTAAAAAGTGAAACTTGTATATTATATTCATACATTACATACAAACTCATATATTTCAGATGTTTATTTTGTTTAATTTTGATGATTACAAATGACAACAAATGAAAATCTCAAATTCATCATATCAGAAAATTAGAATATTACTGAAGACCAATAAAAACAAAGGATTTATAGAAATGTTGGCCAACTGAAAAGTATGAACATGAAAAGTATGAGCATGTACAGCACTCAGTATTTAGTTGGGCCTCCTTTGGCCTGTATTACTGCAGCAATGCGGCGTGGCATGGAGTCGATCAGTCTGTGGCACTGCTCAGGTGTTATGATAGCCCAGGTTGCTCTAATAGTGGCTTTTAGCTCTTCTGAATTGTTGGGTCTGGTGTATTGCATCTTCTTCTTCACAATACCCCATAGATTTTCTATGGGGTTAAGGTCAGGAGAGTTTGCTGGCCAATTAAGAACAGGGATACCATGGTCCTTCAACCAGGTACTGGTAGCTTTGGCACTGTGTGCAGGTGCCAAGTCCTGTTGGAAAATGAAATCTGCATCTCCAAAAAGTTGGTCAGCTGCAGGAAGCATGAAGTGCTCTAAAACTTCCTGGTATGTGGCTGCGTTGACCCTGGACCTCAGAAAACACAATGGACCAACACCAGCAGATGACATGGCACCCCAAACCATCACTGACTGTGGAAACTTTACACTGGACTTCAAGCAACGTGGATGAAGTGCCTCTCTTCTTTTCCTCCAGACTCTGGGACCTTGATTTCCAAAGGAAATGCAAAATTTACTTTCATCAGAGAACATGACTTTGGACCACTCACCAGCAGTCCAGTCCTGTTTCTCTTTAGCCCAGGCAAGACGCTTCTGACGCTGTCTGTGGTTCAAGAGTGGCTTGACACAAGGAATGCGACAGCAGAAACCCATGTCTTTCATACGTCTGTGTGTGGTGGTTCTTGAAGCACTCACTCCAGCTGCAGTCCACTCTTTGTGAATCTCCCCCACATTTTTGAATGGGTTTTGTTTCACAATCCTCTCCAGGGTGCGGTTATCTCTCTTGCTTGTACACTTTTTTCGACCACATCTTTTCCTTCCCTTCGCCTCTCTATTAATGTGCTTGGACACTGAGCTCTGTGAACAGCCAGCCTCTTTAGCGAGAGCCTTTTGTGTCTTGCCCTCCTTGTGCAAGGTGTCGATGGTCGTCTTTTGGACAACTGTCAAGTCAGCAGTCTTCCCCATGATTGTGTAGCCTATAGAACTAGACTGAAAGACCATTTAAAGGCTTTTGCAGGTGGTTTGAGTTAATTAGCTGATTAGAGTGTGGCACCAGGGGCCATCAATTTTGAACCTTTTCACAATATTCTAATTTTCTGATATGATGAATTTGAGATTTTCATTTGTTGTCATTTGTAATCATCAAAATTAAACAAAATAAACATCTGAAATATATGAGTTTGTATGTAATGTATGAATATAATATACAAGTTTCACTTTTTAAATGGAATTACTGAAATCAATCTACTTTTTCATGATATTCTAATTTTATGACCAGCACCTGTATGACCTCCATCTCCATAGCTTTGAACATTTGTGCAGAAGTCTTTGTAGATGATCCACAACATGTCCATTTATTGCAGTTGCAACTTAATGCAGCTTATCAGGCTCTAAGGCTCTGAAATAATTGCAAAACAGGCGTGTAAAAAGTAAAAAACGAAAAATGATTTTAGGAGGGAGCTTGTTTTGTCCAGGGTGCAGGTCAAGGGCAATTTATCTAGTACCACCTAGCAGACATGTTCACAAGTCATTTTTTGCAAGTTCAAGTCAAGTTTCAAGTCTCGAGAAGGCCTGTCACAATTATCAATTAATTGCACAATAAATTCTAATCACTCGATTAATTAAAATAAGTATAATAATTTGCGTGCTTGCTTGTTTCTCCTTGTGTTTTCATCTCCGTCACTGAGACGGTATAGCATAAAGGTTACTATTATATCTATGGAATGATCATTATCTTGAACTGGTAAATGAAAAATACAATTTAAAAAAGCACACACGCAATTTTTTTCCCAGTTAAATCTTTATTTTTTCTTTCAGAACCAACTATTTTCTTACAGTATTTACCTGACATTTGTGGTTTTCTAGTTTTAGGAGTAAATGTCCTCTCTTTTATTTTTAAGTGAAAATGAGGGCTGTGGAAAAAAAAACAATCACAATCCTGCTTTTTATTAATACATATGAAGTTAGCAACTACAAGAGATAAAGAAAAACCCTAAATAAATAGCACGACAATAACAATTCTTTCATAAAAGAAACATTGTGGCAATAACTTTTTGTAACTTAATGCCCTGGAACAGACAGAACCGACTTGGCGGGCAGTATTTTAAATTCAATTCAGTTTATTTATTTAGTGCCAATTCACAACATTATTCACAACATATTTCTCCTCTACGACTGCCATGAAGTTTTTAAAGCTTGGCTTGTCGATCATGCATGCGTGCGCACGGGCGCGCGGGCATATTTGTCACGTAGCGTTGCGTCAGTGACGTCAGTGCTGCGTGACAGTTTGACAGCCACTCTGCCATTTTTTATTTTTATTTTTTTACCTCTGCTGTGTGCGGGTAAGGCGAGCGGCGATCAGTTAGTAAAACAAAAAACACTTAAAAATAAAAAAATTGTTCACAAGTCAGAAATCACGAGTCTCAGTTGAGTCTGAAGTCCTTCAAATGCAAGTCTAAGTCGAGTCTAAAGTCATTAAAGTTATGCTGCTATAGGCTTAGACTTTTGGAGGACATAGGGACCCCCATTTCATCATTCTGCTTCATTCTCTCTCTGTTCTCCTATTCTGCAGAATCTGTTTGTTCAATCTCTAACCTTCTGCTCTCTCTGCTTTTCCTCAGAGTAGCTTTGCCTCGTCTGTTCCTGTTTGGCTGTGACGTCATCCAGGAAAGAAACATCAGCTGTGCTGCTTCCATCAACACCCTTGTTTGTAGATGTTGGAGATCGGCCTGTCTTCAGGTGTGGTCCTGTTTCTCTGGCCGTGGCTGGGTGGATGTGCTCTCTTCATCCTCTGACATGGGAGCTGCCTTGGAGCTCGTCTGCCTGGCCGTGTGTTTCCTGGACGGGGCCGCCTTTTGCAGCTGCTTTTTGTATCTCTGCTTCTGTCTCCTTGAACCCCAGTCGGCCTCGGCAGATGGCCGCTCGCACTGAGCCTGGTTCTGCTGGAGGTTTTCTTCCTGTTAAAAGGGAGTTTTTCCTCTCCACTGTCGCTACAAGCATGCTTAGTGTGAGGGATTGTATTTGAGTCAATGAGTCGATGCAATCAACTGGTTTTCCTTAGATAGAAAACTTTGTATCAATTTGACTGTATGATCTGGTTGAACTGTAAAGTGCCTTGAGATGACATGTGTTGTGAATTTGGCGCTATATAAATAAACTGAATTGAATTGAAATTAAATATGCGACTTATGTGCGACTCGAGTACGAGTCACAAACTCGAGTCCCCATCTCTGCCACCTAGCTTCTATCTGTGCTCCACCCTGGAAGTTGTCCCTAAGAATAAGGGCTTGATCCTTTACAATAGCAACTAAACCCAGGCAGCGCATACACTCGAGCAGGGGGTCTGATGCCTAAGCGAATCCCTACTGCAGTAAAGTATTACTGATTTAAAATCTGAAGTGCTACTGACAGGAATAATTAACATTAACTACCAAACATCAGCCACTAAAACATTTTGGAAGAAGAGATAATGCACAGAGGTTAAAATGGAAACAATGGAGAAAAACAAAGCTGCATTTTTTTCTTTTGGTCCGTTCCTTAATTTGTTTACAGATAAGGCACAGAATAAACATGTTTATAATTACTGACAGAAACAATGTGCATGCTTAGTTGTTCAAGAGTAACTTCTAAAGCCTTCTTTAATTACCTAAAAGAAAATAAGCCAATTGAATCAATCAAGGAGAAAGAATCAATCCTTTAGAAAATATCTTTTGTTTAAATACGTAAAAAATAATTTAATATTGGTGAAGTGTTCTTTTTAAGTCTACATTTTATGTTCATGTTTTTAAAGGAAAAGTCCGGTCATATTTAGAATTCAAACTTCTGAAAGTATTTCAAATATGAAATTATTCCATAATGTTCAATAAATGATCAGTGTTTTTAATTCAGAGTAATTTTCATGTGAATGTGCTTTACTGGAGGCATCCATGTTTGTCAAAGAACACTACTGCCACCTACTGGTTTGTGACTCACGGTGCGGTATCGGCTGTTGATCAAGTCCCAGTGCTGTATCTGGTGTTTGTCACAACAAGAGCTACTAGCACTAGCAACTTAGTGCTAGCAGGTTCCCAAAGGGAAATTCCATTGCGACCAAGTAGCACTAAATTGGTGACTTAGAAACGACGCTGTCAAGGAACGCTATGGACAGCGGAAACATGCAAGAGGAGGAGAGTTTAGTGTCGGAGGTCGTGGATGAGTCTCCTCCGTCATCCATTTTTTATTTAGAGGAGGAAAGCGGGGACGAAGATGTTGTGGAAGAGGACGCCAGGGCGGCAGAAGCTTGGTTTGGTGTAGAAGGCTTCCAGCTGTACATGTTTGAGCCCTTGCCTCGCAACGCTGCCAGTTCTGTTAGCTCTACGCCTGCCGAAGACACAGACGTCCATCCCCGTGAACACTGGGACGCAACTCAATGGAAATTATTCTTGTTTCTTATTTCAACCATTATTACGCATAATTACGTGTTACGCTTATTAGCTGCGAGATTTGATTTAAAATGCTATGACCCAAAAAAATTTGATTGACAGATGACCGTTGCTATATGATTGGCCGAATTCAGGCTGACATATAAGTAACTGGCCTGCATAAGATAACGGAAACTCCCCCACATATTTTAAGACAGGATTTTTTTTTTAAATATGAATTTTCAAAATTTTGGGACAATATTGTCTGGTAAAGAGTACACTGCAGAAACGATCTCAAAACAAGTAACATTTTCTTAAATTAAGTGGATTCACTCTGAATTTGAGCAGGTAAATGAGATAGTTTGCCAATGGAATGAGTAATTTTACTCTTAAAATAAGATAATTAGATAATATGCACTTGAAATTAGACAATGCATTTGTGTTTTCTTATTTTAAGTGTAAATTGCCTTGTTCCGTTGGCAAAATGTCTTCTTTACCTCCTCAATTCAAGAACAAATGCACTTATTTTCAGAAAAAAATGACTTATCTAGATTTAGATTTTTTGCAGTCTATATACATGTTTAAGCCAGCATGATTTGACATTCAAATATGACTTCCCTTCGACTTTAAAAGAATAATTTAATGAAAATCATTTAAAGATGAAATAGATTCGATAATGTCAGGAAACATTAAAAGCAACAGATTTATTAAAATGTGTTAGAGAGGGATACCAAGGTCTATAGTTTACATTGGGAAAACAGAAACGGCTGAAAATGTTATCCTACAATGGAGGACTTCACAACTTTTAGTGTGAAGATAAAGATAATATACAATAAAAAATCTATAATAGCTGCAAACTTGCAAACAGAGAGAATAACTGCTCAGTTTGATGAGCTGTAAGAAAATGTGTGATGTAGAAAAACACATTTCGATGAGCGCACTAACTGCTGTATCTTGGCAATGTGTTTTTTTTTCTTTCTTTTTAGTTAAGGCTCACTTGTGTTAGTGTTTATAGATTGTATGTAACTATGTGATCATCCACACAATTATCCTCACTTGTAGGATCCATTTGTCACATTTTCTCCAGCAGTAATTACAACTTCCTGATAAAATAAATGCGTCTTTCGTTTTTTTTTTTTTTTTTTTTTTATGTGTCACCATAATTTATGAGCATTTTGCTGCAGTGCAGTGTGTGGGAGAACAAGTCAGAAAACTTGTTCCTTGGTGTCCTACTTGTTCCTTCCTCACCACCGGCGAAGGCTGACGGGGGCCCTTTTTTTCCCCCTGATCCGTGATACGGCGATTTACATCGACGCAGAAATGAAACACAAACAAACCCGCTAAGATATGATGAGCAAATTGTGCTTCATCTCTGCTGCTCTTTCCCAGTGAAGCTGACACCAAGCGACAGCCATCTCATTAGAAGCTTTAGCCCATGAGCTAACAGGCCACTGAAACAGTGAGCCATGCCACGACTGCTAATTATAATAATAACAGTAACACTGCCTACGGACGCTTTACTTGATTTTCTTTTCAATTAATCTTTTCAGATTCACTCCAGGGAAGCAAATTGGTAAAAGACACCTGTGGGGGGGGGGATGCTGTGACATACCGGCTCTATAGGTGGCAAATGATGTGTTTATTGGACAAACATGTACTTAGTCAGATGGCAGGCTATATAATAGGCTGCTTTTGAATAGAAATCATTAGCTGTCAACAATACAGCTGTTGTCACAGATATTACTTTGTGCCTCTGTGGTGACGCTCCGGTAAGATAGAAGACAGTGTATTAAGCATAGAGAAAGAATCTCTTTATCCCAATGAGGAGGGCTAATGTTTGCCCAAGATGATGCGGTCTTTGAGTGCTACAGTAAAGTGGCTACGCCGGCGACAACAGCCAAGAAACAGATGTGAGCGGAAGCTGCGGCCATCTGTGAGATATTGCTTTTGATATTCTTTAACACCCCCCCCCCCCCGATCAGAGTTCAGCTGCTGCTATTTCTTGTTATTATGTTTGGGGGAAGGTAGCAGTTATCCACAGGTGCCTCCCTGGCACAGATATTGTGCAGCTTCTAAATCCGAACAAGCACAAAAATATACACTGAATCAGAGTCTGACTATGATAATGTATTCTGATATGATATGTGTGTCTTGGAAAAAAATGCATAATTTATTTTGACACTTTTTTTTTTTTATCTTGCCGTCTTGCCATTTCCTGGCACAGACTATAACAAGCTGGGTAAAATACCGCTCTCACTCTGCTGAGGTGAGATTTCTAAACAACAGCAGTAACTTCAGGAGCATATGCTGCCAACAGTGTCCTTATTGTAGAAAATCTCAAAAGACTGCTGAGCTGATTAATGCATGGCTAAAGAATGTGAATGTAGGGAAGAGCTTGTGTGGTACTTTAGCAAATTGGGAGGCACCTGATGTAAACAGGGCTCTGGAAAAAGTAATTTAAATGCCTAATGCCTATGCAGTCCTCAAGAGCTATTGACTTCACATTATTTAATGAGCTGCTTCAATTCAGGCGCCTCCAAGAACACAGGACCTTAAACGTCTTGTAGTGAATTTGTGTGATTCAGATTAGGAACCAGTCCAAATATATTTAAATAGGAGCAACTATGGAAATAAACCTGAACAACATTCAGCCTCTGAACAGAGGAAACATCTATCCCATTCAGTGTTAAAAAGCACACTGAGCACTTTTAACAGTGCATAATTGAAATAACCTTTTGAGCAACCCGCCTGTTAGTCTCACTCGATGAGAGGGATTCATTTTGGGAGCTTGTGCAATTTAAAGCCAGCAAAACGTGAAACAGCCACTGATTTCCTCCCATGATTCTCTGCAACCATCTTCCAGATGTTAAGGAGCAAAGCCATCAGCAAAGTTCCCTCTTTAAAACTGAAGAGCCGGTCTTGAATGTATGCAAAGTGGATAAAAAGGCTATATGATATTGCAGCCTGGAAGCCAAAGGCGTTCAGATCCTTTTAATAAGAGTTGATTCAGCGTAACGAGGTTAACAGAGAGAAACACAAAGTTGTTGCTCTAGGAGGATCATTTTTAATCTACAATGCCTTTCAAACGTAGTTCTTTAACTCTTGTTTGTTTCAACAGATTTTAAAAAATGCAGTGGGAATATACACTCACCGGCCACTTTATTAGGTACACCTGTCCAACTGCTCGTTAACACTTAATTTCTAAGCAGCCAATCACATGGCGGCAACTCAGTGCATTTAGGCATGTAGACATGGTCAAGACAATCTCCTGCAGTTCAAACCGAGCATCAGTATGGGGAAGAAAGGTGATTTGAGTGACTTTGAACGTGGCATGATACACTATATTGCCAAAAGTATTTGCTCACCCATCCAAATTATTGGAATCAGGTGTTCCAATCACTTCCATGGCCACAGGTGTATAAATTCAAGCACCTAGGCATGCAGACTGTTTTTACAAACATTTGTGAAAGAATGGGTCGCTCTCAGGAGCTCAGTGAATTCCAGCGTGGAACTGTGATAGGATGCCACCTGTGCAACAAATCCAGTCGTGAAATTTCCTCGCTCCTAAATATTCCACAGTCAACTGTCAGCTGTATTATAAGAAAATGGAAGTGTTTGGGAACGACAGCAACTCAGCCACGAAGTGGTAGGCCACGTAAACTGACGGAGCGGGGTCAGCGGATGCTGAAGCGCATAGTGCGAAGAGGTCGCCAACTTTCTGCAGAGTCAATCACTACAGACCTCCAAACTTCATGTGGCCTTCAGATTAGCTCAAGAACAGTGCGCAGAGAGCTTCATGGAATGGGTTTCCATGGTCGAGCAGCTGCATCCAAGCCATACATAACCAAGTGCAATGCAAAGCGTCGGATGCGGTGGTGTAAAGCACGCCGCCACTGGACTCTAGAGCAGTGGAGACGCGTTCTCTGGAGTGACGAATCGCGCTTCTCCATCTGGCAATCTGATGGACGGGTCTGGGTTTGGCGGTTGCCAGGAGAACGGTACTTGTCTGACTGCATTGTGCCAAGTGTAAAGTTTGATGGAGGGGGGATTATGGTGTGGGGTTGTTTTTCAGGAGCTGGGCTTGGCCCCTTAGTTCCAGTGAAAGGAACTCTGAATGCTTCAGCATACCAAGACATTTTGGACAATTCCATGCTCCCAACTTTGTGGGAACAGTTTGGAGCTGGCCCCTTCCTCTTCCAACATGACTGTGCACCAGTGCACAAAGCAAGGTCCATAAAGACATGGATGACAGAGTCTGGTGTGGATGAACTTGACTGGCCTGCACAGAGTCCTGACCTCAACCCGATAGAACACCTTTGGGATGAATTAGAGCGGAGACTGAGAGCCAGGCCTTCTCGTCCAACATCAGTGTGCGACCTCACAAATGCGCTTCTGGAAGAATGGTCAAAAATTCCCATAAACACACTCCTAAACCTTGTGGACAGCCTTCCCAGAAGAGTTGAAGCTGTTCTAGCTGCAAAGGGTGGACCGACGTCATATTGAACCCTATGGATTAGGAACGGGATGTCACTTAAGCTCATATGTGAGTCAAGGCAGGTGAGCAAATACTTTTGGCAATATAGTGTAGTTGGTGCCAGAAGGGCTGGTCTGAGTATTTCAGAAACTGCTGATCTACTGGGATTTTCACGCACAACCATCTCTAGGGTTTACAGAGAATGGTCCGAAAAAGAAAAAACATCCAGTGAGCGGCAGTTCTGTGGGCGGAAATGCCTTGTTGATGCCAGAGGTCAGAGGAGAATGGCCAGACTGGTTGGAGCTGATAGAAGGGCAACAGTGACTCAAATAACCACCCGTCACAACCAAGGTGGGCAGAAGAGCATCTCTGAACGCACAGTACGTCGAACTTTGAGGCAGATGGGCTACAGCAGCAGAAGACCACACCGGGTGCCACTCCTTTCAGCTAAGAACAGGAAACTGAGGCTACAATTTGCACAAGATCATCGAAATTGGACAATAGAAGATTGGAAAAACGTTGCCTGGTCTGATGAGTCTCGATTTCTGCTGCGACATTCGGATGGTAGGGTCAGAATTTGGCGTCTACAACAACATGATCAAAGAGGTTTCTAGAATTTCCTTCTTTCATCTGAGGAACATTGCAAAAAATAGAAATCTCCTGTCCAGGGGTGATGCTGAGAAACTAGTCCATGCATTTGTTACTTCAAGGCTGGACTATTGTAATTCTTTACTATCAGGAAGTCCACAAACTGTAGTTAAAAGCCTTCAGCTGATCCAAAATGCTGCAGCCAGAGTTCTGATGAAAATTAAAAAGAGAGATCATATCTCTCCTATCCTGGCTTCTCTTCATTGGCTTCCTGTTAAATCAAGAATAGAATTTAAAATCCTCCTTCTCACATATAAAGCCTTAAATGGCCAAGCTCCATCTGATATCAGAGATCTGATTGTTCCTTATGTTCCTAACAGAGCACTTCGCTCTCAATCTGCAGGTTTACTAGTGGTTCCTAGAATTTCTAAAAGTAGAATGGGAGGCAGATCTTTTAGTTATCAGGCTCCTCTCCTGTGGAACCAACTACCAGTTTTAGTCCGTGAGGCAGACACCCTGTCTACTTTTAAGACTAGGCTTAAAACTTTCCTTTTTGATAAAGCTTATAGTTAGAGTGGCTCAGGTTATCCTGAGCTGTCTTTAAAGTTATGCTGCTATAGGCTTAGACTTTTGGAGGACATAGGGACCCCTTTTTCATCATTCTGCTTCATTCTCTCTCTGTTCTCCTATTCTGCAGAATCTGTTTGTTCAATCTCTAACCTTCTGCTCTCTCTGCTTTTCCTCAGAGTAGCTTTGCCTCGTCTGTTCCTGTTTGGCTGTGACGTCATCCAGGAAAGAAACATCAGCTGTGCTGCTTCCATCAACACCCTTGTTTGTAGATGTTGGAGATCGGCCTGTCTTCAGGTGTGGTCCTGTTTCTCTGACCGTGACTGAGTGGATGTGCTCTCTTCATCCTCTGATATGGGAGCTGCCTTGGAGCTCGTCTGCCTGGCTGTGTGTTTCCTGGACGGGGCCGCCTTTTACAGCTGCTTTTTGTATCTCTGCTTCTGTCTCCTTGAACCCCAGTCGGCCTCAGCAGATGGCCGCTCACACTGAGCCTGGTTCTGCTGGAGGTTTCTTCCTGTTAAAAGGGAGTTTTTCCTCTCCACTGTCGCTACAAGCATGCTTAGTGTGAGGGATTGTACTTGAGTCAATGAGTCAATGCAATCAACTGGTTTTCCTTAGATAGAAAACTTTGTATCAATTTGACTGTATGATCTGGTTGAACTGTAAAGTGCCTTGAGATGACATGTGTTGTGAATTTGGTGCTATATAAATAAACTGAATTGAATTGAATTGAAAGCATGGATCCATCCTGCCTTGTATCAACGGTTCAGGCTGGTGGTGGTGGTGTCATGGTGTGGGGAATATTTTCTTGGCACTCTTTGGGCCCCTTGGTACCAATTGAGCATCGTTGCAACGCCACAGCCTACCTGAGTATTGTTGCTGACCATGTCCATCCCTTTATGACCACAATGTACCCAACTTCTGATGGCTACTTTCAGCAGGATAATGCGCCATGTCATAAAGCTGGAATCATCTCAGACTTGTTTCTTGAACATGACAATGAGTTCACTGTACTCAAATGGCCTCCACAGTCACCAGATCTCAATCCAATAGAGCATCTTTGGAATGTGGTCGAACGGGACATTCGCATCATGGATATGCAGCTGACAAATCTGCGGCAACTGTGTGATGCCATCATGTCAATATGGACCAAACTCCCTGAGGAATGCTTCCAGCACCTTGTTGAATCTATGCCACGAAGAATTGAGGCAGTTCTGAACGCAAAAGGGGGTCCAACCCGTTACTAGCATGGGATACCTAATAAAGTGGCCGGTGAGTGTATAAAACAATAGAGCATAGTAAAACATGATTAAGTATTTGAAGAATAGTTATACATAGTTTTACATTGTTTTGTGATAAAACAAATAAAAAAACAATGATGCATCACTTTTTCTCACCAATTTCTAATTGTGTGTTAGATTGTGCTGGTCTTTTATGACATAAATTCCATTAAAATGCTCTAATGCATTTGGTTGTGAAGCAAAATACTGTCTGTACATTGTTAAAGAGCCTAAAAACAGTTTATAGCACACAGTTTCAGAGATACCTCTGCCTCTTAAAATATGTCTGGGGACATTTTGTTTCAGCTTGCTCATTTTTTTTCAAAAGTCAAAAAAAAAGCTGACCTCCGAGGATTGGTGCTAAAAAACTAAATTAATTTAACTTGCAGTGTGAACATCCACCAATTCCTGCTTATCTTTGTTAGTTAAAAAACATAAGTCTGAATTTACTGACACTAATTTCATAGAGCCACTGGAAATGATTGAAAAACTGTTTTGGCGCCTCCTCTATTACATACTCCCATTACTGACAGCAGCAATAAAGTCAATGCGGCAATGAAATTAATAAACCGAATGCAATGAAACTCTGTCTTCAACAACTATGAACCAATTGCAACAGGATGTAGGATAATGGATTCCTAAGAGAAAACATCAATTTATGGAATCCAAGAAAGTGACGCAGATTATTCATATTTCAGGAGGAATAATAAAAGAAATAGTGGAATAAAGCAATTTCTTATTGACATGATTTTAATTCATTTGCATTCAATGTTCCTCAACAGGAATCAAATTAGGAGAGGAGGAGAAATTTCTCTTTAGCACCTGTGTCCCACTGGACTAGCAAGGAGAGAACGGCTACCTCCAAACAGGGCATGGTTTTTCAGAAGCTTAATGAGGAGTATGACAGCATGATAGATTTCAGTTCTAGATTGAAACTTAAGCAGTTTAAAAAGGGGATAGTATGCATTAGATAATTAACAGTTAATCAGAACAGTTATGCTAAATTTGATTTAGTTTCCAAAAACCCTGTACTATCTATCTATCTATCTATCTATCTATCTATCTATCTATCTATCTATCTATCTATCTATCTATCTATCTATCTATCTATCTATCTATCTATCTATCTATCTATCTATCTATCTATCTATCTATCTATCTATCTATCTATCTATCTATCTATCTATCTATCTATCTATCTATCTATCTATCTATCTATCTATCTATCTATCATATATTTTTTTTAATATATCAAAACTATTTTCTGAGAATGTGTTTCTCAGAATTTAGTTGAATTTAGTTATGAGCAACTATGCAAATTAACAAACATCTAGAAAAAGTAGACTATTTTCTATTATTTTCCATGTGAATTTCCATTGTTCATTCTTCTTTGCTTTCTCTGTAAATTGCTTTAAATCAGTCCTAGCTGTCGTTATCCATGCTGGGTCAGATCCTGATGTTTAAAAAAGGAATAAGGCAGGCATTCCCAAACTCGGTCCTCATGGCCCCCTGTCCTGCAGGTTTTAGAGGTTTCCTTGCTCCAGCACAGCTGATTTTAATTGAAAGCTGATTAACAGGCTTTTGGTCTACTGCAATCATTATAACCAGCTGTGCTGAAGCAGAGAAACCTCTAAAACCTGCAGGACAGGGGGCCTTGAGGACCGAGTTTGGGAATGCCTGGAATAAGGGAAAGCAGAATAAAGCCTTAGCCTAACTGCATGCAGTAAGCCAAGCCTTGTAGCTAAACCAGGTCCTGGAAAAGGATGTTTCTTGCGCCATTTCTCTCTCTCTCTCTCTCTCTCTCTCTCTATCCCCCTCCAATGCGTAATTCCGCAATGTCCATATCACCTTTGTTGTCAAGTGATGACAAGGAGCCAATCATCAAAATCAGTATCTGCTGATCTTTATACCGCTGGTCACCCATCATAGCATCAAATCCATAAAATCTTCAATAATATTGTGTCATGTGCATTATGCAGATTTTATTATTAAGAATAAAAATCATGAGATGAGAAAATATCATGAAATGATCTCCGTTTTGATGAAGGAGGCAGAAGAGACAAGCCTTTTTTAATCAAAATGGAAGCTAGAGATGTTGTTTTGACAAAGCACAAAGTGGGGAACACCCTAAAGATGTTTGTTGCTGCATAGAAAACTAACCACTTCAATCTAGCCCTTAAAGGACTGTTTCATTGTCCTACCTCCAGTGCAGACACCGACCAGTTACCATCTTATCTCCTCTGCTCTTCCTTCTCTGTCTTCTGCACAGGATTCTCCGATGTACCGTGGTCCTCCTCATGGCCAGCCGCAGCCCCTCTCTCCCACCTTCAGCTTTTGTCTGCCTTATCCGATCTTCCTCCATCCGTGGGGGAGAAGGCTAGTCCTGGTTCTGTTACTCTCTCAGCTGGTGTTCTCTGACAGATTTCCTGCTGGTCCTGCCTGAGATCCAGAACCTCGTCTTACCTTACCTCTGTTCGCTGTGTGATACATTCACCTGTTTTGGACACTTTTATATCTCCCTTTGTAATTATAAATATCAATTTCTAGAGCAACACAAACATAAAAATGAGACTTTAAGTTCATAGAGGATGATAAATAACGTACTTATGTATATGTAACATTTCTATCAGTAAATCCCTGTAAATATTACACACTGGAGATTTAAGCTCACAGTCATTTGCCAGAATTAATTAGGTCCTCAATTCATCTTCATGTCTTTTTAGCCTGTTTTATTTCTCACCTGCAATGTTTGCAAAGTGGATTAAGTGCTTCAAACTTCTCATCTGGCTTCTGAGCCTCACTTTGCACTTTGGTCGAGAACCACACATCTTAACAGCAAAATATGTAGACTGGAGAAAGGAAAGACAACACCAACTAAAGACACAAACATAATTAACTTACAAACAGAACAAATAAGGCAAATCCCAAATGGGAAAAGATAACAGAATATGGAAAGTCATCACAAACCAAATCAAACCAATTTTTTTTTTTATTCAGGCAGGGTTATGGTAGCCTCGTGAGACCATCCTGATCTCGCAAGCTTTCAAGATTTCGTTCGCTAATCAGTCTGGAGACTCCGTTAAAGAAAACTTAGAGCCGTTCACCAAACGAACGTCCAATCAGCGTTGGCTTTGAGGCGGGTTGAGGTGTGACGCAACGAGAAGCGCGACAGTTCAGTCTAAAGAACATGGCGGCTTCAGCCCATGAAACTAGCGTTAGCGTGGCTATTGAGCAAGTTTTATCGGAATTACAGAGTATTTCTTCACTGAAAGAAGAGCAAAACACTGCTCTGGAGGCTTTTCTCAGAGGAAAAGATGTTTTTGCTCTTCTCCCGACTGGTTTCGGCAAGAGTAGCCTGGCTGTTAGTATGTCATATGCATTCGTTGATCTGATTGGTTTATTTGGCCCGTCTATCACCAACATAGGCCAATCAGCTAACCAGTATTTTCGCCCCTTCCCAAAATTACTTCAATGGAAGGTTTCCAGATGGATATGCGGAGCAAATCCATCTGGCGGAGTCAGGTTAGGGTTATGGTGATGGTCTGGGTTAGACCAATGAAATGAATCAGTGCAAAGTCCTGGTCATGTGTGTGTGGGGGGGCTCCTGTTTTGGCATCTTAGTGAGGAACTTTTGCTTTTCTTTACTTCCTATTTTGCTAAGGTTACATTTAGGACAAAGTTGTGAATTGAGTTAGCTGTTGTTACTAATGGTTAGGGTTTCAGAAATAATCAGGGTTAGGGATTACAAATGTATGTAAAGTGAACGTAATTCTATGGAAAGTGGCCATAAAGATATAACGTGTGTATGTCGGTGTCCATGTGTGTTTATGTGTAAGTGTGTGTTCTCGCTGCTGGTGTTTGTTTTGGTCCATTGGAATGGGGCTTAAAGAGGAGTGGCTAGCCCAATAGGTCTTTTGCATGGAGTAGCCGTCATTATTCTGTTTTGCTTCGTTCTTTATGTTGCGTATCTTACCCCTCTTTCACATAGTAACCTCTACTCTAGTTCTCTGTCTCATCTCTGCACTGGAAAGTTTTTTTTTCTAGATAAGTCAATTTTTCTTAAAATAGGTGCATTTGTTATTGGATTGAGGAGGTAAAAGAGAGATTTTGTCAATAGAACAAGACAATTTACACTTAAAATAAGAAAACACAATTGCACAATTGTCTTATTTCAAGTGCATGTTATCTCAATATCTTATTCTAAGTATAAAAATACTAATTCTATTGGAAAACTATCTCATTTTCCTACTCAAATGAAGGATAAATGCACGTAATTTAAGAAATTTAACTTATTTCTAGGATGTTTTTCCAGTGTGGTAGTCCGTTCTCTATCTTCTTCGTGGTACCAGTATTGGGTATTGCAGGCTAACAAAGACCTCAAGCATCCCCATTACTAAGGGGTGGACCTGTTCTTCCGGTTCAATTCAATGTTATCTAAGCCATAACAAGGCTTTGTTGGGCTACTGTATAAAGCCTGGAACTGAACACCACTCCAGACATTTTGAATTGAAAAACCTTCCTGGTGCAGTGTGCAGTGGTTTGTTTTTAAAGTCGTAGGGAAGCGGCCGTTCCAACCGTTGCATTTGCAAATTCTCCGAAGTGGTGCACGACTTTACACGAGTGAATAAAGTGAATGTGATTGGTCATTTATCAAGAGGGCGGGATTGTTGTGGTGGAAGGTTTGCAAGCTTTTTGATTGTAGTCTGTTTCTCGGAAGCATCTTGCTAACCAGTTAGCAACTTAGTGCTAGTAGGTTTCCAATGGGAAATTCCCATTGGCACTAAATTGGTGACTTAGAAACGACGCTGTCAAGGAACGCTATGGACAGCGGAAACATGCAAGAGGAGGAGAGTTTAGTGTCGGAGGTCGTGGATGAGTCTCCTCCGTCATCCATTTTTTATTTAGAGGAGGAAAGCGGGGACGAAGATGTTGTGGAAGAGGACGCCAGGGCGGCAGAAGCTTGGTTTGGTGTAGAAGGCTTCCAGCCGTACATGTTTGAGCCCTTGCCTTGCAACGCTGCCAGTTCTGTTAGCTCTAAAAGCCCCCCATAGATTTTAAGACAGGATTTTTTTTTTTATCAGAAATTTTGGTACAATATCATCTGATAAAGAGTACATTTATATACATATTCAAGCCAGAATGAATAGACATTTAAATATGACTTCCCTACGACTTTAATCTCTTTAACTTGTTTGGAATCTCCTCAATGCCTTTTGTAGCTTTTCTTCACAAAGGTCTAACAAAGACGCTCAAAACTTATTATAATAAATAACTTCTCAAAACCCCTACTTCAGATGACCGAACCTATCTCTTACAATGTCATAGTGAAGAATTTTTACTTATTTGAAATCTCTACATATCACTACAGTATGCCTCATGTTGAAAATGTAGCATTAATTTTATCATGGAGCGTCTGCGTTTAATACTGCATTTGCTTTTCAGAGATAACACACACTTGGTAAATAAAGTGCATGTAGACTCCAATTTCTATATCTTTACAGACATCTGACCCATTCTCATTTACCGTCTAAGCATGCATGCAGGTGTATGTGTTCAAGATAAAACCCTGTTTGTGTTTTCTGTGCCTGGTGCTGAATTTACCCGGTCGTAACCCTATGGAAATAGGCCAATTTTCACTGTGAAGCATCTCTTGACTGCTTGGAAAGAGAAGATGGAGGTTCCCTCTAGTTCCAGCTCGGGCAGTAAATGGCGCATGTCTCCTCCTATCAATCAGAAAGCCATGCTAACAGACAGCCGGCTGCCTAATATACACCTCTATTAGGACTATCCGCTCCTCACTGAAAATCACTGGGACCTCGGTATTCTCTAAAAGGTCTGTTTACAGACGGCTTATTTAAGTTGCAGATTGGCAAACCTTCAAAGCTAAAGGCCTGAATGACAAGTTTCCTCTCTTAAACAGGGCCACCAACATTCTGACAGTGTGAAGCTACGAAGCTGTCACTGAAAAATAAATTAGATTAAGACAATTTAACCTAATACACCTCAAAAGAGATTTCACCTTTTATTTAACTTTGGAACAAATTGTACATTTAACCTGATGCTTAATTGGCTTTTTATATGTACTGTCTTTATTTCAAGTAAAAACAACAAATCATTCCTGCTGCACAAAATTTCACATTTTAGAAATAATACCCAGTAATATTAAAAATATATATATATATTTTACTCTAAAAAAACATTCATTACATAATGAGTAGTATTAATGGTTTGCAAAGAGAATAAATTCTTTATTTGATTTATTGTTTTCTGGCTTGTAAATATCTCTGTATTTATGTGAATGCAGGATGTGCAGATTTCTGCTTAGATGATGCCTTGGAGAACTGCCAGTAGTCATGGTGATGACAAACCATATTTGAAATTATTTAGATTATTAATGTAGACAAAAATATATACATATTTTGTGTTTTATATTGTTTGCAATGGATGATAAGATAAATTAAGAAAAAATTATCTCGAATTACATTTACATCCTTAAGCTATGCTAAGTTTTATTCATTTGGCCAAATATGCTTACAAAAAAATATATATATATATATTTATATATATGTATGTATAGTAAATATTTTTTATACCATTCAGGTGAGCTCAATGAAGAACAGCTGAATAATTTTAGCACCTCTGTATCTTGTTTTTTTTATATGAGAACTAAAATGGTTGACACACTCAAAACATGTTCAGACACTAAAAATTATTTTCACACTGGGTTGGTTGAGATTAGACAGAACTGTCACCTCATTACACTCAGTTTACATCTCTAGGCTGACATTTCCTCTGCGCCTACTGACTTATGTGGGGGAGGAGATTTCATTAGACTTCTCCAAACCAATAAATAGAATCCAACATATCTGACAGTGCCTAATATAATAAGATGACACGGGTGTGAAGTCAGGCCAATGTATAGGGTGTACAAAATAGGTGAGGTGCAAATTAAAGGAATAGTCCAGTCACATTCAGGATACAAACTTCTGAAGGTACTTTAGGTATGAAATTATTACATACTTTTCAATAATGATAACTATTTTTAATTAAAGGGCTCATAGAATGCAAAACCAAGTTTACATTGTCATAGATAACGATAGTTCAGTGGAATGGACGTAGAGAGAAGGTCAAACCTCATCAACACTTAATTTCTCTGCTAATCTCACAATTCTAAACTTCCACCATAAAACGGGCGAATCCAAATGAAGCACTGAGTTGACATAAACTCTTATTTCTAGTATGTTGCCTTACTTGGTTCTGCTTTTGTCACGCCCCGAAATTGACATACAGACCAGCCCACTGGTTCACTGGCCCAAAGGAGGGGGGGGTGTATTAAGTGTCGACGTCCGGGGTGCTGACTGGACCAGATCTCAGCAGAGAGCCATGAGCCGCCCGTCCTCAGCTGGAAGAGGGGGCCCGGGGGCCGGTAAGGCAGGCGGGGGGAAGCACGGGACTGCCGGTGTCCAGGCTACCGTCAGTGAGTCGCGTTCGGTCCCCCGCTGGCTCCCTGCCCCCATCCGCCGGGGTTCCCGTACCAGCCCTGGAGCTGACGGCTTGGTTCGAATACCCGGTGTGTCCGGGACAATTTTGAAATTCCCCCCGGACGTTTGTTTAGGTATGAAAATTAGGACATATCCGAGAAAAAGGGGACGTCTGGTCACCCTACCATATCAACAATTTCAGTGTTTCAGTGAGTGAGTGCTTGTTGCTATGATGCGTCTTTGTTCAGCAGCTTCGCTCGTTGTAAACCAACCAATCAGACCACAGCTCATCTAAATATTCATGAGCATAAAAGGAAGAAAACCTGTCATTTCATTCTGGGGCTTTTAACCAGGCTGCATTAGGGCTCATAGAACAGCAAATATGCCATTTCATGAAATCAAGCGTATTATCTTTAGGTATAAATAATGATCCATTGATCATTTCTTGCTGACCAGACTTTTCCTCTAAAAGACTAAATCAAAATCTGGAAAAAAAATCTTTAAAATATGCCCAATCAGCGGAAGTGAAGCCTAGTTTGCCCTCCTTTTAAATAAACAACTTGACAGCGGCTGCTGTACAGTCAAAGGCACTGATGAGTAGATTCTTAATTATTCCAGAACATTCATTAACCTGTGTGACTTTTTAAAATGTAAAGCCGCTGTGACATATCAAGATTCCAGGGAACTGAATCATTCGGGCAATCTGAAACCCAGGCAGGTTTTTTTTCCAACAATGTCTCCAACCAGCCAATACCAAAGCTGCACAGACCTGAGCTGCCTAGTTACAGTTGCCAAGCTATGAATGGATAATCCTTGTTCAGGTCAGAGCGTGGCCAATTAAAGAGCGGTGAGATGTTGAGTTTAAATCTTTGTTGCATCAAAAAGTTGACAGATGAAAAAAAAAAGAAGAAAAATAGAAGGCATAAAAAGATGCTAATCCTCATTCCAATAGAGTGGTTAAGAGGAAATTAAATAAATGATACACTTTAGTAGAAAAGTCTAATAATAAAAGTCTAAAATCATTATTTAACGTGCAATAACGCAGCATAATAGCAGTAGCTCTGATGTAATATTGTAAGGTAAGCTGCTCAGAACAAGAAGAGTAGTCCTGAAAAACTCTTAGATTTGTATTGACTGTCACACCTAGGCCATATCACAGCGTCATTATTAATCTTTCACTTAAAATAAAGACACAGGAAGAGGAAACAAACAGCAATTTCATTGCTGCTCTTATGAAGTGTGCACTTTGTGTGGAGACACAATGAACACTCAGTCAATCAATACCTCCCCTTCTTTCCCTGCTTTCTCTTGGTAATATATTGGAAATGGAGTTAGAAAGATTGATTCAGTACACAGCGCTACAGGCCAAGGAAAATTAAATGAAAATTTAAATGAAGACTGCAGTGTTTGGTGTGTTTTTTCTCCCTCCATTTGTTACCCAACTCTGAGGTCTTTTCAGTTTGGTCAATGTTTCTCAGGGGAGAAAAACAAAGTAGACAAAGTGAAATAAAAAGACAGACGCATATCAGGAAAGAGAGGATGGAAATTAGACTCTTAAGAATGAGTTTGTAGTCTAAACTAAACAGAGGTGTTTCACAGCCAGGTGTTGCAGGTACAGCTAAAGCAACAGCCAAAGAATTAGAAAAAAAATAGCCTGACTGCAATGCATGCAGAAATGTTGCCTTAAAAAGGTCAGAAAGATATTTTGTAATCAAAAAGAGACATAATATAGCTTCCAGATCTAGATAAATACAATTACATGCAGCCTCCAGGACAGGCGAGGACCATGCATGCCTGCTTTCTCTGATGACTCAATGCGATTGAGTATAATTGGTTAACAGATCCATCCATCCATCCATCCATCCATCCATCCATCCATCCATCCATCCATCCATCCATCCATCCATCCATCCATCCATCCATCCCTCCCTGCTGGGGTTAAGAGGGTCACTGGTGCCTATTGCCAGCTGTCAATAGGCAAGAGGTGGAATACACCCTACACAGGTCACCAGTCTATTTCAAGATTTTTGTTTTACTTCATTAAAATCATGAAGTTTAAACGAAATTTCAAAATCTTGTCAGCCTCACCTGGACCGCCTGCTGATGTGCCGCTTACAAGCCCAAGGGCTTAAGGTCTGGTTATCCTCCTGCAGCAGTGTGTCGCAATGAGCTTGTCGCAGATATTTTATGATTTATGCCCAATATAATGTTATTCCACGCCACAACGCAAGAGGGACGACCTGGTTTCTGAGTATAAATCAGCCTTAAGCCGAGAGAGGGCTGCTGCAGACGCCCTGGCTGTGGTTAGCCTCGGAGGTCCGCTGGTTGCCCTCTCAACATCAGAACTAATCGCTAAATCAGCAAATGGGCCATATAGTGAAGCTTAAGGTATAATCTTATAATCTCGGTTTAAATAATCTTAAAATGTACTTTTGTGGAACAGCAGCAAATAAGTGAACGTTTTAACTTAATGAAGCTTAAGCATTAATTCCATCTCCAAGATTCTTATCAGCTTCATCTGTACCTCTTGCAATGTCCCTCGTTCAGCTCCAGCCAATCAACTCGGGGGGAGGGGCCACACCCTCTCCGAACCCAATCATCTTTCAACATCCCCTTCGTTTAGCTCCTGGCCTAGCTTCTCTCTCCCTCCCGCACGCAAGTGAACTTTCAACCCCCCTCCCCCCATCTCCTTGCTCATTCTCAGTCCCACTCATCCTCTGGCTCATTCCAACACCAGTGTCTGGGCCCCAGGGGAAAACTACTCCTTTTCTAGGTTATTCATCCAAGCATTTGTCAATTCTCAGCATCCAAGTCTTCTGCCGGTGCCCGAGCGCTAAGTAACTTATTTCGTTTATATCTTCATCTGCTTCTGTCTACTTGAACCCCAGTCAGCCTCAGCAGATGGCCCCTCACACCGAGACTGGTTCTGCTAGAGGTTTTCTTCTTGTTAAAAGGGAGTTTTTCTCTCCACTGTCGCTGCATGCATGCTCAGTGAAGGGAATGCAGAGAGTTAACACGTTCTCACAATCAGCTGGTTTATTGTGTTACCTGTATAGATGAATTTAATATTTTTTAATAGCAACTTTTCTCGGTATGAGTCTCTCCAGGTTGAAATACTCTGAGCTCTATGAGCGCTCCACTGGAAGCTACTGCTGCCGTGGTGCACGCTGGCAGAGCTGCCAGTCTGCAGAATGCTCAAGTTTTCTCTAACCCATCTGTTTCACGAGCAACGCAAGAACACACATAATGAGAAACAGCCTAAGGCTCTTCTCAGTCCCACTCATTCTCCGAATTATTCCACCAATCTAATGCTTTTCCCAAGCTATTCATCAGAGCGCATGTCAATTCACAGCGTCAAAGGGTTCTGCCGGGGTCCCAGCTCCAAAGAACTAATTTCATTCATGTTAATTAAATCATTTTGATTGCAGCTTTTCTCCCTTTAAGTCTCTCCAGGTTCCAAGAGGATTGAATAAATACTGTTAGTGTTTGTCTAAATATCAACTTAAACTATATGAGTCGGATCAAACTTTATCCTTCTAGCTTTTTAGAATTAATTTGCACAAGTTTGGTTATTATTTCAGGGCACAACTCGTCATATTAGTAGGCAGCCTTTCTCATTCTGTCATGAACCGAGGACAGAGGACCCAGTATTCAAGGAGAGACAGTCAGTAGGAAAGTTCAAAACGTTTATTAAATTAACAAAACTGAAGACACTCTAAGGGAGAAACACAGGTAAGTGACCATGATCATCTGACTGAAGATGATGTTCTCAGTGAGTCACTTACCTGGTTTAGCAGATCAGTCCATACCCCTTGAGAGGGGTACAATCCAGCCGGTGGGCTGACAGCTGACGCGGCTCGCGTTACCCAGAGTGTCCCCGGTGCTGCAGCTCCGGAGGAGTTGCAGGAAGCCGATCCTGATCAGGCAGGAACAGAACAGGTAGCAGGATCCAGGCTTCCAGGCCATAACAGAGCTCCGGGACAGGTTCAGAGTCTGACAGAGTTCTGAAGCATGACCAGACGGTCACGCACAGGAGCAGACAGGATCAGGTGCAGGCTCTGTGGAAGAGGGTAGCCGAGACAGGACGTGGAACCAGAAATTGATGCAGGACTTTAAACTGGTCTCCTCCCAGGAGCCAGGCTTACTGAGATAAAAACTAAACCTCCCCACATATAGAGCCAAAAACCCACAGGACTCCACGGGGGAGGAACAGTGGACGATCAGGAGACGAGACAAACACAAAAACCCTTTTCCACTGGCTGCTAGGATCCAGGACAAGAACCAAGGCAAAAAACTGAACAGACAGACTAACAGAAAGACAAGTAATGATCTGGCACTGAATGCTCAGGCTGAACGGAATATAACCAACAGGAAACAGGTGAGAGGAATAAATTATAATTGAGGTAGGGAGGGAAAAACGACAGGTGAAAGGAATGACTAATTAGGGAGGAGCAAACAGGCTAGATCATGACACATTCACATTTTTTTAAATTCGTGTTCAACAATATATATTTCTTGCGACTGCAATCAAGTGTTTTTGACATAAATTTTGATGTTTTTAAGCCACTTTGAAACTAATTTAGCAACATTGGAACTTTCAAAACAATAATTTGTGTTCAAGCTTCAACTCCTTGGCCAGTGTTTTGAGAGATTGCATCAATATCTTAACATAATGTTCTTTCCATACTGACCGCTACAGAATACTTGCAGTAAACCACTTCAAAGAGATAACGTCTGTACATTGGTGTCTTATAAACAAACAAAATCACAATAAAGTAGTGTTTGTTTTTTTCCACACTTCAACCTTTTTAAATATAAAACCTGAGATCAAATTTACAGCATGTAACTGTTAGCAATATCTTTTAAATGCTCCAAAATACTTTATCATAAAAATAAGTCTAAGTTGTGCACAAATAACCAGTTATTATCATTTTTTAATGAAGAAAAAAAATTATTTGACTCAATAAAATTGAAAAATCTCCATGCTTTACTTCAGAACAAGCAATTTAGATATTGTCATTGTCAAGGTCCAGCAACAATCATCTCATCAAGATGTCTGGTTCAGTCTTTTTCTGCCTTCATTATTTGTTGTCTCTTAATCCATGTTTATTACACTGTTTTTCTGCTTTGACCTCTTTAATGACTTAATGACCACGTTACACGTCTCCTCCGGTCAGAGACAGGTTGTTTCCCAAAGTGAAACGTGATCTGTTTCCCGTTATGTTACAGAGATATGCTGGGAAAACATGGAGATTATTTGCTCAGCCATACAACCTAACAGGCTAATTTAGTCAGTCTCCAATAGTTTCCATTGCTTGTTTATTTCTACACGAAGTTTCAAGCATTCCTACATATGCTTTAACAAAGAAAGAAGCCATCAAATCACATGAGGTTTGTTCATTCTGTTAACTCTACTCGCCTTAATCAAATTCTAGTCGATCCTTTTTCAATGACTCCCTAATCCTGTACAAGGTCAGTGGAATATGTGGGGAGGGGAATGACATTAACTCTTGTTTCCTATGTAGGTCTGTGAGAAGCTTCTATCTAGGCTGATGGAACATCAATCATGAGGCCATCACAAAAATACATAAAATAGAAAACAGTACCTAGACATAATTAACTTAACTGCCCCTTATAATGCTAAATTAACCGAACTTCCTTCATTTTTTTTTTGTTTTCTTTTGTTCTAATGCTTTTGGAGGAGTTGGTAGGAACCTCAGCTCATTTGAAACAATTTTCAGCTGCAATTTACAGCTATATCCTCCCTATGTTGTGAGAATATAAATGCAAGGTCTTCGTCCAAGATTGTTAACACATTTTTAAACTCTTTAACCCAGAAGATAAAATGAGCATGCCACAGAAGCACTGCAGTTTTTTAAACAGTTATCCTTAAACATGCAAAATATAAAAGGACGCTAACTGTGACTAATGCTATGTATTTTAAAGAGGTTTTTCAAAAACAGTTGCAGTTTGTGTGTATGAGTTTTATGTTTCTTTAAAGTTTAATGGATACAGAGTCTGCACAACTCAAGATGTAGAAGAGCAAGCACGGTTGGCCTCAGTCTCATATATTTTTGATAATCTCCTGATATCCCACAGTTTTTTTTAAAGTACTTACTGTAAACAGAGTTATTCATAAATTTCACCAAATTCTTTTTTTGTTCAGACATGTGCAGGCTGAGCAGAAAATCTCCCGTTTTGTCAAATATTAATTCTGGTCTTGACAATGGCTTAAGTTTTTCCACTGAATCAGCATTGTTTGTTATTCAGCTTCACACATTTAAAACATTTAGTTTATTAAACATTTCTACCCAGCAAAATTTTATTTAAATGGGGAATTTATTTTATGTTCCTGAAAATTGGCCAAAAAGTGTCATGTCTCGACTGACGCCGCTTGACTTTAAGTTTTTAACAAAAACATTTTTTAAGGACTGGTACAGTACTTCATCAAACGAACACAAAGACATGTCAGATCCAGCTGGTATTTTCACAGCCACACTGCTGTGCAAAGGTTTTTATATGCCTTTGAACTTGTTTCATGTTGTCAGGTTAAGTTCACATTTTGGGGGATTATATATGACAGACCAGGACAAAGTAGCACATTACTGAGACTGGAAAGAAAATTAAACATGGTGTTCAATTTTCCATGAAAGAGATATAGTATTCATGCGTTTTCAACTTTCTGTTAGTAACTATGTTACCGTCTCAGAAAGATTGGACAGTATTCAAGGAAGAAAGACAGTCGTTTTTTTTTCAAAACTTATTTAGAAACGGATCTGCAGTGAACAGCGAGGGGGTCTAAGGCAGGAACCTGCATGTTAGTGAGTCCTTAACCTGGTCTTAATATTCAGTCTGTGCCCAGAGGAAGAGGTTGGTTCTAGCCGTCCAACTACTAATTAGACACTGCTGGCGCCGTCTACTCAGAACTGAGTAGACAAAGAAAGGCAGAGTTCTGAAGAGATACCAAAGGGAAATCCAGGACGATGTCAGAAATAAGATCCAGGTTTGGTTAACAGACAGAATCCAGCAGCGGGTCCAAGGACAGGTCAGGCAAACAGATAAGAACAGGGACAGCAGGCTCAGAGGTCCAGAGGCAGAATGAGTCAGGATCAGGCAATCAGAAACAGGAATGCTAGAGAATTCTCACCAGAGGCTTTAATAATCTGGTACTGATGACTGGTCTTAATGCTGGTTAAATAGAGGGTGAGGCAGGTGGATCAGATAATCAGTAATAAGAACTGGGCAGGTGAGTGAAATGAATAGTCATACCGGAATCACGGCCAAGATGATGACGGGTAGAACTGAAAAAGTCCACAATTTAGGGGAAAAAACTCTGTTGGACACTATTAAAGCTACTATAAGTTGCACAATTATCAACAAAGGATATTTTTGAAAGTTTGCAACAAAATAAATGAAGCAGTTGTCAAACAAAAGCCAAGAGAAGTTGTGTTTTAAAGGTTGTATAACATGCTTTTGAAGCCTTCCAAAGTCAAGTATAGGCATACCTATAATTAAATACTGTCTCAGCCACTATGCGGTGTTAGTTTATCATGAAACATTGGGTATTTTACCCAGGCTAACTTTACCCTTTTGGATGAAACTTCTCCCTACAGCCATTGCTTGCCATGGTATTATGACTTTCTTTGGTTATTAGGTTCTTCTTTGGAAGGGTGAAGAGACCTCTGACAGCCGAAAAAGCACATTTTCACAGCTTAGACATTAGCCAAAAAAAAGATCAGGTGCTATCACTGTTAAGATTAGGTGGTAAAACAATCAGTTCATCTCGATAACACTCGGCCTCATTTTGCCGTTCTGCAATCAGATAAACTGGTCAAGTTTATTGCAGGAGATGAGTGGTCATGGTTGTCTTTTTTAATCTCTCTTTTCTTCAGATTGAGTGTTAGAAATTACATAATTTTTTATTTGCATTTTCAGTTCACCATCATCACTGCTGGCGCTGATTTTCGCTGGCGCTGAGAGAAAAGCAAAGACACATTTTTATTGGTCTAAGACAGGGGTCTGCAACCCACAATTTTCAAATAGCTATATTGAACCAAAACAGCAAAAAACAGATCTGTCTGGAACTAAAAAAATTTAAGAGGCTTGTATAAGCTTCCTAAGAGCTCTAAGTGTATATTAGCCCAATATCAAAATGGCTAAATAGGCTTAAATACATAAATAATGGTCATTCATGCTTACATGTAAATTTTCACTGCAGTGCATCCTGGATAAAATGAAACCATGAAATGCAGTTCTCTACAAACCACAGTAACAATAGACCCCCCCCCCCCACACACACACACACATACAATTTCTGTTTCTCCTCCTACACACTATGTTGAAAACAAACAAACAAAAATCCATCTTTTTCCATTTTGTTTGCTTAGAAAAGTCTCCAGTCAGCCACAAGTGAGGGGCTGAACAGCCGAATAGAGACTGACACGGGAGTGGATTTTCACTCCTGTCCCGTCCCACTCCTGGTGAAATTACTCCCACTCCCATCCCACTCCCATTCAGAATGACTCCCGCTCCTGCACCACTCCCATTCTTGTTGTCTTCAATAAGATTTCTGCCAATACATTGAATCTGAATTTCTATGAAGGGTCAGTTAAGTTCCTGTTTCTAACTGTAGTAACTGTTGGTCCCTCCATTGTTGTTTTTGAGCGCGGGTGAAAAACTCAGAGTGGAAGCACTGTTGGTTTTTGGGTCGTGTAGTTTTTTTGACTCGCATTATAGTCTAGGCTTCAAGGAAAAAAACTACAAAGTGGCGGCGCCAGTACTGGATTTTTTTCTTTCTATTTTATTTTATTTTTTGGCATTGATCCTAGTTTTTTTCTAGTTACTATTGGTTTGCTCCCGCTATGTCTGCTCCCGTTAATGTTTAATCCTGTACCGTCCCAATCACGTGATCGTTACTAATACTGACTCCCATCCCACGGGAATCCCGTGACCCGTGGGATTCCCGAAAAAATGTCAGTCTCTACAGCCGAATGCGGCTCTGGAGACGTTGGACACGTTGCAGACCCCGGATCTAAGTGGACGGAAGTCAATACATTTTTATTGGTTAATGAGCATGTCAAAACCAAACATTTGTAGTCCGCTTGAAGTAAAGAATCCAATTTGAAAATAATGTACTAAACAAAAAAAAAGAAATATATGAAAACTTGTATTTTCAGATATAAATTCTGTAAAAAAAAAATTCAAAAATTAAAGTTTGAAAGAAAAAAAAACAAAATAAAATTTAAAAAAACAACATTTATTTTTTGATTAAGAAAATTTAAGTTCCATTCCAAGATTGCATTTTCTTCTCTATTTGTATTTACAAATTGTGTGCTTGCAGTGCTTGCAACAATAATGTAAGAAAATTCCCTCCATTATAACACAATATATACATACTAGACAAAAGGTAATAGACTATTCTTTCTATGTACATCCGCTACATTAGGTCGTTAGCTGGAGGTAAAACCAATAGAGGCGGCCAAAATATACCAGCGCAGGGTTGGTACAACAAGGAGCTTATATTAGCATATTCTTTGGTTGTTTGTTGTTGTTGAACTGACAATTGTCTGAGTACAGACTATTTGAAGTTTTATCCCATAGTTTTGTTTTGATGGTACAGATTATGATTAGCTTATAATTTGCTTAAGTAATGTTGATCACTCAGCTATGCAAGATGCATAGCTACATAACGTTACTCTTATTTCATGCATTGGTTTCCTAATGCCCTGCAATGCGTCTGTCTATTATATAACCTCCCGCCATTCTGTGGTTGTTATGTGACAAAAATAATGAAATATTGGAAACTTGTTGAATATTTTTGTAAGACACACACCATTAAAGTTTCTGATATTGATTGTATTTAAAAAAGAAAAAACCAGCTCCTTCCCTGATCAGACACAGTCCTTATATAAAGGCGTAGCCCCCTTTAATCTTTCATCTGTTGAAGTGCAGGCCCTCCACCACAATCCCTACATTCTTTTCCGCCAGCAGTAACATCTGCAGGATGACAGTCGGCCATAATACCTCATATAAAAGTGTTGTTTGTGTAGATTAAAGCCCCTCAATATGGCTCTGGTAAAGCCTGCCTCCCCATTTAAAACCTGTATAATCCCCAGCGAAAGGTGACAGGCCTATAATAGTGAAGCACAGATCCCCGGCATTGATGTATACAATAGCGCTAACCTCACACATCTCTATTAGTGTGCCCACTGACACAAACATTACAATCCCCAATGGGAAGTCAACTAAGACAAACAGTTGAAAGCAGCAGACCCGACGTTCATGCTTCAAATGAAGACACTCATTTCTCAAAACACAGCAGGTGGCAATGCCTCAAATGTGATAGGGCATCTGTCTGGTTTTCAGCTGGTCCCATTTAATCTTGTGCTTATTCTGCAGAAACATGCCACATTAAAAAAGAAGAATAAAATCACACTAAAAAAATGTGTGTGGGAGCATGTCTTTGTAATGATGCTGAAAGTCTTTGTGAACAAATTCAATTCAATTTTCAATTCAGTTTATTTATATAGCGCCAAATTCACAACACATGTCATCTCAAGGCACTTTACAGTTCAACCAGATCATTCAGTCAAATTGATACAAAGTTTTCTATCTAAGGAAAACCAGTTGATTGCATTGACTCAAATACAATCCCTCACACTAAGCATGCTTGTAGCGACAGTGGAAAGGAAAAACTCCCTTTGAACAGGAAGAAACCTCCAGCAGAACCAGGCTCAGTGTGAGCAGCCGTCTGCCGAGGCCGACTGGGGTTCTAGGAGACAGAAGCAGAGATACAAAAAGCAGCTGTAAAAGGCGGCCCCGTCCAGGAAACACACAGCCAGGCAGACGAGCTCCAAGGCAGCTCCCATGCCAGAGGATGAAGAGAGCACATCCACCCAGCCACGGCCAGAGAAACAGGACCACACTGGAAAACAGGCCGATCTCCAACATCTACAAACAAGGGTGTTGATGGAAGCAGCACAGCTGATGTATCTTTCCAGGATGACGTCACAGCCAAACAGGAACAGATGAGGCAAAGCTACTCTGAGGAAAAGCAGAGAGAGCAGAAGGTTAGAGATTGAACTAACAGATTCTGCAGAATAGGAGAACAGAGAGAGAATGAAGCAGAATGATGAAATGGGGGTCCCTATGTCCTCCAGAAGTCTAAGCCTATAGCAGCATAACTATAGAGATAGCTCAGGATAACCTGAGCCACCCTAACTATAAGCTTTATCAAAAAGGAAAGTTTTAAGCCTAGCCTTAAAAGTAGACAGGGTGTCTGCCTCACGGACTAAAACTGGTAGTTGGTTCCACAGGAGAGGAGCCTGATAACTAAAAGATCTGCCTCCCATTCTACTTTTAGAAATTCTAGGAACCACTAGTAAATGTTGGGATCTGGAGCTGTACCACCTGTCTCCAGCAGAGTTCACTGTGGATCCTCCTGAGCTGAGCCTTCGACACACCTGAAACCCATCTCATCATCAGGAGGATCCTCCACCATATAAGCAGCCCTCAGACCTCGCATCAAGGCCACAGTGTTTATCCAGTTTGGTTAGCACCTGAGCCTCACTTCCTCTTTGAAATCTTTGTTGCCTCTAGTCTCCTAGCTGGAAACTAATTACCTTTTGTCTCTGCCTACAGGAAACCTGTTTTTGTCCTGTAAGCTCTGGATGAGCTTAACCTGTCGAGCCTGCCCTCAGAGCCAAACCTGAAGAACCTTCTCTGGATTTTCCATGCTGCTCTGGACTAAGAGCTGGAAAACCAAGGTCTGTCCTATCGTTAGATGCAAGACGCTGAAGCCGAAACTGAACTCTGCTGAATCAAACAGTCTCTAGAACCAAAAGTGCCTCTCTCAAAGCCAAACCCGGATTCTTCAAGGTAGATCTCTGAAGATAACATTTCCACATTCACCAGCTACGTGGCTAACTGAACTGTCTCCCTTCCAGTTGCCTGTGAACCAGATCCCCAGAAGTGAACCAGTACTTGACTTTTTTCATTTTACCATTGTTCAATAGACATTGTTAAACTTTTACTCCAGTTTCCGTCTCCGTGGTGTTCTGCATATTGGGTCTTCCTGAACCATTCATGACAGAACACTGCGGCCAAACACTAGGCCCAGCAGACCAATACCATCGTCGGTTGGAGGAACAAGATGCCCAGATTATGGAACAAACCCAAACACTACGTGAGTTACACAGAATGGTTCTGTATCAGGATCAAATCATTCAAGGCTTCGCTAACAAATTAAACAGCTCTAACGCCATGCCGCTAGCACAACCATTTCCGGGTCCAGTCCTTCCTCCGAGGTCACCAGCGGTGACGTCATCGTCAGAGTTCCGACCAAGCCTCCCTGAAAAGTTTTCAGGTAACATTAGTGACTGTAAAGGATTTTTATTTCAATGTCGATTAATCTTCAAAAATTCCCCTGGCAGTTTTCCCACCGATTATAAGAAGATATCATTTATTTTGTCTCAATTGACCGGAAGAGCCCTGGAATGGGCACAGGCTAGGTTTTCTTCCAACGAAAGCCTTAGCTGCCAGTACTCCGACTTTATCTCTGAGTTTTCACAAGTCTTCAACCAGGAAACAGATCAAACTGTTGATTCTCGAGCTCTTTTGAAACTAAGACAAGGAAATTCTTCTGTAGCTGAATTCTCCATTAACTTCCGGGTAAAGCCGCAGCTTCCGGTTGGAACCAATGTGCTCTTAAGACAGCATTTTTTGAGGCTCTCAATGAAAACATAAAGGATGAGCTTGCTACCCTTGACGAACCCGCCACTCTTGAGGAATTAATTCGCCTGACAATCAGGCTGGATAATAGGATTCGAGCCAGAAATAGCTCTAAACCAAGGAATCATGGTCCTTTAAGTTCTGTTTCTGCCTCTAACATTGCACCTGCCTTCTCCTCTTCCACAGAATCTTTTTCTAAGCCAAGAACTAAGATCCAATCTCTCCCGTTGCCAGTTCAGGCCTCTCATGCGGTTGAAGTGGAGGCCGAACCCATGCAGGTTGGACATATGAGGCTAACTCCAGAGGAAAGGTTAAGGCGTTTCAGGAGCAAGCTGTGCATCTACTGTGGTGAGAGTGGCCATTTCATTGCCTCATGCCCAGCTAAATCAAAAGCCGGGGCCCGTCAGAGGATCTGAGGAGTCTGACGGGCCATGTTATTTCTAAAAAATCTCCTTGCCTATTACTTCCAGCCACGCTGATTTTTGCTGACCAAAACCTCACTTTATCTGCATTCATTGATTCAGGCTGTGAAAGGAACCTGATTGACTCCAATTTAGTTGAACAACTACAGATTGAAACTGTTCCTCTAACCCAGTCTCTCTGTGTCTCTGCGATTGATGGAAAGAAGCTTCACCAAGTGACTCACCAGACACAACCCCTCGAACTGTTGGTTTCAGGTAACCATCGAGAAACCATATCTTTCTTTGTTTTTCCCTCTGCATGTTCTCCGTTGGTTTTGGGATTTGAGTAGCTGGAGCGACATAACCCCCACATAAACTGGACCGATCGTCATATTGAGTCTTGGTCGACCTCATGCCATGAGACGTGCCTTCGTTCAGCGGCCCCCGCTGTAAGATCTCCTAGAGGGGGGGGGAGATGGACTCTCCTGACCTTACTTCTGTTCCTCCTGAGTACCATGATCTAGCCCCTGTCTTCAGTAAGGTCAGTGCTACGTCCCTTCCACCTCACAGACCATACGACTGTGCTATCGAGCTTTTACCAGGAGCTCCTCTACCCGGCAGTAGACTTTATAATATCTCCAAACCCGAACGGGAGACAATGGAGAAATACATAAATGAGTCACTAGCTGCTGGAATAATCCGCCCTCTTCATCTCCTTTAGGAGCAGGTTTCTTTTTTGTGGGTAAGAAGGATGGATCTCTCAGACCATGTATTGACTACAGAGGTTTGAACCAAATTACTGTTAAGAATAAGTACCCACTTCCTCTACTCGCTTCTGCCTTCGAACCAGTTCAAGGGGCCACTGTCTTTACTAAGCTCGACTTAAGGAACGCCTATCACCTTCTCAGAATCAGAGATGGCGATGAATGGAAGACTGCCTTTAAGACCCCTCTGGGTCAATTCGAGTATTTAGTCATGCCTTTTGGTCTAACAAACGCTCCTGCGTGTTTTCAAGCCCTAGTCAACGACGTTCTCAGAGATTTTTTGAACGTGTTTGTTTTTGTCTACATTGATGACATACTCATTTACTCCAAAGACCTCACAGAACACAAGAAACATGTCCGCCTGGTCTTACAAAGACTCCTTGAGAATAAACTTTTCGTCAAAGCAGAAAAATGCGAGTTTCACCAACCTTCAGTCACCTTTTTGGGGTTTGTGCTCGAGGGCGGACAGGTTAAGCCATCTGAGGATAAGATAAAGGCAGTTTTGGAGTGGCCGGTTCCCGAAAACCGCAAACAGCTGCAGAGATTCCTGGGTTTTGCTAATTTTTATCGACGATTCATCAGGAATTATAGTCAGACAGCTCTACCTCTAACCTCTCTTACATCAGTCAAGAAAACCTTCCAATGGTCTCCCGAGGCTCAAACTGCTTTTGACAAATTAAAGATGTTGTTTTCCAGAGCTCCAGTGTTAATCCAGCCTGATTCATCCAAACAATTTATCCTCGAAGTCGACGCTTCCGACTCAGGAGTTGGTGCTGTCTTATCTCAGAGACTCGATTCAGACCAAAGAGTTCACCCATGTGCTTTTTTCTCCCGTAGACTCTCCTCTGCAGAGCAAAACTACGACGTTGGTGACAGCGAATTACTGGCTTGAGGGAGCAGAACACCCGGTTCTTGTTTGGACAGATCATAAGAACCTTGCCTATATCCAGTCCGCCAAACAGGCCAATCCTCGACAGTCAAGGTGGTCACTATTTTTCTCACGATTCAATCTCATCATCTCTTACAGACCCGGATCCAAGAACATCAAACCCGATTCTCTCTCTCGTCTTTATTCCACTGATCAATCTGAGACTCCTGAGCCTGTTCTACCCGCTTCCTGCACTGTTGGGGTGGTTACCTGGGAGATCACCGATCTAATAAACTCTGCCCTCGCTTCAGAACCAGATCCAGGTAACGGTCCCCCAAACAAGACTTATGTACCTTCTTCTGTCAGGTCTCGCCTAATTTAGTGGATGCACAATGCCAAATTTGCCGCTCACCCGGGGGTGAGTAGAACCATTAACCTCATTTCAAGACGTTTCTGGTGGCCCACTCTACACAGAGATGTTAAGGAGTATGTGCTGGCCTGTTCTACCTGCGCCAGAAACAAGTCCACACATCAACCTCCCTCTGGCCTGTTGCATCCACTTCCTATTCCTTCTCGTCCCTGGTCTCACATCGCAATCGACTTTGTTACTGGTCTTCCCATTTCTCGAGGTATGTCCACAATTCTCACCATTGTTGACCAATTTTCCAAGTCCTGCCATCTTGTACCCCTCAGGAAGCTTCCTACGGCTTTTCAGACCGCCCAGCTCCTTATTAAACACGTTTTCCGTCTACATGGCATCCCTCAGGAGATTCTTTCCGATCGTGGTCCACAATTCATCTCTCAGGTTTGGAAGGCATTTTGTTCAGCCCTCAACTGCAAATCTTCTCTCACCTCAGGTTATGACCCACAGTCCAACGGCCAAACCGAGAGAATGAATCAACAGCTCGAATCCTCCCTTCGTTGTCTGACCTCTAGTAATCCCTCCGATTGGAGCCAACACCTTCCATGGATCAAAATGAGCACCTTGATATATGCTTGAGAATGGCTTAGTCTCCATTCTGTTGGGATCTGGAGATCTGCCATCTGTCTCCAGCAGAGAGCGCTGTGGGGCTCCTGAGCTGGAGCCTTTCTACACACCTGAGGATCATCAGCTCATCAGAAGTCCTCCCTACTTAAGCAGCGACCAGACCTGTCTTCAGCGCCGGAGTGTTGACCAGTTTTGGAAACCCGACTAAACGCTGTAGCTCTGGAGGAGCTCATGTTTGGAAACCTGCCTGCCTGCCCAAAGAAGCCAAACCTGAAGATCCTCAGCCAGAATCTTCCAACTAGTTCTCAGGGGAGAACTAGAGGACAACTCAAGGTCTGAATCTCGCTAGCCTGAAGCTAAGCTCTGTCGCTGCTGAACTCTCTGCTGGAATCACAGTCTCTGGACCCAACCGGTTCCCTCTCTCTACTGAACAAGTCTGAACCTCATCAGATACTCTGTGAAACCGAGTCCCGGACCAGTACCAGAACCAGTGCATTGTTTCTCTGTGTTTTTGCAACTCATTAATAAACTTAAACTTTTACCCTGCTTCGTGTGGTGTTCTGCATGTGGGTTTAATCACAGAGACCCATCATGACACATTCAAATCCAGGTTTAAAGCCTTGCGGGGCAGCCTAAAGCCCACTGCCAACATTAAGACAGAAAATAGAAAGAACAGACAGAATAGAAATAACAAACTGAACTAGTCTTACTCTCTACTTCAAAAACACTTTAGATTTAAAAATGGAAAAACGTTCTATTTTTTTGTATTTTTTATTTCAAAATTCAATGTTTAACATGGATGCAAAAACACCTGCATTTTATTTTAGTGTTAAATTCTGTTTTAAGTAATGGATTATAAGTAAAAATGTCTCCTTGATGATTTTCTTTATTCGGACCCCGCTGATTTTTAATTGGTTACCCGTGGTGTATTGGAATGGGATGCTAACCCGAGCATCTGTGTGGGGCCATGGGTTTTGAAAAAAATCGGCCAAACATCTTTGAGGGTGTTCAGAAATGTATCCGTGGAAGGGACTTGAAGGAGATGACAAAGCCCCAGAGGGAGATTGAGGGCTTCTGGTTGAGTTGTGGAATCGTGCTGTGCTGAAGAAGAAGAGAGATCACAGATGAGCTGGAGACACTATTTAGGACTGCTGGCCCCCATGAGCATGGTGAAGCAGAGCGGGATGTATTAGGAGTAGCGGCTGTTTCCTCCCTTATACACCAGCCTACCCACTCTGATTCCCTCTGGTTTCTCTCTCTGTATTTCAGTCAAGAGAAAAAAAGGGGGGTTTTACTTGGTCTAAAGAGGAGGAAAGGATGTGTTCTGCTACATTTGCTAACATGGCCCAGCCAAGCAGAAGGCAAATCCCATTCCACAGAGAGCCGTGTGTCCTGTTCCCATGGCAGAACTTAGCTTAGCTCTACAATAAATCACGCCTCAACCTCTCCTCCCACTGGTGGACATTCCACCTTGGGCAACTAAAACAAGTGCCTGACTTAATCTGATTTATTCTGTCTACAGCAAGGAGGATGAGTGTTGGTGCTAACAGGGTCCATTGGAATGGTGAATACTTCTTTCTCTGCATGATTATGTATGAGTTTAGGGGCAAGAAAGCTCAGCTATTAATCTTTTTCTCCATAAAAATGTAACTTTATGATTGCCCTAAGTATTGCCCCTAAAGTTGGGAAGCCTTCTTTATAATTTGTTTTCCTTTCATCATTTATGTTGCAAATAGGCAAGGACAAACGTGGGACAAAGAAAGGATGTCTCTGGTATAATTCTTTAATAATTCTCTTAATAATTTTAGTCCTTCCACGTACGGTTTGCTGCCTTAACAAGCCTTTTCTCAAACTCCTACAGATCTGTGATTCTGGGCTGTGCAGGAATTCAACCCTAAACCTCAAGGGACTGGAAAAATGACAACACATAGAGATTGAAGCACCCTATACCAAGGCATGAGAGTGCATTTAATCACATACATAGACACAGACAGATGACCTGGAAGGAGCCTCACTGGGGAAAAAATGTTGGAGGAAAACCTTTCTAGAGATACCAAATTCATTAAAAGGCTGGAAGATGCAAATGACTGGCGTGCAGGAGAGCGAGCGTAAGAAGCCAGAATCCAAACAGTTCTGTGGACAGATGGCCCGCAGGACCACACCAGCTCTCATATACTTCCATGTCTGGCTCACTAAATCTGTGCCAACCCTCATATTAGCACTTTATTTTATTTTGATTTATTTTTTCCTCTTTTAGTTTAGTGTCTTAAAAAAGTAATTTTGCCATTTCTAATACAAATATAGATACATTTTCTTGTAATTTTATAAGAGGCCATCTTAAATTTGTGCATAATTTATAGAAGGAATGGAAATATATCAGATGTCACTATGTTCAGTTTATAAATAGATATCTGAATATTGTGGTAATGATTTCATTATTATTCATTATTTTAGCTTATTTGACCAAAGTGACAGAAGTTGATGCGTCCCCTCCACTCAGAAAGAGTAAAATGTCATCCCTGAAGTAGTTTATTGAGTGAAAGACTAGATGGGAATTAATCTTAAACACCACCCCTTTAAGTTTAAACACATTTTGATTTTGGTCTTAACTCTTACTGAGCCATACTAACACATGCTCTTACCTAAACGATTCTGTTTTAGATTTACTTGATAGTTTAGATTCTTTGTCTTTCTAGAAGGACTCACCATCACTGATATTTTAAGTTTCTGTATGACTTGAAATCCCCCTGATTACGCTTCAAATTAAGGTCCTTAATTTCCAAAATGTGGAAAACGGCTTCTGATGTCTTATGCTGGACACTATCATTTTGACCTCCTCCGTCACGGTCTCTAGGTTTAGTTCACCTTTCCATTCTAGCTATCAAATTCAGTGTTCATCATTCCTTTTTCGGCCTCTAAAGAAATATAAACAGCCTCCAGGTTGTGAGGGTGCACCTGCTGAGCTTCTTGTAAACAAAAAGGATGCCATGAAACTGAAATGCCATGAAGTAAATGTGAACAAGCCAGCTTTCCTGTTAGTTTATTTCAGATGGAGTTAAATATATCATTTTTTTTCTTGCCCTCTCTGACTCTTTCTAGCAGACTGCAGTGCAGTTAGCTTTGCGCAGAAGGCAGAGTGCAGAGTCTCTGACCTATTTAGGAAACTGGCAAGAGAGCAGCCAGGGAACATCAAAATACTTCAAAGGCTCCCTTTGAATCCTGCGTTATGCCCAACTTAGTGTGAGAATCAGTGCGTACATGCGCACAGCGATACACACCTCTGAGCACTCCACAAACTTCATCAACAGTCCTGCACGATTTCCCACACACGCAGCCTCTTCAATATATTCTGTCTGAGCTCTTCGTTTGAACTGTGTCCCACATTGCCAAATGCGGAGAAGTTGGATAAATCACATTAAATGCCGGGTCTGCCACCAGCACTATGACTCAGACTGTACCTTGCAAGCTCTGGCCCTGCCTCAGCTCTGTGGTATTTATAGCATCTTTTTTAAACATTTTTAAACTCATCAAACTACCGTGGTTCTAGATAATAAAGCTGATAGACAAAATACTATCTGACAAGAGTAAAATAAATTCTTAATGACCTTAGCACAGGATAATAGATTCATTTATGTCTTGTTTGTGTCACTGAATTCAGTATTTCATATTGTTTCAGAGCAACATCAGCTGGTCAGGACCTTGGACAGCTCCAGAAAGCTCTTTGAAAGTAACTGCAGATCGTTGTGTTGGTGTGAGTGTGTGTATATTCCATTGAAACCAGAGGCTTATCCCAATGTGACATTCTTACTGCAAAGAAATATTTATCTCTTGGACTCCGTGTCTGTTTACGCCACTTTTGTACTCGTGCGACTCGAAACTCCTGATACTTTCACCTTAGATTGTGGATCGATACAAACAAGATGAAGAAAATTAATTAATTAATTAAAATTAGTTACCATAAGGGGATAAAAAATGGCCGCCCCCAGACTCAGTCACCATAACGAAAATTATTATTTTTATTTCTTTACCGATTAACGCAAAATTCATTTACTTTCATTTACTTTACCTCTGAAGAGGCATTGTGCAGTTTTCTAATGACACTGCCACCTGTGGTTAAGGCACAGAACCACAGCACATTTCTGCTTGTTCGCGGAAGCTGTGTTCACCTTACCTGGAATTCAATTAAATTCAGTTTATTTCGAAAGCGCCAATTCACAACACCTGCCATTTCAAGGCATTTTACAGAGACATTTCAACATCATCCAGTCAGATTGATTCAAAGTTTTCCATCTATGGAAAATCAACTGATTGCATCGAGTCATTGACTTGAAGGCAACCCCACACACCAACCATGCTTGTAGCGACAGTGGAGAGGAAAAACTGAACCAGCAGAACCAGGCTCAGTGTAAGCGGCCACCTGTTGATGCCGACTGGGGTTCAAGGAGACACACAGCCAGGCAGACAAGTGGAGTATCCTCAAAATCCATGTTGAATATAATACTTTGACTATTTGCAAGACATGACCAATTTGACATTGATTCGCTTGACGTTGCATTCGCAGAAAAAGGCCAGGAACTTCTGACCCAACGTGTAATAAGGTAAAACAGGCTATAGGCTTATAGATGCATCTGCACTGAACGACTGAGGAATAATTCTGCTCATCAAACAATGTTTCAGTCATTAAGCGTCAAATAAAAAAGCTATTTTAAAGATTTTTCTTTCAAACTTACACAAATTTTCTTTAAATATGAAGCCCCAAAACCTAGAATGAATTCCAGTGCAACCATAATATTTATGGAAAAAAGAATGGTACAAAAAGAGTACTAACATGGTTATCCATTGAAACTACCAGTTTGAGCAAGGAAAACATTGATTAAATAATCATTGCTTTTGAGCTTGTCTGCTTAACTGCTTCCCTCCTAGACAGAGCCCCACATGGATCTGTTTACTGGTACTTCTCTAATGTTTCTCCTTGAACCCCAGTCGTCTCAGCAGAAGGCCGCTCACCCTGAGCCTGTTTCTCCTGTTGCTATGATCATCCAGGAGGAGCTTGCCATGCAAGTTGATGACTATACAATTAGATGGTTTTCCTTAGAAAGAAAACTGCACTAATCGGACTGGATGACCTGATTGAATTGTCTCTGTAAAGTGCCTTGAGATGACATGTGTTGTGAATTGGTGCTATATAAATAAAATAAATTGAATAGAAGCAGCAAAGAGACCCCTTGGAACACAGTAGCTGTAGAGTGCCACGGCTCAGGTGGAAGAATCAGTTTACAAGACATGAATTAGTTTTGTGTTCGACTCGTTTTTTGGAAGTGAGGCAAAAAGAAAAACATTGTTAAAAAAAACTGTTTTCCAGAAGGTAGGTAGTGGACGTGTAAAATTTAGAGGAGGGTTTACCAGATTTCATCCTGAAGAGACTCACAGAGAAAAGCTAGAACTAGAGAAATGTAATATATTATACAGGTAACACAATCATATTCTTCGAGATTTTTTAAGCGAAACCAGCTAATTGTGAAGACTCTGACACTCAGCAATCCCTTGAACTGAGCATGCATGTAGCGACAGTTGAGAGGAAAACTCCCTTTTAACTGGAAGATACCTCCAGCAGAACCAGGCTCAGTGTGCACGGAGACAGAAGCAGATGAAGACATAAACAAAATAAGTTCTTTGGCGCTCGGGCCTTAGCAGAAGACTTTGAAGCTGTGAATCGACGTAATCTTGGATGAGTAACCTAGAAAAGGATTAGCATATTATTCATGGGGGGCCGGACACTGGTGGTGGAAGAAGCCAGAGGATGAGTGGGACTGAGAATGAGAGAGGAGATGGGGAGCAGGTGGGTTAAATTTCACTTGCCTGCAGGAGAGAGAAGCTGAGCCAGGAGCTAAGTGAAGGGGATCCTAAAAGATAATTGGCTTCTGAGAAGGTGGGGCCCCTGAGTTGACTGGCTGGAGCTGATAAGTGATTCAGGTGAAGCTGATAAGAGTCTACCAGATTGAATTTATGCTTAAGCTTCATAAGTTGCAAAGGACTTGAAAATGGTCCTATTTCCCCCCCTGATTTGCCCAAACAATATTCATGTATCCCAGTGGTTTAGTCAACACCCTGACCTGAATGTTGCTGAAGATCTGTTTTACTGGCATAAAATTTAGTAAAGCCTTTTGCTAAACAAAATGCACTAAAATTGTGTTGGTCTTGTAAAAAAATATGAATAATTTAAACTATTGCAATGCACTGCAAGGAAATATTTTTTCTGCTAACATCTGCTAATGGAGGCTATAGTTGTTGGAAGGAAAGAAGCATTCTGCAGAGAGAGATCTGGGACACAGGATGGGGGCTGGATGGCCTTAGGCAGAGAAATAGAGGGGCTAAAACAAAAGATAAGTGTGTTTTCTGGGGTAAGTTGTCTGGGGTCAAGCTTACATTCAGGGCACTAAAAGCTAAAGGTCTGTTTTATTTCATATTTAAAAAAATGCCCTATTTTAGATACAGTCAAGATAACAGATCAAGCGCTATCATTTATAATAAAATCTAACTGTAATTCGATTACTAAAATTACAACAAACAACAAGCATAGCATTGCTAAAAATTTAAGTGAATTGCTATCTTTTTAATTCTCTTTTACAGATATAAGTTTTACACTCACCGGCCACTTTATTAGGTACACCTGTCCAACTGCTCGTTAACACTTAATTTCTAAGCAGCCAATCACATGGCGGCAACTCAGTGCATTTAGGCATGTAGACATGGTCAAGACAATCTCCTGCAGTTCAAAGCGAGCATCAGTATGGGGAAGAAAGGTGATTTGAGTGACTTTGAACGTGGCATGATTGTTGGTGCCAGAAGGGCTGGTCTGAGTATTTCAGAAACTGCTGATCTACTGGGATTTTCACGCACAACCATCTCTAGGGTTTACAGAGAATGGTCCGAAAAAGAAAAAACATCCAGTGAGCGGCAGTTCTGTGGGCGGAAATGCCTTGTTGATGCCAGAGGTCAGAGGAGAATGGCCAGACTGGTTGGAGCTGATAGAAGTGCAACAGTGACTCAAATAACCACCCGTTACAACCAAGGTGGGCAGAAGAGCATCTCTGAACGCACAGTACGTCGAACTTTGAGGCAGATAGGCTACAGCAGCAGAAGACCACACCGGGTGCCACTCCTTTCAGCTAAGAACAGGAAACTGAGGCTACAATTTGCACAAGCTCATGGAAATTAGACAATAGAAGACTTGAAAAACGTTGCCTGGTCTGATGAGTCTCGATTTCTGCTGCGACATTCGGATGGTAGGGTCAGAATTTGGCGTCTACAACATGAAAGCATGGATCCATCCTGCCTTGTATCAACGGTTCAGGCTGGTGGTGGTGGTGTCATGGTGTGGGGAATATTTTCTTGGCACTCTTTGGGCCCCTTGGTACCAATTGAGCATCGTTGCAACGCCACAGCCTACCTGAGTATTGTTGCTGACCATTTCCATCCCTTTATGACCACAATGTACCCAACTTCTGATGGCTACTTTCAGCAGGATAATGCGCCATGTCATAAAGCTGGAATCATCTCAGACTGGTTTCTTGAACATGACAATGAGTTCACTGTACTCAAATGGCCTCCACAGTCACCAGATCTCAATCCAATAGAGCATCTTTGGGATGTGGTGACGGGAGATTCGCATCATGGATGTGCAGCCGACAAATCTGCGGCAACTGTGTGATGCCATCATGTCAATATGGACCAAACTCCCTGAGGAATGCTTCCAGCACCTTGTTGAATCTATGCCACGAAGAATTGAGGCAGTTCTGAAGGTAAAAGGGGGTCCAACCCGTTACTAGCAGGGGGTACCTAATAAAGTGGCCAGTGAGTGTATATTTCAAGCTCTGTAAGAGAGAAAATGGTTTATAGTTAATTCACCCATATATCAACAGTTATTTATATTTACATATCAATTTAAAGTATCTATAAGTAGCAAAATAGCTTAAAAAAGTGTAGCTGGAGGGGGGGGGCAAAAGGTGGCTCTGATCCCTCCCACTGGATTGGCCAAAGAGGTCATATATACAGACACAAAATCAATTTTTTGCTTTTATCGAGGCAAGGTTCTAGCATTCTTTTGATCGTCAATTTTCAGCAAGAATAAACCAAACTCCTTCTGGTACATTGGTCAGTAGTCAGAACTATGTAAAGATTGAGATATTCTGCCAAAGTGATGGGAAGTATTTTTATGGGAGTCGAGTTAAAAACTAATATATCACAATAAACATCAAAACATGTTAATAATAATTTATAAAGCAGTTTAGGATTAAAGGTACAGTGGAGGATTTTCTTTTTCCAGGTGGATGATGTCAATAAGTGGCCCTCCTAATTGTCAATCATTCTGTTGACATGTTTACGTATGCCGTCCTACGTGCTCGTCCCCATTTTTGGAAGGTAAGCTTGTATGTCCGATGCAAACAGCAACTTTTAAACAGAGCATGCACTAGGACAAATTGGCTCGTCGTGCCCTCACACATTTAATAGGCATTCCCTCTCGGGAGCAGGTACAGGTTTGTGTATGTGCTTTTTTTTTTAAAGTGCAGAGCAGGTCTTTAAGAAAAATTTGTGAAAATCCTCCACTATACCTTGAAAGCCTCTGGAATGTGACTGATGTCAGATGTTTTGCATATTTGAACGTTGCTTAAAATCTGGGTCTTGGCCTTTGGTTGGTCCCCTACAGTTCATTTTTAACCATCAATCTTTGTAATAAAATATTCTTTCTGTCATGATTTGTGGACATTAGGATCTAAAGAGAAGCTTCATCTCCTGGTCAGACCCTGTAAGGCCAGGAATACACTATGAGATTTTTTGCCCTTTTTGGGGCGACTTTCCAGTCATGGGAGATTTTTTTGATCAGCCCGACTTTAAGCCTGATCATGGGACATGCACCATGCAGCACAAATTTGCACAAATTGCAGAGGCAGCGTATTTCTCTCTAGTAAGCTTCATATTCCTACTGTACTCTTTTGGCTTCTGGATAGACCAGTCAGGGTAGCGCCATCTCACTGCGGAGCTGAGTCCGATGTGGTTTTTAGACGTACAGTGTGAGCAGGTAGATCCCATCAGACTGTTGGGTACGACGAAACTCCGCAGGTTCGTTGTACAGTATGAGCAATAGCTGCGTGCAACGACTGAAGAAATCGCACAGTGTATGCCTGGCTGGAATCAGATAAAAAAAATATGCAAGAGGGGGGGGTCACTCCAGTGGCTGGAAGTTGGAGGGGATTTCGCTGGGAGTTGCAGGGAAGTTGGCTGCCATTCGGCTGTGTTTGACTGGGAAAGGCCATTTTGAATGGCTGCTACTGTATTCTGCCAAGAGTAGAGAAGATTCGTCTCGTGGGACCATCCTGATCATGCAAGCTTTCAAGGTTTCACTCGCAGATCAGTCTGGCTACTTTCCATTAAAGAAAATTTGGAGCAGTTCACCAAACGAACGTCCAATCAGCGTTGGCTTTGAGGCGGTTTGTGGCGTGACGCAACGAGAAGCGTGACAGTTCAGTCTAAAGAACATGGCGGCTTCAGCCGATGAAACTAGCTTTAGCGTGGCTATCGAGCAAGTTTTATCGGAATTACAGAGTATTTCTTCACTGAAAGAAGAGAAAAACACTGCTCTGGAGGCTTTTCTCAGAGGAAAAGATGTTTTTGCTCTTCTCCCGACTGGTTTCGGCAAGAGTTTGATCTATCAATTGGCTCCTCTTCGTCATCGCTCTGTTAGCACGTAATATGCTTCGATGATCTGATTGGTTTATTTGGCCCATCTATCACCAACATATCAGCTAACCAGTATTTTCGCTCCTTCCCAAAATTACTTCAACAGAAGGTTTCCAGATGGATATGCGGAGCAAATCCATCTGGCGGAGTCAGGTTAAGAGAAGATAGAATAGATACTTTAAAATGCCAACAAGGAAATTTGAAAGAAAAACATAAAAAGTGATTAATATATAAGCAATGACAGCAGAAGCCTGCTGAAAATAAGAAATAGGAGTACAGTTGAGCTTCAACTTACTACGGAGTATTTAACTTAATAGTAGTGAGGCTGTATTTATATATTTGAACCAGTATTTAAACACATGTCAATTTGAGATAAAATACAACAAAATTTAGCTTTCTTACTAAACTTTTGCTGAACATCTATTTTTTATAACAGGAAAGGTTAATTCTTAATTACTATTCGACAAGGAAAAACTAGGTTATGACTAGATCAAAAGTATAGCGTAGGTTAATACCTGATTTTATGTTTCCATCCATACCACTAAGATGCACACTGGAGCATTGGAGAACACTGTGGGAAATCTTTCAAACCACTCTGTTTGTCATGCTCTTTTTTCACTGAAGTAAAAGTATTAATGACATTCAATAACTTTTTAATAAAATGCGGTAATACGATTTTAATTGATTTCCCACTTTAGAAATAAAGCCGTTGTTAAGACAGGATTGATGAAAATATAAAAAAGAGCAACGTAGCCTTGCCATTAAAAAGAGTGCTTTCCCCAAGTATTTCACACATGACTTGTGGGATGGATAAAATGCCTTTTGTGAAATGTACTACCCTGTCCAACACTTGAAGAAATTGGTTTTGAATAGCGAAATGGCATGGCTACTCACGCCGCTCTCATTTGGAACATTGTGATTTGGATCACGAGTACACTCAGCAAAATAAAAAACTGAACTCTCAACCAAACAAAAAAAGGAGTTCCAAAGTAGCCGATCTTTCAGAAGTGTGGCTAAAACAATGAGATCCAGGCCTTGCTGCAGCTTTAAGCTGCCACAGTCCATGTATCCTAGAACGAGAGATGCATTGCTGCATACACAGTTTGATTTACAGACACAGCTGCTGCAGCCAGTTGATGGAAATTAGGAGAAATGTCATGTAAACCAGTGGCGGCCGGCCCATAGGGGGCGCTGGGGCACCGCCCTCCCTGATAAGAAGAGAGAAACGTAAAATATATTTTTACAAATCAACTCATAAATGTCAGTGTTACTCTCTAGAGTGTGTACCTATATGCAAAACAACTTATATAAACTACATTTCCCTACCTACTCTCATTCATTTGTGGATTTCCACAGACAGACTCCTACCGTCTCTGTCTTGGGGCGCTGATCAGACTGCCCCACATGTGCAGAGAATCTGCCAATCATACTATTGCTAGGTGAATTTAATAATTTAATGGCTAATCAGCGTCTCAGAATTTTATGGTCTTGGGGCTCTGAAAATACTGCCCTTTAACAGGCTTCTGCACCCAATGCGCAGGTGCTGACAATTAGAGGGACGATGGCGAACGTAACGAGCGAGATGCAGCTTCCACCAAGTTCGGTGAGATCCTTATTTATCTACCCGTTTGCCAGAAGAACATCCCTGTTGTAGGATATGAAAATGTCATGTCATGGTTATTGTGACCAAAATCATCACTGTTACTGTTATTATATAGTAAATTAAACCATTACTGTTAAATTGTATTTATTGTCCAATTGTTTATTTGAATTCTTATTCTGGATTAGTTGGAGACATACACTAGGCTATATCAGCCCCACCAAAAATATTTTTCACCAGCCGTCACTGATGTAGACATAAAAAATCTCAGTACTGAGCCTCTAGGTGGTATTTTTTTTTTTTTCTTTGTCTGGAGGACATGTACGATGGAGTATTAGGGCCAGGGTAGAGATTATTTTTCCTTCCATGTTGAGAATAAAATCATAAAATTAAGAGAATAAAGTTGTAACATTACTCCATCGTAGACATGGAAGCAAAGTGGAGTGATGTAGAGGGACAAGAATAGCAAACACCAATGGATGACTGATGACGGATCCACATTAGGGTGATGACTTTTTTTACAACCTCATATCCCTGTATCGTAATTTAATGAACTTTTATCAAAGATTACATAAAATCTTACTTTTAAGGTGATTTGATAAAAAAAAACTTCACGCACAAAATGATATAAACATTTTTAATTATCAGCTTTTTTGGCCAGTTTTTAAAGGCAAAATTGAACACAGGCTTAAGAGTCAAATGTGTTACATTAAATAGGGTTAGAAAACACACAAGGAAGTCAATTGGCAAAGCTAATATGGGAGGTTGTCCTCGTCTTTCTGCATGGAGTTTGCATGTTCTCCTTGAGCATACGTGGGTTCTCTCTGGGTACTCCGGCTTCCTCCCACAGTCCAAAAAACATGAATGTTAGGCCAATTGGCTTCTCTAAATTCTCCTTAGGTGTGAGTGTGCGTGATTGGTTGTTTGTTCTGTTTGTCTCTGTGTTGCCCTGCGATGGACTGGAGACCTGTCCAGGGTGGACCCCGCCTCTCGCCTATAGACAGCTGGAGATAGACACCAGCACCCCCTCGCGACCCCACTCGGAACAACCGTGTCAGATAATGGATGGATGGATGTCCTGGTTTCGGCAGGACTCGGGCAAATCTAACATTGATCGTACGTTCGTGGCACTGGTTGCTCCGGGTAATGTTGATTGGAGAGTCTTCTGTTTTCGAGTGGGTTGTCGTGCACTTGACAGCTTTTGGGTGTTCATTTGGTGCGGAACAAAATTCTCAAATTTGAATGCACGTCAAAAGTCTTCTAATTTAATACTCATAATCATTTTAAATGTTCATATCACAACTGCCCACAAGAACAAATTTGAAGTGTTTCAGGTATTCTTATTGCATTTGGTGCTGTTTGTGAATACTTCCTTTGGCTTAACGAATTTAGTTCCATTGATAGTAATAGAGATAATTTTTTTTAAAGTGGTTTTTGTGTGACCCTTTTTAATATTTCAATGGAACAAACATCTTTTTAGTCATTAGTAGGCAAAAGTTCATTCGTTCGTGGTACAGGAAATAATTTTTGAGAAAAAGTCATCACCCCTAATGCACATTTTTTATGCTTTTAGCTCAAATAGTGTAGAACTGGAATCTTCTTTTATTTCCTCCTGATCCTGACCATCGGTGTAGAAAGGTGGACCATATAGCCACATACAGCCATAAATCAAGCGTACAGACCCTGTCTATATGCAGACCAGCACACTCATAAACAGGCCACTTATTCCCATGACAAACTGCATGCTAATGTAATCTGTAAGCATGCGGGACAATTACTCCAACACAACTTCAAGCATTAACACAGTTCCTGCGGGACAAATATATATTGACTTTTTCATTTCTTCTCTACATTAAATGTGGTTCATATGCTTATTGCACCAGGACGTTATGGTGCCTTCTAAATATATTCATTATTCTTAACCTTGTTTCCATTTTGTCATGTTATGACCACAAATCATGTATTTTATATTATTTCTATGCAGATGATTTAGTAATATCTGGTCCAAGTACTGCTGGGTTACAGCAACTACTTAACATATTTTCGGAGTACGGTCTGGAACATGACATTAAGTACAATCCGACTAAAAATGCGCTCTGTCTGTCTATCTATCTATCTATCTATCTATCTATCTATCTATCTATCTATCTATCTATCTATCTATCTATCTATCTATCTATCTATCTATCTATCTATCTATCTATCTATCTATCTATCTATCTATCTATCTATCTATCTATCTATCTATCTATCTATCTATCTATCTATCTATCTATCTATCTATGCAATAGCTAAAAATTGGGCTTTCATTTTAAGTTAAATAAAAATGATACATGGTTTTCAAATCTTTAAGAATAAAAATGACAGCAGTGTTGCATGAACCATCTTTTTTTTAAATCTTCTGGGTATACTTCTAAAAGCATAAAGAAATACACTTAATTCTTTGCAAAATTCCTTAAGCTCAGTCAAACGGTAGGAAGAGTTTTTTTTTTGTTCATAAGGCTTAAGCCTCTTATATGTTTCTTTTAAGATTAACCTTCATTTATCTTTGTTCATCTCCAACGAGCGCTTAACCGTTTCCCTGTCCTTGTTGATTAAAATCCTCACCTCTGAACAATGCAACCACCACCATCTCTCAGAGTGACAATGAGGTGTTGCATACATGTTGAATCCTGGTTTCCTCTAAACACATTTTTGAATGTGAGGAAAGATTTTTACTCATGTAGGAGTAAAAGCAGCCTTCCAATCATTTACTAAAATAAAAGGTTAAAAAAAGGGATTTCTAAAATACTGAATAACTGATATTTCTAAACTATAAAGACAAACCAAAAAGTGAAGCTATGTGCAAATTATGTTATCTTAAAAGCTAAGAAAATAATTAAAAGAAGAAAATAATGTAATTAAAAAATAACAACTCCAGGCAGAAGAACAACTTTTCTAAACCAGTTTTGTCTTTTTAACATAAAACAGGAGCAGCTCCAGTTTGGATGTTTACTATTCGCTGTATATTGGCTTTAACCCCGAATGTTATAATGGATTCAAGTATGCTTGTGTACAAAAATAGGAAAACTCACTGTGACATAATTATTAACTGGACCACTTTCTCAAAAGCAAAAAAACAATAAAAAAACAAGCTTGTTTGTTGTTCATTTAAGTTACTCATGATGGATGGAGCAGCTAAATGTTTTACTCAAATAAGAGTACTAATATGTTTTTATTAAGAACAAACATATTAAGATATTACTGTTACTCTAACGTTCTGCTCTCTCTGCTTTCTCTCATAGTAGCTTCATCTGGTCTGTTCCTGTTTGGCTGTGACTCCATCCTGGAGAGAAATATCAGCTGTGCTGCTGCCATCAACACCTTAGTTTCTAGATGTTGGAGCTTGGCCTGTTTTCCAGTGTAGTCCTGTTTCTCTGACTGTGACTAACTGGATGTGCTCTCTTCATCCTCTGACGTGGGAGCTGGCTCGGAGCTCGTCTGCCTGGCTGTGTGTTTCCTGGACGGGGCCGCCTGTGGAGCTGGTTGACGGTTGCCTTTTGTATCTATGCTTCTTTTTCTATCTCTGCTTCTGTCTCCTTGAACCCCAGTGGGCCTCAGCAGATGGCCGCTCACACTGAGCCTGGTTCTGCTGGAGGTTTCTTCCTGTTCAAAGGGAGTTTTTCCTCTCCACTGTCGCTACAAGCATGCTTAGTGTGAGGTATCGCCTTCGAGTCGATGCAATCAACTAAATTCTGGCACTGGATTTAACACAGAAATAAGTAACCTAAACAGATGATGTCAGTTGCAAAAATAATTTATTTTTAGTTGTATCACAGGAGACAGCAAACATTGGAAAGCTTTAATTCTCAGGGTGTCCAAGGCCAAAACAACAAACACCCCCCTTTTAGTTTGTAAATAAAGAACTTTCTAAAGCAGAACTGAAAAGACCACAAAACAACCACCACAAAACAAGGAGAAAAAAGAATTATTCACAATATGCTCACAGCAAAACCATTTAAGTCCCCATAAACAGTCAGCTCACAGACAAGATCACTTCAGATCAAGACCCAGGGAAAAAGAGAAGGATGGAACCTGACATCTCTGGTATGAATCTCTTTACGAGCTCAAACACATTGCACCTGTGCCAGCCAGGTAGACCTTAAACACAAAGAGAGAGCTTTCCCGTGAAGAGAGCCCCTAGAGGTCAGTGACTGTAACAATTACCCAAGTAACAGCAGAAAGTATGTTCCAGTAAAACTACTCCTAAAAGCATATTTTTGTCCAAAAGTTACTCAAGCAAATGTAACTACTTACTACCCACCACTGGTTTCCATCTATCTGATCAGAGCAACTTTTGGCTTCCAGTAAAAAGAAATTTTAAAAGACAAACAACTGCTTTCATCTCTAGCCTCGTGAGACCATCCTGATCTCGCGAGCTTTCAAGGTTTCACTCGCAGATCAGTCTGGAGACTCTCCGTTGAAGAAAATTTGGAGCCGTTCACCAAACGAACATCCAATCAGCGTTGGCTTTGAGGCGGGTTGAGGTGTGACGCAACGAGAAGCGCGACAGTTCAGTCTAAAGAACATGGCGGCTTCAGCCAATGAAACTAGCGTTAGCGTGGCTATCGAGCAACTTTTATCGGAATTACAGAGTATTTCTTCACTGAAAGAAGAGCAAAACACTGCTCTGGAGGCTTTTCTCAGAGGAAAAGATGTTTTTGCTCTTCTCCCGACTGGTTTCGGCAAGAGTAGCCTGGCTTGTGGTTGTGTTTTCGTCGTCGCTCTGTTAGTACGTCATATGCTTCGTTGATCTGATTGGTTTATTTGGCCCGTCTATCACCAACATAGGCCAATCAGCTAACCAGTATTTTCGCCCCTTCCCAAAAAACGGAAGGTTTCCAGATGGATATGCGGAGCAAATCCATCTGGCGGAGTCAGGTTATTTCATCTCCCCTAGAAAGCCAGAATTAGTGAGAGCAAAATATGCTTGACTGAATCTCTGCAGCTCCTCCAGAGCTACCATAGACCTTTTGGATGCTTTTCTCCTTAACCAGCCAATCAGCATAAATTGACCATGTGCTGGTTTGATGTTGCAATGAACTAATAGTCCAACAACATGGAAAACAATAAGCCAATGACATGCACAGCAATGCCACAGCTTTACTTGTATATGTGGTGGAAATGTGCTTTGCCACAGAGAGGAGAGGAAATTCCTCTGCACAAAAAGTGCCAAACACATTAAACAGGTTCCTCATAGCCAATGTTCTTCCTGCGCTGTTCCCCGCGGTGTACTGTCACCATTCTAAAGCTAAACTACATGACACTTCAGCACATAATAGAGAGCTGAACGTGCTCTCTAGTAGTTATAATTTGTTCCTTGGATTAATTTTGTAACCAAGTCAGACTGTAGTAAGAAAAAAACGAAAAAGAAAAACTACCCTGCATGCTGTTGCTGATAATGTCCTCCTCCGTGTGGCCTACAGGAGAGAACACAGCATCACCTCAATGCTTTTTATTATTAACTAATTAGTTTTCATTGTGACAAAATACAAGAAATAACCACTATTCCTACCACGCTTTCTGGGTGAGAGTAGAGCTGAGCTTATGAAAAAGGTCAGTTTTGTTGTGCATATCATGCCCTAGTGATATTCTGTGTGTGAGGTGGAGAGCCTCAGGCAAGGTTCCTATTAGCAGATGCCTGCAGCAAAGTAAGACAGTGTAGAAACAAACCAGAGAACGACAAGAGGAGATATTCTGCTAGAATTAACATCGAGGCTTTTTAAAATACAACAAGCACAACTGTTTGTGCAAGTAGCTACATGCTGCTCTCAATTAGGAAAACAGCATGGAGATTAGATGGTCGAAGAATAAAACTGCATCCCCTGACTTTTGAATGCTGGATGTGAGGATGCGATGTTGAACCTATACGGGATGCATACCCTAAGGCAAATTACATTTCATTTTACAAATGGAAAGGAAAAAAAAAAGCAGAACTAGAATATATACGCATTTTGTAACTTTATTCAATTCACAAGACTGCTGGGTGAATCAGCCTTAATTGAATTAAAGCATTTCCAGCACAGCTCAGAGTAGATGTTTGTAGCATACTTCTATTCAGTTTATTTCTATAGCACCAATTTACTACACATGTCATCTTAAGGCACTTTACGGTTCACCAGATCATCCAGTCAGATTGATTCAAAGTTTTCTATCTAAGGAAAACCAGTTGAAGCCAATCCCTCACACTAAGCATGCTTGTAGCGACAGTGGAGAGGAAAAACTCCCTTTTAACAGGAAGAAACCTCCAGCAGAATCAGGCTCAGTGGGAGCGGCCATCTGCTGAGGTCGACTGGGGTTCAAGGAGACAGAAGCAGACAGGAAGGCTTAAGAGAAGTATTCTTTAGTTAAACACCTTTAATTTGAAATATACTATATCTGGTAAATTAGAACTTTTTGTTAAAATGTATTTGGGGAAAAATCACATCCATTCATCAATTTTCCATCACACTTATCCCAAGCGGGTTGGCGAGGGGTGCTGGTGTCTATCTCCAGCTGTCTACGGGTGAGAGGCGGGGTCCACCCTCGAGAAGGTCGCCAGTCCATCACAGGACAACATAGAGACAAACAGAAAAAAACAAACATTCACACCTAAGGAGAATTTAGAGAAGCCAATTAACCTAATAGTCATGTTTTTGGACTGCGGGAGGAAGCAGGAGTACCCATGCATGCTAATGGAAACATGGAAACTCCATGCGGAAAGACCACAGGCTGGGCATCGAACCTGGAACCTTCTTGCTGCAAGGCGGCAGTGCTACCCACTGCCTCACTGGACCACCTGAAAAATGACAACAAAAGAAAATGTAAAATAAGAAAATGGGTTGCATAAGACTCTACATCCTGTAACGAATACTTTCTCAAACCAGCCTGTGATTTACTCTCAACATTCAGTCTTTGTTTGTGGGAGTCTGTCGGAATCCCACATTTTGACAGAACAATAAACTTTTATTTTATCAGGAAGCGGTTCTATGGGAAATATCAAAGATTCCATGTCAGGTTTAAATAGTAACATTAAACTGCTTGTTTTAAAAGTTATTTTTCCTCTCAGAATTATTACCTGGTTGATTAAGATGACAGCCTACTGGTAAAAAACAGATAACTCTCTCTACAGTTTCAGCTTTTAGAGTGGAAACCAGAAGGGTTTGGTCAGGACAGGTGTTTCAAATGACAGTCCACTAAGATCCAGATGGAAGAAATGACCTACATTGCCGTCTAAATGGATCATTATTTATACCTAAAACTAATAAGTTTGCAGTGATTTAATGAATTTAGCGTTAATCAGTACAAAAATAAAAACAATAATTTTCATCGCATCACTGAGTCTGGGAGCGGCCATTTTTGCCCAAATATAGTAGCCCCTCCCTCCTGCCATCTTCCAGCAGTGACGTCACGGTGCGGTAAGCCTAGCGCCATTCTCCCCGCTTTACAAGCTAAATCAATGGGAACTACTAGAAACATCTGCAATCAACAACAATTATTGAAGATTTCCAGAGGACTTCACCATTGAAATTCACCAGAGCTATAGTGAAACTGACAATGCCCACGTGCATGGCAGCTGGATGCTGGAATACATCGGGTAAAAGTGAAAAAAGAGTTATTCCACCTTTCTGATTCCTGATCCTCCACGGACGGGTTGGTCGTTGGATCGCCAACTTGAAGAGGGAGGATTTGCCATCGAACTTCTGGCCAGAGAAAAAACCCGTAATATGTAGCCAACATTTGGAAGAAGAATGTTTTCAAGATGACTTGGATAATAGCGCGTTGTGACAAACACCAGATACAGCACTGGGACTTGATCAACAGCCGATACCGCACCGTGACGTCACAAACCAGTAGGTGGCAGTAGTGTTCTTTGACAAACATGGATGCCTCCAGTAAAGCACATTCACATGAAAATTACTCTGAATTAAAAACACTTATTGAACAGTATGGAATAATTTCCTACTTTCAGAAGTTTGTATTCTGAATATGAACAGATTTTTCTTCTTGTTATATTTTTTTTCCTGTTTTTAAATAGTTTGATTTATTTCTTGTTTTACAAATTGTATCAACTACTGTTCACCCTTAATGCAATCTGTGGAAAATCATCACAGCAGCTGTGTATAATTGGTAGTTCATCAGATGTATTAGAATTGATGGCAGATGTGAACTCAAAGAGTGAAAAAAAAAACTTATGAACCCTAATAGAACAAGATTGTGCAGCTTTTTAATACTTTAAATGCAGATTCATTAGTCCATCCTTTGTTTTGTTCCCCTTATATACTCCACTGCTCTGTTCAAAATCCTGGGACGCGTCCTTAGAAGGTCAGATTCGAAGGACAATTACGTCATAGCGCGGCACCGAGGTCTGGTCGGATTTCAAGAGTCCTCGTTATGCGACCTTAAAATGCGTCCTTCTTTTTGCCTGATTTGAAGGACGGGTCCAATGTATCCTCACTAACTTTGGATATCCCAGGATTCATTGGGAGACCAAGCAAGCCATGATCAGAGGAAAGGTTACTTGGCACCTAACAGTGGTGAAAATTGGAAGTTCAGCTTAATAAAATACAAGTCTGTGAATAATTCCATCTGAAATGAATGAAAATAGTTGTTTTAATGGTTATTGAGTCAGATATGTGGCGGTAATGTTTGATTCATCTAAAGGTTTTTATCTGTTACTGATTAAATGAGTTTGGCTGGAATTTAAAGACAGATTCTAATATATCTGCAGGGTGGGGACTATAAATCTGACAGGAGTTTAATTTGTTATTGCTGTTTTACACTATATGCTTAGTTAAGTATTTTTTGTTGTTGAATATTAGAGATCTTCCAGATATATTTTTTATACATACATTTTTTAGATTTACTTATATATTTCTAGCCCTTTTATAGAATAGAAAATCCCTTTATTGTCCCACAATGGGCAAATTTACAGCAGCAGAAAGATTATTGAAAATGGTCACACAAATGAGGACCTTAGAAAAATGTATAAGAATAACATGATAGGGAAGAGTTAAAAAAAAAAACAACAACAACAATATAATCCTGTAAAGTGTTTTAACAATATAAAACTGGGGAATAAATAACCAATATGCAGCTATGGACATTTTTACAGTAATGGATATTTGAAAATAGCAGCATCAGAGATGTGCAGGGTGACAGCAGCAGGTTATTTAACTGACTAAGGTTTCTATCATTACATTTGATTTTATTTATTCCTGCTCCCGGTGGTTGGAATCTTTATTCCACTCTGGATTCTTGTTAATGTAGTCTTTGTTCACTTTATAATAAAAAAAGAAATAAATAAACAAACAGTTTTGAAAACTTCAGTTTTCGTTCTTTTCCTGCTTTGTGTGTCAACTTTCAGGGTTGCCAAGCAACAGAGCATATGGCGGTAAAACTCGCAGAAGGGTAGACCTGTTCGAATTTACAGCCAAAACTCTTCCGCTCTCCTTATTTTCATGGACTTCGAAGGATCCAGTCTAGGTAGACGGCGTCCTTGGAGGATGCAGCCCAGGATTTCGAACAGAGCCCATGTCTGCAGTCACTCAGTGCTGTTCCCTTGTTATTTAGTAGTTTCCTCGTATCTGACCTCCCTCATGAGTGTTCCCTGATGTTTTCTAGCCTTTTTGTTCTTGTATTTTTTAAATTCTGCCTCAGGTCTCTCATTAAATCAATAAGATTCCTCTTTGCCTCCTGATCTCTGCCTTTGGGTGCTCAAAAAACCTCCACCAAAACTTGACAGAAAAGGGCTTTTAAGTGATTTTAAATCTGTTTTTACACAAGCGGACATTTTGATGATCCCTAAAATATGTTCAAATAACCTAATAAGATAAAGGTCTATGAGCTAGACAAATTTAGTCTTGTATTCTATTTTCTAGCAGCTGCCATATGAAGCTTTGCATCTTAAAATTCAAACATTGTCATTGCTTTTAATGGTATCTAAAATATTTTTGATAATCTAACCCATGTGTGTCTTCTATACCCTCTTCAAATTGTACACGGAAAGGGAAAAAGACCAAAATAAAAAACCCATCTGGTTGCTGAAATCCTACCCGCTGCCAGCATGTATTGATCAGATCCAGCCTGCCTGGCTTGTCAATAGGTAATTTCATTACATGACTAATAAAAATGAATCAATCAATTAAGACCTATAATCTGACAGCCACTAATATGATGCACCGCAGAGGCCAATTGAATTAATGAACCACCACCCACTGGTGAATCTATACCAACAAAGTGGGGTTTTCTGGGCTCCAGCCCACGATTGGACTCGGTCAGCTGCACAGCCGTCGTCTCAGACGCACAAACTTTAATTCTGCTTCCTACATTAAAATTGCTTCAGCAAACACACACACCTACGCTACATCACCCAAAGTATTTTCTAATTTGTCTTCACCCGAATATGAAGTTTGTGGGATATTTTTCCACAAAGTGTTTTTGAACAGAAGCATTTATGAGGTTAGACACTTATGTTGGACGACTGTTTATCTCCGTTCCGACTCATCTGAAAGCTGATTCATGTCAGGCCCATGATATTCCATCCTCAGTGTAACACATGGTAGGGCTGGGCGATAATTCAATAACGATGTATATCGATCGATAGACGTGTGGTGCAATAGAAAAAAAGAGAGTCGATAAAAGTTCGATACAAGAAACGTTGTTTTCCTTCCTTCTCATTGTAGCCTAGCATGTAGGTTTATGCTAATCACTACTTCCTCCCAACCAATCACAATCGCGGACCCAGGCACGCCGTCACCAAGCGCCGCCCTCTCAAACCACAGCACAGAGCACATGAAGATGTCGCAGCAGGAGAGGCGGAGGAAACTGTTCCAAAGAAGGGTTTTTGTAGTTCGGCAGTCTGGCAGTATTTCGGTCATGGCAAGTCGGACAAAAAACAAACCACAGTCATCTGTAAAATGTGTCGGGAACCAGTGAAAACCAAGTCTGATAACACAACCAACTTTTTTTTAATCATCTCAGCCGCTCACACCCGCAGGAGTACGAGCTGTGTAGGCCCCGGCGCGGCTCTCCTCCGAGGAATCTTCGGGAATTTCGGGAAAATATATATATATTTTCAATTCTGTGCAGATTCCCACGTACTTCTAACAATTGAGAGAAAAATGCTGAGGGGCCAGAAACTTCAAAGTAATAACTCAGGTTAAAGCAGGAATGCGGGTGGCGGCCGGGGGGGGGGGGGGTCCATTTATTTATCTGTTATATTTATTTTGGTCACTTTTCTGGTCACTTTAGTTTATTCTTTGTCAGTTATTGATAACATAACTCAGGTCTCTTAAGTTATTTTTCTTTAAAACAATTGTGTTATGGTTAAAAAAGTTGATTAAATAAAGATTTAATTAAAAGTCTGTGTTTGTGTTCTTTATTATAATTAAATCATTTAGCAATATCATAAAATGTCCAGGCAGAGCTGCACATAAAATATGGTTTCAAATTTTTTCAATAATTATCGATATCGATCAATATGCATTTTTTTTTATCGATAAGCTTTTTTTCTATATCGCCCAGCCCTAACACATGGCACCTAGCATTGTGCAATGTTGTGCAGTCGTCTTGGTATACTGAAGTAATGAGTGTTGAGGAACTTAGTTTCATCCTCAGACTTCACTCTTGACACAATTCCGATGCAAGCTATGAACAAACAGCTTAAAGCAGCAAAGGGTAAGTCAGGCAAAACTATATCATGTTTTAAAAAGTTGCACTCACAAAAACGTTCATAATTTTTTTATATTTTGTGACGTATTTGACAATTCAGATATTTCAAGGGAAATAATTTTTAGATTTTTACTGTTTCCTGTAGGTGGATCTCCTCCCATAAAATGTTTTTTGCTGTTGTTGATTAATTCTTCATTAAAACATTGACATCAGTTACAATTAATGGGTATTCTTTATTTAGTTGTGCAAATGTAAAGATATTGCATGTCACAGGAATCTCCTGAAAGCGAAAAAAAGTGCAAGTACCTTTAGTGATAATAGGGGGTGCCTTTAGTTGCACTTAACATTTTGACAGAGATATTTGTAGATGAATATAAAAATCAATGTCAACTTGGATGTAGAGCCAATAACCAACAGATGATTTTAAGGTGTTTCTTTCCATCAAAAACTTTTTGTTAGATTGGAAAATGGAAGCAGAATTTAGCAGAATGAAGAAAAGTATTGCCTATGTCTTCCACCAGCCAAAGGCTACAGCAGAATAACTATAGAAATAGCTCATAAAACCTGAGCCAGTTTTGAAAACTAAAAGTTCTGCCTCCCATTTTACTTTTACAAGTACGGGAACAATTAGTAAACCTGCAGATTGAGAGTAAAGTGCTGTGTTAGGAAAATAATACCATTCGATATCTGGTATAAGATGCAGCTTGGTTATGTAAGTCTACCTCTCTCTTTATATATATAAATGTATAAAAATCTGAGTGTATGTAGTGAAATATAGTAAACATTGTAGGCAACAATATTTAGCATTTTCCGTTTGTTTTGTCCTTTAGCCGTTGATTAGGTATTAAGTAATCTCTGTAATATTATCATCTCAGGAGTCTGAGTCTTCAGTGATTGTTGACAGATTATGAATTATTGAATAGCTTCACCTATGCAAAGGCAGCGCTAATTAGAATATATCTTATTTAGGCCTTGACCTGCATAATATAATTGTTATTAGCCAGAAACTATTAGTTTAACATTTTTTAAACCTCTTATCTGTTCATCAACATTTCACAGTATAAAAATAAAAGCAGAAAAAAAACAAAAGGACAAATTTTTCTTCTTATATCAAATTAAGATGCTGCTGATACAGTTTTCCATTTAACATATTTTGGCTGTACTATCTGTAATTTTTAGATAATTCATGATATAAATATGATATTTAATTATATGATTATTCAACTCTACTAAAAATAAAAATTTCCTAACTTAAACATAAAAAAATGTATAGTCATATGTAAATAGGTCATTTTATTTTGTACTCTTTTGTCAATTTTCAGTTTTTTTTCTGAGGTATCATATCTAATTTAAAGGTTTACTCAGAAAATCAAAACATATAATTTAAAGTTATTAATTAATATACTTTACCAGTAATCTTTCATCAATAAATACCCACTTCCTGGTCGAGTATACTTCTCTGTGACAAATAAATCCACCTTATGTACAAAAAATTTTCCTACAGGTTTAACTAATTAGAAACTACGATCTAGAAAATACATACCATGATATTTTCACACAGTACTGTGATTGCCGGTGGGAATATCAGCTGTGCTGCTGCCATCAACACCCTTGTTTATAGATGCTGGAGATTGGCCTGTTTTCCAGTGTGGTCCTGTTTCTCTGACCGTGACTAACTGGATGTGCTATCTTCGTCCTCTGACATGGGAGCTGGCTCGCAGCTCGTCTGCCTGGCTGTGTGTTTCCTGGACGGGGCGCCTTTTACAGCTGCTTTTTGTGTCTGTGCTTCTGTCTCCTTGAACCCCAGTGGGCCTCAGCAGATGGCCGCTCACACTGAGCCTGGTTCTGCTGGAGGTTTCTTCCTGTTAAAAGGGAGTTTTTCCTCTCCACTGTCGCTACAAGCATGCTTAGTGTGAGGGATTGTATTTGAGTCAATGAGTCAATGCAATCAACTGGTTTTCCTTAGATAGAAAACTTTGTATCAATTTGACTGTATGATCTGGTTGAACTGTAAAGTGCCTTGAGATGACATGTGTTGTGAATTTGGCGCTATATAAATAAACTGAATTTGAATTGAAAACTGAATTGAATATCATACAGGTTAATGACAGAAGGTTGAAATACTTTTTTCTCCTCAGCAACAAAAAAATAAAATCCTTGTTTTTTCCCCCCCAAAGGTTATGAATGACTGCATCACAATCTGTTTGGGAATAAAAGTGAACGGATTTGGATTGAAGCTAAAAAAAATAAAAATATAACATCCTTAATAAACATGAGCAATTGTTTCCCAGTTTAACGAGTAAAACTGAATGTTAATGTTCCAATACTTTGCCATTTCTAACATCACCAAAACTTTGTTTCCCTTAAACTTCACTTAAACAGCTCTACATTTCCATGCGGGAATCCTCCCCCTCTTCACACACAAATGCACATTGTGCATTTATAGGTATATCTCCTGCTGTGTCACAATCAGTCCACACCACCCACTGGAGCAAAAAGACAAGAAGACATGATGTCAGTCAACCCTGACTTTGCCACTTGGGAGGCAACCAAGTTCATAAGTTTGGTCAGTGCAACGCTGCGGGGTGTCTTTCAGGTGTCACCGGTGATGGAAAAAGGTAACCCGCTGCCCACATCACTGCATAAATGAATATGGATTTTTTCATGTTCTAGGCGATGCTCCTGCTGCTTAGAATGCCATCGATTTACCATTGGTCAGAGTGCCAGAAATAGGTAGCGGCTTGGCTTGTTGGTCTGTGAACTAATCAACGTATTCCTCAGAAACGTCTCTTCATTTTCCTCTTCCAACTTTAGTACAGAGAGCAAGAGATGGAGACAATATGAAGACCCGCAGTTGTCAGGCCTGAGGACTCTATGCAGAGCGACAACTGTCTCACTGAGGCATCCCCTCTCTATTGTATACTGGGAGCAATTTCATATACATCTGCTCGCCTCTCAATGAGCCAGCCAGCAAAAACCGACAGCTTGGAGAAAGGGAGCTGATAAACGCCCCATTAGACAGGTAATTGCCAGAGTATTCTTTAGATCTTAATTACATTACACATCAGTAGTGATGCCATCTTGTGATAAAGAGACAGATGTTCAACATACGAGATTTTCTATCTTTTTTGGGGATTCTTAAAAAAACACTTAGCATGTGCTTTATTAGAAGCATCAAATTATTGCTCAATGCTGCTTTCTTTGCTCTTTAGGCACTACTTTTTATATCATGGAATTCTACAAGATGAATAAAACAATAAGATTTCAACATCATTGCATCACGTTACGTCAGCAGATTCGGCAGCTGCACATTAATGCTAAGGCACACGATTCAAACACACCCTAGAGTTGGATCAGATCATTTGGGTAATAATAAAAGCAAACTATGTTGATTTAAATTTAGTTATTGGAAACCTATGTTTCTTTAGCTAAGGTGCAAATCATGTGTATTATGAAAAAATAACATTGTGTGTGAATACTACTGCATGTGTTTAGGCTGTGGATCTTTTTTGTGTTCCTAAAATGTTGGGGTTATTCATTTATTCCATTTAGGTTTTTTCCCATCCTGGTTACAAGTCCTGATATTTCTGTCATATTATTTTGTAATTAAATGTGTCAAAAATCTTGTTGCTTTAGATTTCTTGACTGCAGTTAGGTCTCTCAAACCACATGTTTTGATAGCTTTATGCTTTGAGAATGCAGCTGATCAGGGGGAACGTAAAGATTCATTCTGCTTCATTCTATCTCTATTCTCCCACTCTGCGGAATCTATTAGTTCAATCTCTAACGTTCTGCTCTCTCTGCTTTTTCTCATAGTAGCTTCATCTGGTCTGTTCCTGTTTGGCTGTGACTCCATCCTGGAGAGAAATATCAACTGTGCTGCTGCCATCAACACCTTTGTTTCTAGATGTTGGAGCTTGGCCTGTTTTCCAGTGTAGTCCTGTTTCTCTGACTGTGACTAACTGGATGTGCTCTCTTCATCCTCTGACATGGGAGCTGGCTCGGAGCTCGTCTGCCTGGCTGTGTGTTTCCTGGACGGGGCCGCCTGTGGAGCTGGTTGACAGTTGCCTTTTGTATCTATGCTTCTTTTTCTATGTCTGCTTCTGTCTCCTTGAACCCCAGTGGGCCTCAGCAGATGGCCGCTCACACTGAGCCTGGTTCTGCTGGAGTTTCTTCCTGTTCAAAGGGAGTTTTTCCTCTCCACTGTCGCTACAAGCATGCTTAGTGTGAGGGATTGCTGAAGAGTCAATGAGTCAATGCAATCAGCTGGTTTTCCTTGTATAGAAAACTTTGAATCAATTTGACTGGATGATCTGGTGAACTGGAAAGTGACTTGAGATGACATGATGTGAATTGGAGCTATAGAAATAAACTGAATTGAAATTGAATTGAATTCTCAGTCCCACTCATCCTCTGGCTTATTCCACCACCAGTTTGTTGTTTGCCGGGGCCAAAGTGCGAAATAACTTATTTTGTTTCTGTGTTCATCTGCTTCTGTCTCCTTGAACCCCAGTCAGCCTCAGCAGATGGTCACACTCAATGAGCCTGGTTGTGCTGGGGGTTTATTCATGCTGTAAGTGAGTTTTCCTCTCCACTTTTGCTACATGCTTGCTTGGTGCGAGGGACTGCAGAGAGTCACAAGTCTTCGCAATCAGCTGCTTTTCTTTACATAGAAATATCTTGAAGAATCTGATTGTGTTACCTGTATTAATACACTGATTTTTTTTCTACTTGCAGCTCTTCTCTGTGTGAGTCTCTTCAGGTTGAAATGTAAGTATTTGCTTATGCACTGAGAAATATATTCTACCAGTTTTTGTTTTTGCTCGGATGTGTGCAAGGCGTAAAGCTCGGCCAAGTAGATATTTGAGAAAGGGAATGTAGTTGAAAGCCAGGACTTTTAAATTGGAGTCTAGGTGGAAGTTTAAATAAATGAACTGATTACCTACCCTCCTCTGCCTCCAACACCAGCTAATCAGCTTTTAACCACACCTCCATGAAAGCACAATCAGCATCTGGAGTTCAACTCCAATCCACAACTAGGTCTGCTACACAAAGCGCAGGCTGTGGCTGCGCAATGTCTGACATCATTCAGATGACACCGTTTCCACCCCCTCCAGCCCCTCCTCCACCATCGTAGCTAAAGCTTCATCAGAGCATCATTTCTGCTGGACTCTTACTGCTTTCCTCGTGTCATCTCAACCGGCCCGGTAGAAGACCGCCATGTTGAGCCTGGTTCTTCCAGAGGTTTCTTTCCAATGAGTAGTTTTTCCTCACCACTGTCACTTCATGCTTGCTCATCACGGACAGGGAACCCCTGTTATCCAAGCTGGACTACCATATTCCAGGTCCCTGAGTGAAGCCCTAGTATCAGCTCATGCAGTCCATTGGATCTCTCCATACAGCTCAGCAGACCTTCTCACCGGCCAGCAGTCTACAGACTGAGCAACTTCATCTATCTCCACTCCATCACCAGTTTCAGGCCAGGGGGGAAACATCCCTGTTCTTTACTCCTGTTCATGCTTATCAAAGGAAATTCAGCGCTGTGTTTCCTGTCGAGGTCTGAGTGACGAAGACTAAAGTAATTGTATCAATAAATTCTTGTAATGGTCTTTTTCGTTCCGTGTGAGTTTTTCAGATTGAAATATTTATCTTTAGTTTGATGAAATTGATAAAATGATTAATGTTTTCTCCTTCCCTCCCCATCACCAGTTTTTTTAGCCTCGTGAGACCACAAGCTCTCACAAGCTTTCGAGGTTTCACTCGCAGATCAGTCTGGAGACTCTTCGTTGAAGAAAATTTGGAGCCGTTCACCAAACGAACGTCCAATCAGCGTTGGCTTTGAGGCGGGTTAAGGTGTGACGCAATGAGAAGCGCGACAGTTCAGTCTAAAGAACATGGCGGCTTCAGCCGATGAAACTAGCGTTAGCGTGACTATCGAGCAAGTTTTATCGGAATTACAGAGTATTTCTTCACTGAAAGAAGAGCAAAACACTGCTCTGGAGGCTTTTCTCAGAGGAAAAGATGTTTTTGCTCTTCTCCCGACTGGTTTTGGCAAGAGTAGCCTGGCTTGTGGTTGTGTTTTCGTTGTAGCTCTGTTAGTACGTCATATGCTTCGTTGATCTGATTGGTTTATTTGGCCCGTCTATCACCAACATAGGCCAATCAGCTAACCAGTATTTTCGCCCCTTCCCAAAATTACTTCAACAGAAGGTTTCCAGATGGATATGCAGAGCAAATCCATCTGGAGTCAGGTTACCAGTTTGTCACCCTCTGAACATCTGCAAAACTGCTTTCAAACTGCAAATGACTGGAACCTCACCTCCATAACCATCCCAAACCTCAACACATGCGTCACATTTAAGATACACTAGAAAGAAAAGGCCACTCCAATACAAATGAACTGGTAACTGTCATGATGGGTTTCAGAAAAGCCCAGTATGCAGAACACCACGGAAACAGATGAAAAGTTTAACAAGTTTTATTGAGCACAAGCACATGGAATAAACACAGGGACTGGTTCAGGCCTGGGGGCAGGTTCACTGGAGTCTGTGAGGATGACAGTTCAGTTAGCTTGGGAGCAGATGAGTCTGAGTTTGAGAGTTTCAGATTTATACCTTGAGGTGTCCGGGTTTGGCTTTGAGAGAGGAACTGTTGGGTCCAGAGACTGTTTAGTTCAGCAGAGTCCAATAACCGCTTCAGCGTCTTACTTCTAGCGTGAGGGCAGACCTTGGCTTTGGGTTTCCAGCTCTTAGTCCAGAGCTGCATGAGAATCCAGAGAAGGGTCTTCAGGTTTGGCTCAGAGGGCTGGCTCGGCAGGTTAAGCTCATCCAGAGCTTACAAGGAAAAACTGGATTCCTGAAAGCAGAGACAAAGAGGGAATAGAATCCAATCAGGAATCAGGAGCAACAAAGATTCTCAGAAGAAGCTAGGCTCAGGGTCTAACCAAACTGGATAAACACTGCGGCGTTGAGGCAAGGTCTGAAGGCAGGTTATATACTGTGGATCCTCTGATGATGAGATGCGCCTCAGGTGTGTCGAAGGCTCAGCTCAGGAGGATTCACGGCGGACTCTGCTGGAGAAAGGTGGAACTTCTCCAGATCCCAACAGTACCCCCCTCTCAACGACTGCCTCTTGGCGGTCCAGAAGACGTCGAAGGGAGGGAGCGCTCATACTCCTCGATCAAGGATGGGTCGAGGATGTAGGAGCCAGGAACCCACTGGCGATCCTCTGGACCGTAGCCCTCCCAATCGACGAGGTACTGCCAACCGCGACCTCGCTGACGGGAGTCCACGATCCGGCGGACGGTGAAGGCCGGATGTCCATCCACGTCCAGGGCGTGGAGGGGAATCGGATGGTGGGCACAAAGGACTAGAGATGACTGGTTTGACCTGAGAGACGTGGAACGTGGGATGGATGCGAAGAGTCGGGGGAAGTTGCAGGCGTATGGCTGACGGATTGATAACCTGGGCAACTTTGTATGGACCAATGTATCTAGGTGAAAGCTTGCGAGACATCCCCTTGAGGGGGATGTCCCGAGTGGAAAGCCATACCTCTTGTCCAACCGAGTACTCTGGGGCAGGACGTCTCTTTGAGTCAGCGAAGCGTTTCGTAGTTTCCGAGCAACGATTGAGTGAAGCGATGGTGTCTCTCCAGATGCGTTGACATCGACGGATGTGTTGGTTGACTGATTGCACCGAAATCTCTCTCTCGTCTGCAGGAAAAAGTGGAGGTTGATAACCAAGACTAACCTGAAATGGTGACTGGCCGGTGGAAGCTGACTTGAGAGAGTTGTGGGCATATTCAATCCATGTGATGTATTGGCTCCAGTCGGTGGGGTTATTGGAAGTGAGAAAACGAAGGGTAGATTCGAGCTGCTGGTTCATTCTTTCGGTTTGACCGTTAGACTGTGGATGATAACCTGAGGTGAGTGAAGACTTACAGTTGAGTGCTGAACAGAAAGCCTTCCAGACTTGAGAAACGAACTGGGGTCCACGGTCCGAGAGAATTTGTTGAGGGATTCCATGAAGACGAAAGACGTGTTTAACCAGGAGCTGGGCGGTTTGAAAGGCCGTGGGAAGTTTCCTGAGGCGGATCAGATGGCAAGACTTTGAAAATCGGTTGACGATGGTAAAAATTGTGGACATATCTCGGGAGATGGGAAGACCAGTGACGAAATCAATAGCGATGTGAGACCATGGATGCGTGGGAACAGGAAGAGGATGAAACAGACCTGAGGGTGGTTGATGTGAGGTCTTATTTCTGGCGCAGGTAGAACAAGCCAAAACATATTCCTTGACATCCTTGTGCAGGGTAGGCCACCAGAAACGTCTAGAGATTAAGGCGATGGTTCTGCTCACCCCCGGATGAGCGGAAAATTTGGCTGTATGCATCCACTGGATTAGGCGAGATCTGACAGAAGAAGGGACATAAGTTTGGTTTGGAGGACCGTTACCTGGGTCAGGTTCAGAAGCCAGGGCAGAGTTAATAAGATCGGTGATCTCCCAGGTAACCACTCCAACAGTGCAGGAAGCGGGAAGGACAGGTTCAGGCGTCTCGGATTGATCAACGGAATAAAGACGAGAGAGAGAATCGGGTTTGATGTTCTTGGATCCGGGTCTGTAAGAGATTATAAGATTTAAGCGAGAGAAGAAAAGAGACCACCTTGACTGACGAGGATTGGCTTGTTTGGTAGACTGGATGTAGGCTAGGTTCTTGTGATCAGTCCATACAAGAACCGGGTGCTCAGCTCCCTCAAGCCAGTGTCTCCACTCCTCCAATGCCAGTTTGATGGCCAAGAGTTCGCGGTCACCAACGTCGTAGTTTTGCTCAGCAGGGGAAAGTCTACGAGAAAAGAAAGCACATGGGTGAACTCTTTGATCTGTGTCGAGTCTTTGGGATAATACTGCTCCTACACCAGAGTCGGAAGCGTCCACTTCAAGGATGAATTGCTTGGTTGGATCGGGCTGGATTAACACAGGGGCTCTGGAAAACAAAGTCTTAAGTTTGTCAAAAGCATTTTGTGCTTCGGGGGTCCACTGGAAGGTCTTTTTGACTGAAGTTAGAGAAGTTAGAGGAAGAGCTGTCTGACTGTAATTCCTGATAAATCTTCGGTAGAAATTGGCGAAATCCAGGAATCTCTGCAGCTGTTTACGGTTTTCAGGTACCGGCCACTCCAAAACTGCTTTTATCTTTTCTTCAGAAGGCTTAACCTGCCCGCCCTCGAGCACAAACCCCAAAAAGGTGACTGATTGTTGATGAAAATCGCATTTTTCGGCTTTGACAAAAAGTTTGTTTTCTAATAATCTTTGCAGGACCAGGCGGACAGTAACAAGTAAGTGAATCAAAATTAATTCATATACATTTTTAAAGTTTATAAGTTGAAATCTTGAATAAATTAAGTCAGTTATTAAATGAAATCAATTCAATTACTTGTTACCAATTGAAGAAGTTAATTTAAGTTAGAGCTATGTTTTTCTAAATGCAGTTAAAGAAATAGCTTATTGGCAATCAGAGTTATCAACACTGAATACAAAAGCCTCTTTTGCTACCCCCTGTAGCCATTTTGCCACTTGTGTTAATTACAAGTTCATGTCTTTAATGATTGTATAATTGTTAATTCTTTTGGGTTTGATAGTGCTAATTTTAAGCTTGAACAATCTATTATGATTATTTCATACAAATGTTTAATTTTACTTTATTCTTTTAGTGTGACTTTGACCATCTGCCTGTCCAGACTGAAGGGGAAAAGTAGCCTTCTGGATAAATCTGTCCTGTTGACAGAAATCTTTATTAATATCTACTGTCCTTTTCATAGCTTAATTTTAAAAAATGCTTCCAAAATGAACACCAGAATAGATCAAATGTGAGGCAAAGCTTTAAATAGACAACAGCACTAAATAAAAAGCTAAAAGTGTGTTAGTTTAAACTTTACTGACTGCAGCAGGATCATCTTACCTTAATAAAATCTTTCCCTCATTCTATTCTCTGGATTAGAAAATCTGAGCCCCTTTATAAAAACCTTAAGTGAAACATAACTGTAAACTTCTACATGGAAATGAACCATGGTCTAATAGTATATCCACAGAAAACTGGTTGGAAATTATGATTTGGAAAGCCTGGGGCGAGCAAAACCCAGGTCTTTATCTTTCTGTGATTCTTTGAGATGTGCATGTAAAAGAAAAAATACAATAAAAAAAAAAAAATTCTCAGCTTTCAAATATGCCACCATCAGGGGGCGGGACTTTCTTTATGAAATGATGGTGCTCTTAAAAGTGTTTGTATAATTCTTAAAGGAATTTTTTATTCAAATATTATTTCAATTACAAAATAAGGCCTTTTAAAATCATTTCCCGGTGCTAGTTTCTCCAAAGCAAAAGAAAGAACACTTCATATACATTGTTTACAATGTTATTTCTTCCTTTCACAGAGAGTTTTTTTTAAGATAACCTTATAAGGGTTTATTTTTTATCTGGTCTGACAGTACTGATCAATATAAACACTTAATATTCATTTAGCCTACAACATTTTGCCCTGAATCAAATTTTATGAAACTTTTAAAACTTGCAAAAAACGAATAAGGTTTAACCAGATTTTTGCCCAGTTTCTTTGAGAAAGTTTTGACACCTGACAAGGAGTTTCTGTCATTTCTGTCCATTTGCACAAGAGCCGAAAGAGTAGCAATGGTCTAAATAACTGAGGAATTACACATTTACAAGCAAACGTTCTGGTATATACGGAAGAGGATTAGGGCCACTAAAAAAAAAAAAAATTAACTGACTTTTTTTATTTTATTTCAGTATAGTATGGGAAAAAAAATCAGAATTCTTAATTTTTTCTCAGAATTCTTTTTTTTTTTCAGGATTCTGACTTTAATCTCAGAATTCAGTCAGAATTCTGAGATTAAAGTCAGAATTCTGAGATGAAAGTCAGAATTCTGACTTTTTTTTTCAGGATTCTGACTTTAATCTCAGAATTCTGACTTTTTCCCATACTATACTGAAATAAAATAAAAACAATCAGTTTTTTTTTAGTGGCCCTAATCCTCTTCCGTAAAAAATATATAAAATAAATGTAAATAACTGTATTGCTGATGCTTAAGAGTTTGTTATCCACTCTAGCCTTATGCAATGGGTTGTGACACTTATTCTCATTGATATTTGTTACAAAAATTTTGTAAAATTCAATAAAAAAAATCATCCACAGCTTAAAGTCAGGAGCATCGAAAAGTTGTTTTAACCAAAGCAGCTAACATTAGCGTCTCATTTTTGAATTTCAATGTATAAGTGAACCAATACTCAATTAAAAAAATATATCTATACATGAATAACTTAACATAATAAAAAAAGAAAATTAATAAATATATAGCGGTTTGCTAAGTTTTTTTTTTAAATATAAAATGATCATACTGTATATGAATATCCCATGTTGAAAGCTAATTAATGATCCTAAACATCTTGTAGCTTCTTAATTCAAGTTTTAGCAAGCTTCTGAATCAGATAAGATGAAATGAAAGGCTCTTGGAGCAAATGCATTGCTCTAAGTTTGCAGGAAAGGGGCTAAAATTTTGTGAAGCTTACCAAATATGCTTGAGAATCCATAGCAATGATGAGGCAATGCATTGAAGTTTCTCTTCATTTTGACAGCCTGCCCTTAGGTGGTAATGACATTTTGAGATGAGTCAATCTAGCGTGCTTCCATTTCCTGGTCTCCATGTGGGGAATCGCCCTGATTGGCCTCATGCTGCAAGAAAAACCTTTTGTTTGCTGATGCAGTTGATGGTGAAATCGATTGAAATTGATTCAGCTAATGCAAATTCTGAGCAGCTACAAACTTCTTTAGCAAGGAGGACCAGAATAGATGGAAGGTGAAGGATGGGGAATAGTGAGAAGGGGTTGTCTTCTTATAGTCAACATATCAAAATTGAAGACAGACCCAAAGGATATTTGCCTAGTCAACTTTGGATTCCTCCTGTCATTTACCTAATCCTGATGTTCACACTCCAGTGGTGTGGATTGAGGGACAAGAAGACGGGTGATGAGAGGATGAGAGACGGAGAGAGACCAGGATGGTGATGGCTGTCTGTGGACAGTCCCAGGAGTGCGGGGAGAGTTGTGGCTGGCTGGACCAGGCTGGCCGGAAGCTACCACATACCTGACAAGCCGCATCGGAGCCACTGACACATCTCTGAGTCTGAGCACTGACTCAAGCGGACACAGCAGGATGCAACGCAGTCAGAATCTCAAACACACTCAACACAGTCGTCCAGGCAGAGCCATTTGAATGACAGTAATCTGTTTTTTTACAAAATAAGAAGCAAATTCCTCATATATGGTGCCATACAAAAAGTGAACTTCATTTGATTTTGTCTCATACAATGTCGAATTGTAGTTTTATTTATTAGGATTGTAAATTATTTTTCTAGTATATAGCAGTACTATAAGCAAAGTATGCATTTATATTTAGCCCCCCTAACAGTGATATTAATAAATACAATTAGTTCAAACAAATACAGTCATACTTCACTAAATAAATGGTTTACAGTTAAGTAATTTAACCTTACAAGCGACAAAGCCACAGCTGTCAGAGAGCAGAGGTACAAGAACAAGCAGCATCTTGAAGATCACGTTACAGAGGAGGTAGGTCAGAAATAAAGCTGTGGAGAGGTTTACCCCGTCTAATCATAGAATTCTTTGCAGAAATTTTTACATCTAAACGCAACATTTTTATCCATCATTTAGAATTTAAAAGAATTGCTATTGGTCCTGCACTTATCAAATATGACATGTATGGATCTGAGTTAAGATTAAATAATAAACTTCCAAAAGAATCACCAGTAGTGGATGAATTTTAACTTGTTAGATTAGAGAAAATTTTTTATTTAGGCCTTCATTTAAAACAATACATATCCCTGCCAATTAATCAATATTTCATAGAGCCATGGACACACCATCCAACTGTAAAAAAAGAAAATAATTTAATCGGTTGGAGAAAAAGGCCGGACAGAGTTGATGGGAAGATGGAAGAAACTAAATACAAGGCAATAATTTAAGAAGGCCAGAGCAACAATAAAGCAGTTTAAAGCACAGTCATTATCCAGAATGGCCCAGTCAAACTCCAGACCTAAATCCAATTGGAGATCTGAGCCAACTGTTGTAAAAATGCTTTTTAAAGATGCTTTTAATCCAATTTAACTGGGCTAGGCTGACTATATACAGTAGACCTGCAAAGCTGGTAGAAACATAACCCAAAGGAACTGCAGTTTTTAAAGTGACCAAAGGTGGTTCTACAAAGCACAAATGTGGCTTTTTGAGTGAGTTCATGACATAAAATCCTAATAATATGCATTAAAATTGGTAGCTGCACAATGAAATATGAAGAGGTCCAAAGCCTTTTGGCAAGGTTATACAACTAAAAGCAATTGATGACATATCAAGTTGTTAGGAATATTTATTAGAAGAATAAAAGACTTGTTAAACCTGAAAATACATGTTGATCAACATAAAAGATGTCTTTACTTCTCTCTATATCACGGATAGTTTTTCCTACCCATAGCACAACATTTTTTGCACAACGTTTTATTTTATACCTCCTCTGGAGTAAAAGTACTTGAAACAGAGTTCCTTTTTTGTGATAATAAAAGAATCACTTTCATTTCTTAGTCACAAGATTAGGAGATTAGAATGGAAAGATTCAGGGCAGCTTATATAGATATTAATACAGTTACTCTTCTTTAGTGCAAGGTTAGAAAAGGGGAACTTCTGAGGGGATATAGGGATGGGACATCAAATAAAGACACATCCTATCAGATAGACACCAACTTGGTGTGATGCTCTGTTTTACTGTTATCATTGATATATGAGAATCCACCAGAAATGTCATCCATGGATCATTCGTCATTCTTTTTGACCCTGACAACGACTTCTAGACAATGAGCCTGGTGTTATGTCTGTACGATTCGTCTTCCTGACTTTGATCAAACTTTTTAAGTTTAATTCCCGTCATTTGGTGTAAGAATAAGTGATCTGTATCTATAATAACTCCAGGTGGAGGAAGTAGAAATGAGCCCTGAGGGGGGCGGGACTTTCTTTACAAAATGATGGTGCTCTTAAAATTGTTTGTATAATTGGAATTTAAAAGGAATTTTTGATTCAAAGGTTATTTCAATTACAAAATAAGGCCTTTTAAAATCATTTCCCGGCGCTAGTTTCTCCAAAGCAAAAGAAAGAACACTTCAAATACATTGTTTACAGTGTTATTTCTTCCTTTCACAGGGAGTTTATTTTAAGATAACCTTATAAGGGTTTATTTTTTATATTTCAATTCAATTCAATTCAGTTTATTTATATAGCGCCAAATTCACAACACATGTCATCTCAAGGCACTTTACAGTTCAACCAGATCATACAGTCAAATTGATACAAAGTTTTCTATCTAAGGAAAACCAGTTGATTGCATCGACTCATTGACTCAAATACAATCCCTCACACTAAGCATGCTTGTAGCGACAGCGGAGAGGAAAAACTCCCTTTTAACAGGAAGAAACCTCCAGCAGAACCAGGCTCAGTGTGAGCGGCCATCTGCCGCGGCCGACTGGGGTTCAAGGAGACAGAAGCAGAGATACAAAAAGCAGCTGTAAAAGGCGGCCCCGTCCAGGAAACACACAGCCAGGCAGACGAGCTCCAAGGCAGCTCCCATGCCAGAGGATGAAGAGAGCACATCCACCCAGCCACGGCCAGAGAAACAGGACCACACTGGAAAACAGGCCAATCTCCAACATCTACAAACAAGGGTGTTGATGGAAGCAGCACAGCTGATGTTTCTTTCCTGGATGACGTCACAGCCAAACAGGAACAGACGAGGCATGTATATGGTTTGACAGTACTGATCAATATAAGCACTTATTATTCATTAAGTCTACAACATTTTGCCCTGAATCAAATAAACTAAAGAAAAGATTTTATGAAACAAATATAAATAATTAAGTAGGCCTACTTCTTTTAAAACTTGCAAAAAACAAATAAGGTTTAACCAGATTTTTGCTCAGTTTCTTTGAGAAAGTTTTGACACCTAATTAGGAGTTTCTGTCATTTCTGTCCATTCGCACAAGAGCCAAAAGAATAGCAATGACCTAAATAACTGAGAAATTACACATTTACAAGCAAAAGTTCTGGTACAGAAGGTAAAATAAATGTCAATAACTGTATTGCTGATGCTTAAGAGTTTGTTATCCACTCTAGTCTTATGCAATGGGTTGTGATGCTTTCATTGATATTTGTTACAAAATTTTTGTAAAATTCAATTAAAAAAATTATCCACGGCTTATCTATATGTTTGAGAGAAGCTTTACCTAATTTATGGTGTTAGACTTCACTCTTTACAGCTTCAATTGCTACAATTCCAGCCTGTGGTGTTTCCACTACAGATGTGTTATCAAGATATAGGAGATTATTGACATTAAAACTCAGTCAGCAAAGTCATTCATGGCAGTAAACTGCCTGCATGTGTGTGGCGTTAAAGCGTGTGAAACAAAGGTGTCGCAGTTATAATCATAACAAGTGAAGCAAAGACGTTTCTACTATCACAGTGACAGCTGTGTCTTTCCAAAGCTGCTGCCATAACCAGAGCTATAGCCCCGTTCTTTCACTTGCTTGTTTACCAGCATCTGTAGTTTGTTTTTCTATATTTAAACCTACATCACCATACACCATATTACTTTATAACTTAGACCAACTTTATTGTCATTTTATACAGACAGGGTGCATACAAAATGAAATGTCATTCAGTACAGCTCTGAAGACATTTCTATTTCAATTAAAGAGCAGCAGTGATAAAATGTAAACACGGTGATCAGATGTAAACATAAGACTGGTAGATGATTTACAGTCAATATTCAGTGTTTTCTTTATTCAACATTCAGCAGTTTGGTGGCGGTAGGGAAGAAGCTGTTTTGGAATCTGCTGGACCTGCGTTGGATGCTTTGCGGCAGGGAAAACAGTCCATGGTGGGGGTGTGAGGGGTCATTGATGATGTTACGGGCTCGGGACACGCAGCACTGGGATGAAATGTCTTTTCTGGAGAAATCCTCCTTCTCACATAAAAAGCCTTAAATGGCCAAGCTCCATCTGATATCAGAGATCTGATTGTTCCTTATGTTCCTAACAGAGCACTTCGCTCTCAATCTGCAGGTTTACTAGTGGTTCCTAGAATTTCTAAAAGTAGAATGGGAGGCAGATCTTTTAGTTATCAGGCTCCTCTCCTGTGGAACCAACTACCAGTTTTAGTCCGTGAGGCAGACACCCTGTCTACTTTTAAGGCTAGGCTTAAAACTTTCCTTTTTGATAAAGCTTATAGTTAGGGTGGCTCAGGTTATCCTGAGCTATCTCTATAGTTATGCTGCTATAGCCTTAGACTGCTGGAGGACATAGGGACCCCTTTTTCATCATTCTGCTTCATTCTATCTCTATTCTCCCACTCTGCAGAATCTGTTAGTTCAATCTCTAACGTTCTGCTCTCTCTGCTTTTTCTCATAGTAGCTTCATCTGATCTGTTCCTGTTTGGCTGTGACTCCATCCTGGAGAGAAATATCAGCTGTGCTGCTGCCATCAACACCTTTGTTTCTAGATGTTGGAGCTTGGCCTGTTTTCCAGTGTAGTCCTGTTTCTCTGACTGTGACTAACTGGATGTGCTCTCTTCATCCTCTGACATGGGAGCTGGCTCGGAGCTCGTCTGCCTGGCTGTGTGTTTCCTGGGCGGGTCGCCTGTTGCAGCTGCTTTTTCTATGTCTGCTTCTGTTTCCTAAAACCGCAGTGGGCCTCAGCAGATGGCCGCTCACACTGAGCCTGGTTCTGCTGGAGGTTCCTTCCTGTTAAAAGGGAGTTTTTCCTCTCCACTGTCGCTACAAGCATGCTTAGTGTGAGGGATTGCTGAAGAGTCAATGAGTCGATGCAATCAGCTGGTTTTCCTTAGATAGAAAACTTTGAATTAATCTGACTGGATGATCTGGTGCCTTCAGATGACATGTGTTGTGAATTGGCGCTATAGAAATAAACTGAATTGAATTAGAAGAGGAGCCCCGATAGTCTTCTCTGCAGTTCTCACTACTCTCCTTACCTTCTTCCGGTCTGTGACGCTGCAGCCTGCACACCGCAGTGAGACAGCTAGTAAGAATGCTCTTATATGGTGGCAGGTATAATGACATATTATAGTGTGCTAAAATACAAAAATACAATTGAAAAAGCAAGAAACAATCGCCTTTAAATGACAAAAGTATGGGTGTGTTATACTTGTTGATATATTAAATATATATATTAAATATATATTCAGGGAATATGCAAACTGCTATAATATTACCTACAGTGTAACACCTCTTTGTGTCCATGTCTGAGTGACCACATCACCCACCTTATGACAGTTACTAATAGATTTTTTCTGAGCAGAAGTGTAGTAAAAGGTTTTTAATATAAATATATAGGTTGAAAAACTGATCAATACTGCATAAAGCAGCTGCATACTTGGTAAACAATGTGTTTGAAATAGCAAGGCCAAATGTATTTGATAATCAGAAAGTACATTAGAAAATATTTACGGTGCTGCAATTTTTCATTTTTCATGTTACAGACTCATTCCAAGTTTTATTAAATTATCTCTTTCTGCAGGAAAGTGCCTTGAGATGACATTTGTTGTGAATTGGCGCCATATGAATAAACTGAATTGAAGTGAATAGATTTCTACTCACAACAACCTATTACAACATTGTGAAAAAAAAGTTTATTTTACAAATTTACAAATTTATTACAAATAGAAATGAAATTTCTATTAAATGACATTTGCATAAGCATCTAGAACCTCCACCATGAAGCTTTAAATTAAGTTGAGGTGCATACTGTGGTCACTGATCAACTTTAAGATGTTTTTGTAGCTTGAGTCCATCTGTGTAGAATGCAGTTAACTGGACTTCATTACAACACACAGCATAGTATAGCAGACCTTGTATAGACAGCACACAGCTGTCTATACAAGTCCCTTGATGTCCCTTATTTTAAAATGCATTTCAAAGAGCAGACACTAGTATAATCATAAATTAATAGTCTGTAGATGACTAAGACATGATTATTTTGAGGCAAAAATATGGGAAAGAATACAGAAACATCATGCTGCTTTGAAGGTCCCATTGAGCACAGTGGCATTACTTTATCTGCAACTGAAAGTGTATGGAGCCCCCTTGAGGCAGTGCGGTGACAAAGGATCCTATTATAATTTTTTCTGAGGTCCATCCTTCCTCTGTGGAGAAAGTAGAACATTCCAGGGACAACCATGAATGCAAGATCCAGCAATAAGGCCTGTAATGTAGAGAAAGGAAAGCCACACCTGTCAGGACTCCAAACTTTGGACCCAGAATTTAGGCAGACAGACTGAAATGATTTATTATAGTGTTTATTTACAGCTTGGTGAATCTGCAGCTATGACAAAAATACCAGAATCTCTGTAAAGGGGAAATCTCAGGTTAGTGACCACGCAACTCTGATGGAGGAAGATTACAAGCATGTGAGTCACTGACCTGGTTATAAAGTTCAGTCTGAGCCCACAGAAAGGAGTGGAATCAAGCCAGATGATATTCCACAGCGGATGCCGCCCAGAGGCAAGGAGCCGAAGCCAAGAAGGCTGCTGAGGCCAGAAGATCGAAGATCCGAAGAGGTACCGAATGGAAATCCATGTCGGGGTCAGGAGACAGATCCAGGGTCGTAAGCGGGCAGAATCCAGCAGGAGTCCAAAGACAGGTTAGGCAAAAAGATCAGAAAAGAGGCAGGCAGGCGCCGAGGCCCAAGGTCAGAAACTAGTCAGGATAAGGCAATCAGAAAAACAAACTGGGTACGCTAGAGAACTCTCACCTACGACTCAAATAATCTGGCACTGGCGACTGGGAGCAAGCAGTTAAATAGAAGCAGGTGGACGAACATTAATGAGAAACTGGGTAGAGCTAGGCAGGTGAATGGAATGAACCATTAGTCTAGCCATTTGTGCCAGGATCATCACAACACCTTAATAAAGAGATTTCCTTAGATTATCGGAACTCATCTAGAATTTGTGGAGATGATTTTATAAAGAACTATTGTTCATGAAATTAAGAAACATTATGGATAAACCTCATCTTCCTCTATGGAAGCTCATTGGTAGAAATCCCTTATGACAGAAAGAAGGCCACGATTCACACCATTTTATCATCCGGAGGGGGAAACATTTAATTACAAAACCGAATTCATACAGCTGTCTTAAATACTTCATACATTTAGCACTGTATCGTCACATTCAGTTATTATTCCCCCACCTTCAGTCCATTCTAGGCGGCATTTATAGTTTCCACATCGCACTGTGTGGATGCACGTGCACGACCTGATTGCGTGAGTCAGCCAGTAAGAACCCTGTTTTTGCCAAGATTCGTACGTGACTTCCAGTATGTAGACTCCCTGTCTACATGCTGCATTCTCTGTGTTGCTAAGTGAGCATAAGGTCAGAAACAAGACTACATAACGCAGTACAACTGCTTCTATATTTGGCAAGCCAGCCAGATATTTACATTCTGCACCTCTTTATCGAGCTCTACTTCAGCAACAGTCTTCAACATGTCTTCAGTCAGCTTCTCCAGAACCTCTGTATAGACAGCAACACGAGATCCTACCTGCCTACAACCATCAAAAACTATGACAACTTGTAGAAGAAATTCCAATATGAAATACAACATTAAATCTCCATTTGGAATAGTGGTTTATTTATGTATTTATTTATTTTTTATATAAATTGCTTTATTATAATTATGCAGGGAGTTTTACAGATTATATGGACAGTGATTTATTTTTAAATTCAACTACAGAAACAACTTAAAGACAAGATAAGGGAAAATCTAGGAGCCCCCAAGTCCACCACCAATCACACCGTGAAGTTTTCAGACGACACCACGGTGGTGAGCCTCATCAGAGACTTCAACGACCTGGACTATAGAGAGGAGGTGGAGCAGCTGGTGGTGCAAAGATAACAGCCTGATCCTGAACGTGGAAAAGACGAAGGAGTTCATCGTTGACTTGAGGAAGAACCGACCTAACCACGCCCCACTGCTCATCAACAGCTCAGCTGTAGAGGTGGTCAGCAGGACCCAATTCCTGGGGGTGCACATCACAGACACCCTCACGTGGACTGGAAACACCATCTTACTAGTCCAAAGGGCACAAAAGTGTTTGTACTTCCTGAGGAGGATGAGGAGAGCCCACCCATCCTCACCACCTTCTCCAGGAACACCATAGAGAGCGTTCTGAGCAGCTGTCTCACTGTGTGGTGTGGAGGCTGCAGCGCCTCGACTGGAAGAAGGTGAGAACAGCAGAGAGGATCATGGGGGCTCCTCTTCCCTCCATTAAAGACATTTCATCCCAGCGCTGCGTGTCACGAGCCCGCGACATCATCATTGACCACCCACCCCCCCACCATGGACTGTTCTCCCTGCTGCCCTCTGGGAAGAGGCTTCACAGCATTCAATGCAGGACCAGCAGGTTCTGCAGCAGCTTCTTCCCCACCGCCATCACACTGATGAATTTTGTATATTTTGGGGTTAAAATAGGAGCTAAATGTTGGAAAATGTAAATCATATACCAGTCTTATGTTTACCTTTGATCACCATGTTTACATTTTATCACTGCTGCACTTTAAAAATGGAAATATCTTGAGAGCTGTACTGAGCGGAATTTCTTTTTGTATACACACTGTGTGTCCAAAAATCTAAGTCTGAGCCATACAGGAGAAAGCTGTAGAGCAACCTCCAGCAGAACAAGATAAAAGCTGTGTGGTCAGGGAGGAAGAAGATACCAGCTTTCACAAGAGGATAGATAACAATGAAGCCGACAGGCAGACAACGAGGAGCACGCTCAGAAATAGAGTTTGACACTGAGGGACGATGCAGATGATCCAGTAAAGACAAACAGGCTAATGAAACCTTAAAAGGAGAAGAACACAGGTTCAGGTAATGAGGAAAACACAAGAAGCAGTACTTACTAATTAAGTGAAGGCCTTGGCTAAGGGAGGAATGTTTAAACAGTGGTAAACAGTAAAAAGGGAGAACATAAGAGAACCTCCCCGATTTTATGAAAATAATTACTAGCTAGAGCAAAGATAAAACCTCTTCGAACTCTTGGGAATAAGCAAATGAAATAGACTAGAAAGCAACTGGCAAAAAGGACAAACTAATATGGTTAATGGCAAAACCTAAAAACAAAAGTCTTAAAGTAAACATAAAAGAGAAATAGCATAGAAAAGTACATCAAAAGACATCAACAGCCCCAAACCATGATGACTGTCAGGTTTCATCAATGATGATTATAAAATTGTGTGCTTATGAAACATTTTTGCAGTCAGGAGACCATCCTGCCTTGTCATTCTCATGGAGCATCTTGTCTTTATGAACTGATCAATTGTTGTGTCAGAACAAATACTGTTTTGTAATCATGTGCTATGCTCTATTAATAAAAGACGGCTGCAGGAGGGGATTCAGAGAAGGAGGAAAGCTTGAAGTTGGGTTGGGCTTCTCCTTCCACTCCTGCAGTACTGTAGCTGCTAAAACCTCTTTCGGTGTGCAGAGTCAATTTCTATTTATTTGCAAAGTTATTCTTCCTGAATCCAACAATGACACTATCAACACCTCCTGCCTTTTGCTAAGCACTGTGGCATTGATGTGGAACTTGCCTTCATACACCTGCTGATACAAACCCACTGTCATTCACAATAGACAGACTTTGAGGATTATCTTCATTATATTCTCAAGTACATTGAACATAATTAAGCCTGATTTTTCTTGTGAAATCTCCCAGAAGCCTCAGATGGAGGCCACAATGATTGCGCATGTAACCCAGGCGTAAAAAAACTGGTTTAACTAATAGATTCGATTTAAGTTAAATTATTTCTACATAAAAATTATTATTATTTTGTTCAAATTTTCATTTATTCCTGTAAGTTGATTTTTTGTTTCATTATTAGTTTTTCATGTTTATATTAAGAAAATCGTTTGAAAATGTCATGTAACGTCACTCAGCTTAACCAAGCAGAGTTGATGGACAGATGTAGCAGCCAATGAAATGTCACATTCAGCCACTGTGTCTGCGCGCTACCTACTTACTTCCTTTTTTTTCCGTCTGGAGCTGAGCAAATAGACACCACACAAGAGTTCTATAACAAAGCGTAATGAGTACAGGAGTTAAATAAAACATTCAGGAACTTAGGAGGAGTCCAGGGCTAATTTGGACTAGAGAAGACAAGTGCTGAAATGGCAGCGGACAAACCTTTTGACCGCGCTGGGATTGAGCTGTGACATCACACTGTTGCAGTGTATATGCAAATCGGTCAGGTCTTTTGATGTATGGTCAAGATCCGTGGAGAAGAATCTGTAAGATGGCGAGCCAACCCAATTGAGCCGTGGAACCAGAGTCTACACACACTTGCAGCGAGCAGATGGACTATCTGCTGTGGTAAGACTGTATCAAGCAACCTGCATGGATACTTATTGAACTCAGAGACAGGATTAAGGAGTGCACTCCATTAGACAGACTCACTCACCATTAAAAGGGAACAAAACCCTGGGGTAAACAAAGACATTGGGGATTTAAAAGGTGCCTTTTTGTTTATATTTTTTTCTTTGGTATGCCAATATCTGTAATTACCTTTTTTTGTCGACAAGTTCTACTAAACTACAGTTCATATTTGAAACCCTTTCGTGTTTGTGCTTTTATTGTGGCTGCGTTAATTCAGTCGAGCTCTGTTCGGACCTAGTTTAATAATACATTTGATAACTCATAGGTGGGTTACACGCAGATCAAAAACTACTTGACAAACAGACTAGTTTGTGAGATTAAGACCTAGTTCACACTGCAACCCTTAATGCTCAATTCCAATTTGTTTTTTATTTTAATTCAATTGTTTTGCATGGTTGGTCACATTTCCCAATATGTACAACTCCAGTGGGAATTGCATTTATACATCTTACTGTACTTTAAAGAGCTGGTTTTCCTCCCGGAGCAGTGTGTCGCAGTGAGCTTCTCACGGGTATTTTTGATTAATGCCCAATATTTAAGCGTGGTATGTGCTATTTTATTCCTCGCCACAACACAAGAGGGTCAATCAGGAACTAGCTGTGGGTCTAGATATGGCCGCAGCGGTGAGGAAGTGGGGGCAAGTTTTTGCGACAACGGAGGGACATGAGGGCGAAAAAGAGCGGGGATCCCGGTCCAAAAAGGGTCCAAGCGTTCTCGCTCACCTCGCTCTTCTAGCTGGTCCATCTTCACGAGTTGTTTTCCGAAATGGTGGTCATACAATCAAAACAAGCCGGCAAGGTACCAAACAGGAAATATGTATAGTGTAGAGCGGATGTAGATTTGACCAATCAGAGGCCTCCTGTCTGCGGTCACCTACATTTTGGAGAGGTGCAGCAGAGTGTCTGCAGAGGGGGGTGGAGCCACATTTGCATTAACTGCGACACAACCTGGTTTCTGAGTATAAATCAGACTTAGGTGTCCCGTATGGGCAGTAGATTCACCATTTACGTCGTAAGTAGCGAGCGGGCTCTGTGTTTAAAGAAGTAAACCTAGATGGCAGTGCTACTTGCAATTTTTTTTGGATTTATTTTCCAACCAGAGCCTTGGCATTAACAATGCAATCTTTTCAAGAAGGTTGAAACAAAATTCCGCCCTGCTTATTATCATCTTCCATGATCGTTGTTTTTCTTCCGGCTTCTGCATAGCAAGAGGCACAATAGTAACCTTTATCATGTATTAATCAATCAATTATGGAGCCTTAAATGGCCAAGCTCCATCTGATATCAGAGATCTGATTGTTCCTTATGTTCCTAACAGAGCACTTCGCTCTCAATCTGCAGGTTTACTAGTGGATCCTAGAATTTCTAAAAGTAGAATGGGAGGCAGATCTTTAGTTATCAGGCTCCTCTCCTGTGGAACCAACAACCAGTTTTAGTCCGTGAGGCAGACACCCTGTCTACTTTTAGGCTAGGCTTAAAACTTTCCTTTTTGATAAAGCTTCTAGTTAGAGTGGCTCAGGTTATCCTGATCTATCTCTATAGTTCTGCTGCTATAGGCTTAGACTGCTGGAGGACATAGTAACCCCTTTTTCATCATTCTGCTTCATTCTCTCTCTATTCTCCCACTCTGCAGAATCTGTTAGTTCAATCTCTAACCTTCTGCTCTCTCTGCTTTTCCTAAGAGTAGCTTTGCCTCGTCTGTTCCTGTTTGGCTGTGACTCCATCCTGGAGAGAAACATCAGCTGTGCTGCTGCCATCAACACCTTTGTTTATAGATGCTGGAGATCGGCCTGTTTTCCAGTGTGCTCCTGTTTTTCTGACCGTGACTGGCTGGATGTGCTCTCTTCATCCTTTGACATGGGAGCTGGCTCGGAGCTCGTCTGCCTGGCTGTGTGTTTCCTGGACGGGGCCGCCTTTTACAGCTGCTTTTTGTATCTCTGCTTCTGTCTCCTTGAACCCCAGTCGGCCTCAGCAGATGGCCGCTCACACTGAGCCTGGTTCTGCTGGAGGTTTCTTCCTGTTAAAAGGGAGTTTTTCCTCTCCACTGTCTCTACAAGCATGCTTAGTGTGAGGGGTTGTATTTGAGTCAATGAGTCAATGCAATCAACTGGTTTTCCTTAGATAGAAAACTTTGTATCAATCTGACTGTATAATCTGGTTGAACTGTAAAGTGCCTCGAGATGACTTGTGTTGTGACTTTGGCGCTATATAAATAAACTAAATTGACTTGAATTGAATTAATGTACAGGTCGTTCAGAAACAGGTTGCATTTAAAAAGATCTGTGTGTAGACTGTCATTAAAAGATCAGATACAGGTCAGATATTGGCAAAAATAAGTTGGATATGGGTCACTTTGGGCTGCAGCGTAAACATAGACTAAACCAGGTAGTAAGCAAAACAGGAGCACCACAGGGGGTTGTACTCTCAAAATTCCTTTTTACGCTATAAACCCCTGATTCCAGTAAGACACAGTCTGCTGTTATTAAGTTATGAGACCTCCACTGTATTTTTTTTATTATTATTGTTTTCAGAACTTAAAACCACCCCAAAACAGTTCAACACAACAGCAACTACCTCTCACTGAGCTATACTGTACATATGACATGGGCTAGACAATAAAGTGAGTGTCTTTACCGTGTAAAGAGATTTGTTTAAATCTAATAAACACAAGTTCATCAAACTTATATTTATCTGTTTCTATCTGAATGTTCTTCACTCTCTGCATTCAGCTGGGCTTCCTTTTTTTGTGTAACAGCATAATGAAACAACTTCTTAGGTATTTCAGCTCTTTTTTTCTGGAAGATTGTCTTTAATTACCTTTCATAATACAGATACTACTGTATTTGTGTTTAAATGTCGAAAAAAAAATGTCCATTTCCCTATTTTCCTCCCATTTTTTATGAAACAGGGAAACTAATAAAGCAAACATACTGCAGGTAAAAGGCTGTAGGAGAGAAGTAGTATGCATTACCTGAATAAAAAGTTGCCCAATAAAACGCAATGAGATAATAATGAACATTTAGAGGCTGAAATGTGATTACACAGTTTTAAATGCTTTTTTCATACACTATAAAAAATTTATCAGTTCAGAAGTGCACAGACATATTGTCCTTTTTTCACAGCCCAGTTGTAACTGGGTGTTCTTTAAGAACAGATAGATAAAATAATTATCTGCCCAACTCACCACTGGATGATTATTCTAAAGAGAAAGATAGAGATGGGCCTAGGCCCAATTACTAGGAAAATCCCTCAGGCCGTCATATTATGAAAACAACTAAGTCAAAATCTGGAATGTACGTAAAACATGTTAGATTAGAATTTTTTTTTTCCAGAAATGTTTTAAGACATTTCAATCATCTTTTTTTTTGGCTTTCTTAAGCAATCCCTCTTTGTGTGGGCATCTGTGGAAACAAACTGGTGTACTTTTTGCTAAGTCACATTATTGGAGACATCACAAACAGTAGGACTTTCTAAATTAGAAGTGGAAACTAATTGTTTGGAGCTAAAAGCGTATCATAAAAGTGCAGAACTGCCATCTATCTAAGACTCTGAACTGAGGACCCAGATTTCGAAGACAGACAAATGAGGCAAACAAATCCAGAACAGGCATGCTCAAAGGTCCAGAAGCAGAACACAGGTGACACAGATGAACAGTGATAATAAACTGGGCAGAGCTGGTCAGGTGAATGGAATGAACTATTAAGATAGTCATCAGTCCCAAGATAATGTCACTATCTATCTATCTCTCTATCTCTCTATCTATCTATCTATCTATCTATCTATCTATCTATCTATCTATCTATCTATCTATCTATCTATCTATCTATCTATCTATCTATCTATCTATCTATCTATCTATCTATCTATCTATCTATCTATCTATCTATCTATCTATCTATCTATCTATCTATCTATCTATCTATCTATCTAGCTATCTATCTATCTATCTACTTTATTAAACATAATAGAGCATTTTGAACTGCAGATGCATGTAAAGTGTCTTTGAGATGAAGTTGGATGTTGAGATTTTAGAAATAAAAATACTCCATGAACTGCGGGTTAATATAACAGCCTTTCCTGTTCTATGCTGTATACGGCCGCCATATTGGACTAAGGTCCATCAATTTAGGTCGTTTTTTGACAAGGAGAAAAAGTAAGGAAACTTAGGATTTATAAATAACTACGAGAATTGTGATAAGGCTCGACCGAGAATATTTAAATAGCAATATTGAAAATAAAAGGAAAGCAGAATCTCCCCTAACATCTTTTCTTGTCTTAAAATCCTAAGAAAATCACTTCTGTTGGCCTCTTCTTCTGTTGATATATATTTTTTTATTACATAAAAAGTCGGGTTCAACCAGCAGAGTACAAATAGCTCCAACTCACTTTGCTGCACTTCTCTTCCACCTGGGTTCCCTTCAATCTCTGGAAACATCTTTTCAGGTATCAGTATGTGCTGTGAGATTAATTTGGGCCTGGAATTGCAAACATCACCACTATATTGAATCTAACCAAGCCAGACTTCTGCAAAAACGACACTTGGAGTGAGAAAACTTGGACATTCTAGCGGTGCAATAAGTTTGGGGCATGAACCTGACACAGGTAAAGGCGATTATACCTGGTCAACATGTAATTTGGTCAAAAGCTTAGATTGGTTTTAAATTAAACATCAAATAAAATTTGTACAATCCTTGCAAAAAAGTGCTGTTAAAAACCTCATAGACAGACTGTTTTAACTTTACCTCCTATATCTCATGACCTGGATAATTGAGAATATTCACAGTCATTATTTCCCTCCCATTGATTTTCTTCTGGGGCCTGACTTTACTACCACCACCCACTTCCTCCGCCACCTACCTCAAAGGATCATCTTTTCTCTGTAGCATTTCTAAATAAAGATAATGTTATGAAGAAAAGGTCAACACTCTTAATTACATGCTGCTCAAGACAGCATGTCCTGCAAACTTGAACATATTGTCCATAAAGTCTCTCCTTACAAAACTGACAAGTTTAATCTTTAATGATGTCATTGCTGCTCGTTGAAGCATGCTCTGGTAAACTGTATGATTATTTCTAAGGGTCCTGTAACACCTTGCCTGATGTCTCAGAATATCCTAAAATGCTGGCAAATGTATGGAGGAAAAAAAGTGCCAAAATTAAATAAATAAATACAGCATTAAATAAATAATTAAATGTGTCAATAATTAATTAAATGTGGAATTAAATAAATAAATGTGTAAATTAAATAAATAAATGGGTGGTAAATAAATGGTTAACGCGAATCGAGTCTCTGTAAATTATTTGCTTCACCTTAATGTGCAGGGTGACCAATCAGGTGTTAGATAACCGCCCCCTAACTTTAATGGGTGAGTTTGACAGATTATTTTAATGGTTTCGATGCACTGCGACACAGGACCATGAAATAATTAAATGCACACTGAAATAATTATATTTTTTAAATAAAATGATTATATTTTATTAAATTAATGACACATTTATATATTTAACTCTTTATTTCTTTAATGAATTACACATTTAATAAATTGTTTATCGCTGTATTTATTTATTTAATTGTGACACTTTATATTAGTGACGTGGTTTTAATTAATGAATGACACATTTATTTATTTAATCCACATTTAATTAATTATTAACACATTTAATTATTTATTTAATGGTGTATTTATTTATTTAATTTTGGCACTTTTTATCCTCCATAAAAATGCTGAACTTTCTGTGTTTTATGGACGTATGCATAGAGTATATATAACGAGTCCAGAACTTATGTCCAATGACAGCCTCACTTATGTATAAAACACGCCGGCGTAATGCCTATGAAATTATGCATAAACATCATTTCATGCATGAAAAGATTTCTTTGTTAACCCCCCCCTAACAAAAAAAAGAATAAATAAAATGAAAAAAGAAAAAGACAGAAAATAGGTTTGCAGTTGCATTTTATGGAGAAAATGTGTTCATGCCTGCACGAGGTCACGCATGGAGGATCCATCACACTCACCTTCTGGCTCACCCTATGATGGGGATGAAGTCCGGAGGAGAAGTTACTCACATGTTTTGGATAAGCTAGACTTATGAGAAACTTACACTTAACGTATGTCAACAATCAGATAACTTACCTGTAACTTATGGCCCATGTATGGCATACGCTTGCATTCGTCGGGAAATTTTAAACAAGCTCAAAACTTCTCGACGTACTCACCATATGTCAATATGTGCTAGCGTGCCTCAGCGTACTTCAGTATGCTGATAAATATACAAAACGTACCTATAACTTATATGGGTATAATATATAAGAGCAGGCATACGCTAATATAATTTGTCAAGGTGTGACTTGGGCTTCAGCTACAGGAAAATATTTTCCACAGGTGGGAAAAGTATGAGGCCCTCTAAGCCCACCTCTTAAGGAAAGATTACATGCTGGTGAAGATTCTCAGTCATCCGGGTCAAAGTTAAAACTTAAAAAAACTTTAAAACAAACAATTCACTGGACTTTGTTTGCAAGTTTAGACATTTCGTGTCCCATTCAGGAAGCTTTTTTAATTCAAAAGTGTGCACAGAGTGTCATTTTGATCCTGCCCTTTTGGGTTTTGCTCATTTAAAACAACATCTCTAATAGGCAGACACTTTCTAATGATAAACTATATTATTATGATTGCAAATTCTGTCAAGAAGGAAGGAAAAAAAAAGAGGTTCCTCTTAAAATTTCGAAGATGAGTGAAATGGGTAATCTGAAGACTTAGTTACTATTGAACACGGAGGCTTGTTGTCTACAATCACTTCTAGCCACCCAGCAACTGCTGAAAAAATAAATAAATAAAACACCTATCAAATTCCTAATGAGTACCAAGATGATTACCATAGTGAAAAGAGCAAAATCACTACCTTCGCTTTGATGAGATATTTACAAAAGTCTTGATTGTCATCATTTTGAAGAAGATTGAATCTCTTTTTCCAAATGTCAGATTGCATTAAAATCCTCTTGTAGTTGTTTTCTGTGGTTGTCTCAGCTGATGACAGCTGAAGCTGGCAGCTCAAGAAGAACAGGCCAACATTTTAGGAGCCTGGTGTGGAATCTATGCGTTTTAACTGATTGAAAGGTAAAATAGTATCTAAAAGACCTTTTTCTTTGTGCGCTAACAGAATATGTGAGTGAATCCTGAAATCTGGATATATTTTTAGTGCACTTACCAGGAGCTGAGTGCGCTGGCTGATATTATTTGTTTGCTCTTGGAGTGATCTCAGGGTGCTCTGCTGCGGCGCAGGGAAGGAGCTAGATGGACGTTGAGGGTTGCTTGGCTTTGGCCTACTGTAGTGGCTGATCTTTTTGGGATCAATAGCAGCTAATTACAGCCCACATTGATCCAGAGGGCGCACTAATTTAGAGCCGAGCCCAAGCCCTTTCCATACGGAGCCAGTGAAGCAAGTCCAATCCCAGCCCTCTGGCCTCACAAACATCTCACTCAGCACTCAGTGGCTCATTATCTCTGAGGAGCAAGTGGTGGAGCATTTGTCTGTCTCCTGGGATCAGTTTCCGCCCAGAAAAAATAGATATCTGTCTGGGTTTGTTCCAGGTTATTACTTGTCAACGTTAGATTTTATCATTTTCTTTTTCAGTACACTTAAATGATTTGAAAACATCAGGGATTTCAGATCAATTCTACCTTTGAGAAAGTTATTAGCAACATATAAAATAGTGCTGTCTGAGAAGTGGTTATGTATGTTTTTTCAGGGCAGGGAACCGGAATACATTTGGAAAATATACGTCCATCCAGATCCGAGCGCAAAGCGTTGAAATATACCCACCAACCCAGTAGGTGGCAGTATCATAGAAATTCACTATGTCAAAATACAAATGATGAACAGAAAGTAGAAATTGTACCTTTATTTTACAGTACATCAATAACCGTGTAACAACATGGTAATAACATAGCAAGTTACACTATATTACTATGTAAGAAAGAGTTCAGTTTTATAATGCTTTATTTACCTGATTTTAAGTTCCAATTTATTAGTGGTGGCCAATAATAGCATTTATTTTGCGGTAACCTAATAGTAATCATCCACCAAAAGTCTCCATTGTTACATAGTCACAAATCATTGTAATGATTACAATAAGGTTATTATTTTTGAAATGATACACCTTAATATTGGGGTAATTATCCCCAAATTGTTACCAAATACTATAGTATGACTTGCTGTGTTACATGATTATTGACATTCTGTAAAAGAAAGCGTTACTGAATTACCTGACTTTTATCCCCCTTTATCTCAGTAATTAACATTATGTGTTGGTTGGGTTAAAATTATGTTAAATAAAAGAATCAAGAGTGGTTTTATTAGGTTTCAGCACCATAAAACCACAAAAAATAAAATACATTTATTGTCAAAATGCTCCTTAGCAGTACATATTGCTTTACAAAGCTATTATGGGGTGAGTTTATGCAAAATGCTTGAAAACCTAATTATGTGCTTCAAATTCAAAAACTTGAGGCAAAGACAATCGGCTATAAAAATTTATAGTTCAACAATTTTAGCAATACAGCAATTAGCATCCTTCACTGCGGATGTGATTTCAGTGCAAAGTTCCAAAAACTGTAAGCACTGTTGCATGTTTCCATTGTTGTAACAGTGGTGACATATCTGTGAAGATTCTCAGTCATCCATGGTCAAGCTTGAAAGGTTTACTCTAACCAACTGGCTGTGATGTTTTCTAGCACAGTGTTTTTCAACCCTGGTCCTCAAAACACACTGCCCTGTATGTTTTAAATGTCTCCCAACTTTCACACACCTGTTATCAATCGATAGCAGATTATCAGGCTTTGCTGAACTGCAATCATCTGAATCAGGTGTGCTGAAACTCAGAAACATCCAAAACATGCAGAGCAGTGTGTTTTGAGGACCAGGGTTGAAAAACACTGCTCTAGAAGATGTTTCTCCTCTCATCCTAGAGGCTTCTTCAGTTCTAACTAGTGTTGGGGAGCACTGAGATTAATGTACTGTAGGTGGAACAAAGGAAAAACAAAAAGTGGCTCTGATCCCTCCCACTGGATTGGCCATGGAGGTCACCTGGAGAGGTTACTGGTTGTTAGGTGGTTCCGGTGGGTCTTAACTCCCTCGTCAAAGTGGTTTCTAGAAAACTTCTAGAAATTGGTTTCTTGTCCTCTAGAAAACTTCATGTCTTGTTGCCTAAACGGAACCCTTCAAGCTTTAACATTGGTCTTTCTTTACCAAAATTACCAAAGAGGAGCAGCTATAGTAACTGATCAGTGCCGAGCTTGGATCAGTTAAACGTACAGAACTCGGTCCCTTACGACCATTTACACACCACGCTAGCACGGTTCCTCACCTCCTAGTGACAATCTACGGTACTCAGGAAGTTTGCAGAGAGTCAGGCGAAGAAAGTAGCCTTTGGTAAATTTATTTGACAAAGTCAGCTTTTGGGAAGTGGATGCGACAAACGTTAGTCAAATCAGGGCTTACAGACACAGGAAACAACAACCGTCGTTAAGGTTCATCACACTGCTAAGCAGAATCATCACTGGAAATCGTGTGGCATAGTAGAGAAGGTAGGAGTTTTATGAATGTCTGAAATTCATGCGCTCTTTGTTTTCAGAGAACCAAGCCACAACAGAACCATGTCGAGCCTTACTCATTAACTACTACCAGTTTAGCGCAGTTTTGTCTGGCACGGTGCGGTTCAGTTGTGTCATTTAAATTTATTTTAAATGACACAACTTGCTTTGATTGTGTTTTATTTTCCTGTATTTTAATCATGTAAAGCATGTTGCATTGTCTTCGTACTGAATTGTGCTATACAAATAAATTTGCCTTGCCTTGCCTTGGCTAAACAGTTATCTAGATTACCGTGCTCAGACCGATCTGCGCACGGTTTCAATAGGGTAGTGTAAACGGGGCTAATTTCTTAATGGGGTCGCAAAATAAAGGAATGAAACAGAAAAAATGCTCATCATTTAATCTATTAAGCAATCTACAGAACTAATGAGAAACTTGACCCCTGAAACTATGATCTTACCTCAATATTGTTGATGTTTTTCACCCATCCATCCATTATAGGACACACTTGTCCCAAGTGGGGTCGCAAGGGGTGCTGGTGCTATCTCCAGCAGTCAATGGGCAAGAGGCAGGGTACACCCTGGACAGGTAACCAGTCCATCCACAGAGACAAACAGGACAAACAACCCTACGAAGAACCCACGCATGCTAAGGGAGAACATGCAAACTCCATGCAGAAAGACCCCGGGCCGGGAATTGAACCCTGAACCTTCATGATGCATTGCTACCCACTGCTCCACTGAGCAGCCTGATGCTTTTCACCTCTGCTTTTAATTTGTTAAAGGAAAACTGTAAATGTATTTAAATGGAAAATAAAAATGAACCTTTAATGCATTTACTTAACAAAGATGACTGATGAAAAATAATCATAACAGCAATTTATTCCTTCCAAGAATAACAGAAAGTACAATCAAACTCACATCTTGGTCTGCACATTCTACTCTGACATGGATGTGCAACCTTTCTATAGCTCTTCACAGCTGAAGGTGTCATGTTGTTTAATGCATTCTTGGCAGAGTTTAAACAAAACTTCACCTCTAAAATAGTTTTCTGGCTAATATCTGCAACTTGTAATTTGTAAATATGTTTTATGAAGCACATATGTAATTATGGACTATGCCTATATTTTTGAACATATGCCAAGAAATATATTCATTTAAAACTAGAAAAAGCTTTCAGTAATTTTCATTTCTGAAAATAGTCAAATAATTATAAATGGATATAAGATATAGAAAAACACAATTTCTATATCTTTTATTGTAAAAAATGATGTCACTTTAAACATTTTAACCACTGTTCTTTAAAAGAAAATTTTTCATCCTATCTTCTCAATCATGTGAACGAAAAGAACAGATGTAATATTTGTGCACATTTGAGAGCAGGTTTTGGTACGGATCCGAGATCAAGGCCATAATCTTTTCATCATGTGCCCGCCGCCAACGAAGCTTTGATCTGGCATAAAAAATGGCATACCTTCTGTCCTTCTGTTGTTGTTTTCTCACACTTCTAAACCTTGGAAAACAGCTGCAATTCTTTGGTGTAATTTTTGCACAATATTTGACGTAGTCAATACTCATATTTTAAATGATGAATAAAAAAAGCTTACCATTGCCTTTAAAAACTGGGCAAAAGTTAACCCTATAACCACATAAACTCAGCTGTACAGATCTTTTTAATTAAAATCAAGCTCTGTTTTTGGTACATTTAAGATCACCCTACTTTATAAAATTGCTAAGTGACAATTATAGGTCTCTGGGACTCTTCTGGATTAATTCAAGATTCACTGTCCTCAAACATCTTAAAGGTAAAGGGCAGGAAGAGTACAGTTTACACACCCTGGACAAAAAAAGACAGGCAGTTTCACGGGGGAAGTGGAAAAACCAACATTAAACAGTGAGGAACTCTTTGGAACGTTGATATTTCCTTACAATGAGGTGTTCAGTTCCCCCCCGGGTGGCATTAGGTTTAGATTTCACTCAAACTGTGGACATGCTTTCCGTTTTGACGGATAATGACTGGGTCAGTAAAAATCTCCAGAATGCGCTATACATGTGAAACTACCCATGTCTGTCAGAACGGCACTGCCCTTTTGGATGAAAGGTGCAACGTACTCAAGAGGCAAGAGCCCTTCTCAGCCTCTTCTGAGTTTCAAATACCATATTTTCAGTCACGTATCTGTCTCCTTTCTGTTCTGTTCTCCATAAGTCTTACAAAATTTCTGTCTCTTGCTCCAATGGCCCCATCGCCCCAGGCTACCCTAAAAGTCCACTTTCACTGCAGTTAAATTCAGCTGAGGGAAAGCAGTGGGTGTAATTGCCTTTTGTACCATAGTGTTGTCATTTATCAGCACTGATTAGTACATGTGTGGCACAGGGAGTCATGAACACAGGTGTACACACAGACACTATTATAGGGGAAACCTTGTCATTATTTTGATAAGGGTTTTAACATCTGCTACCCCACTGTGCCACACAGAAGCAAAAATGGAGGTCCATGCTATTAGGCTGTGATGGATGTGACACACACCGAAGTTTTATTCCCTTTTAGATTTTTGAAATAAGCTTGGCCTTAAATGGTCTTGATAATAGAGTCCCTTCTAGCCCAAAGGTTATAAAGTAGGAGTTGGTAGGTTACTAAAGCTATTGTTCTGTATTAGTCTCCCTCTGTCCTTCCAAAGCAAACCTGTGAAATGTCGCTCTGTATAACCTACTGTATACATCAGGGTTATTACCAAAAAAATGGTTTCAGATTGCAATTTCAGGTAATCGTATATGTAAAACTTATAGTAGCAGCCTTTCAAAATAGCCCTTCACAATCAAACACCAGCTGAATGGCAGCCTACTCCCTTGTGACTCCAAGCCAAATCCCCTCCAACTACCAGCCACTGGCATTCTCCTGGGCATTATTTTTTTTTTCTCTGACTCCATCCTTTCACCGAATTACCATGTTTGAACAGGAAATTACGCTTATCTTTAGATCTTGATGTCCTCAAATCATGACAGAAAGAATATTTTAGTACAAATATTGTTGTTTAAAAGGGAATTGTAGGGGACCAACCAAGGGCCCATCAAGGGAAGTTGGGAAATTTTGAATGGCTACTACTGTAAAACACAACTTTAGCAGTATACAAAATTCTGGCTCTCGTATGTTTTGTTTACAACTAATTGTACATATTTCATTTTTCCAATAAGCTCTACCTTCACACATTCCCAAATGTCCTAAAAAGTGGTTCAGTAACCATGGTGTGGCTGTCCTTGATTGGCCAGCAAACTGGTCTGATGCAAACCTTATAAAGAATGTCTGAGATATTGCCAAGAAAAAGATGAAAGGTGATAGACTCACCAATTAAGATCAACTGAAGGCGGCTATTAAAGCAACCTTGGCCTTCATTATAACTCAGCAGACCCACAGTCTGAGTTCACCAATGCCATAAAACATGGATGCAAAAATGGATGCAAAAGAAACCCTTATACAGTACCTATGTAATATCTACTTTTGACTGTAGAGCAGTGATGATAGATTTCAAAAACCCACTTTTTAATTAATCTTACATAGTATTTTTCAATATTAAGAAACTGAAAGTGTGCTTTTCATTACCTTTAAGCAATAAACACCAGAATTATGAAAAAGAAAACATGGAACATTCCATAAAGTGTCTATATAAATATATAGGTTTCTATTTCTGAATTTTTTGCGATATACTGTACCCATAGTTTACAGTTTACAGGTAACTTCTATAATTCTTTTAAAATGTCTATACAATTTTCTTAAAATCTTTTCAGTTGTTTAAGCTTAAGATAATTAATCCAGGTGAGTAAAAAGAAGATAAATTTAGAATTATATAGACTAAGCCACGGGCAGCAGTTTTGAGTAATGGACTCAAGTCTGAATACTTTAATATTCACAAGGGGTTGATGCAGGGATGCCCTTTATCACCCCTCTTATTGGTTTTGACTATAGAGCCACTTTTAGACGCTATAAGGACGTAAAGATTGGACAACTGTCACAAAATAACCTTATATGCTGATGATGATGTTATCCTTCTAACTGACCCTGAAACATCTATACGTGGTCTTCTTCATGTGATTGAAAGATTTAGTCACTTCTCTGGTTATAAGATTAACCTCACTCAATCAGAGGCTATGCCCCTCGCTATACCATCTACTACACCTCCCTGTCCTTTTAAATGGTCTCAAAATGGCTTTGTGTACTTAGCAATCTTCATCATTCCATCCTTCAATCAGCTATATAAAGCCAAACTTCCCCCATTATTTGGTAAAATGAAGCATGACCTCGAGCGATGGATGTCACTTCCCATTTCCTGGTTGGGATCCGTTCCTCTGGTCAAAATGAATGTGTTGCCTAGGTTGTTGTATCCCGTCAAATGATTCCTCTTCTGTTTTCTAAAAGGGTGTTGAAGGATCTGTGGTAACTCTGACACACACGCTTACAACCTGGTTTCTGAGTATAAATCAGCCTTTAATCCCCAAAATCACCACTAAGAGTTGAAGTCCCAGCTGCAAGTCTTCCCCCCTTTCTGACGATGCTATGTCGTGACAGCTTGCTTTCATATGAAGGCCATTATTGCCAAAGAAAACATAAATGATGTTTCACTAAAGTTCCTTTTTTAATTGAGACTTGTGACTTGTAGCATTTTTGTCAGCTTATTTAAAATGTAGCAAAAGCCACATAATTATAACAATCTAAATAAGGTTAAATAGTAATTAACCATTTTTTAAATCCAGTATGAGGCTGGCTGGTCTGTCCACTAGCATAAATGATCTATAGAACAAAGTTTGCTTTTAATGGTGCAGATGAAATGAACATAATAAAGCTGTGCAATTTACATGTTTCGGGGTAAAAAAAGAAAACATATTTTATCCGATATCTTGTGTAGCAGGATCTTGCAACAATCCTGCTGATGCAGCTGACTCATTTTAATGCAAGTGCTAATGCATTTCTGAATCATTACTTTCTTCCACTCCACAGCCAAGGCCCATTTTACGACCTGGTGAAAACACGTTAAGCAAGTAAAGAGGTAAATAATGTCCTTGCACCAGTGCATCTCTCTGTTGTTTCATCTCAAAATATTATTTCCGGTTGTTTTCGAGTGATGCTGTTCCGCACTCGTGCATCTACCTTTGAAAAAGCATCTTCATCCATGAGTGAGAATGCATTTTTTTTTTTTTGTGGAGCACCATTTTTGCAAGAGGAGCTGGAGACAATGAAAAACATTTCCTCATGAAAGGATTTGGATAGAAATAAAGCAGTAGGGCATACAGAGCACTACGCACTTCATGTGTGTTACCATGGGGATTAACTGTACTGCACCCTCCAGGACTCTAATTGGCTGAAGAGGGTTCCATTTGGCCTCTTAGAGCCCCACTCACCGTTTCTCTCCATTCGGATGGTCCATCTAACCACTTCACTGTCCTATTCACATGAAAAACAGAATTCTTACATGCACTGTTAATTTACTTGGAGGACAATTTCTTCGCATTTTCTTGAAACTCCTACTTTGTTTTGTTATTTTGTTTTGGCCTGTGTAAGAACATAAAAAATGGCAAACTTTTGCAAAATATTTTTTTGTTCTTTCAAGATCAGCAAAATCTCAGTTATAGACTTGTAGATGTTTTCCTACCTGCTAAACATTTGGTCACATCACAACAAAATTTATTTATTCTTCTTGATGTTTTCTGTTTTAGTCCAACAGAAATCACTTGATTACTTTGAAATTCTGAGTGTCTTAAAGAACTTGGTTTAGCGATTCTTAGCGTGATTTTCTTTGGTATAAACCCTTATGTTTCAACCAAGCTCTACCATGACTCCACCCTTTCACTGAATTACAGGGTCTGACCAGGAGATGCTGCTTCTCTTTACATCTTAATGTCCACAAATCCTGACAAAAATAATATTTAAATAGGGATATTGATGTTTAAAAAGGCATTGTAGGGGACCAGCCAAGGGCTCATCAAGGAAAGTGGAGACATTTTGAATGGCTACTGCTTGTCAGGGCTCCAGTCTGTGTGTTTGTTTTTTTGTGTTTGTCTCCCTTCCCCCAACAGGAGGCGCCTGGTTCTGGTCCGCCTCCTCACACACCTGCCGATGGTTACCTCGTTAACGGAGTGCTGTTAAGCTACTGATTGCCACTACCTCGACGCCAGAGTGTTAGCCAGTTTTGGGTACTCTAGCCAAGCTGAGTTTTTGCTGAGTCAACCTGAGTTTAAATATTGTTTTTTTTGTCTTTGCCTCTCGGCAGGAAGTCATCCTGCAAACTGGATCTTTTCGGACCTTTACTCCCTGGAAGGATCAACTGAGCCTCAAACTGAGCTGGGGATTCAAACTGGAGGTTTGAATCCACTTTCCCAAAGAGGACGTTGAGTTTACACACTGAGCAAGGGAATCATCTCCACTACGACCCGTTCAAGTACCGCAGGAAATCTGAGTGGCAATCAGTTTCTCCGTTCACCTACAAACGACCGCGTTCGTGGTAAACCCTGTTCCGCCCTCCACCAAATCAGACAAACACTGGAACAACAGCATACAGACTGGAGTCAAAGATTTAACAACTTCTCTGGTAACGTGAGTCAGCAACCTGATCCTCTTTTCCAAGTTCACAAATGAAATTTCCCACTGAGCCTGAACTAATCGCTGTGTCTTCCCCTAACTTTTCAGTTCCAGGTGAGTAGAGTTCAGAGCAACACAGCTCTTTGCATAATCTCTTCAATAAAACCTGTTAAACCTTTTCCCCTGGTCTCTCTGTAATGGTTTATCTGCATTTGGGTCTCATCTTTAGTTAATCATGACACTGCTGTACAAGTAGGTTAATGACAAAAAATGTTTATCAATCAGAAAATCACCAATCTGATTGTATGATCATGTTGAATTGTCCCTGTAGTTTGCCCTGAGCGACATGTTAAATAAACGGATTTGATTTAAATTCTTTCCATCCCATACAGTTTGGTTGTTGGGTCTTCCATCTGACACAAAAGCCCATTAGACTACTTTTAAAGAGCATAAAAGCATCACTAGATTTGATTAGGGCTGCAGAAGCAGTATTTTCGGAACTTGGAATCTTCAATTTTAGGACGTTTTCATGCAACAGAAATGCTTGAAATTCTTGAGCTCAAGAAGACGGTAAAGCCAATGTTATCCAACCCATATTCACCTGTTGGTTAGAGTTTAAATATTCAAAATTGCATCTCATTCATATCATAGGGAACGGAATAAATTAGGGGTATCCAGATCATAAAGATATCTTCTGCCAGCAACTCATTATTTTGATGGTTTGGATCCTGTATTCTGTTATGCAGAGTAAAGCAGGCCATACTTAGTTACCTAATTGTGAAGCAAAATAAATCTGTGGAAACAAGTTTGTTGTTGTGAACTGTTAGTTTTTTTTTTGTTTTTTGTTTTTTACAAATTGTGAAGACTATCAAAGTCATGTTGAACATCCCAAATTTTAATCAGATGTCTATATTAAGGCCAGTGAAACAAATTCACTGTTAAAGTTACCTACTAACCACATAACCATTTTCAGTTCAAAAACAAATCTTTGAAAACTTAACAAGTTTGAGAATAAACAACATCGTAGTTTTATGGTTCTCCCCTTTTTGACTTTGATTTTTGAGTTTTCAGTTATCTAAGCCATTCTGTATTGTTGATCTTTGGTTTATTTTCCATTTTTTTATATCTATCTATATCTATCTATATCTATCTATTTTATCTATCCACACATAACAAGGACTGTTTCAATCCGAACAGACCGCGGCGCCACGCTATAGCGTAATCGGACTACGAATCTGCTCTCCGGAGGACGCATCCTAATGGATTCAAACTCAGCAATGGAGTATCTAACGCAAGATTTAGGTGCATTGACGCTGAAGTAGGGTATTTATACTACTTTTCATAATGAGTATTCTGAATACCTACATGTATATCTGTTATTTGGGTAATTAAAATGGTAAGTGGAATCACCACTTCAGTTTGTATCTACTTGACTATATAACATATAGCCCGTAAATCGATTTAAAAAAAAACTCAGGTAAGGAGCAGTTTACCATTTTGGTTTACAAACAATATCCATCCAATCAGCTATTCACAAAGAACAAAAAATAATAAAATTTAGATGTGCAAATTAGTAAAGCGGGTTACTCTAGTCCCAGAGGGCTGGTATCTTGCAACTTTTAGATGTTTCCTTAGTCCAACACATCTGAAAAAGTCCATAGATGATTGACAGGACTCTGTTGAAATGGACTACATACTGAGGAGGTAATTCAGCCATTTGAATCAGCAGCGTGGGTCCTAGGACACATCTAAAAGCTGCAGGATACCAGCCCTCTTGGACTAGAGTTACGCTTTTTTTCCTAAATTTTATTGTCATTCCACTGTCACAAGTACAGAGCAACAAATGATCTCTCTGCATTTAACCCATCCCCTTGGGGAGCAGTGGGCTACCATTGTGCAGCGACCTGGGAGCAGTGTGGGGTTTATGGGTATTTGCTTAGGGAGACAGAGTGGCAGTCTGTGGGAGTGGGGCTCGAACTCAGAAACTCTGGATTATAGGACACAACTCCCCACCCCGACCTAAAGGATACGTAGCAGCAGTGTAAAGTACTTCTACACAGTTTGGACAAGATTTGTCCAAATAAGGATACATATGAAACTTTTCACAATACACTGAAGTTCTTAGTCTGTCTAATAAGATGTAAGCCTTTCAGGGAGTGAGAGTGTCTTTGCAAGACTGCTGATGCAAAGGTTAGTCAAGAATTTTTTTTGAAGCAAAGGTCAATGCCACCAATGCAACTCTTTCGTCCATAAAATATGAGATTATACGATCAGTTCTTCTCCTTTTCCATTTACAACCTCACCTTCATATTGCAATTCAGATTGTATTCACAAAAGGTTATTTCTCTAATCCGCTCATATAGTGATTTCTGCTATCAAGATGAACTACTGATGTACCTCGATGCTCAAGACGAACATGCAAAGTCAAACAGTGATATGAATGTCTTCAAAAGAATGCCCTATGCCAGATAATTGGTCTTATCTTAGTTTTCTTATCCCAAAATTTTTACTGCCGACAAAGGGTTGCAACCTAAGTTGAAGGTTTTACTTGGTGTTCGACACTGAAAATATTTCAGAAACAGAGAACAACTGTCGGCATTCTCACTTTTCGAAAGACTTTTTATCACTTAGTCAGAAAAATCCTGTTATCTTCTACTTGACTGTTGTCTCTACAGAGCTTTTCATGAATCATACTTTAAGCTTATTTTGGCATGTATATGTGGAAGACTTAATGCACCATGCTTTTCTTAACTAAATAAACTGATTTTATAATTGCAATCGTTTTTGGCACATAGTTTGAGTATGTTGCCTCTATGTGCTCTTTTAGAGGTAAGAGATCTTGGAAGAAAGGTTGAGGATACAAAAAATATTTACTAAGATAAAATTCCACAATAATAATATCTGTTAATGCAGCTTCAAAAGAAATGTCTGATTATTTGTGGTAGTTTGTAGGGAACCACCTATTTAGGCAATATTCATTGAACCATGAAGAACAGTAGTTGACCGTATCCTAAGAATGACATAAGCCTTTATTTTTCCATTACATGTCAACTAGGGCTGCAACAACGAATCGATAAAATCGATAAAAATCGACTTTTAAAAGCGTTGGCAACGAATTTCATCATCGATTAGTTGTGTCGCGCGATTAATACGTCATCCGCCGCCGTCGTCATCACTGCCACTTGATTGAAACGGGGGAAGAAATAAAATACGGCAGAGCGAGCCAGCGCCGCAGGTGAGCAAAGGCTGTTTTCAAAAGGCAGTAACGTCAACTGTTCTAATGACCAATACCGCAAACGCAAGCTGTGTCTCAATTTGCAGACAGCCTGAGCTTTGTAAAGTGAAAAAAGTCGTAACATGCAACTTTTGTAAAAACAAATGAACATGGCACGGAAGCACCACTGTTATGATGCAGCACCTGAAAAGGAAATACGTTGGAGCCTTCGATGGCAGTGAAGAGAGCTGATCAGCAGGGTGAGCGGCCACGTTTGTTTCGTTTTAAAGTGGGGAAACGTAACGTTAGTTTCTCAGGTAGCTCATCTGATGCTTTCCTTACCTTGTTAGTAGGTTACAGACAGTGATAAGGTTGGCTACTTATTTTACTTTTCATTTCATTTGAATTAGCTTAAGCAGCGTTTATATTTTCTTTATAAATAAATTAACTCCAAATTATGAGGGCAAGGCTTTTAAAGTTTAAATCTTCTGGCAAAGATAAAATAAAGAAGATCCTGCAATTTATGGAAGTAAAGCAGAATAAAATCCAGCAAGATCAGTAATATGTTAATTAATTATATGCCACATTCCCATGTAAATATCTGTCTTTGGAGGATGTGTTTTTTAGTTGTTTTTTTTAGCATTTTTATTCCAAATACAATTTATAATTTGAATCACAGGCTATTTTTATCTCTATGGTTAAGCATTTTCTCAAGTAGCAACTTTAACTGCTATACTTTCCTGTCTTAAAAGGCAGAACTCTTCTAGTCTAAAAAAACTTCATTTGTTGAAATGGGGGAACCTAATGTTTGAACCCCTTAGGGGCTTTTAAAAAACAAAAATGTCTTTTTTTGCGATTTATGAAACAAAGTACCCTATATTTTGTGGATGTACAGCTACATTTCTCATGTAAGTTTGCGTAGCTTTAGCACAAACATTTATTTTTCATATTGCACCAGTACAGTTAATGAGCAATCTGTACTTGTGTGCTTGTTTGTTCTGTCTAAAATGTTTATTTTGGAATAAAGAGGTTAATATAAAAAATATTTTTTGTCCGATTCATCGATTAATCGAAAAAATAATCGGCCGATTCATCGATTTTTTAAATAATCGTTAGTTGCAGCCCTAATGTCAACATATTATTTCAGCAACAATCTAAAGACTGATCCACATATAAAATTTGTAGCAGAACTATAGTAGCGAAACATGTAATGAGTGTGAAAACAAAAATTATTCTTGCACAAACTAATGGTGTATTCACACTAAACATGAAACTGGCAAAATTGTAAGCAGCTTTTCCTGCTTTTTCCCCACATTGAAATTCACCTGGCCAGCGAAAGCATGTTTTAGATGTTTCTCTGCTCCATCGCACCTGCATCAAATGATTTCACCCCCTTCTAAGCACACAATGGGATACAGGGCCTGATTCTTAAAACCGCTGTGGTAGAATCCCACAGAGCTGCTCTGCATAGGCCTTTGGGAATCTGGGGCTTATGCCATCAGAAACGAGTAACTTTTCTGCCTCTTCACTTGACTTTTAGAGGCAGACAGGAAAAAGTGGGAGGGAGCAGCACCATCTTCTAATTTGGCTGAGAATAAGCCCATAGAATGAAGAGAGTCAATGGCAGAGGAGCGCAGGGTGTCCATGTGACTGTGGGCAGGAGATAGGTGCTGAGCTTGTTCCTTAACGTAACCTGTTAAAGAATGTATTCAATTCATTTGCTCTGTCTAGACTTCCATCTGTCTGATCATCCTTCTGCTTAAAGTCTCAGATCTTCTTAATCCCTGACCTTACATCTCTGATATTTTTCTGCTAGTTTGCTTTCCAGCCTCTTCCTGTATGCCTCCTTGCTAACTCTTATCTTGACCTTCAGTACCTTCTGTATACACCTCACAACAGTAGCAGCCATTCAAAATGGCCCTTCCCAATCAAATACCAGCCAAATGGCCACCAATTTCCAGCAAAATCCCCTCCAACTTCCAGCCACGGGAGTGACCCCCCTCTTGCATATTTCTTTACTCTGACTCCACCCTTATACTGAATTACAGGGTCTGACCAGGAGATGACGCTTTAGATCTTTAGAACAAAGATTGATGTTTAAAAATGGGGACATTTTGAATAGCTACTACTGTAGGTCCCTCTCTCTCTTCTTAAAGGCTTATTTCTTCTTGTTTAGCAGTTGCTTCAGATTACTTTTGATCCATGGTTTATTTTTTGGGGCGCATTTCACTGTTCCAGTAGGGATGGTAATATCTATACAGAAGTTTGTGTAGTCAGTCACACACTCAGTCATTGCATTGCTATCCTCTCCATGTGGCTGACAGCGCATCCCAGTCTGTAGCTTCAAAGCAACCCTGCAAGACTTTTTCAGCTTCATGTTACCATATTTTTTATAAGTTTCTTACATGTTTCTTATAAATTGTGTTGTACTTTTAGTAGAGATCACAAAGATTGTGATCCAATTTACTTTATAGATGCAGTAGTCCTTGCAGTAGTCATGTGCGAACTAAACAATAACATTAAGGTCGCCGAAAAACTATGTCATAAAGATAATAAAAATACCTAATTATATAATTAAAACATTAAAGAATGCTAAACTACATCATATAGAAAATATTGAAGATTTTTCTGGAAGTAATGGATTCGTTTTACATTCACTATTGCATGATGTCATCATCAGACATGCTCAGAGCAGTCACAGTAATGTTTGAAAGGCTATTTAAGTGTTTAATTATGTATTGCTTTTTTTCCTATTTTAGAATATGCATTATTTATGCAAATATAAAAAAAATCAAAATATAGGAAATATCAATAAACCTTAAAAGATTCTAATCTTAATTCTGATATTGGGGACGTCCTGATCAGATTTTGACAAGCCTCTTTTCAGGTATTGAATCAGATTACCTTTGGTTGAACTGTATTCTAGATGTATTTACTCAAAATGAAAGATCATTTTAATGTATTGGTTTTCATGTCTGAATGACTATGGGTATTGGATAGGGAAAAACAAAACTTGTTTTTCAGTGTAGCCCTGTTTCTCTGACTGTGACTAACTGGATGTGCTCTCTTCGTCCTCTGACATGGGAGCTCGTCTGCCTGGCTGTGTATTTCCTGGACGGGGCCGCCTGTGGAGCTGGTTGACAGTTGCCTTTTGTATCTATGCTTCTTTTTCTATGTCTGCTTCTGTCTCCTTGAACCCCAGTCGGCCTCAGTAGATGGCCGCTCACACTGAGCCTGGTTCTGCTGGTTTTTCCTCTCCACTGTCGCTACAAGCATGCTTAATGTGAAGTATTGCCTTCAATTCAATGAGTCAATGCTATCAAACTTTGAATCAGTTCAACTGTATGATCTGGTGAACTGTAAAGTGCCTTGAGATGATGTGTTATGAATTGGGTGTATATATGTAAACTAAATTTAATTGAATTGTCTGAAAATAATTCAGAACAGTTGAGGCATTTAGCTAAGAAAACTAAGGTAATACATATTTTCTTCCAAATTGTGAATTCCAATACAGTTATTCCTTATCTTATTGAATATTATAGAAACATCCAATCCATTCAAGCTAATATTCAATGTTGTTTTTTTAATGGCAGGCACCACCAATCATGTTGGGTTTTTGCGTTTATTTGTAATTTAATTTCTGAATCCATGAATATTTTAGAGGAGAAATATGTTACAATACAACAGATTAGCTAAGAAATAAAATAGGTGTTTTCTTCAGGACAGAGCTCTGAGGGTGCCCCAGAAAAATCTCCATTGACAGCATTAACAGCTACTAAAATCTCTCAACAGCTTAAACTTAGAAGAATAAGCTGATCATTATAAAAAAAAATATGGCAGTTATGGCTCCACAATCCACATTCTTTTATAAATACAGAATGTAGATTCTTAAAACATTGTGACAGACAGGATTCTGCTGCTGCATTAAGTGGTTTGATCTGCCTATCAAGCCAGCAGACACTCTGACCTGAATGCAGTGATATGGAGATTGTCAGCACTGTCTTCTTTTCTGCGCTCATTTGTTACTTTAATATATGCAATTGCCTGAAAGCAGAAACACTGGGAGAATGTGATGGGTTCCCACAAGTGACCTTGGTGTAATGATACTTTCCTACTCAGTGGAAATGTCATGTCAAAAGCTGTCAAGTGAGTAGGCCATGAAGCAGACCAGCATTAGCTTTGAAGGTTAGGATTTTTAACTGAGGGCAATATACTGGTAGTTACACAAAATGTGAATCAAAATACCTTATCTGTTTTATTAAGAAAAAAGAAGAAAGAATAGTTCAATTTAAATCCCTTTAATTTGGGGGTCGGATGGATGAGGGTGGATTTTGGCCTGATGTGTTTGTGTAGGTTTTCATGTGTCTTACATGTATATATATGTGTGTGTGTGTGCGTATATATATATATATATATATATATATATATATATATATGTATATATATATATATATGTATATATATATATATGTATATATATATATATATATATGTATATATATATATATATATATGTATATATATATATATATATATATATATATATATATATATTTATATATATATATATATATATATATACGTATATATATATATATATATATATACGTATATATATATATATATATATACGTATATATATATATATATATATAGGTATATATATACGTATATATATATATATATATATATATATATATATGTATATATATATATATATCTATATATATGTATACATATATATATATATGTATAAATATATATGTATATATTAGATACATATATATACGTACATATATATACATATATATACGTATATATATATATGTATATATGTATATATATATATGTATATATATATATATATATATATATTTATATATATATATATATATATATATATATATACGTATATATATATATATATATATATATATATATATGTATATATATATATATATCTATATATATGTATACATATATATATGTATAAATATATATGTATATATTAGATACATATATATACGTACATATATATACATATATATACGTATATATATATATGTATATATATATATATATATATATATATATATATATACAGTATATATATATATAGATATATATGTATATATAGGTTCCTCTACTATAAGTTCATTTAAGTGCAATTACAGTGAGAGGGTAGGAAAAATAAGTTTTACTTCCTCATACCGCTTTTCAGACAATTTATATTGATTCTATATACTGACAGGTTTATTTGGATGAGGGTTTTGTTTCTATTTATGTTCAGGTGTGGTTTGATGTTACCCAGTGTCTTTTGTGTCTTTTGTGTGTATTTGGTTGATTCATTTATTGTTCGTCTAAAAAAATTGACTGAAATATTTTCCTATTCATTCAAAAATTCAGAATTAGTACCTTTAATGGAACATATCAATGAGCTTTTCCTGGAATTGCTTTGTTCAAACACTAGACTGCTTAAAAAGATGATGGGGTACACTAAAGTAACATGTCCTACATCCCAATGGACGAAATATTTTAGCTAAAACACACACAAAGATAAATCTTGATATTACTTGATATTTCATGGAGCTCCATATTGAAATCATGTGAGAAATGAACAAGAAAATCCGATTACAGGCTGATCCAGTGTCAGTGAGAATTCCTGAAAACATGTCAAAATGGTTTCTCAATATCCAGTTACTTAATGATTATAAAAGAACAAGACTCAATTTACACAAAAAAGGATTTATTAACAAACAAACAAACAAACCAATAGCAAAGAATGGCAAGGGAGAGACAATAAATGCACTTCAGGCCATGTAAAGGCATGGGGGCTGAATAGACTAATAACTCGGCAAACACACGTGTTTATCAGCTAATATTGATTCAGGACAAAAATGTCACCCAAAAAAACTTAACAGTTTTTCCTACAAAACATTGAATGTGATACATTTAGCTGTTTTCACAATCTTGATATCATTTCATAATCTCAAAATGTATTTTTTGTACTTTTAGGCTTAATTTCCCAAAAGTTTATAATTTTTAGGTTTAGGTTTCATACAGACCCTAATAAATAAATGGATTGCTTCAAGTCGTAAGGAAGCGGCTGTTCCAGCGGTTGCAAATTAATGTGATTGGTCGATTATCAAGGGGGCGGGATTGTTGTGGCGGAAGGTTCACAAGTATCTTTGGTTGTGGCTGGTGTCTCGGAAACATCTTGCTAACCAGTTAGCAACTTAGTGCTAGCAGGTTCCCAATGGGAGATTCCATTGGGACCATGTAGCACTAAATTGGTGACTTAGAAACGATGCTGTCAAGGAACGCTATGGACAGAGGAAACATGCAAGAGGAGGAGAGTTTAGTGTCGGAGGTCGTGGATGAGTCTCCTCCGTCATCCATTTTTTATTTAGAGGAGGAAAGCGGGGACGAAGATGTTGTGGAAGAGGACTCCAGGGCGGCAGAAGCTTGGTTTGGTGTAGAAGGCTTCCAGCCGTAAATGTTTGAGCCCTTGCCTCGCAACGCTGCCAGTTCTGTTAGCTCTACGCCTGCCGAAGACACAGACGTCCATCCCCGTGAACACTGGGACGCAACTCAATGGGAAAGGAAAGGATTCTGATTTCAAACGTTGCGTATACTAGCTGTGACATATGAATCAAGATGCTATGACCGGAAAAATTTGATTGACAGATGACCGTTGATATACGATTGGACAAATTTAGGTGTTCAGGCTGACGTAGAGCTAACTGGCCTGCAGAAGATAATGAAAAAAACCCCCACAGATTTTAAGACAAATTTTCAAACTTTTGGGACAATATGGTCTGATGAAGAGTACATTTATGTACATGTTTAAGCCAGACAATCTAAGGACAATCAAAGGACAATCTAAAAAATGAAATTTAAAAAGTTAAATTCTTTCCCATTTCTTCACTCTAATAAAAAAATAGAATAGAATTCATCTTTATTGTCATTACGCTGTCACAAGAACAGAGCAATGAAATTCACTGTCTGCATTTAACCCATCCCCTTGGGGAGCAGTGGGCTGCCATTATGTGGCGCCCTGGGAGCAGTGTGGGGTTAAGGGTCTTGATGAGGGACCCAGAGTGGCAATCTGGGAGTGGAGCTTGAACTCAGAATTTTCTTGATTCCAAGCTGCCCTAACCACTAGGCTGCCACTCCCACTAACCACAGTGTGGAATCACAAAAGGTAAAATGTTTCTCTATAAACTTAGAAAGGACACTAATTCACAGTCTTCCTTCAAATTTACTCAGCCTTGAACGAATGAAAGGTGTTTTGCAAACAATTGGCCCCTCTCCTCCTGCTGTGCTCCGGAGTAGGAAAGTACAGTGATTAAGTGAGCTGTGGTGATTCTGCAAGCATCAGCAGGTTTTTGTGGAACTAGTCTTTCTGGGAGCTACAGAAGTTAGCGTGGATAAATGAAGACACCGTAGTCATTTCTTGGCTCTCGACTCTAATAGCGAGACACAAAACCGAAATGTGGCCAACACAAGACACCATATGGCATAATTGCCGCTGACACACAGGGAACATTTTGAGTTGAAATGCTGAGACACTAAAGAGAAGCTACATTACACTGCTCTCAGGTGTATTTGTGCACAGGCGTAGGCAGAGTTGTTAAAATCGCATCAAGTGCTATCTCTTCACCAAGAAATCCTCTGGTACCCAAGCATGAGTGATATACAGATCCACCCGCAAAGGTTCCAGCTCCATCCATCTTCAGTGTCATTGGCATTCTAAATCTCTCACTCATGCCTGCATCTATAATGGCCCAATTACTGCCGATGGGGATTCCACTCCCTATCTGACAATTACATCTGTTAGAGTTTGAAAGCATTAATGCCTAAAAAATATCAATTAAGGTGATTGATCAGGATGTTAATATCCTATTAAACAGCGGTCTGGGGCAGCAGAGCATTTCTGTTGATTAGGATGAAATGAGTAAGACTCTCTGGAATGAAGTGACTGTAGTTTAGTGGACCAGTTAGATTGCTGATCTAATGAACGCAGAAATGACTTGCAGATGCATTTTATTGCCAGGTAAACGTGGACAAGAACAACTTTGGGTAATTGGTACCCAAAAGGCGTTTCACGGAGCTATAAAAGCAGAATGGATGGATAACTTCAGGTCAGCTGAGCCAGCAATCCAAACATGCATACAAGACTTTTAGAAAATCTTTAGTCAAGAAATTCTTGAATAAAAAAAAAAATCCAGTTTTCATTTTTTTGTTTGACTTAATATGACATGGTTGGATTGTCTGATGGCAAACATTCTATTTAAAGAATAAGGGTTTCATATTTAGCCAGTTAATAAGTGACATTTAAAATGTCCTATTTTTTTCTTATCTTTCTGAGCCACACGAAAGAAGGACTCAGTGGAATATGGAAAATAAAGAAAAGAGGTTTATTGAACAGAAGTTGATAGGGGGGCAGTCCGGGTGTGACATGGGCTGAGTGAGGTTCTAAGGATGTAGAGCGTTTGGCTGATGTAGATATCATCAGCGAGGGGGATTATGGAGCAGTCGAGGAGAAAAAGATCTGCCTTTACAGGTGGTTGGGTTTAACGGAGGAGTCCTGATAACGCACACAGCAAAAGGTAAGTAGGGACGGGAATCTTAAACACAACAGCTCAAGAGGTGGGCTACCATATTAGGTTAACACTCAGGAGTTGAGTGACTGGTTAACCGTTCCTTTTCTACACAGGGGTGATGAGATGATCAGGTCTACCTGTGTACAATCACCAGTGTTGGGAAAGTTCTCTTTCTATGTGAACTAGTTCAAAGTTCAGTTCACACATTTTAAAATGAACTAGTTCAGTTCATAGTTCATAATTCAAAATTTTGAACTAATTTCACAGTTCCAAAAAATGAACTAGTTCATAGTTCTTTTTTCTTCATATATTGCTCAATTACACCATAGCGTACTGTCGAACCACAGACAGCAATTATTTTATCAGTTGTAACACTGAAACTGTGCGTCAGATTTCATCTTCATATCCAGTTTTGAATCCTTATCCAACCAGGGTTTACATTAGCATTGAGGGGACAGCATTTCCTTATTGTTGCTTTAACGCTTTGTTGCTGTCCATTCACTTCACACTAGTAGCAGCTGCAGCTTTCACCCCTACAGTATATTCTCAAAAACATCAGGAAAAATGTGCTGTTTAAATGGTCTTTTTTATGAGGAATTATTAAAAGAAAAACAGGAAAGTAGTCTTTAAGGTGCAAATGTTTTTTTAATTTTAATAATTTTTTCAATTTGAATTTCCATTTCAGTACATACTAAAAAGGAATCCTGGAAAATTATACCAGGCAGGTTTAAGAAACAAGTTACATGAATAGTAAAACCCTTAAGAACATTTTACTGACAGAAACTGAGGGACCAGGCTGAGGTAGGAATTTAAGGTTACTAAAGTGCGGATGTTTTTACTGAAAGCCGGCGGGCAAAGTTTGCAGAGAAATGTAAGATTGTTGCCATCATCCTCACCGACCACCTGGTCATAAAACTGTTTTAAGTGATCATACTGCTGCTTTGTCGCCTCCATGCTGCTGTGGCTTCCACGCTGCATTTTGTTTTGATGACGCACGCGGCTGTAGGCTACGACGCTGGTAGCTGGTGTTGCCAGATTGGGTGTTTTTCCCGCTACATATTAAGGCCTGTTTACGGTGTGATTTAGCCGGGGTTTCGCCTGGAGGCCTCTATAGAAATCTGGCAACCTATTGAACGGAGTTGAACTGAGAGAGCGAGCCGTTCACAGACACCAGAATGAACGAGTTCACAATAACATTCATCAGGCAGTAATACAGTACGTTCAGTTCACGTTCGCCCAAAATATGAACGAGTTCATGAACTTTCGTTCAATGAACGCGTTCAGGCACAACACTGACAATCACATAGGTGTGGAGAAGCAGCCAACCCAGCAGAGAGTCCAAGATGCAACAACAGCAGCCCAGACAAACAATCGTAACCTCAGAAAATTTATTATACCGTGGAAATCAACAAGTATTGGTATCTTAGGTCAAAAAGTACTAAAACCTATTTTATGAGAAGTGTGGGCGGCTAACAAAGTCCTTTTGGGTTGTATCACCACGATAAGGCCTTTCTACTCCGCAGAGGAAAGCGTGAGATGCTGTAATAATTGCCTGATTGTTGACTTTATAAATACAAAGGAGCAACAGCTGGAGATAACAAGAGTTAGTGAATCATTTTTGACTTTGGAAACTTTTCTCTGGATCCTAAAAAAGTGGAGTTTGTCCTTCTCCACTGTGTCCACTGACCATTAGACATTTGTTTACAAATGTGAATATAAAACAGTCCTTTATCTGAAAAGCACACTTTGAATCCTATCGTTAGCCCAGGTAGAGGCAGCCTATTGATTAGGGCATAGAGCAGGGGTAACCAATAAAAAATCAGCGCAGTCTGAAATAAAGAAAATCAACAACCAGTAAAGGTCCGGAGACATTTTTAATAATCTTTTACCTTAAACAATATTTAAAAACTATAATAAAATTTGGTTTTTGTGCATCTATGTTATCTATTGAATAAAAAAAAAAATAGAACATTCAGTTTTGTATATACACTTTTCTGATTCACATGTTTTTTTTTTCTTTTCGTTTTTTTCTGTCCTAATGTTGGCAGTGGGCTTTAGGCTGCCCTGCAAGGCTTTAAACCTGGGTTTGAATGGAGACTAAGCCATTCTCAAGCACATATCAAGGTGCTCATTCTGAATCTGGATCCAGATTTATTTTTGATTCTGTTCATGGTGGAGAATCCTGCTTCACAGCAGCAGGTTGAGCCAAACATCCTCTAAATGTGCAGGGTCATCTTTGAGCACGCCATTTCACTTTTCTTTCACCAGTTCACCGCAGTTCTTCCAGCAGTCCACACTTTCTCTGCTCTCTTTTTCTCATGGTCTTCTCCTTCTTTCCCATCGCCCGGCTTGCCACAGGTTTGCCTGCTGTGTCTAAAAGTAGCAGCAGCAGCAACCCAGACTGACAGCTCATTGGCTCATTTGGATCACGTGCAGCCTGGTCCCAAACGCTCCGGAGGGCTTTACCGTATTAACAGGAGAAGAGGCACGAGTGGCGTTTAGACATTATCGTTGGAAAACATGCGGTAATTTATGCATTTTGTAATTAGCAAGCAGGTGGGTTCGGATCCAGACCCCGGTCCGCTAATCCGTGACCTCTGGGGTAGAGCTTAGAATCCTGAGGTTCTGGGTTTTTTAGCCCCACTCCCACAGACTGCAACTCTGGGTCTCTGAGCAAGATCCTTAACCCCAAACTGCTCCCCTAAGTGTTATTGCAGAATACAAATAACCCATGTTTACCATTGGCCTTTGAGTGGGTTGTGTGGACAAAAGGGCAGCTGTCAGCCATCAGCCTTCCCTATGATTGTGTAGCCCTAGCATAGCAGTGTCTGTAGTAACTACATGTTAATATTTATGAGAATCAATATCTTGGGCTTTTATGAAGTGATAGCAAGAATTTACCACGACATTTAGGACTTTTTGGGATAATTTTTAGTTTTTTGTGTAATTTTGGCTTTCAGTGTGTCATCCTAAATATAATTCTAAAATGTTAATTCTAAAAATGCCATATTCACTGCAGAATCTCAGTATTTACAGTAGCAGCCAAATTCAAAATGGCCCTTCCCAGTCAAACACCAGCCGAATGGCAGCTCACTTCCCTCCAACTTCCAGCCACTGGAGTGACCCCCTCTTGCATATTTTTTTACTCTGACTCCACCCTTTCACTGAATTACAGGGTCTGACCAGGAGATTATAACCTGACTCCGCCAGATGGATTTGCTCCGCATATCCAGATGGATTTGCTCCGCATATCCATCTGGAAACCTTCCGTTGAAATAATTTTGGGAAGGGGCGAAAATACTGGTTAGCTGATTGGCCTATGTTGGTGATAGACGGGCCAAATAAACCAATCAGATCAATGAAGCATATGACGTACTAACAGAGCGACGACGAAGAGGAGCCAATTGATAGATCAAACTCTTGCCGAAACCAGTCGGGAAAAGAGCAAAAACATCTTTTCCTCTGAGAAAAGCCTCCAGAGCAGTGTTTTGCTCTTCTTTCAGTGAAGAAATACTCTGTAATTCCGATAAAACTTGCTCGATAGCCACGCTAACGCTAGTTTCATCGGCTGAAGCCGCCATGTTCTTTAGACTGAACTGTCGCGCTTCTCGTTGCGTCACACCTCAACCCGCCTCAAAGCCAACGCTGATTGGACGTTCGTTTCTTTAACGGAAAGTAGCCAGACTGATCTGCGAGTGAAACCTTGAAAGCTCGCGAGATCAGGATGGTCTCAAGAGGCTAAGGAGATTATGCTTCTCTTTAGATCTTAATGTCCACAAATCATGACAAAACTAATATTTAAATACAAATATTGATGTTTATAAAGGAATTGTAGGGGACCAGCCAAGGGCTCATCAAGGAAAGTGGCGACATTTTGAATAATAACAATGTAACTAAACTGAAGCTGAAACTAAGCAGGTCAACACAACAAACTGGCATTAAAATACACCTTTAATTTTCCCATTTCTTATTTCATCCTGAAAACTAGGGGGAAAAAGATTTAATTTCTGTCCAAGCGATTTTGGAAAACCATTGAGTGTTGAATGCTGTTACATATTTAATTTCATTTTTATTTCAGTCATGTCATTTGCTTTTTTTCACGACTATCTTCACATATTAAACATTTATCAGAGTATTACTAGCTTTAATTGACTTAAATCAAGATACATTTTTCATAATGACATTCATAGTTTATATAGAGTAGGGTTCAATAATTCTTCTTTAGAAATTAACGTAACTTTGACCTCGCCATCTCATGATGCAATGGTTTTACTAGCCCAAATGCAGACTCACAGACACAGAGGGAGAATTAAAAGTCCAGTATTTTATTGGAACCGGTTGATAGACTTACAGGATGCAGGTTCAGACAGGCATGGTGGCACAGGTAAGACAACGATCCAGCACAGAGGGAAGTTCAGACTCAGCTTATATAGGGAGCTTCCTTAATCAGCAGATGAAAACAGCTGATCCAAGCTGAGCCCAAACTCCCCAGGCATGGATCCACGGCGCCCTCTGGTGGGCAAAGCCCCGTATCCTAACAGTACTCCCCCCTCAAGGGCGGATTCCAGACGCCCCAAAGAAAAAAAAACAAAACAACTCGCCCATGGAGGGCGAAGGGCGAACCAGGGATGCCAGGAGGAGTCTCAGGTGGCCGGCCATGAAACCGGCAGCAGAGCAGAGTCTCAGAAGCTGCAGGGGCCTTGGAGTAGGGCGTCACCTCCGCTTCAGCAGGAAGCACCGGGAGAAACACTGTCTCCGCTTCAGCAAGAGGCCCCGAGAAGGACGCCGTCTCCGCTCCCGCTGCTCTGCAACAGGTCCGCCCACTACGGCTCCACATCCAGAGCAGAGGAAGCCGCCGACTGCGGCTCCGCATCCGGAACAGAGGAAGCCACCGACTGTGGCTCCACCTCAGGAACAGAGGGAACCACCGATTATGGCTCCACCTCAAGAACAGAGGGATCCACCGATTGTGGCTCAACATCCGGAGTCTCTGTAAGGTGCAGAGCAGGCTCAGGGGGTCTCCAGACGGCACAGAGCAGGCTCAGGGGTCTCCAGACGGCACAGAGCGGGCTCAGGGGTCTCCAGACGGCACAGAGCGAGCTCAGGGGTCTCCAGACGGCACAGAGCGGGCTCAGGGGTCTCCAGACGGCACAGAGAGAGTTCAGACAGGCATGGTGGCACAGGTAAGACAACGATCCAGCACAAAGGGAAGTTCAGACTCAGCTTATATAGGGAGCTTCCTTAATCAGCAGATGAAAACAGCTGATCCAAGCTGAGCCCAAACTCCCCAGGCATGGATCCACGACGCCCTCTGGTGGGCAAAGCCCCGGATCCTGACAATTTTGTGAATTAGCAAGGTTTTTCTTTCTATACATGAATATATCGATTAAGATCAATGTTTGAAAAGCTATAGTTTTATGTTATATTTATTTTTTATCTTTTATATTTTTTGTTTTAGTCCAATAAACAAGCTGTCGGATCGCATATCTACTATTTAAGCTACTCAAAGTGATTGAATGTACTTTAAATTATGACACGACTCTTTTCTTCCAGAACGATTGTTTGGAAACATAAAGATTCTCTCAGCACCATTAAAGCTTTGAATAGAGAGCAATTAAACTGAAAAGTATAATTCCAAACGTTTTGTGTTAAAAATGTTTCCTCTGCTTTTTTTTATATCGTCTTGTCAATGATCCCCAGCATTCTGCCTTCATCCCTCCGTACTTCCTCAGCAGTTTCCCCTCCTCCATCGCCTTCGTATTTTAAAAGGCTTTCCATTCTTTCCCTGGCATGGCATCACACACTCATTTCATTTCTCATTTACAGACTGATAATCAGAATGTCATTACAGTGTCCACACTGGGCTGCTAGAGGGGTAATTGAGCAGCATAAAAGGCATTTGAAAGAGGGATGAATAATAGAACTGGAGATGGAGTGGCGGTGGGGGGAGGGTGTGGAGTGGGGACTTGGAGCCAGGCCTGCTTTCTCAGGTGGCTGGCCCATATCGGGTGGCATCCTCCCTGGCACTACAGTTAACCATGCCTGTGTCACAACCTTTGTTTTTTTTTTCCTCCAGAACATTAGAGGCACAGCAAGCATCTGATGGGGTAAAAAGAAGAAAATCAATAGGAGAGTTTCAGAAGGTCAAAGTCAAGCATCAACAATCACTTTACATCTTCCAAGCCTTCTTGATTTAGATGGCATACGGACCACAATGTTGTCCTTGTACCTTATTTGGATGGACAAAGTTCTAACTGTTTGATCTAAAGGTTAAGCCGGCATTGTGCAATCTGACTCATTGAGAAACAAATAATAAAGGAAGCTGAACTGACTTAAAGAGATATCGATTGTTGCCCTTAAGACGTCCCTATTGTCCATAGTTTCTGCTATGCATGGAGCATCTGTGTTAAATGTTTCTGTTCTTTGCTTGCCTCTTCCTGCTGCTGTCCTCCATGGCTATGGTGTGGCAGCCTGGCACCACGCCAGCCCTGTTTGGCAGAGGTGGTACATTTCCATCTCATTCATCACATAAAGACAGATAATCAGAAAGTCATTACAGTAGCTTGACACCAGTGCTTGCCCTGGGAAGACAGAGTAATTGAACAGCACAGAAGGGGAGACAGCAGACTGAGCCAAGGCCACGTGGTAATGAATGTAAGATGTAGATATAAGAGGTGTGGCGGTCTTAGAGCAGTGGGATGTAGATAGACGTAAACTAAGCCAGACATTTAGGGAGGATGGAAGATTCTGTAATATGGAATATTCTAATTCAACATTAAATAATGGGAGGGGAATAAGAGATAAAGAAACCAGCAGTGATTATAAATAGACTGGACTCATACTGACAGGCATAGCATCATGTCAACCTGTTTAATAGGAAGTTGGCTCTCACTTTAACCAAAACAGTCCTCAAATGTCAAAGAAGAGACACTATTAGAACCTTAAAGTTTTGCAGCTATCTTAAGAAAGAAACTACTAGCAAGAAATTATGTAAATTAAATAACTGGAAGATGGGTTTGTCATCGATGATACTTGTTGTTTATACCACAGATTTTCGATTTTTTTATTTAGATCCAAACAGTTTGGAGGACAAATCAAAACTTGAATTATATTTACAGTGGTAGCCATTAAATACTTCCCTACTTTCCTAAAAGTGCCCCGGGCTAGTCCCCTGCAATTCCTTTTTAAACATCAATCTTTCTACTAAAATATTTTTTCTTTCATGATTTGTGGACATCAAGATCTAAAGAGAAGCGTCATCTCCTGGTCAGACCCTGTAATTCAGTGAAAGGTTGGAAGTTGGGAGTTGGAGGAAAGAAGGCTGTCATTCGGCTGGTGTTTGACTGGGAAGGGCCCTTTTAAATGGCTGCTACTCTATAGGCTTCTGTTTCCACAAAAAAGTGCATATGGTCATAAGCAATGCTTAGGAAAGCTGTACATGCCAAATTAATCCCACAAACTGCCAGTGGCAACCACAATTTCCTTATTCAAACAGTTTTGTCTAATCCAGTTTTGCATTTTTTATCCATTGTACTCTCAAACTTTAAAGATTCTCTGCAAGATCTGAATTTTTTTTCTCTTTTTTCGACACTTAGAAGATTGGGCCTTAAGTGTGCTATTTATAGAGCTTTAAATACATTTTATTTTCCTAAATAGATTGAAATAGGCAGTTAAGTGACATTAATCTTTGGTTCTATTAAAACAGACAGTGCATCAGAATTTGTATGTGTAATTCAGGGCAAACAAACTTTTTTGTATGTGTTCTTTCAAAATATGCAGCTCGTATTCTAATGACCAAATCTATCAAGAAAATAATGTTTAGGCAGACCTACACAGATTTATGCAACAGGGAGCATTTCTCCGTTCTGTTACATCAAAAGAAAACAAAAACGTAATATTGTGGTATCAAACTGAGAAGAGTGGTGAGAACAGCAGAGAGGATTATGGGGGCTCCTCTCCCCCCCATAAAAGACATTCCATGGGGGGAAGGGGGGGAAACAAAAAACGCAAAATAAATGACATTTAAATTAACATTGAATCATTCAATTTATCATTTAAAATGACTTTTGATTATTTAAAGCGATATTTAACTATATAATTGTCCATTAAACAATTTAATTGTACATTTAATATTTGACTCATCAATAAGTAATAAATAAATACATTATATTATAATATATCTTACATTTTGATTAAAATTAGCTAATCTCCACTGCCTCCTTCAATAAAAACTTGGTTAATTCATGATACTTTCTCATCTCCTAGTTTTAAGACTAAATAATGGAATGTCAGTGTACATTTACAGATTTGATGCTGTGATCAGTGATCGGCTCCTAAAATCCTGATCAGTGTATCTCTAATATTAAAAAACTCTAATACAAAAAAAAACAAAACCTTGTACTCACTTGATAGTCACTAGATAGTTAAAGCAGACTTTGAAGAAGCCATTTTGTAGCATGTCAGCCTCTTCGTTTCTGGAGGGGCAGAAGAAATTCCTTTATTAAAGGAAAAAGTCAGGTCATATTTAGAATTCAAACTTCTGAAAGTTCTTTAAATATGAAATGATTCCATCCTGTTCAATAAATGATAAGTGTTTATAATTCAGAGTAATTTTCATGTGAATGTGCTTTACTGGAGGCATCCATGTTTCTCAAAGAACACTACTGCCACCTACTGGTTAGTGACGTCACGGTGCGGTATCGGCTGTTGATCAAGTCCCAGTGCTGTATCTGGTGTTTGTCACAACGCGCTATTATCCAAGTCATCTTGAAAACATTCTTCTTCCAAATGTTGGCTACATATTACGTGTTTTTTCTCTGGCCAGAAGTTCGATGGCAAATCCTCCCTCTTCAAGTTGGCGATCCAACGACCAACCCGTCCGTGGAGGATCAGGAATCAGAAAGGTGGAATAACTCTTTTTTTCACTTTTACCCGATGTATTCCAGCATCCAGCTGCCATGCACGTGGGCATTGTCAGTTTCACTATAGCTCTGGTGAATTTCAATGGTGAAGTCCTCTGGAAATCTTCAATAATTGTTGTTGATTGCAGATGTGTCTAGTAGTTCCCATTGATTTAGCTTGTAAAGCGGGGAGAATGGCGCTAGGCTTACCGCACCGTGACGTCACTGCTGGAAGATGGCAGGAGGGAGGGGCTACTATATTTGGGCAAAAATGGCCGCTCCCAGACTCAGTGATCGCGACAAAAAATTTTTGTTTTAATTTTTTACTGATTAACCCTCTGCGAACGTATTAGTTTTAGGTATAAATAATGATCCATTGATCATTCCTTGCTGACCGGACTTTTCCTTAAAACATTTCAATCATTTCTATCTACATATTTTTTTATCCCATGAAAAACAAAAACAAAACCAACAAACCAATCAAATTGCTTTTTCGATCTTGTTAGCAGAAACTTAGTTACTGAAACATATGTTGGCTTTTCTAAAATTTATTTGGGGAGGAAAGGGGGTCATTAATCATAAAGGACACTTTATGTACTGCTGCAGGGTTTCTTTAGACTCTGCTTAAGCTCAACTAGTTCAGTGAAACAGTAGCTCTCTGTCTTTATATTTTTAGTAGCTAGGTATGTATATTTATTACAACCCATTACACCAGCATAATAAGTCATCATAATGCCTGAGTTTAGCTGTGTAGAAATATTAACCACTAAACACCTAATGGAAAGAGGTATAAAATAGAGCTTCACATTATTGAAAGTAGCATAAAATTACAGCAAGTCTCCATTACAAATCTTTACATTTCTGTTGGTACCAAAAGTGAGTCAGCAGACACCATTACCACTTGGAATGATAGTAATTCACAAAGTCCGAATAAAAAAAACTTTCAGTAAAAAAAGATTTTGGACTCTGAGAAGGAGAAATATATGTTTCATTGTTTTTTAAAAGCACACATTAGTTGGAGGTTCTTTTATCGCTCCCTTTAGGTGTGAGGACAAGCTTTTTGCTGAGTATCAGCTTATTTCCCAGTTTGATGAGCTACCACAATCCTTTAAATGTGGCCTGCTTTTAAAAGTTTTTTCCTTAGCCTCCTTTTGCCTTGTCTTATACAGCAAGTATTTTCTTGCAAGCATCTATCAATAAAGCCAAAAGGAAATAAATGCTTAGCAGAGCTCTTCACATTATGTTTTGATAAAATAGATCATCTCTAACTGTAGGCCATTTTTTATTACTTGAAGAGACGTAGAAGCTCCTGACTGGGACTGCAAATCACAAAAAAGGAGCTTATCTCCGATAGCTGTTTCTATGGAGCGTCAGAGCTACATGGCAGGTTAGCAGGGTTATCAACAAGATTGTTGTTTTTAAGGGTCTGTTACTCTTTTTTTTTTAAATGCACAGTATTTCACCTCTTGAAATAAAAACAAAACAGCCCCATCATCATAATGTGGAGTATTTCAAATAAGTGCTTCTCCAAGTTTCTGAAAAAACAATGCCTAGGTGTTTTTTGATTTTAGCCGGTGCGTCTCCCAAAGACTTGATCTACCAGGGGTCTGTTTCATGAAGCAGGTTTAAGAAATTCAAATCTATAACTCTAAATTAATCTAGTGAAAAGGCAGGAACTCCGAATGTTCAGTTTCACAACGGCTGCTATAAATTAGTTCAATACATTTTAACTAGGTCCACTCAGAGTTAAAGGAATAGTACACCCAAAACATGATTAGCCTTCATTTTCTACTCACCCCCATGCTGAACAACACTCTGGAGTATTTTTTTAAAATCTCAAATGCATCTGGAGATCTGGGAGGCTTCTTGCTGTCTGCTGACATTCAAATAATGGAAGTCTATGGTGCCCGAGGCAGAAAGGTCCATAAAAGTCCACAAAAAACGTACCTTCATACTGCTCGTCCAATGTATTCCAAGTGTCCTGAGTTGGTAGTGTCCATAATTTACTCGAAACAAAGTCATTTAGAATGTTTTTAGAGCATAAACAGTAATGTATAGGATTTCCTAAAAGCGCACGCCTGCGAGTTCACGAGCCTACGGAAACTGCGGCAGACCAAACCAGACCAAACAGGTGACCGGGGTTCGATTCCCGGCATGGACATCCAGGTCGACCCTTAGGCAAGGTCCTTTGTGCTTAGTGGCCTACCTCAGGCATGAGTGATACCACAAATACAAGACTGACGTCGCCCGGGTTAACAAGGTCCGCGTCAGTTGCTAGGGAACCAGGGCAACTTGATGACAAATTGGCTACTGGAACAAGACATAGATGGACTAGAGCAGAAAACTTGGTACTGATGAAATGCTACTATACAAGCGTCCCCAGTGAGAGAGGTTACATGAAGAGACTATGGGAATTATGGCAGCTCCAACAACCATCATCCACACTGACAAAGAAACAACTACTAACTCAGTTTATCAGAAGGGAACAACCCCATCCAACTACCGGCCAATAACTTGCTTATGTACAACATGGAAGCTCCTGTCAGGCATCATAGCGGCTAAGATGAATAGGCACATGGCCCAATCCCAGAAGGGAATAGGCAGTAACACCAGAGGAGCCAAGCACCAGCTACTAGTGGATAGAGCAGTCACTCGAGACTGTAAGACCAGGCAGACAAATTTGTGCACTGGCTGGATTGACTATAAGAAAGCCTATGACTCAATGCCACATACAGTTGTGTTCGAAATAATAGCAGTGCCTCAACAGCAGCAAGAAAATCACTTGTTTTATTAACATTTCAAACTCTATACCCCAGATAAGTTTCTGGGGGGTAAAATAAAGGTATAGAAAACCAACAAACCCAACAGGACAGCCATGCATACTGTGGATTCTGTGAAATTGAATGATTAACTGAAAAGGGTGTGTTCAAAAAATAGCAGTGGTGAGTTCAATTAGAGAGGGCATCAATTAGGGAGGGTATTCTGGGAAAAAAGGGTGTTAACAGGTGATCCGTATTTAAGGATCAAGACAACTGGCATGCTGGCTGTGCATTTGTCCTGAAAAAACAAGGAAAATGGGTCGTTCAAGACACTGTTCTGAAGATGAGCGTTTCCTAATAAAAAAATTGATTAAAGAAGGGAAAACATACAAAGAGGTGCAGAAAATCATTGGCTGTTCAGCTAAAATGATCTCAAATGCCCTGAAATGGGAGCAAAAAACTGAAAAACGAGGAAGAAAAAGAAAGACAACCCCTCGAATGGACAGAAGAATAGCCAAACTGGCGAAGACTCAGCCAATGATGGGATCCAAGAGGATCAAGCAAGACCTTCAGTTGACAGTGAGTACTGTGACAATCAGAAGACGTCTTACTGAGGTTAACCTTCCAGCAAGAAGCCCCCGCAAAGTCCCACTGCTGAGAAAAAGACATGTGCAGAAGCGTTTACAATTTGCCAAAGAGCACATTGACTGGCCTGAAAAGAAATGGCATAATATCTTGTGGACAGATGAAAGCAAGATTGTTCTTTTTGGGTCTAAGGGTCACAGGCAGTATGTCAGACGCCCTGCAAACACAGAATTCCAGCCACAGTACTCACTGAAGACCATTAAGCATGGTGGTGCAAGCATCATGATATGGGGATGTTTTTCATACTATGGTGTTGGCCCGATTCACCGCATACAAGGGATCATGGATCAGTTCCAGTACATCAGGATCCTGGAAGAGGTCATGCTGCCATATGCTGAGGAGGAAATGCCTTTGAGGTGGACCTTTCAACAGGATAATGACCCCAAACACACCAGCAAGCGAGCAAAAGCATGGTTCCAGATGAACAAGATTCAACTGATGGAGTGGCCAGCACAATCCCCGGACCTTAATCCCATTGAAAACTTGTGGGCTGACATAAAAAGTGCAGTGCATGAGGCAAAACCAAGAAACGCTGAGGAATTGTGGAATACAGTGCAATTATCCTGGGCTGCAATACCTGTGGAACGATGCCAGAAGTTGGTTGACTCCATGCACCACAGATGTGAAGCAGTCATCAGAAACCGTGGTTTTGCAACAAAATATTAGTTTAGGATACTCAGCTAGGTTCACTTATCAAGAATTTCTTTGTTTGTACAGTACATTTTTGAGTTTCCAAGGAAAGATGGCAACACTGCTATTCTTTTGAACATGCCATTTCTTACTTTATTTGAAATATTATTATTATTATTTAAGTTTTGATGACTTTGCGCAATTGTTTTGCTTTGGAATAGAATGTACTGTGTCCCCAATGTATCTGTGTTCATTAAAGTACAATTTCTTTGAAGAATTTTGACATTTACTCATTTTTCTAAAGGCACTGCTATTATTTCGAACACAACTGTACATGGATACTGGAATGCTTGGAAATGTACAAGATCAACAGGGCTCTAATAACCTTCATCAAGAATGAAGCTGTGGAAAACAAGTCTGGAAGCCAATGCAAAGCCAATAGCACAAGTCACCATCAAGTGCGGCATATACCAGGGTGATGCACTATCCCCGCTGCTGTTCTGCATAGGCCTGAACCCCATCAGCCAGATGACTGGCTACGGATACCAATTCCAAAGCGGAACAATCATCAGTCACCTCCTCTACATGGATGACATCAAGCTGTATGCCAGGAATGAGCGATACATCGACTCACTGATCCACACTACCAGGATCTACAGCAACGACATTGGGATGTCATTCGGACTGGACAAGTGCGGTCGCATGGTCTCAAAGAGAGGGAAGATGATCAGAACCGAGGGGGTTGAACTACCAGAAGGCCACATTACAGATGTGCAGGACAGCTACAAATACCTTGGGGTGCCACAGGCTAACGGAAACCACAAGGAGATGGCAAGGAAGACTGCCACAGCTAAATACCTACAAAGAGTAAGGCAGGTCCTGAAAAGTCAGCTGAATGGGAAAAACAAGATCCAAGCCATCAACACATATGTCCTACCAGTCATCGGATACCCCGCTGGTATAATAAACTGGCCAAAGGAGGAGATAGAGGCCACTGACATCAAGACAAGAAAGCTCCTCACAATGCATGGAGGGTTCCACCCCAAATCCAGCACCCTGAGACTGTATACCAAGCGTAGCGAGGGAGGCCGAGGGCTAGTGAGTGTCAAGACCACTGTCCAGGATGAAACAACTAAGACCCAGGAGTACATCAGAAAGATGGCCCCCAAAGACAAATGGCTTGGTGAATACCTCAGGCAGGAGAAAACCGAAAGCGAGGACAAGAAAGAAGAAGGAGAACCATCATGGAGGGACAAGCCACTGCACGGCATATACCACAGGCAAATAGAAGAAGTGGCTGATATCAAAAAATCCTACCAGTGGCTGGAATAGGCTGGACTGAAGGACAGCACAGAGGCACTAATCATGTCAGCACAAGAACAGGCACTCAGTACAAGATCAATAGAGGCCAGGGTCTACCATACCAGGCAGGACCCCCGATGCAGACTGTGCAAAGATGCCTCTGAAACAATACAGCACATGACAGCAGGGTGTAAAATGCAGGCAGGAAGTGCATACATGGAATGCCACAACCAGGTAGCTGTCATAGTGTACAGGAACATCTGCCATGAGTATGGGCTGGAAGTCCCAAGGTCAAAATGGAAGACACCTCCTAAGGTAGTTGAGAATGACCGAGCTAAGATCCTATGGGATTTCAAGATCCAGACTGACAAACAGGTGATGGCTAACCAACCAGACATCGTGTTGATAGACAAACAGCAGAAGATGGCATTAGTGATAGATGTGGCAATCCCAAGCGACAGCAACATCAAGAAGAAAGAACACGAGAAGCTTGAGAAATACCAAGGGCTGAAAGAGGAGCTAGAAAAGATGTGGAAAGTAAGAGCAGCAGTGGTGCCAGTGGTAATTGGAGCACTGGGGGCTGTGACCCCCAAACTGGGAGAGTGGCTACAGCAGATCCCAGGTAAAACATCAGAGGTCTCTGTCCAGAAGAGCGCAGTCCTAGGAACAGCTAAGATACTGCGCAGAACCCTCAAACTCCCAGGCCTCTGGTAGAGGACCCGAGCTTGAGGATGACACATACCACCCCACGAGGGGTGAGAAAACAGTTTTATATATATATATATATATATATGTATATATTAGGGATGGAACAGTTTATGAAAACCACCCGAAGCGTTTGGTTCAACTGTCTCGGTTCGGTTCGCGTGTGTTGCGTTCGGTTCATGTGCTGCTCCTTTTTCTCATAGGGGAAGCATTTACACTCCAGAGCAGAAGTTGGCTGCGACCAAAGGTACTGCGACCAAAGCCAACCACCAGTAGTAAACAAGAAGAAGAAGAAGCGAAGCAGCTTAGCCGGGTGTAGCAGAAAAAAATCAGTTGTTGTGGAGTATTGTGTGGGTATGGCGAGTGGGAAAGAACAGGAGTTGGAAGACGCGCCAGCAGCACTTTATAGGTCTGCTGTATGGGAGCACTTTGCATTTAGAGTGACCTACGATGACGGCGGAAAGAAAGTTGTGGATAAAAGTGCAACAGTGTGCAAGCATTGTGCAACACGTTTTGTTTATGCTAACAGCAACACGACCAACATGTCATGCTAACCCCGAAATCTCACATACTCCGTCAGCGCTCCGCTCCGCTGCGCTCCAGACGGCCTGCACAAAGCAAAGCCTACAGCCTCCACTGTGGCTCCCGTCCGCTCCGCTCAGAGTTCCTTGGAGATTGTAGAGGGCATGCGCCAGATGATTAAATTCAAAGCAGCAAAACATGCGGAAATGATCCAGGGTTTCCACGGATCATTAAAAATAATTACAATTCATAATTTTTTTTTATTTTTTCATTAATTTCATAAATTTTTATGGGATTTCGTTGTAACAATCAATCAACATATACCGAACCAAACTGAAAACCGTGACCACGAAACCGTGAACCGAACCGTGGATTTTGTGAACCGCCCCTAATATATATATACATATATATATATATATATATATATATATATATATATATATATATATATATATATATATAATCTCAGAAATGGGAATGACTCACTTGGCTGTAAAGTATCTTTAGCAAACACATTTTTGAACTACCAGACCTAAAATGTTGTCAGTATTGTTTGTGTTAATCAAATATATTTAGAAAATTCAACAATAAGATGCTAATGGGCAAAACAATCAGATTTGGCTGCTCTGTGAATACAGCATAACAAAGGTTTTTATGTTTGATTAAATTAGATTATGATTGTTTACATTTTAACATGGCCTCAGTTTAAAGGATGTTACCATTCCTTTAGATTAAATTATAGTCTTTTCAGCTTTTTTAAAACTATTTTCTATTTCTCATTTCAATAAAACATTAAATTCCATAGACAGCTAAAAGGTTTCATAAAACAAGCTACTTTTGAAATGTAAGTTTGCAATATTCAAATAGTTAGGTTGATAAAATAAAGCAGCATGCTGATACTCTCCACTACAAAACAAGCACAAAGTCTATTCCCCAGTCCACCATCGGGTGCAGCATATATCTCAGTAATGAGTGATCCCTACTGCTGTTCTGTGTGAACTAGATCATCTAAAAGCACAGACGTGAACACAATGGCAATTCTTTCTGAGACTATGGAATGATGGTCTTAAAGAATGGGAGTAACATTAGGTTGGAACAACCCAACGATTAGAGGACCTTATAACAGCTGCACACAGACAATGTTGGCTCAAGAGGATGATTACAACCCATGCATCTTTACGGACAGGTAATCCAGCTCAAACAGCAAAGTCTCTGCTACTAGGACAGGCTTCTTTCTGTGTTTTGGTGGTAAAGTTGCTTGGAGTATCCTTTGGTTGATTTTTTTTGTCTATAATATTTAATCTGGAATGTTATTTTAGAAGTTGAAGGTACAAACAACAATACAAAAGCAAAATTTCAGCAACTTTTACAAGATACATGGTCTCCTGCTGCTTTCAGAAAAACCAAATCAAAATGTTGTGGAAGTATACTGCGAGCAAAAGGTTGGAAGCTGTTGGATACAGATACGATGTTTGTTCCATCTGTCCATCCGTCCGTCCATCCGTCAATGAGAGGTAGGGTTGGCACCTTTCAGAAATGGAAATAAGAGACACGGTGGTCCTAGAGAAACTTAATTGTCGTGGAGGTCTGGGGGTCCTCACCCAGAAAATTTTGGATTTCTTAGATGCAATTTCCATTACCAAATTATGTCCCATTTCAGCTCAACACAGAACCATACTTTTATTTTGTTCTTTGAGGGTGTTAAGTTTGCACAGTATCATCGCACACAGAAATCCCCTCACAAAATCAATGGTGTGCTTGGCTTGGTAGAACTTTTTTAGGCCATAGGGAAGATTACCGGTATTATATTAATGTGTTTTTTGTTCTTATTTTTGGTTTATTTTGGTTGTTAATTACCCAGTTTATTAAATGACTCACTTTGTTGTGTTATACTTTATAACCCCCCAAGGTCTCCGGCCCCCACTTTGCAAACCACTGTCCAAGATCATGATGAATGTATGGATATTCAGACCACCACAGCAGCTCCAGTACTACAAAGAAAATAAAATGGCTATGCGCGCTAAAATATTCAGACACCCATATGCATATATTTCAAAGTAATAAGAAACTGCAAATACCGTGGGCTCATTTGACAGCATTGTGTAAAGTCATTTTGAGAATAAAAAATTCTGATCTTGTCTGTTGGGCTATATCAGAAATGAAAGAGTAAAAATAGCCAGAAAATATACAATAGGCCTATACAGCATGACTGAGTGTTCTGTAGCTTACACAGTAGTATACAGTGTATATGTTGTGTAAGCAGGTGCACAGTTTGTAGAACTAGAACTAAACATGAGGACCGTCTCCAGAAAACCAAACCAAGAAGAGAGATTACCGAGTGCAGAAAGCTTTAGACAGACAACGTCATAATGGGAAAACTCTAAGCTCTAGCTACGAGAGGGGGGAAGAGAGAATCAGGACGCGCAGACAAGGGTCACACTCGCAACAATAGAGTTGTTCTGTGCGAAAGGGTCACCGAAATTACAGTTTTTTTTAGTTATTCGTAAAAATGCAAATAACTGGACGCGTAATTGAACCTCCAAATACGGGACGATTCTGTATTTCAAGAGATGGGTGGCAACCTGGACAGGTCACCACTCCATCGCAGGGCACAATGTAATGTTAACCAGCTCAATTAAAAAGTCAAGTTAGATTGAAATATATGGCTGTAAAATGTTTAACCCTTTAAAGCCTGATCAAAGAATAAAACAAAACAGAAAATTACCTTTTTTTGGTTTGAAGTCCTTATTTGGCCTTTTAACAAAATATGTAAACAGAAAAAACAGAAATACATTTTTGATATTAATAATTTATTACTATGCGATAAGTCAAGAATATTTTTTGTGTAGTCTTCTGCCCTCTCAGGTATCAGGTATATCTGATTGTGTACAATATGATTTTGAGCAAAGTTTTTACCATTAAATTATGCAAAAGGTGTCAGACGCAAAACATTTTAGAAACCGTATGTATCAAATATGATACATTTGGCATTACAGGGTTAAAAAGAAATACATACAGTAAGGAAAATAAGTATTTGAGCACCCTGCTATTTTTCAGGTTCTCCCCCTTAGAAATGATGGAGGGTTCTGAAATTGTCATCGTAGGTTCATGTCCACTGTGAGAGACATAATCTGAAAAAAAAAAATCAGATTTCACAATTTTTTTACTGTATACAGTTATGATTTTTTAACTGTAAGTTTTTTGCAGTATGCCAAATGTAATTTCTAAGTGTTTCAGAATGTTTAAATATAGTGTTTTACTGTACTGCAGTTTTCAGTATCACAGCATTGATCATAGAGATGGAATAGACTGTGAGTCCATATCAACAGACACCTGGTCTAAAATGGTTCAGGTCCGTTTCAAGGGCAAGACGTCCCGGCCGGTACATCTCTGTTTAGCATGATGCTGTATAGAAGAGGAAAAAATGGCAATGCTTGCTTAGCGAGGTTTCTTTATTAATTGATTAAATAGAAAATAGCTTACATTTGTTTAACATACAGTATGACATCAAATGTTTCAATATTGTTTATTGTTATAGTTTTTTTTAATTTATGAATCAAAGCCATTTTCTCCAGAATTTCAAACCTAATAAAGCAACTATAGTAGACTGATAACTAGATAGAGGGAGTCTGTCAATATCTAAACTGCATTATGTCAATTATTTTTAAAATTTTCTTCCTTTTTATTCTAATTTTAATACACAACTTTAAAATATGTCTGTTGCATATATTTGATTATTTACATCTTTTAAATTCTAATTTGTTATAAAGATACATTTTTTTTCTCACCTCATTATTTAAACTACCTTTTTAAATGTAATTAACCCTTTCGTAATTGTGAAAGTTCATATCTATTTTTCACCTCGACTGCGATACCAGCCAGGTTTGGTCTTACCTAACTATTTCTGTATTTGGTGTTTTGGCAGCAAACTCATTAGCAAAGAGAAGGACAGCTTGTTATCCATTTGGAAGGGTGTTTCTTTTTAAATACAAGTTTAATTCTTAAAAATTAAGTAAACCACCTTTCCATCTCACATTTATCTTTATCACACCCTCTTTGCTCCATTTTCCCCTTATCTTAGTTCATTAGCACATGCTGAGGTGTGAGGCTTTTTATTGGCAGAAATAGGTGCGTTGGATTAAAAAATAAAATGAACTGAATGAAACCTGTGAATAAAAAGGGCCATTCCATTTTAATGAGGTTTCTCAAAAAATATCTGCATCTAAGACAAATAAGGTTTGTTTTTTTTGGTGCTTTTCCATATATTTTACCTTTCAGACACAGTGTAATGATAGCAGCCATGTTTAATTTGTTAGAAAGTAAGGGCTTTGTTTTAATACCCACATGAGAATTGCAAAGCTCTATTATGCTAACTTAGAAATCAGTACAAATATTGCCAGAAAAAAATCCAACTGGTAGGAATGTATGATGAAAAACTACTTGAACATACACAGCTCTGTAGCACAAATGGATTATGATGTTTTTTAAATTCAATAAGTGAAATTTAAATGAAGAAAGATTAATGAAAAGCTGTAACATTCTGAATTCTGCTAGATTTCCACTATTGTAAGGATGTTCGATTCTAGATTTAAAAAAGACCAAGCATTTAAAAGCTATTGATAATTCATCTTCACCTCCTGATTACTCCAAAAAACAAACAAAATAAAGTATATCAAAAGGGCTATATTTTTTAACGCAAGAGAGTTTTCAACTCAAATCAATCTATACTTAATCCAGTGAAGGACTTACTATGAAAGTAAAATTCAGATATATATTTTCTGTGTTATTATTACCGGAAAGTTAGAGAAATATAAATTTATTTTGTACAGCTTTCAGAGTATTTCCATTTGTTAAAGTGCAGCAGTGATCAAATGTAAACAGTTTGGGAGAAAAGACATGGTGCAAAAAAACGCATTGATATGGAAGTTCAGAGAATCACATATGCATGGTGTGAATATGCTAGGGTGACCAAACGTCCGTATTTCCAGGGACATGTCCGTATTTCACGTCCTGTCCCGGGTGTCTCGGGTTTTTTTTTAGAAAGTGAGGAAATGTCCTGTTTTTTTAAATTACCTTCATTGGACCATTAAATTTACAGGCACTAGGGCACTGCGCTGCGTGTGACGTAATCCCTGAGCCGCGTCAGTGCGGGCAGCCCTGTTCTTAATCAGAATATAGATAGCGTGGCTGTCAGTACGCCAACAACAGGCAAAAGCGCAAATGTATGTTTACCGACGATTTACAAAAGAGTTTCCCCGCTTTCAGACCAGGTCGAGACAAATGGGAGGCCTTGTGCACAGTGTGCATAGCAGGCACATATGTCTCGGTGTCCAATGGAGGTGCAAGGAATCTGAAAAGACACCTGGACACCGAAAGTAAAGATAGTCTATTGATATGTTTGTTTGTTTTTGGTACATTTTGAGTTATTTTTGCTACACAGGAGGTATTTTTTGTTAATTAGCTCATTTGTTAATTTATTTTTTTCCAATAGCCTACAGAACAGACATTATTTTGTTCATTGCTGAGGCTGAGTATCATCTGTTATTGGGAGTTGAGAGTTATTGTTAACTTTTATTGTTAAGTGAGGGATGTTTAGATGAGACATTATTTCTTTCATTGTGCTGTTTATTCATTACAGGAATTGTTAAGCATTTTTAATAAATACATTTTGAATAAAATTATCGTTTGTTATTGGAGTTATTGCTGTTGACTTTTACTGAAAAGCATTTTTAATATCAAAAATCAACTGTAAATATCATGTTATTGTAGGATAACGTAGGCCTATGTTAAGTGAGTGCATGCCACAGACATCTCTATGCATGGGAACAGAGATACCCCCGCCGCCGCCCCCCCGCTCCAAGGTGTCCTGGTTTCCCCAAATGAAAATATGGTCACCCTAAAATATGCAGGAGTTTGGTTTGGTGTTATCAGTGTAATGCAGAGTCTGTGACATGATTTAGAGTTTTCTCAACAGTTAGTCTCAGCTGTATAATATAGAGATTGTAATTTCAGCTGTCATTCTGGAAATAGCACCGAGTTCACAAGAGGGCATCAAAGGTGTTGTCGTGGTTTTCTGTTCCAAAAAAATACCAAAATTTCCAACAAAGGCCGTGGGTGGTAAATGGTGGTTTGTGGCTTTGTATGCACTTCCGACTTTACTTATCTTATTGTAAAAGCAAAGACAAAATAATTACTAAAAATGTCTTGCAACTTAGTAGAAATTACAAATAATGTTAATTTAATGTTTGACGCTCCAAAAAAGTGTTCAAAAAATAACTTTACAAAAACTCACTTCCACACCAGACAATAAAAATATCCACCAGCTGTGTTCTTAATTAATCAAATTAATGGGAGGGTCTAACAATTAACAGCATAATATAAACAATCCCAAATCTAAAAAATAAATGACAAATTTTGGTTCTAAATAAACTAAACTTAAATATATCCTACCTACCATACCCGGACTGGCCATAGGGAGAACCGGGAATATTCCCGAAGCGGCGGCCTGGGATTGGCCTGCATCTCTCTCTCTTTTTTTTTTAAAGTCTGCCTGTTCAGCGGCGGCGTTCCTGTCAGAGAGAGGGACAGACCTGGCCACTTTGGCCAGTAGCATTTGAGGAGGGACACAGAGAGCAGCATGTAGAGGAAGGGGGATGTGACATTAGTCTGGTGCCAGCTGCTGCTGTGTTGTGTAGCTAGCGAGCGGTTTGAATTAGAATAAGAAGCAATGGACACGGTCTTAAGATGTAGTAAAAGGAAGAGGGAAGGCGGCGCAGAGGAGGAGAGAGGAAAAAAAAGAAAGGCGCTGGAGTAGGAGGGCGACGTGGCCAAATGCAGAGCAGTAACAGATTTATTACACCAGTAAAGTTACTGTATATTCCACCTTTAGAAATTACAGTAGGTTCTTCTAGATCAATGTTTCCCAACATTTTGTGACTTTTGTTTCCCTTTGGCCAATTTTTTGTACCATTAGTCCCCATCTCAGTCCAAAGTATTGATGATTGTCCAAAAGTGGAATAACTGAAATAAAGACCATAATCTTTTAAATGGAGCATTTAATTTTGATAAATGTTTGCTTTCCTTCTCAAATAAAAAAAAACAACAACATAAATATGTTGCCTGGAAGTTAGTAAGGAATGAAAGTAAATACAAAATAAAATCATATTATACACCTGTATTTAGAAAAACTGAGATTCCCTATATTCACATTTAAACTTGATGAAGTGGGAACAGAAATTATAGTCAGAATGACTTAGTTCATTTTGCTTTCTTTTCACCCAGACACCTGAGCTGCGTTGATGAGCTCTGATAGCTCAGTGTGAAAAACAGCTGATTCCAGGCTGTTCTCTACATCCAGGCTGTTCCTCCACTTGGTTTGATGTGTGTCAAAATCTAAAGGTGAACTCAAAAATATGATAAAAACTTAATGTTTGGTGGATAAAAGTTTCTTAATTTTTCAGTTGGGTCCTCACAAAGCAGAACAGATGCCAGCCCAAGGTGGCCTGGTTACATGACTAAAAAATATAAAGCTGACTAATAAGAACCACAGTGCTGGTACTATTGGACCTCAGTGCAGCATCCGATACTGTTGATCACTCCATCTTGTTAGAACGCCTGGAAAACTGGGTCGACCTCTCTGGTACAGCTCTCAACTGGTTTAAATCCTTCTTAAAAGGACAGGGACTTTTTTGTGTCAGTAAGCAACAAAAATCAGGACAAAAATCACATGTGGGGTTCCCCAAGGGTCCATCCTGGGTCCCCTCCTATTCAATATCTACATCCTCCCTCTTGCTCAGTTAATAAAAAACAACAACATCAGCTACCATAACTATGCAGACGACACACAGCTTTACATCACCATGTCACCAGGTGACTATGAACCAATTCAAGCACTGAGGAAATGCTTAGAAGAAATCAATGCCTGGATGTGCCATAATTTTCTTCAACGGAAAAAAAACAACACTGAAGTAATAATCTTTGGACCAATAGAGGAGAGATCTAAAGTTAGCACACAGCTTCAGTCGCTTCAGCTAGTAACCACTGATCAGGCCCCACATCTAGGTGTAGTGCTGGATTCAGACTTGAACCTCCAAAAGCATTTAAAGACAATTACAAGGTCGGCTTTCTATCACCTGAAGAACATTTCCAGGATTAAAGGACTAATGTCTCAGCATGATCTGGAAAAACTAATCCATGCGTTTATTTTTAGTCGAATTGATTACTGCAACGGTGTTTTCACAGGTCTGCCTAAAAAGTGGATCAGACAGCTGCAGCTGATCCAGAACGCTGCTGCCCGTGTCCTCACTAAGACTAAGAAAGTAGAGCACATCACCCTAGTTCTAAAGTCCTTCCACTGGCTCCCTGTATCTCAGAGAATAGACTTTAAAATACTTCTGTTAGTCTATAAATGTCTGAATGGCTTAGCACCTAAATACATCACAGACTTGCTATCAGTGTATCAACCCTCCAGACCACTCAGGTCTTCTGGCTCCAGCCTGCTCTGCATACCTAGAACCAGAACTAAACATGGAGAAGCAGCATTTATTTCCTATGCTCCACTTATCTGGAACAAACTTCCAGAAAACTGTAAAAGTGCTAAAAGCCTGAGTTCCTTTAAATCAAGACTAAAAACACATTTGTTTAGGATTGCCTTCGACTGTTCTGGTTAAACAGTTTAACTAAAACATATTTTCTTTAGTCCAACTGTTTTTAATATTCTTTTTTTTCTGCATTTTTTATTATTTCTTATTTTTTCCTACTTGCTTTGATTCTGTTTTATCTTCCTGTATTTTAATCATGTAAAGCACTTTGCATTGTCTTTGTACTGAATTGTGCTATACAAATAAATTTGCCTTGCCTTGCCTAATAGCTTCTCCTTATTAAACTGGTACATTATTTTTTTAGGTTTATGACGGAATATTGGACCATGCAAGCCACAGATTTACCTTCAGAAAGGCTTGGAAGGGCAAGATTTATGTACAAAAAGTAAACCTGTACATGAAATTATGTTTTGTTTTTATAAAGTGCTTTTATTTTTTTGTTGTTGTTGTTGGCATTCACATAAATATACTGGTGTCATAACTTATTTTGATTTTTGTTACACTATTTTGAATTTATAGTCCCACCTGGAGAAAAGCCGATCAGCCGACAGTGATCTGCTCCAGCCCTGAATCCAGTCGGCCTTCCACCCAACTCACTGTTGCACAGTACACTGTTCACATAGGTAGGAGGTGGAATTTTACTTACTTGTTGTTTATGTTACCTACTATATATATTATATATTAATATTTTCTACTCTACGTTGTAATTGTTCTACTTTACGGTTTCTTTACTTCATTTTAAAACTGTTTTATTCTGTTCTATATATTTAGCACGTCGAGTCGAGCTGTTGCAAAGTGACACACAAAAATTTCCTATATGTTTGAAGTAAAAAGTTCCAGTGGGAAGCTGCACAAACATTTGTTTGAAACTTAAAATGACTGCTCTTCTTTTTCTTTCCCCTAAGAACCCTCTGTTGGTTGAAAGCAGTAAAATAAAAGAAGCACACAGCAAACCCCCTCCTGTTTTAGTTACAGCACTTTCACCCTCAATAGTCTTCCCCAGCATTTAAAAAAAGAATTTGCAGACAGCATCTTTACTCATATATGGTGTGTCTGAATATTTCTGCATCCTTGTATGTGGGACAAGTGTAAAAGGTTTGTGTTTGATTATGTTACTTGCTTTTGAGTGTGTATCTGATCAGCATGAAGTTTTATGAAGATTGGCACAACAAAGCCTCACAGAAAAACTCTTTGACACAACTTAAGGGTGCAATTTTCTTGCCATACTTCAACTGAAAAGAAAACATCAAACAAGCAGCAAAGTCTTGGCTTGAAGGATTAACCATAAAGAAGGCAGATTTAATAACTCATCTTAAAGCGTTAAGCACATATCCAAATGATCTGGATTTTTAAGGGATTATTTATCAGAAATGGTTTCAAAATAACCAAAAACATGAACATGTGCAGCAAATGGACTGATCCAATGTGGTGGTAACTGAAGACACACTTTATTATTATCAGAGTTCTGATGGCATTTTAGCAAAAGAATTTTTATCAAAAACATAATTAATGTTCACAAGTTTTATGGGCCCCCCAGGAACTTGGGGCCCTTGGCAACTGCCTAGTATTTCCTGATGGTAAATCTCCCCCCTGAATGTGACGTTTTCTTTTCAAATTTCTTCCAAAAACTGGCATGTGGATTTTTACTTTTATTTGGTCATTTAAATAAAAAATGAAAATCGATGATTGTATCCAGCAGAGGTGGAAAGTAACGAAATACATTTACTCAAGTTACTGTATTGAGTAGGTTTTTTGTGTACTTTGTATTTTTCAAGTAGTTTTTAAAATCGGTAATTTAAATTTTACTTGATTACGTTTTGAGTGAAGGATTGTATTTCGTTACATTGCAAATCTCATCCGTTACTGAGTAAAAAAAAAAACTTTGGAAAACCGAAAGGAAGACAAAAAATGGGGCCTGGAAGCACTACAGTTTACTGTTCACTGTAAAGCGAGCAAGGATGAGCGCAACAAACTTTGAAAATCAACTGCTGCTCAAACTTAACAAGAAGTTTATTGAATAAGCCTCTTAAAAGAGAAATCCGGCGAGTTTTCACATAGATTTCCGTTTCATGGCAATTCCACTTTCAATTGATGTGGAAACATTGAAAACATTTTATGGGATGTTCAGCACTAAAATGGCACATTATACATTTATAAGGGTCTTGTGTGTCATGTGTGGCGTGATTTATGTAGTTATTGCATTTGTATAGTGCTTATTAACAACCGTTGTTAATGTTTGAAGAAAAGAAGGACGGCCCTCAGAAACAACAATTTATGGCACTTTTTACTTCAATTGATTGTTTGAAAAAGTTTTATGAGATGGTCTGAACTAAAATTGCACATTATACCTTTCTAAGGGTCTTAAATGTCATGTGTGACATGTGTTATCTTGTCATTACATGTGTAAACATTTGTATAGATTTTACTTTAATTAAAAACGAAATAGTTTTGGATTTATGACTCCTCGTCCTATTTTCACTACATGGGAGAGATCCCCTGCCCAGTTCAACAGTTTTTTTTTTTATGTAACTAAGTAACTTTTACTTAAAATACATTTTAAATTAGCTACTTATTACTTTTACTTGAGTAATTTTTCTGATGGGTAATTTTACTTGTACCTGAGTAATATTTCATCCAAGTATTGGTACTTTTACTTGAGTATGATATTTTAGTACTTTTTCCACCTCTGGTATCCAGTCACCAAACCAGTCATAACGTTAATTGTTTATATGCTTGGGCTGATAAGATCAACAATTAAATACAGTATGTATACCATCCTAAATCTATCTTTGCACAAATCTACCCCAGAATTTTGTAACAAATCTTCAGCTTGTTTTAGAAAACCCCCCAGAGATAATAAAGATAAAAAAAATAAATAAAACTAATAGAAAAATAAAAAAGCTTGTCCAACCTTGGATCAGAACGATAAATTTACTAGCAAGATTTCAGAATTTAAAAAAGAATTAAAAAGAATTAAAAGTGTTCAAAACTGTCATCCAAGAAATAGATCAATAAGTGCCAAATCAGAACTGCAGGTTGCACTAATAGAGCTGCCAGTCAAGCATTCATAGATAGTCTTCACTGTTATCAACTCATTATATCCTTTTTTTTGGCAAAAACAACGTGCACCTGGTTTTGTTCTGCTGAAAAATGGTTACGAAACTGGAAAAGTAATATTCCCAATAAGTGGCCAGCAGCTGCCATCACCTTCTTTTTGCAGGCATACCTGCAGAAAGTAAAATAAGTTGAGTTTTTCTGCTTAATATGTGTTGATTTTTTGATTAATACAGAATTTTTTCCTTTGCTTACAAATACTGTTGAGGCTGTGACAAATCTGAGTATGCTTTTTATTGTTCTCTATACTTTCTATTCATTAAACTGCTCCTGATGAGACTATTTGTAGCTCCCCGAAACAATAAAACCCTTTGTATATCATCATCGCACTTGACTGTTTTAGACTATTGGAGAAAATTGCTGTCCCAATTAAGCTATTGTCAGCATTATAGACAGAGGCAGTTACGGTTTGGCATTTTGAAATATCTTGGTTTTCTCCTCAAAGTCACACACAAATGGAGTCAAGCTGTGTGTTAAGAAAAGGTCAGAATCATAATAATGAAAATTTGCGATTGCATTCAGCTCTTGTTACATGAAAAAACAAGGATGCACGGAGCTCATAGCTGCTATAAAGACCTGCATATTCACACTGACTGCTTTCTGAAGTCTTTTATTGATGTTTTTTTTTTGCAGTATCAAAACCACAGCTGGAATGCTTTTGCATTGTGTAACAATCCCAACTTTGGGATACAAGGGATTACTGGGGCAGAGGTGGCCCAGGATCTTGACGTGGAACATGGGCTTTTCAAATTTGCATGTTTTTTAAACAAAAACAAGGCTTTGTTGGGCTACTGTATAAAACCTCAAACTCAACGCTATTCCTGACATTTTAAATGAAAAAGCTTCCTGGATGTGAAGCAAAACATCTTCAATCTTGATAACCAAGTCAAGTGGATTGTTTTTAATTTTTTATTTTTTTGGAACCATATTGGATCCCTCCATTTGCTGCACATGTTCAGAAAGGTCCAAACAGACAGCAGCAAACCATTTGCAAACAAACGTTTCGAAGAGCAGTGTTATATACTTAGCGCTTCTGTCACTATATTTACTGACTTTTCAGATCCCTCTAGTAGTAACAAAGATCTGTCTGTGGGTGACTGTGTCATGATTAACTTTACAACCACACACAGGAACCTCCAGTATATTGTCATGGTTGAAAAAGTTGAAGATGATGCAACCTTTTCTCATTATGAGTTCGTATGAAATCGTACGAAAAGTTATGCACCGTAATTTGGTACATTTTGGATGTTTTTTTCGTCGTATGGGCATGCGCATCTGACGCACAATTCAAGAACATAGAATATAAATTAGAATTAGCCCTAACTCTAAGATATAAAACAGCAAGCAACGTAGTTAGAGACATGAATAAGTTATGAGTGCACTGTTTTTCCCACTTTTACGTCCGTCCGCGGATCTGCTTTTTTTTTTCTGTCTGCCAGCGCATGCGCACTGATCTGGTTTTTTGAGTAAAAACGTCCAAAATGTACGAAATAGTGTGCATAACTTTTGTTGGATGATGAAATTCTTATCAAATTTCTTAGAAAATTCAAGAAAACACAAAAGTGTGGGAGGGACCCACATTTGCTATTAAAGAAAAAGATGTAGCACATGTTCCCAAAGCAGATGTGCTGAAGAAGCTGCCTCAACCTAAGAGGCTTGGAGGGACCACGCGTAGAGAACAACTCTTCATCTTTCCCTGCAATCTTCAGGGCTGGAATGTGGAGTAGTTGTAGAGGCCTACTTTATTTGTAGAGAATGACTGATGCTCTGATTGTGGATTTAGTCCTGTTGAGTCCCAGGCTGTTCTAGCTGGCTCCAAAGGTCCTGTTTTCTGACCCCGAGACTGTGGTTATTTACTTTGGCCTTTTTGGAAACACAGGAAGGAGCAATCAGCTAAGTGAGCTTAGTGCTTGGAAAAAATCTTTCATTCCTTTAGAGACAGCATGAAAAGTCAGCTGAGTACAAAACATAGAGAGGAAAACAAGAAGAAAAGGGACAAGAAGAGAGGGACACAACCTAGAACAGATAATGGATGTCTATTCTATTAATATGTCTATATCTGTAGAATGGCTCTGTTTGATGTGTCGTCTTCTCAATTTAGAGGGTCCCCTGCCTCTCTTTGCCTAGGGCCCCAAATTTCCTAAATCCGACCCTGCAAGCACACTGTTATCAGCAGTGTTTTGCATGAATGTTATTCAATGAACAACATTTACTGAATACGTTCCTATTCTTAATGAAGGTTGAACTTAACCAATCAGCTTAGAAGTGATGGACATGAATGAGAGCAAAGCCCACTATGAAGAGGATGAGCGACACAAATAGCTCCTGATGTGTTCGATTGGTAACGACACTTTTCATTGAATAACATCAGGTTTACCTCACTTATTACGACAAACAGCCTGACAAACCAGCATGTCTACTGCTACTACTAGTCTGCTGCATTCAAACTCATCTACTAGTCCCCCCAAAACACCAGACATCATTAAGATGTTTGTTTTTAGGCTAAATCCGGTCGGCCTGTCATAGTCTTGAGTTAGACAAAAAAAAAAATCACTGTTGGAAATTGGGCTATGTTTGGTTGGTCGGATATTGTCGCATTTTATAACTTCTTTTCAACAATCTAAAAATTACAACTTTTCACCTTTCACTTTTCAACTAAATGTAGATGTTATTTGAACGTAAATCATGTTGTCCTTTCAATGTCTTTTCAATCAGTTTTTGCTCAGTAGGATATTTCTGGCTCCACTTTAGCAGAGCGCTTGGAAGAGTTCTATGAACTAGCAAAGGAAGACTTGGACAGATAAAAAAAAGTTTTGTTTCAAAGTAATTTCCCTTTGGGATTATTAAAGTATGTCTGATTCTGAAACTGTGCCCACCGGGACTTAAAAAACAAGTCTGTACTTTAGCCACGCCCACTTCCAATTTAAAGCGAGTTAAAGCATCTGAGCTATATCGGTAAATATCTGCTACTGAATGAGGAATGTAAGAAATAATTTTGGAACCAGAACTTTTCAGCAGAAGCTGAAGGTTCCTGAATGTTTCTGAAGTTCTGCGTAATTTGGCTAAAAATAAAGGCTTCACTGCACATCCAGTATACCTTGACTGCATCCAGTATTTTCCATTTATTTCTATATATTATGATCATACGTTTAAAGGGGGAAATATGAGGTTCTATTGTGGCTTCATTTATCAAATGAACTTGAATTAGTTTATTTATAGGTTTGTGAACTTAGTTAATGAAAAAAGGGGGATATAAAAGGTGTGAGCTAGTTCATTTTTGTTTGTGTGAACTGAACTTTGAGCTCGTTCTTTTTAATTATGAACTTGAACATCAGTGGTAGGTTCAGGAACATAATCAATCCACCAGAGCATGACATCTAAAGCATCCTCCTTTGCTGATTTCAGTTGAGTGTATGCTGCCTTGTTAAATGCCTAAAAGAGCCATTATCCCATCATAATTAATCAAATTCACTAATTAAGATGTAGAGTTGATTAATAATCAAATATAAACATGACTTTCATTATTGCCATAATTCTTTTTGTGCTATCTGACAATTTATCTGACATCTTTTTTTTTTTATACCTACAGTATGCCAGTGAAATGTTACGGTTACCTGCCAGACTTAAAGTGCTCCCTTTGTAGCTAAAATAATGCAAATTTGAAATGATATACATCAATGTATATATCTCTTGAAGTTCATCGATATTTCCAGTCTGGCAGTTAAACGCTCTCAGTGAAATCAGATGGTGTTTGGTGGAATTCACTTGTTGTGAGGTTGGAGAGAACAAACTACACAACCAAATCTGTTCTTATCCCTGATCATTTTAAAATCATTGCCCGAAAATTTAAAAATCTTACTTTTTGAACCAGCTGCAAGTAGAGGAATATATTGGCCTGTTTCCAAAATTTCAGATACTGTTAGGATTCCTGTCTGTGTGGTTTGTGTTTTTGTGTTCGTCTCCCTTCCTCAACCAGGAGGCGCCTGGTTCTGGTCCGCCTCCTCACACACCTGCGGAGGGTTACCTCGTTAACGGAGTGCTCTTAAGCTGCTGACTGCCACTATCTCGACGCCAGAGTGTTTGCCAGTTTTGGGTAATCTAGCCAAGCTGAGTTTTTACTGAGTCAAACTGAGTTTTGCCAACCTGAGTTCTAACCGAGTTATTTCTTGTCTTTGCCTCGCAGCAGGAAGTCATCCTACAAACTGGATGTTTTCGGACCTTCTCTCCCTGGAAGGATCATCTGAGCTTCAAACCGAGCTGGGGATTCAAACTGGAGGTTTGGATCTTTTTTCCCCCCAAGGGATCGTTTGAGCTTCACACTGAGCAAGGGATTCATCTCCACACCAACCTGTTAAAGTACCGCAGGAAATCCAAGTGGCAGTCAGTTTCTCCGTTCACCTACAAACAACTGCATTCTGGGTAAACCCTGTCCGCCCTCTACCGAATGAGACAAACACTGGAACTACCGCACACAGACGGGAGTCAAAGAGTCAACCACTTTTCTGGAAACCTAATTCTTCTCTTCCAAGTTCAAGAATCAAATTTCCCACTGAGCCTGAACTAACCGCAGTGTCTTCCCCTCACTTTCCAGTGCCGGTTGAGCATTGTTATTGTTATTATTTTAACATCTTAAATGCTCTCTATTTACCATATTTGACACATCTTGCTGAAAAGGACGAAAACTTAAGCAAGACAGCACTTAAGTTATGGTAGTTTGAGACAATCACCAACCAATAGATCTCTGAATCTGAATTCTTCTTAGTGAAAAGATAATAATAGTCATGTAACATTCTTGACATAGTTGCATTTACAGCTGGCATATTTTATATATAAGGAGATGACCTTTTTGTTTGTTGTGTTCAGTTCTCAGTGACCTGTTCCTTTTTCATTCTTAGATCTGTGTGGACGAGGCCAGCTCGAAGGCTGATTCTTGAATGAACTCATGTACCTTGAAGAGGGGCTGATGTCCCTGTGACATGATTGAACTTTTTTCATGAATGTTACCTTTCTCTGAAAACTTCATGAGCTTTTCTTGCCACACTAAATATATAACCTTTTCAAATTAAGATCAGTTTTCTTCTGTACAGGAGCAGCCAATCAAACGGCCCTTCCCAGTCAAACGCCAGCCGAATGGCAGCAAAATCCCCTCCAACTTCCAGCCACTGGCTAACTGCTGCATATTCTTTTACTCTGACTCCGCCCTTTCACTGAATTACAATGTCTTAGATCTTAATGTCCACAAATCATGACAGGAAGAATATTTTAGTACAAAGATTGATGTTTAAAGAGGAATTGTAGTGGACCAGCCAAGGACCCATCAATGAAAGTAGGGAAACTTCGAATACTACTGTATTTTCACCTCAGGTCTTTACATTTATCCCCAAATTTGCGAAGGCTTAGACCCAGTCTGCCACAATTGGATTCATTGTCAACATTTTGACAGTTCTGCATTGTTGGCTTCAGAGCTTAAATTCCATCTGCGATGCAGATTCAGCTGCTGTAAACCAAGGCTCTTTAGAGAGACAAAAACAAAAACACAGACAGGGAAAATATATGTAAGACACGGGGAATGAGATTGGGAAATGGGGTGAGGTGTAATGCTAAAGCTGTCTCTTTCAGCTCTGAGGGTCATGTCAGTCTGATCTCATTATCCAGCACTTAGTCCTAGAACAAACAGCCACTGGCCTCCTTCCTTTCCCTCCACTGCTCCATCCCTCTTTTCCTCTATCCTTTCTTAACGACTAGCTCTGCTCATGTCCTAACAACTTGCTTGGCTCACTTACTGTCTAATGACTGCCACTCCTTATAGTCCGTGCTTCAAATCCCATTTATCTCCACTATTGTAGCCTTGCATTCAGACCTTTCTGTTTCTAATGCCCTGAGAGAGGCATTAGAAACAGAACTGGGCAGGCACAGTGAGTGGATGGAGAGAGAGAGAGAAAAAAAAAATCAAGATACCAAAGAACTTCCTTCTGATATAAACTACGCTGCTAATGAAGCTCTTAGGTGTTTCAATCAGTCTCAACCTTAAAATAGTCATGTGCTCGTTTCCTCTCTTTCCTTTCTCGCTTTATTTAATGCCAGCCTCAAGTGGCAGAGTGTTTGGTGGATGATGATCTCCCCGTGGCTCTTCCTCTTGCATCCTCTTTCTCCCCTTCTGTACCCCTTTGCTCTCCGTCTTTGTCCTGAGTGTTAATGTGTTAGATGGAGGTCTTTCACCCAGCAAGCACCATTACAGTCATTTCCTCTGTAATGTGAATGACGGCGATCCATTATTTATCTCAGACTTGCTCATTATTCCCCAACCCATTGCATACCCTCCCAGACAAGGCTCTCACAGCCACTCCAGACATTACTTTATTAAGAGGGCGAGGCTGCTGCGGGCTTTCATCAACAACACCACATTAATGCAGGTGTGGCGCATGCAACGGTTAGGTTTATCATGGGACCAGATCAGGCGCAAATTAGATAGCAGTCAAGCAAAACAGGGTGTATATTAAGATCAACAATTTTTGTTACTTGGTTATGTAAGAATCTGGAAGTAAATCAGGACCACACACTCTTTAAAGTAAGTCTTTTATAAAAAAAAAGAAAAAAAAATACTATTACACAGAGTCCTCAGTGATAAATCAGTGTTGCTGGGTTGAGATTTTTACATTGCGTGAATATAATATTTCCCTTCTGAGGATATTTGGGTGATAAAAAAACTGAACGCTGTGTGCAGAAGTGTGTTTTCTTTTTATGTCATAATGGCAGAGGTGGAAAGAGTACTAAAAAATTGTAATTGAGTAAAAGTATCTTTACTTTGCCTAAATTCTACTTTACTACTAAAAGTAAAATTACCTCAAAATTTACTCAAGTAAAAGTACAAAATTACTTCATTTAAAATGTTATTTGAGTACAAGTTACTTAGTTACTTTGAGTTATTTAATGCAAAAAAAAAAAGGATGAGTCATGAATCGAATTGAGCACAAGGTGTTTTAATCGATTTCAAGGTAGGGATGCACGATATAATCGGCCCCCTATCGGTATCGGCCTTAAAACTGAATATCGGACATCAGCCACCCCACCGATATTTAACCCGATATTTGATCAGCTTCTGAGTTCCTAAAGTCTAAAAAAAAAAAAAATACTACTTCTTCTTCCTCAAAAACTTCTTTTTTACAGACCTAAAAAACTTCTAAAGACTAAGGGAAAAAATATTGATACATTAAAATATCCCAATATCTTCATATGCTGATATATTGCTATATGTCATCGTTATGCTACGAAATCCCCCGAAAATTCACGAAATTTTGCCATATTTTTATATGTTGATATATTGACGCGGTATCGATCTATTTTACTAACAAAATCTCACAAGAATTTGCAAAATATCACGAGAGTTTGTAACAGAAAGATGAAATTTCACGAGTTTTGAAAGTAAAATAGATCGATACCGCGTTTTTAAAAATCAATTTGATATCAGCATATGAAAATATATTTGAGTATATTATTTTTCAAAGTGTCAGAAATGGATAACAAAACTGCTATTTTCAATGACTACTTATTTTTGTCCAGCTTTAACATCAGTATCGATATCGGTTATCGGCTACATGAGTTTTAAAATATCGGCATGTCGGATATCGGCCAAAATCCCAATATCGTGCATCCCTAATTTAGGGCGTATTTCAGTGGACATCCACACTTGTAAAGATCAGCTGGGCTAAAGAACATACTTCCTCACAGCATAAGGACAATCACAACCTGAACCATAAAGTGCAAACTATTTTCAATCCTACTGTCCAACAGACACCATGATAACTAACTTACCGCCACATTTTTTTGTAAATTGGATGTAGATATTTTAAAAGCCGAAAGCTCTGTTTTGCTGGGCAGGCACATGTTGCACTGCATTATCACATTGTTCCCTTTTGTGCATTTGAAAACAAATAATCTGTCCAAATATGGCCGAGGGTTTTTCTGGCTTTCGTCTCCAGAATATGTTTCCTCTTCAGGCCTTTCCTCATCCATACTCCCTAAATTATGATAAGCAACTGCCATCTTCTTCTACTCAGTAACGTGAGGGGGTTTTAAATGTAGCAAAGTAAAACTACTTAGGTTAAAATTTACTCGAGTAAAAGCAAAAATTACATATTTCAAAAACTACTCAGAAAATTACAAATTACTCATAAAAAGTACTCAATTACAGTAACTTGAGTAAATGTACTTCATTACTTTCCACCCCTGCATAATGGCATATGCTACTTAACCAGTACAGGTAGGTACAGATTAAATCCAAATACTTTATACCCCCAGGGAAAAATACATTTCAGATTATTTTTATTCAAACTTCATAGGAAACTATAAATTTCAAGAGACAAAAAAATACAAAAGGACTTTCATTTGTGAAAAAAATAAATAAATAAAAATGTTCATTATATGTTATCCAATAAATGGTAAATGTTCCAAAAAAAAAAAAAAAAATCCACTGGATATTGTTTTAAAATTTGAAGATGTTTCGCTCCCCTCCAGGAAGCTTTTCCAATTCAAAATGGCAGTAAAATGATAGTAATAGTAAATCTTATTTGTCCTAAAAATAATGTTGTTAAAAAATTGTAAATTAAAAAATCTTAACTGGCAACCCAGACATCACATCTTTCCTATAATTGCTGGGAAACCTTTCTTCATGTTTCCTTTTGATGATTTTTAATTGATGAGTTTTAAGTCCTTGAGTATGAAAGGCCTCCATTCTATCATCCTAACCACCAGAAATTTTACAGGTTCTTTATCAGATTTAAAACAGGCCTCTACTAAGTTTACTCTAAAACTATTTTATTACAGTTAGTAAAAGATTTCCGAAAACAAACGATGTCCCTGAAAACAAGGGCATATGTGTAAAAAGTTGATACAGGGTTTTGCTAACGTGTTTATACCTCTTCAACTTTCCCATATTTCGTCAATTTATAACCACAGACCTCAATATATATATTTTTTTACATGTTAAAGACTAATATAAAGCAGCGTATGATTGTAAAGGTGAAGGAAAATGATTGTTTTCAAATTTGTCTATGAATTGAACATCCTGATGTTGCTAATAGGTTAACTGAGTTCAAGCTATTTACCAAACAGGTAAGGCAAAATGTTGCACTGCAAAAAATGCAATGTAAATAAATCAATTTTCTTAAAATAAGTGGATTTGTCCTTGAATTGAGGGGGTGAGTGAGACACTTTGCCAATGGAACAAGACAATTTACATTTAAAATAAGGGGAAAAAATGTATTGTCTTATTTCAAGTGTATATTATCTAATTATCGTATTTTAAGAGTAAAAATACAAATTGGCAAATCATCTTATTTACCTACCTAAATAAGTGTAAATACACTTAATTTAAGATATTTTTACTAATTTCTAGATCATTTTTGCAGTGTGCTGGTTTTAGATGTCTTAAACTGAAACATAGACCAACATCAGGAGCTCGGAAAAAAATTTAGTTTTACAAGAAGTTATTCTAAAAGTCCATACCAGTAATAGGTTATGTTGAAAAACAGTCACACTTTTATTTGCTTGCCCATTGCAAATATAAAAGTTCATAATTTGCACTGTGAATGTCTCTACTTAGATCATTTATGCAAAGATAACTTAGCAATTCTTCATTGACACAGAGAAGATTTATGCAAAGTAACGTACAATATACACATTTAGGAAGAAAAAGCCACAAGTAAGAATTAAGAGTGATAAATGTTCTACATGTCAAGACATTGTAGAGGATTGTGCCTAATAAAGGATTGCAGATACAGAATGTTCTTTGCTAAAACTGGTAATAATTATAGAATATTAATGTCCTCCAAAACTAATGAATCTGAAGCACACACATGACCTCTTTTGGCACTGAGCTGCATTACACATTTTATCTTCACACAAACTGGCCCAGTCTGGATCTCTGTACTGGGATCCATCTTTTATCACTTATTTTTAACCTGATAACACACAGTTGCCCAATATCCTCCCTCCAACCCGTTTTCCTGTCTCTCTTACGAAGCTGCATTCGCACCTTCCCCTCCATCACTAACCTCCATTCTTTTTTCCCTGCTGCTTGTGACATCAAGTGCAATTGGAGACTTGAGGGATTCCAGTAAGAAAGACTTTCGACGCTGCTGTCAGACAGGCCTCAGTCACAGTCTCTACCCCTGTCTGGTGTGAAGGTATACACACATGGCAAATTAATCCCTGTGCCCTGTCTGCCACACATAGAGCTTATGTCAAAAGTAGTGCGCCGCGTGGGGTTTTGGGGTGACATTTTCGAAAGACAGATACACTGTTGGAAACCATTATTTTCAGAAACAACACACAGAAAGGAGGCGATAGAGAGCGGCGGCACCTAATGAATCGAGAGATGTGGAAAACAGCAGAAAGAAGGGATAAAACAGGCAACTTAATGAAGGGTAAACGAAGGGACACAAATAAAGCAGCTAATGAGACAGATGCATCAACCTGCTGTGACCTTTTCCTCTTTATCTAATCATGCATGCCTTATTATGGTCTTTTTATTCACTGTTTACCATTAATAATAGTTGTTGCTGTCTCTGCGGCCCCCATGCAGCAATCGAACAGATTACAGCCTCAAATCAGAAGCATTTGTTTTACTAAGTCTCCTTTGTTTCTCTAAGTCTTTCATCAATTGATTGCATTCATCTTTGCCTAAATATTCCTAGTGTGCGGCACAAAGGATTGTCTTCTTATGACATGATGACATAGTTAAAGCATATTTTTATAGTTCACTGAAGGGGGGGGGGATTACTCAAAGCAGAGATGTTCTTCTAATTTTTTTCCGTGTCCAAGTCTAATCTGAAGTTACTTGCCCTAAGCCAGAGTCAGGCCTCAAGTCTCTAATAACAGAAATGGTAGTGCCGGCAGGAAGTGCAAGGCATCTACACCTCTGCAAAAATCTGTCTCTGCACAGCTGAGTTCCTTAAATTCAGGGTTAAATCTCAAGTGTTGGCCAAGTGGTAGAAACTGGGCAGAGCAGTGCAATCAAAGTAGGTATAAGACAAAGCAAGGCAAGGCAAGTAAATATGTATAGCAAAATACAGCAAAAAGTGCTTTACATGAACATGAAGTAAAATAAAAGTATAAAAAAGGCCAGTGAAGATAAAAAAAAAAACATAATAAAAGCAGTGTTAGGTTTATTATTTATACATCATGTGCATTGTTACTTTATTAGCCAGATTAGAAGGCCTTCCTTCACATGGTGGATGTCACGGTGTGTACGGAGGTCATCTAATCAGGACAGCCTTCATGTCTTTAAAAATACACAGGATATGGGAACATCTTGGAGCCGGTCTGATAGAGGAGAGCTATCTGTAACCCTGAAGCATAGAAGCAAGCTGCGTCAAGTTCAAGACATGGATGGCATGTCAGTTTCTGATACGGACATCTAAACATCAACATGATGCAACACATAGACTCATGAGCTATAAGAAGCAGGAGATGACCTTGTTCGGGGCTCAATTTTTACCGGACGCTCGCGTGATTTTTGAGCCCACAGCTGTGCAAGCTCCAAGCATTTTCTCTGTCCTGTAACGACCTGATCTGGAATAAACTCTGTTATTTTTTAGTCCTGTTTTATAGTCCTTTTTATATGGTTTTAACCAGTTTGAATTAAGAGTAGTAAATAACTTGCTCCCAGGAAAAGAACCGTGGGAAAGCCCCCGAGGTGCAACGGCTTTTTTAGTTAAACATGTAAAAGTTAAACAAGTAAAAAACAGTTGGACCACAAATTTCAACTAATGATACCTCAGTTTAACTTTAATGCTACGTTAAGACCTCAAGCAGCAGAGGCAGCAGAAGCAGCTAGTTTTACTTGCAAAGTCAATGGTTGATGCGCATCAATCAGAGCAAACTATTCTCATTAGGAGTGCGTATGAAATCGTATGAAAAGTTATGCACCGTAATTTCATACGTTTTGGACGTTTTCATCTGACACACCATTCACGAATCTAGAATATTAATTACTATTTGCCCTAACCCTGGCCCTAACCCTAAGATATAAAACAGCAAGCAACGTACTTAGAGACATGAATAAGTGATTATTGCACTGTTTTTCCCAGTTTTACGTCCGTCCGCGGATCTGCTTTTTTTTCTGTCTGCCAGCGCATGCGCACTGATGTGGTTTTTTGAGGAAAAACGTCCAAAACGTACGAAATAGTGTGCATAACTTTTCGTACGATTTCATACGCACTCATAATGAGAATATGTTGACCAGAGGGGGGGTGGACTGTGCTGGACACCCCTTTTGGTACTCCCAGTTGGTACACCTGAGAGCAACACGCAACAACCGCGTCTTTTTTTCCATTCTTTTAAATGTCAGGTGTAGACTGACGCAAAAATACCTGCCCATATTGTTGCCATGAAAGAAGCATTGGTAAAATACCTGTTGATGTGCAGATATTCTGTGCACTTGTAAACATAGTTGAAAAAATCATATTGATAGAGGTGAGCACAAAGTAATGCAACAGGAGGGCAGACGCTCTTTATATAAAAAAAATGCAAATGAAAAAAATATTGTAGGATGATGATTAAAAAAATAAAACAGTATAGCAAGCGCTTGCAAGGAGGCTTGGCGGTGGTGGTTGTTGGGGTGAAAGTGTGCACCTCTTGACACAGTGCTTTTTTATCAATGTTATTATTTACCTTTAACTCCATTGCTTCAATCCTTGTTCTTTTACAGTCGCTCACAAACTGCAAATACATTCATAAGACAGGATTAACTTTGTGGACTTGTACAGGTGAATCAGCAAAGAAGGGTTTAAATCCCCTGTCAATTGTTCGATTCATCTGTGGAGCCATCGGCAGATGTTTCATCACAGCTGCTTCCTTGCTCTCAGGTGCTTTACATTGACCATACTCAATTTAATTGCTCGGTTACTTTGTTATCCTTATCCAAATGCAGTTTCTGTAATCATTTTACAAGTTAACTAAATCAGGCAGCCATATGGCTTCTTAGGTTTTTCGACGGCCTTGGATGAAAGACGCTCTTAAAGCAACAACTGGTGCAGTTCTTTCACCCCTTGAGAACATGAGAAGAGGCTGGAAATACATCTGTTTTTACAGCATAATACTTTCCAGTAAGAGGTGGAGGAGATGGACCGTTGACTAACAGGAGTTTTACATCAGCTAACAACTTAGCAGAGAATAAATAGCTTACTAAGATGGGTCAAAAGGATGTGTTAATTCATTAGACGCAGGTTGTCCTTAAACTTTCAGCTCAAGATTTTCAGATCAAGAATTAAGATCTGACCCTTTTTAAATAAGTCTTTCTCATAAATATCATCTCAAAATACTTTTTAAAGGAAAAATCCGGTCAGCAAGCAATAATCAATAGATCATTATTTATACCTAAAATTAATACGTTTGTGGGGATTTAATGAATTTAGCGTTAATCAGTAAAAAAATAAAAATAATAATTTACTTAAAAATCACTGAGTCTGGGAGCGGCCATTTTTGCCCAAATATAGTAACCCCTCCCTCCTGCCATCTTCCAGCAGTGACGTCACGGTGCGGTAAGCCTAGCGCCATTCTCCCCGCTTTACAAGCTAAATCAATGGGAACTACTAGACACATCTGCAATCAACAACAATTATTGAAGATTTCCAGAGGACTTCACCATTGAAATTCACCAGAGCTATAGTGAAACTGACAATGCCCACGTGCATGGCAGCTGGATGTTGGAATACATCAGGTAAAAGTGAAAAAAAAAGAGTTATTTCACCTTTCTGATTCCTGATCCTCCACGGACAGGTTACAGCACTGGGACTTGATCAACAGCCGATACCGCACCGTGACGTCACAAACCAGTAGGTGGCAGTAGTGTTCTTTGACAAACATGGATGTAAAGCACATTCAGATAAAATTACTCTTAATTTAAACATTTATTATTTTTTGCACAGTATGTTATAATTTAATATTGAAAGTACTTTCAGAAGTTTATATTCTGAATATGACCAGACTTTTCCTTTAAGGATCTACCACATAATTACCCAGCCCTGATAATCAGAGCTCCTTCATTGTATTCACCTATGATTTTATTTTATATAATCAGTGCAAAAAAATGCAGAAAGTTAAATCTTTCATAAATATCTGCCAGTATCCGTCCTGGAAGCAAGGTCCCTACCATCAGCTCATTTGCACAACCGGATATAAATTCAAGTTTCCATAAATAATGTAATTATGGTGCTAAAAGTACTTATTTCTGCCCCTAACTCACTAAATAATGCAAATACAAATGCAAAAAATTTTATTATGACTTTCTTAGACAATTTTGATGCTTTTTACATTTTCCCTGTTAAACAGCTTGTCTGACGTCATCATTGGACACGCTCGGAGTAGTTCGGCAAAATATAATTAAATATTATCTGCATTTTAGTTGTTTCTTTCTTTAGATTATGCACTATATAGCATATTGTTAACACAAAAGGTAAACACAAAAACTCAAAAAGAATAGATTTGTATTAAAGTCCAAAGCCGAATCCCATTTCCGGCACAGATTGGGTACAGAGTAATTAAACAGAAAGGATTTGAAAGCATTTATTTTACCAGGAAATACATTATTAACCTTTAAGACGTTATTGTTTAGAACGCTTAATGGAGCCTAGGTGGAAGTTCAACTGAAGAAACTGATTACTTGCCTTCATCCGCCTATGACTCAGCCAATCAGGTTTGAGCCACACCTCCACGAAAGCCAATCAGCATCCAGAGTTCATCTGAAAAGACCTCCGATCCGCAACTTGTCTGCTAGCTAGAGCGCAGGTGGTGGCCGCGCTGTGAAACTTCATTCAGATGACCCCGTTTCAACCGGTCCGGCAGAGGACCGCCATGTTGAGCCTGGTTCCATGTTGAGTTTTTCTTTTGCACTGTCGCTTCATGCTTGCTCATCATGGACAGGTTCTCTCAACCTGTTATCCAAACTGGACTTTCATCTTCCAGGTCCCTGAGTGAAGCTCTAGTATCAGCTCACGCAGTCCACTGGATCTCCCCATAAAGCTTAGCAGACCGTCTCTCCAACCAGCAGTCTACAGACTGACCAACTCCATCTATCTCCACTCCACCACCAGTTTCAGGCCTGGGGGGTGAAACATCCCTGTTCTTTACTGCTGTTCATGCATATCTGTCAAACTTCAGCGCTATGTTTACTGCCGAGGTCTGAGCACCAAAGACCAAGTAATTGTATCAGTACATTTCTTCTAATTGTCTTTTCTCTTTGTCTGAGTTTTTCAGATTTAACTATTTTTGGGGAGGGAAAAACGTAATTTAGGTATTTTTTACAAAATAAAATCCAGGAAAACCCGGATGTATATCTAGTTGCACAGATGATTTGATGCTACGGATTCTGCTTCTTGGAAGGATCGAGTCGCAACAGTGCCAAGGTTTTACACATGTTGCACATTGGTGCTGCAAACACACACCCTTCCAGCAGCTCATCTGAGTAACGATAGTCAACAATTGTAACTGTGTTTTTTGGATGTTCAAAACTCCAGTAATATGGAAAGTTCTTCTATGGTTGGACTTTTTGTCCCTTTATTACTGAGGGTAAAAGTGAAGGCAATGTTTAAAGGTAGTTTCTTATCAGGCAGAAAAAACAGCAAAACAAAAGAAAGTCTATAAGTCCTTAAACAAGAATTACAGCATAACTGTGACTACATAGCTGAGCTTACTAGCCTGGGTGCTATTCCGAACTTAGTCCCGCCCACAACGTTTGAGGTCTGGAAGTTCGGTCTGGCATTGCTCAATAGTAGCGCGAGTATGCTCGCACAATATCTGGCAGGCCAATCAAATTGTCAGGGCGGGCTCTATACGATGATGGACAGATGATCAACAGTAACGTAATCAACCACGTGACCAAAGCGCGCCTGGGTGACAACAACAATGGCTGCCGCTGGAGAGTTGAGGTGAGTAGATTCTGCTATTAGGTCTGTTCTAGAAGATATCGACAGCAAATTAATTTTAAAAGAGGAACAGAGAAACGCGATCAAGGCTCATCTTCTTATTCTTGGCGTGCAACTGCACGCTTTGATTTTTGTTGACAACTATGCGTCGCCTAACATACGTCACGCACTCCGTTGCTCTTATTGGTTGTAGGTCTATCCAATTGAGTGCAGAGGCATTTTTTTTCCTGGTTCGTTCGAAACACGCCCCATAATCACAGCTCTATGGAGCAGAATCAGACTCATATTCTGACTAGAATTGAGTAAGACTACGTTAGGCTAGAGCAGCACCATAAACCTCATAAAAATTATTAAAAATATATATATCCTTTAAAAAAATTGAGAATTTTAAAAGGTTTGTAAAATTCTTGCACTAAAGAGTAGTTGTATAAATACTGGACACTTGAAGCCTTTCCTATCTGTTTAAAAGTTGGGAACTTTCCGAGGACAGCATTGTGTGTCCAACCTTGGATTAGAAGGAATTAAGGAATGGTTGTTACAAAACATCTGGCAGCAGCAGTTTGTATCCTTCAAAGCAAAGTACGACACAACCAAAATTAGAAAGTTACTAAATACTGAAGGAGTAAAATCCATTTTGGTTCTTGGTTTAACAGCTTTTCTATCATATTCAAATGTATTCTTCTAAATATATAAAGCATACTTTGAAGTTTTTTTTTTCTCAATGTTATATTAATTAAGCACTGTTACCAATTAAATATCCTCAACAACTGTCGCTCCATGTGCTGTCAGAGGTTGGAATAGGTGGGTTCTTAGTCAGTTTGAGCAGTAGTATGATTAGACCTCCAAATACCTTAAGTCCATTTAAAATCAAAAATTGGTATTGATATCATGTATTCTTGTGTTGTGAAAACTTTAATCCTGTATGGTTCACACAGTTATTTGCGAAAGTATTCAGCCCCCTTGAACTTTTCATCCTCCAAATTTTATGCTTCAAACATATAGATATAAAATATTATTTTTTTCTGAAGAATCAGCAACAGTTTGGACACTAATAAATGAAATGTATTAGATATTTAAACTTTTGAACAATTAAAAATCTAAAATATCGGTTGTGCAAAATTACTCAGCCCCTTTGAGTTAATACTTTGTAGTTTATTTGGGAACCTTTCCATTGTAGATTCTTCTTTATATCATCGTCTTGTTGGAAGATAAATCTCCGTCCCAGTCTCAGGTCTTTTACCGTTTCCTACAGGTTTTCTAAACGGATCTTCTTGTATTTGGCTCCATCCATCTTCCAATGAATTTTAACCATCTTCCCTGTCCCTGCTTAAAAAAAAGCAACCATGATGCTGCCACCACCATGTTTGACTGGAGGGATGGTGTGTTCAGGGTGTTGAGCTGTGTTGCTTTTACATTTTGTTTTACATTGTTGCTAAAAAGTTCAATTTTGGTTTCATCTGACCAGAGAACCTTCTTCCACATGTTTACTGTATCTCCCTGGTGGCTTGTGGGAAACTTTAAAGGTATACTATGCAACCGGTGTTGATTTTCCAGCGAGGCTCCCCCCAGAGGGCGAAAGTAAAAGTGCACTGTCGGAAATATGCTCAGCTGTTCTCCTGGTTTCTCCGTCAAGCCAGTTTTGTTGTTTATCCGACTGTCATTGGGGGAAGGGGGTTCTGATTTCTGAGCTCCGACATGTGCTTTCGCTGTTTTCTCGCTGGTTCCGCCATGATAACTGCACAAATATCGCCACTGCGCTAGCAACGAGCATGCCTTTCACTGGGGGCGTGTAGCAGTTCTCACCGTAAAGCAAGACCGACTCTCGCGATGCACAAGACTTCTGAGCCTGTGGGTGCGGGCCGAGGGCTCCTGCAATTGCAAGTACGGTATTTCCCCTACAGACCACCAGGGCGGCCGAGAAAACCTTTGTTCGACCTGAAATGACTCATTTAATCATCCAAAAAATTATGGAACACATTAACTGAAAAATGTTGCATAGTATGCCTTTAAACAAGACTTTTTATGGATATCTTTAAGAAATGGCTTTCATCCTGACTTCCCTTCCATAAAGACCAGATGTGTTCAGCATATGACTGACTGTTGTCCCATGAACAGAGTCTCCCACCTCAGCTGCAGTTCATCCAGAGTGATCATGGGCATCTCGGCTGCATCCGTGATCAGTCTTCTCCTTGTTTGAGTTTAAATTTAGAGGGACGACCGGGTCCTTGTAGATTTGCAGTGGTCTGATTCTCCTTCCATTTTGTTTTTATTATTGCTTGCTCAGTGCTCCTTGGGTTGTTTAAACCCTGGGAAATCTTTTTGTATCCAAATCCAGCTTTAAACTTCTCCAAAACAGCATCTTCACGATGCTCTCTGCTCTTTAAACAGACATCTGAGACAATCACAGAGCAGATGCATTTAGAAGGACACTTGATTACACACAGGTGGATTTTATTTATCATCATCAGTCATTAAGTTCATTGGATCATTCAGAGATTCTCACTGAACGTCTGGAGAGAGTTTGTTGCATTGAAAGTAAAGGGGCTGATTAATTTTGTACGACCCACACTTCAGTATTTTACCTCTAAAAATTATTTACATACCACATAAATTTCATTCCTTTTCCTGACTTTGTGCCACTTGTTCTTTATTATTCACAAATGTATGTTTGAAGCTTGAAGTGTTGCGAAAAGTTGAAAAGGTCAAGGGGGCTAAATACATGATTAAAAAGTAGGCTTTCTGTCAAATATTTAACATCTGTTTGCCTTTTATTGGATTCTTATCCTTATGCAAAGGCCAAACTCCTCTGACCCCTACTATACAGACAGGTAATGACAGCATTTTTGCTTTCTTTACAATGCACATATTGCCGCTGATATGGCTACAGGCCCAAGGGACCAAAGGAAAACCAAAGGGGTGTGTACTTATTACCGATTTGTTTCTTGCTGTTTATCTTTGGTGTTTTTTTTAAGCATCCCCAAGCCTTTTTTCTAATCAATAGAGACTTCAATCCTTATTCCCTATCCTGAAGTCTACCCATCTACAATTAGTATTTTACCTGCAAGAATAGAGCCAATAATGCCTTGGACAGATTGTGTTTGAACTGTGATTAAGCTTGCTTTGCACAACCCTTTCCTCCACTGGAGGACAAAGATCATAACCTGATTTATCTCCCTCATTTCTATAAACCCCTTGTACATAGACCCAGTATGGAAGCTAAGGTTCTGATGACTTTGACCAAACATCATCAGAACTGCTTCTTTTTAAAGCTCTGTCTTGTTACGGGCAAACTTGGACTTATTCAGATTTTTAGAACAAGGCAGAGGATAACCCAGCGAAGGAAAAAGGGCGCTCCAAAACACAGATTGTAATTGCGTCAAGCATAACCCATCCTTTTGACATCGACGTGGGCTGAAGTTCCGGTCTCTGGACTTTTGTCACATGTTTTTCTCCCTCCTCTCAACTACCTGTCAGGATTATTCTTTTAAAAGCCACTAGTGCAAATAAATCAGAATCAGAAATACTTATAATCCAATAGAAATTAACGAATTTTTATGGCAATCCCAAGCGACAGCAACATGAAGAAGAAAGAACACGAGAAGCTTGAGAAATACCAAGGGCTGAAAGAGGAGCTAGAAAAAATGTGGAAAGTAAGAGCAGCAGTGGTGCCAGTGGTAATTGGAGCACTGGGGGCTGTGACCCCCAAACTGGGAGAGTGGCTACAGCAGATCCCAGGTAAAACATCAGAGGTCTCTGTCAAGAAGAGCGCAGTCCTAGGAACAGCTAAGATACTGCGCAGAACCCTCAAACTCCCAGGCCTCTGGTAGAGGACCCGAGCTTGAGGATGACACATACCACCCCACGAGGGGTGAGAAAACAGTAGTATATATATATATATATATATATATATATATATATATATATATATATATGTATATACATATATACATATATATGCATTTTTATACATGTATATATAACATTATTTTATTTAATTTAATATTTCAATAAATAAATATTCTAATTGAAAAAAGCTTATAGTTAGAGTGGCTCAGGTTATCGTGAGCTATGTCTATAGTTTTGCTGCTATAAGCTTAGACTGCTGGAGGACATAGGGATGTCATGAAGCAGGACCGATGGACCAGTAGGTAAGTTCAAAACGGTTATTAAAATAAAAACATAAACAGACAGAACAGAAGTGAAGTTGCTGAGGATCTCCGGCTTGCGGCGACTGCAGGGGGGGACGGGGAACCGCCCAATCACAGACACTCTGGTTGTGGGAGTAACACAGGTAAGTGACCATGATCATCTGACAGGAGATGATTATCAGAGTCAGTCACTTACCTGGTTTAACAGTTCAGTCCAATAGCCGAAAGGGGCGCAATCCAGCCGCTGGACTGCCAACTGACATGGTGCGGGTTCCCCAGAGGGTCCCCGTTGCTGCAAACCCGGAGGACTTGCAGGTGTCATGGTTGGTTTAGGAATCTAACCCACATGCAGAACACCACTTGGAGACTGATAAAAAGTTCAACAGAGTTTATTAAAGGTTGCACAAAGATAACATGAACTGGATTCTGGTAAACTGGTCCGGGCTGGATTCTCAGGCGTCTGCAGAGACGGATAGTTTGATTAGCCAGGTTAACAGATGAATCATTGCTTTTCAGATGTTTCTGAGAATACCTTGAAGAGGTCCAGGCTTTCCTTTCTGAGAGGGGGAACCGGTTGGGTCCAGAGACTGTTGGTTCAGCAGAGCGCTCAACAGCAGCAGCGTCTAGCTTCTGACTTTCCAGTGACAGACCTTGGTTGGAGTGATTAGCTCTTTCCCAAAGAGCAGCAGGTGGATTCCAGAGTGAGATCTTCAGGTTTGGCTCTCTAGGGCGGGCAGGCAGGTAACAGGCTAAGCTCATTCAGAGCTTCAGACAAGAGACAAGTTTCCTGTGAGCGAGAAGACAGAGACTGGTTAGAATAGGGTTTCTCCTTAGAGACAAAGATTCTAGTAGTTACAGAGGCTCAGGTTCGCTAACCAAACTTGGTCAACACTGCGGCGTTGAAGGAAGGTCTGGCTGCTGATTATAAAGGCAGGTCTCCTGATGGGCTGATGAACGTCAGCTGTGCTGGAGGGCTCCAGCCCAGGAGATCCACAGCGCACTCTGCTGGAGAAGGGTGGTGGATCTCCAGATCCCAACAGCAGGAAGCCGATCAGAGAAGGCAGGAACCATTGAATTCAGGCTTCCAGGAGTCCTCAGAGCTTCCCGGCAGGTTCAGAGTCCGACCAATTTCAGAATCGTTACCGGGCGGACACGCATCGCACACACAGATGCAGAACAGGCTCAGATACAGACGGGCAGGCTCAGCGGTGAGGGTAACAGAGACAGGATGTTGCAACCAAAACTTGAGCAGGACCTTTTATCGGGTCAGCTGTGCTGCTGCCATTTCCACCTTTGTTTATAAATGTTGGAGCTTGGCCTTTTTTTCTGTGTAGTCCTGTTTCTCTTACTGTGACTAACTGGATGTGCTCTCTTCATCCTCTGACATGGGAGCTGGCTCGGAGCTCGTCTGCCTGGCTGTGTGTTTCCTTGCCACCTTTAATACTGGCCTTTTCTATGTCTGCTTCTGTCTCCTTGAACCCCAGTCAGCCTCAGCAGATGGCCGCTCACACTGAGCCTGGTTCTGCTGGAGGTTTCTTTCTGTTAAAAGGGAGTTTTTGCTCTCCACCATCCCTACAAGCATGCTTAGTGTGAGGGATTGGCTTCAGGTCAATAAGTCGATGCATTCAGCTGGTTTTCCTTAGATAGAAAACTTTGAATAAATCTGAATGGATGATCTGGAGAACTATAAAAGGCCTTGAGATGACATGATGTGAATTGCAGTTATAGAAATAAACTGCATTGAATTGAATTGAAAGGACAGTCCTAAGAAACAGCAATATTTGCTGTATCACCTCTATTTTGTTAAGATTGCACTCCCTTTTGGCTTATACTGTCTTATATTCAGTGTAGGCTTAAACAAAGACAGGGTAGAGTCAAAGCAAAATGTATGTAAAGCTAGTAGTTTGTCATTATGCCTGGAGGTAACATAACACTGAGGGAACAGTGATGGAAGGAAAGTACATGTGATAAAGGAAGCATTTGCTAAAATATTTTACTGGGATACTTGGTGTAGGGGATAAGTAGGTTATAAAGACAACAAAATTAAAGCCCGTTCATGACACACCAGCTGTTTTGCTTTTGCTATAAGCTGAATGTGCAGTTTCGTTTAGGTTGACAAAACAACAGGGTGAGGTTCAGTGAATGCAGTGAAAGTGTCAAGGCTAGAGGGATTGCAGATCAAACCAATCGCCTGCAGTGATGGAGGAAAGTAGAGAAGGAGGGAATGGAGGATGAGGCGAGTTTGACAGAGAGATTTAAGGAGAAGTGCCTTTCTATGGAGCCTCTGGGACTCTCAGGTGAGATGGAGAAAAGGACGACTGTCTACTTCCCAATCTCATTTCCGCTGAGGGCCCGTCTCTCCATCCATGCTATTTAGGTTTAGCGTGCCGTGTGTGTGTGTGTGTGAGTCAAGTGCACAGGCGGAAGAAAGGGGGAGAGATAGGGGGAGATAGTATCTTGCAGCTTGCCTAGAGACATGGCACTGTGTTTCACAGATAGATCAGTAGTAACAACCACTTACACTAGCAGACCTGTCACATGTCACTGCTAACAAAGCTACAGCTCCCACTGCTAACACAGGTCAAATTTAACAAGTCTTAACAGCAAAAATTGTACTTAAACTGTGTTTAATACTATTCTTGCTACTCTGGCATCAGAGTAGTTTTATATCGAGTGTCATAAAGTTATTCTTACATATTTTTATTGTGAATACAGGCTTGCATAGAAACACATTTAAGACTATTTTAAGAATTATGAATGTTTTCAAAAAATTTTGTTTGCTCTTTTAGTAAAGAGAGGAGAAAAGCATTGTTATAGTTTCCTGACCAAGGCTCAAAACTTTTACTACTGACTGAGGTTAGGAATGGCAATATATAACATATTATTTTGTATTATAATGTCTACTTTAACAGTCTGAGTAGATAAATCTGCTTAAAATGAATAAATATTAAAATACCAGTCGAACTGGTACATTTTGGTACTGGTGCAGTCTGACTTTCTTCTGTGGATTTCCATTTCCAGTAATCCACCTTTATTGGGAGTCCAAACTCCCCAAAGAAAAAAATCCTTTATCTTATTTTCAATAACTGAATTTCTTCAGCTATTGATGGATTGTTTAGCTGAAGTCAAATCTTGGACGGAACAAAATTTTCTTCACCTCAATCACAGTAAAACCCAAGTTTTATTATTTGGTCAAAGTCCTCAGACTACAAATCCAGATCTGATTCTTGGTTCTTTAGCTCAGTTTTGTCAGACCTCTGCTAGGAATCTTGGTTTCACTTTTGATAGCTGTTTAAAGCTAGATAAACAAGTTAGCTCTGTTGTTAGATCAAGTTTTTAATCACCTGCGGATTTTAGCAAAAATTAAATCTTATTTTTGTTTTAAGGACTTTGAAGGACTTATCCATGCTTTCATCACATCTCGGTTGGATTATTGCAATTCATTATATAGAGGCATGGATAAATCACAGATGCAGCGACTTCAAATGATCCAGAACGCAGCGGCACGGCTTCTTACAGGAACCAGGAAGCGTGACCATATAAGGCCCATACTGGCCTCTTTACATTGGCTGCCCTTCTTTTATCGAATAGATTTTAAGATTCTTTTATTCACTTATAAGGTTTTAAATGGATTAGCTCCTCCCTATCTTCGGGACCTTTTAAAATTTCACTCTGTATCCAGAAGCTTACGATCAAATAATCAGCTATTACTGACAGTCCCTCGGACCCGACTTAAGAGGAAAAGAGATCAGGCTTTTTCTGTTGTTGCTCCAATTTTATGGAACAATTTACCTTTTCAAATTAAATCTGCCCACAGCCTGGATCATTTTAAATCGCTTCTTAAAACTCATTTTTATTCTTTGGCATTTACTTGAAGTATTTTGATAATCGGTTTTTATCGATTAGTACTATTGTTAGTCCTGTACAGCACTTTGGTGCAGTTTTATACCTGTTTTTTTAAAGTGCTATATAAATAAATTTGACATTGACATTATTTTATGTTTGATTTATAGCATTTGCTCAATTATGATGGTTGTCTGAAACCAAGACAAGCAGCCTCCAACATTAAGTCACGCTTCACTGGATGTTTTTACCTCTTGAAGGGAGGTTTCATTTCACTGCCAACAGATCCATGCTCAGTATTGGGGATTTATTTTAAGTAGACAACTCACTGCATTCAAATGTCCCCTGTCACTACATTCTCGTTCATGAGAAGGCATTGCTAAAATTGCTAAAACTATCCTGAACTATCTCTATAGCTATGCTGCTATAGGCTTAGACTGCTGGAGGACATAGGGACCCCTTTTTCATCATTCTGCTTCATTCTATCTCTATTCTCCCACTCTGCAGAATCTGTTAGTTCAATCTCTAACGTTCTGCTCTCTCTGCTTTTTCTCATAGTAGCTTCATCTGGTCTGTTCCTGTTTCGCTGTGACTCCATTCTGGAGAGAAATGTCAGCTGTGCTGCTGCCATCAACACCTTTGTTTATAGATATTGTAGACTGGCTTGTTTTTCAGTGTAGTCCTGTTTCTCTGACTGTGACTGGCTCGTCCGCCTGGCTTTATGTTTCCTGTTTCCTTATTGATTGTTCTTGCAGACCAACTGCGCTGTGGCGGTAACTTAGTTGTTAAAGTTTAAATGTACCTAGAGTTGGGTCAGTCCATATACGGTATGATCCTGAGTTGGGAGAGTAGGAGAAAGGCGCTTTTTCCAAACCCCAATTACTGTACTTTTGTGAAGAATAAGGTAGTTTTTCTGATACACTTTTTGAAAAATAGCTGTGCTCTTTTCTATCTCTTAAAGAATTGCTACATTGCCAATACTTAAACTGAAACTTGACAGTCAGAAAAAGAAAAGGGATTCTCCTCAGTTTTGGATGTCAAAAAAAACATAAACATAAACATCTCTGTAGTCAAATGATGGCACAGGTAGCTTAAATAAAGCCTAATATCTTATTCAAAACGCTCACAGAGAATTGTGAATTGCATATAATTACTTGATAGAGCCATGTTTTCATCTATTCTTTTCAGTTTCACCCCCTCTTTTCTTTGAAATGCACACAACAGTGAGAATTAAATATGTCCCATGCCACTACCACTGAGACACAGCATAATGAAACCAAAGATAAAACAAGGAGAAGGGAGATAGAAAGGACACAGGTAGATAGTGTACGTGTGGAGATATACAGGGAGATAGAGAGACAGACAAGGACATGGAGGCTCCTCCCAAGGGATGCTCTGGCCTTAATTATGCAAGTGGGGCTCATCAGTCTCCAGGCTGCCCTATGGCCTTGGCGTCCTTTCTTCTCGAGGACTGGGAATTCCACATTGTCGCTATGTTTGTCTATAGAATTAGTCTGGCAGATTAACAGCTAAACACCCACCCATACTACCGGGATTCCACGGGGACTTGGCTGCATGGGGAGCAGTTACCAAAAAATCAGATATCTCAACATGCTGCAAAAAGACCATAAAACAGATCTAATTTTTACCACTTTGTTTTTTCTAAAAATGATCTCACAGTAGGGAAGCTAAAGTTTTCAATAAAAGCAGAGGAAAGAAGAAAAGTAAGGGGCATTAGAGATGAGGAAACCATATGTAATGAGGATGGATAGGGCAATGTAAGGACCAAAGAGATGGAAGCACAGAATCAAGGAAGTCTTGCAGGGAGTTGCTAATTGGAACAACAGAGATACTTTTTCCACAGTGACTAATTCTGCTCCAGGATGTAATGTAAGTGACATCTTCCACTGTGTCATGTTACAAAAAAAACCCTATTCTAATGGCTCAGTGGAGTGTGGAGACCAAAAATGGATAATATGGTAAGGTGGAAACACAAAACATGATTTATAATAATAGGGTGCTAATCTCTTCATATTTTTGAACTTCTTACCATATTTTATGTTTTCCTATAACCACAAACTTTATACATAACATGATTCTGAAGGGTCCTTGGATCCTCTAGATGGATCACATTCACATATCACGTTTACTTCCTGTTTGGACTACTGACCAACGTTTGGTGGTTCTCCTCAGGCTCCCTCCGTCTGAGCTAAAGTTTCTCTAAGTTACTCTAAGTGTCCAAGGGCATTTTTAAACACAGCCGCAGTCATCCAAGTTATAGTAATTCCAAAAAGCTTAAAAGAAAAAAAAAATCCACTGGACTTTGTTTCTAATTTTCAAGACGTTTCTCTTCCCATCCAGCAAGCCTTTTTATTCAAAATGTCAGAAATAGCGTTGAGTTCCAGGTTTTGTACTGTAGCCCCAACAAAGCCTTGTATTTGATTAAAGCTACAGTGTGTAATAATTAAAGGGATATACAGTCAGAAATGTAATATATTATACATAACTATGTTATTTATCATCATCTACGAGCTCAGCCTCTTAACCTTAATATTTGCGTTGCCTTAGAATTCGTTATTTATAATTACATAGGAGCGGGTCTCGCAGCCATGGAGGCAGACATCTTTGCGCTACTGCAGCGCAGAGCCTACAAACTAGCGATTGCGAGATCGCCCGTTACGCTCGAAAGTAACTACGGCAAGTTGAGAGAGATGAACTTAGACGGTACTGAACACACAGAGTAATGAAATACTATCTGTAAAATTATCTATGTAAACAAACCTCATCACTTGAGAAGGTAGTTGATGCGGACGTCGTGGAAGACATTTTGTCCCGTAACGCTCGCCGTACTGTTGGGGGGGAGAAGCGGTGGGGGGGAGATGTTCATGTTGCTGCGGTCTGCAGTCTGGACGTTAGATGTCGCTGAAAATTACACACTGTAGCTTTAAACAACATGCAAATTGAAACGGACGAACGGGTCCACCCCTTTAGAATGGGGTTGTTTGGCTTCTTTTGTTAGCCTGCAATGCCCCATACCTGTCTGCGTCTCTGAAAGGGGGGGGTGATAAAGGGAGCTGTTGCGATGATAGGAGGAAAGGATCAACACCATTGCTGCATTGTAGGATTTTGAAAGCTGAAATCTGAGTCCACCCCCTCTGTTTTTGGACCTTTTTGTTAGGAATCCAGTTTGTGTGGGTTGTGTGTTGTTTGTGTTTTCTCCCTCCACCACCAGGTGGCGCCCGGTTCTCGTTGGCCCTTCATCACACCTGCGGATGATTGGCTCATTATCAGAGGAGTCTTAAGCGGCTGACTGCCACTACCTCGACGCCAGACTATTTGCCAGTTTTGGGTACTCTAGCCAAGCTGAGTTTAGCTGAGTCTAACTGAGTCTTTTGTTTCTCTGAATCTTGTTTTTGTCTCAGGGAACCAACCTAACCTAAATAAAAACCCGTCCGCCCTCCAACAAGTCAACCAAGTTCTGGAATAACCCACATCGACTGGATTCTGGGAAGGACACCTTTTTCTGGAAACCTGAGTCCCTTTTCAGTCTTTGTTTTTGCAAGTCGTCCAAGTTTCCTACGGAACCTGAACTAAACTCTGAACTTCCCTTCTCACTTCCAGTTCCGGTTCACCAGCGTTCTGAGTAACTCTGGATCCACGCATTGTGCTCTCAATAAATCTGTTAAACCTTTTCTCTGGTTCTCTGAGTGGTTTCCTGCATGTGGGTCAGATACCTTAAAAAGAAACATGACACTTTTCTGCTGGGCAGTTCTATTTCTCGTAGTAAGGGGTAGCTACCTAGTAGCACTAGCCTAGCTATGGTATGGCTTCTCTTTCTGTCTTCCCTCACTCTTTCCCTACTTTTTCAAAATCTCCCTCTTCTCTCTCCTGCTCTGAGTGTCAGATTTTCAGTTATTTCTTTGGCTTTAGCTATAACTTTAGCAATAATATGTTTAAAGTCGTAGGGAAGTCATATTTAAATGTCAAATCATTCTGGCTTAAACATGTATATAAATGTACTCTTTATCAGTACTCTTCATTTTCCCAAAAGTAAGAAAATTTCTTTTTTTTTCCAATCCTGTCTGAAAATCTGTGTTTTTTTTCTTTATCTTATGCAGGCCAGTTATACATCAGCTTGTACACCCAACGGTCATCTGTCAAATCTTTTTCATATGTCACAGCAAATATAGAAAAGGCTGAAATCAGAATCCTTTCCTTTCCCATTGAGTTCCGTCCCAGTGTTCACGGGGATGGACGTCTGTGTCTTCAGCAGGCGTAGAGCTAACAGAACTGGCAGCGTTGCGAGGCAAGGGCTCAAACATGTACGGCTGGAAGCCTTCTACACCAAACCAAGCTTCCTCTTCCACAACATCTTCGTCCCCGCTTTCCTCCTCTAAATAAAAAATGGATGACGGAGGAGACTCATCCACGACCTCCGACACTAAACTCTCCTCCTCTTGCATGTTTCTGCTGTCCATAGCGTTCCTTGACAGTGTCGTTTTTAGACATTTTGTTTACACAAGTGTAAAACAAAAAAAAAGTTTCGTTTGGAACAGCTCTCTGTACAATGTAATCTTTTTTTAAAGTGCAGCCTTAATATATATATATATATATATATATATATATATATATATATATATATATATTGTATTATTAATGATTTGCAAGCAATTACATAACACCATTGTTTCAGCCAATCAAAAGGACTGTAATCACAGCAAAAGGTGGGTCTACATACCAACTTTTCAGATGAGTTTTATTCAAGGATGTGAGCTCAAAGAAGGGCAAATACAGATACATATGACATGATATGAATAAAATAAAAAAATTAATTGAAGGAAAAAAAAAATCACAATAATTACGTTCAGAACTCAGGCAAACTGGTGCTAGAATATAAAGAAACCTGATCAAAAAGACCATTACACAAGTGTGAGCTTTCATATTGTATACAGACAAGACCGCTTTATTTTACCATGAAATGAACTTTGTAGCAGTGGTAAAATGCCAGTGGAGTAGATTAAAAGTATTTCTGCTTATCATCCTGCTATGATATAGCTTCTCCAGTAGCCTATGATCTTTTCATTAGGTATCCCTTTTGATTACAACCATCTGACAGACAAATGCAAAGTAACCACAGTGAGCAGTGATGGCTTTCTGTCTTGTCCTGAAATAAATTTCCCCTACATTAAGCTCAGTATACAGCAGATTGGCCATACCTGTTGTCTTCATAAAGGTCAGTTTTCCTTGATTAGTAAACAGCCTCAGACTAAAAGAATTCTTTGATTGAGTATTAATGAGGAGAAGAGGGATGTCTGATGTCTGACCTGCTATCGGTGGGAGGCGCTCTTTGGAGCAAGCAACTATTATCTTTGTATTTTAAAGTATTTAGTTATCAATTATGTATGAAGGATTAATCTCCTTCAGCTCTCTGCACCAGTGGGATACATGTTCTTCAATAGCCTTGACTGTCAGGCTCCATGCTTGTTTGCAGGTTGAGAGCCCCCGCCATTGCACATTTCTGGTCCCAGAGTCCTGTTTAACCTTGAAGATGGAAAGACACAAGTTCTGCTAAAGATCAAAGCTGCTACCGGTCTCTGATGGAGAGCTAGTGGCTCAGGTCATATGGGACAACAGCAGGGTTAAGCAGTTGGTGCCACTGCGAAACAAAGACACACAAACCGAATAACTACAGTGCAACACATTCACAAAACTGCTGCACATGATGATTCCCTATATATACACACACAATGAGGCTGCAGGGTTCAGCTGCGCATAGACAGCTTAGAAATGGCTTGTTTCATATGCATATAAATATTAATAAAAGATCCTCGACGGGCCACAGTCCAGCTATGCTCCTGTAATCTCTTACAATTGAAATCCAAGGCTCATGAGATGAGAAGGAGCAGAGGCAGAGGAAGAGGGAGTGAGGGAGAGAGATAAGAAAATGGAAAGAAAGAGAGAGCATAAAAGGCCTTTGTGATTCATCATTCTGAAAATGTCTCAGATGTGGAGAAGGTCTGTAATCCATCAAAATCTCTTTTCTTATTCAATTCTTCAGGATACAATTTCCACTCCCTAAATGTGGTTCACTGTCCATTTTGATTTGATGCACAAATAGATAAAAGACCAAGAACTAAGTGAAACACCCAAGTCTTGTGAAAGAAAGATTTATGAAATTATGTTAAGATGCATGTATATTGAGGCACGTTGCTGCAGCACACAAGAAAGAAGTTGCATTTCTTTGTTTTCAGTATCAACATGACTGGTCAAACAACTCAAATAGCAAAGCAAATAGAGCTGCCGCTTAGAGTCTCTAGTTCAGCAGAGGGATATCTGAATTTTTACACAGGTTAAAGAATTCAAAATACTAATTCCAATTCAGTTCAGATTATTCATATAGTACACTCGCCATTTGAAATTAAATCCATCTATCTATCTATCTATCTATCTATCTATCTATCTATCTATCTATCTATCTATCTATCTATCTATCTATCTATCTATCTATCTGAAGTAGTTTGGTCGAGGGTCAATAAGGTGAACCAAACAAAAACAGCTTCAGCCACCGTTTCCAGTTTCTCTGTGGTCTTTTATTCCTTTTCTCTCTGGCAAAAAATTTTTCCTCAAGCTTCCAAGAGCTTAGGATTTATATAATCAAGTGGCAACACACCTGCACTTGAGTGGACCAAGCCTCAATTAAACAGGTAAAAAAAAATAAAAAACAAAGTCTAAACAGAGAAACAAGAATAAAATTAATCTAATTTACAAACTCATATACATAAAGAAAGAGTCTGCAAAATAAAGTGTGAAACAAGATAACTCAAAAAGTTACTTTAAAGAAAGACAAACAAAGCATAACTCCAAAGGAAACCCTCTAAATGGTAGAACCCAGGAAAGTAATGGATGACATCATTTAGTCAATTTGGTAGAAAATACTTAAACAATGGTGAGTTAAAAGGAAAACAAATACCATGAATATAATGTGAAGCAAAATAAACAATTTCATCCAATAATCCTGAAGTAATAGCTCTAACCTAAACATAAGTAGATGGAAACTGCAACATAATGCTAACACAAACAAACCTGGAATAGTAAGTGAAAGTCAAAGTTGCAAACTAATGTTTAAATTTAAGCATTACAAATCAGAAGAAGGAATAAGGGAATAAGTAAACACAAACTAAACTACTTTGTCACAATCTATCTATCTATCTATCTATCTATCTATCTATCTATCTATCTATCTATCTATCTATCTATCTATCTATCTATCTATCTATCTATCTATCTATCTATCTATCTATCTATCTATCTATCTATCTATCTATCTATCTATCTATCTATCTATCTATCTATCTATATCACATATAGTATATATAGTAAAGAGAATTGCTCCTAGCACTTATCCCTGTGGTACTCCACAGGTAACCCTGGAGCAAGAGGAAGATTTATCATTGAGGTGAACAAACTAAAATATTTCAGATAAATCAGATTTAAACCAGCCAAGTGCTGTAACATATACACAGACAAGACTTGAACATAACTGTCTTAGATTGAACCAACATTGTAGGTAGGAGTTGAGCTTAGGACTACATAAACAAAAAAAACTGCCACCTTTTCCGCCATCAATCGTCTTCATGACGCATAGAAACAGGCTTTACTCTAAATGGTCATCTAATATTCAGATACCATTGTGAGAGTTTTGAAAAAAAGCAACATTTTGTCAGCAAAAGTTTGGATGTTTAGGATATGTATGTAAAAAAAATGTAATTTCTGCTCAAGCTACAGGGGATGTGTAAGTCTCTAACTTTGAATACCCACAGTTAAACAAACTATGTCAAACAGAAAAGAAATCTATATCCAACACCGCAGAGGTTTTCCCTTCATATCCTGGAAACACAGGGAGCAGAGATCCTGCTGTGGTGCCAAGGACACCATCCCTTGTGGGCTTCCCATCACTGCCAAATGTTTGTTGTAGGGCATACAATGACAACACTTCTGGTATACATACACACACACACACACACACTCACACACACACACACACATATTCACAAAAGGGCATTTAAAGCTTATGAGGGTACATATTGTGACCTTTTCTAATATGTGAACATACGCATCTCCTGAAGTCAGACATTCTCACCAAGTTATCTCAACTAAATTTCAAAGTCAAATGCAAAGCTCAGTTTTCAAACTACAGGGTGCAAACAGTTGGCCTTTTTTTTCTTCTTTACTGCTACAAATTTGGGTTAGTTAAATGATAGGTTTGCTGATGTAGGGACACAATAATCTTTGACTTGAAACAATTAACAAAGCATGCCGCTAACCTGTTCTCCGTTTCTCTCACAGTCAAATTAATCTTCTCAATAGTCCTTATTTATTACTGCTTCTTATACTCTGCTTTTTAAGCTGCAATTATGGGAAAATAGAGGGAAGAAAATGAGACAATAGCAGAATAAAAGACATAAAAGAGGTGCATGAGTCTGGCCACCACCAGTGACTTTCTAATGAGGTAGTTGCCATGGAGACAGGACTTTATGAGACTCTAATACAGAAGAGGCCTTGCACTGCACCACAATGTGTTTCTCTATCTGTATTTATGGCCTTACTGTAGGAAGGTCTAGGTTTGACAGAGTTTGCCATTTTTTTTTATAATCTAACACAATAATATGGTGTATCGAGGATTTTTAATGCCATTGTTCTGAAGATGACACTTTTCAGGGTTTCACATGCCTAATTACTGTACCAATCTTTGTTTAGGCACCTGAATGGATTGATATGATGACTGGATAAGTAGGCCACAAGATACAGCTGCAGTCTCTGCTTCTATGGCTACATTCACACAGCAGCCTGAAGTGACCGAAATCTGATTTTTCCCCCCCATATGCGACATGGGTCTGATCTTTTCAAGGCAGTCTGAACCACCGAGATCCAATTTTTTTCCAATGGAACCCAGGCCACTTGGCTATGTGGTCCTAAATCCAATACTCTGTTGATATCATTGCATCCTCTACTGCACATGCGGGACACTTATGTTGTGGGAATGAATTTTACACAGGAGATCACATAACATTTTCATATATTTGGAAATGTGAACAGCAACGCAAAAGAAATCAGGTTTCACAAACAAATTGGAATTGAGCATTAAGGCCTACAGTGTGAACAGAGCCTAATGTGACCCTCATACTGATAAATTGAACCTTTAATTCAATAGGTAAGGGGCCTAGCCTTGATTTAGCTTCATGTTCAGGCTAAAGAAAAAGAAAACCTCATGAATAAAATTTAAAGAACAAGATATGATTAGAAAACACAAATAACATCTATAGGCACCTCATTTTGACATGTTTATGAATATTTAGCAGTAAATAAACCAGTTCCTATTTTTATATTCTTTGGTTTTAGTCTGATGTGAAAATAGGGGTAGCCCAGGAACAGTGTATTAACCATATCCTAAAAACAGATTCGCCAATTTGAATTTTACCAATCTGGTTGGTAATAATAATAATAATAATAAATCCAATTTGTACCGCACTTTTCATTAACAAAAATCTCAAAGTGCTACACAGTGCAAATAAAATCAAAGATAAAAATCAACATCATAAAAATCATGTGGTCATTAACAAAAATCTCAAAGTGCAAGTATGGTAAGTATGGGTGTCCTGGTTTAACTAAAGGTCAGACCCAAAAGCAGAAAACCACACAGGGAGACCAGGAAAAAAGTTTAACAGGTTTATTAGGAGATTGTAAGGAATCCAGTGTTGCTCTGAACACTGCTCAACCGGAACTGAAAGGTGAGGGGAAGACACTGCGGTTAGTTCAGGCTCGGTGGGAAATTAGATTCTCAAACTTGAAGAGGAGAAATAATTTGCTGACTCACGTTTCCAGAGGAGTTGTTGACTCTTTGACTCCAGTCTATGTGCTGTTGTTCCAGTGTTTGTCTGATTCAGTGGAGGGCGGAACAGGGTTTACCCAGAATGCGGTTGTTTGTAGGTGAACGGAGAAAACTGACTGCCACTCAGATTTCTTGAGGTACTTGAACGGGTCGTAGTGGAGATGAATCCCTTGCTCAGTGTGAAGCTCAAACAATCTCTTGTGGAAAGTAGATTCAAACCTCCAGTTTAAATCCTTAGCTCAGTTTGAAGCTCAGATGATCCTTCCAGGGAGAGAAGGCCCAAAAAATCTAGTTTGCAGAATGACTTCCTGCCGAGAGGCAAAGACAAAAAAAGACAGGAATCCTGACAATGGGTCCAACAAATCTTTTGATTTAGACAATCTCATTTGTAGTATTTATAACCAACTTATATTGGTGAAAGGGCATCAAATACAGTCAATTTGACCAAAATATTGGTCAGTTAGTCTAAGGACATTGAAAGGCAGAGCCAAGCCAACAACCCTACTTTTTTAGGGTCAGCTCCTGTTCTGGCTTAACCAACTACTGTAGATTGATTGTTTTTCCAACCAATCCAACCTTATGCTGCAGTCACACCAAAGGGGTTAATGCATCAGAAACATGCACGCAGAAATCTGGACGCTGGGTCAGACGCTGGATCAAACTGGACGCTCTGGATGCTCGGCGCTCTGGTTTTTTATCTGCTCTGTTCTGTAGCTTCAAGATAAAGTAAATATAAAGAGTTTTAAAGTTTTGTCTCAAAAACTGCAAGTACCAGATTATCGACTTTCAATATGTCTTATACGTTACCACCAAGAATGTACCTGCCAGTTCAGTTCCCTGATATCTCAAACTATTTAGTGTTACAAACAAGCTTTTGCACTGCAAACAAACAAAGATTTGGAGAATGATGGATGCCTACAGCTTTTTTTGTCTTTGGATGGGTTAAAAAAGTCAGAGTTACGGTCCTGAGATACAAATCTTGCATCATAGAGACTTGTGTAGTTAACGATTATTATATTAACTTGTACATGTGTACATGTGTCTATTTTGACGGGTTCTAGCAACAGCAACCGCCATTTGGAACTCTAAACAAACAGCTAAATATCTTTTTGAATATTTTTAATGCATCTTTAAATCACTGCTCATGACGCTGAGGGCTAACGTCAAAGTTAACACCAAAGTTAAATACTAACCTTTAAAAAATGTATCGCCACAAACTTCGACGTCAATGGAATGTTAGCAAGCCATTTTTCCTGTGTCTTTTTGTGAAATCCTTGGTGGCAGGTCCTTTTTTAATGTCCTCACATAAACACGAAAGTATCATGTATCGGTGTCGTGATTAGATCCACTAGAACAACCTAAGACAACACACGTAAAAGGCATATTCAAGTTATGATTGAACGCTCGCTAAACACATGACTCGCTCGGCTAAACACAACTCGCTCGGCACACCACCGTTTCATGAGACGCATAAGTAATGAGGTTGACATGACGTCAATTGCAAGTAAAGAATTGAAATGATAGATATTATGAATAACGAATATTTAGACAATATGAATGTTTACTCAGAGACTACAGTGGACTACTGTCAATTCATTTATAAAGTTGTATGTCATCTGCATAGGTGCAGATTCAGTAAATATTGAGTAATGTAATGTTTTGTGTTCTAATTTTCAAATTTTAAATCAAATGAAAAATGGCCAAAAATCGCACTTTGACTCAAAATGGCTAACTTCCTGTGGGTTTTAGGGCATACCTCCAAAAGACTTTTTTTGAGGAGATCTACCTGTGTGCCAAATTTCAAATCTCTATGACTTTACAGTTTCCCCCAACTCACGTTAGGGGGCGCTGTGGCGTAATTTGGGGGCGGCCATTTTGGATTCCATTATAGACCGGCTATTTCACGCGGGGGACAATTTACTGCCACGTTTTCCTGAGTTTTTGAATATGCGAAGTCCCTGTAAAATGCGTTCGAAGTGCCAAAAGAATAATAATAATAATAAGAGCTTTCGAAATACAATAGGCCTTATTATAACCTCCAATTATGGGCTTTTTGTAAACACGAGGATCAGGGAGGGCATCATGGAATTGTAATGACTTATTTTGGACTCACTCAGATTTGGCTTCTCTAAAAGTTTTGATCATTGCACTTTCCAGGGCCAGTAGAAAAAAACGACCTGAGTAAACAGACATTTCTATATCGACAGGAAAGAACTGATCACCAATACTTGTAGCATCAGATAGATGAATGTAGCCCCACTCCATCCACAAATGTGCTGAAATTAAGCATGGAATTTTTATAGTGTATCTGCTGTGAAAAAAAACTTCTTTAAATAATTTTTAAAACAAATTAATCAAAGTGCCAAAACTATGAATGTATTTTTTACTGTGTTTTCGTCCCTACCAAATATTTCATAGAATCTCAGAAAGTTTTGCTACAAACTCTATACTTTCTAGCTCTGTGTTACTGTTGTCATGTTGCTTTCTTGATTACAACAAAGGCTTTTTGTTCACAGTCTTAAGAGGCCAAAATCATTGTCTTACTAAGAGTAACTTCTAAAAGGAAGTTCAAAAACACAAACACCCACTTCCACCCTGCCATTTTTCAAATTCTTGCATCATCCTATTTGTAGTATCTCTGTATGTCCTGATTCTTTCTACAAGGACAGTTGCCAGTAGGCATCTTGTGCAGCCTGATTCTCCATTTATTTTTTATTTGTGTGGGACATGGACTTGAGATGCTGTAAACTGACTCAGGTAAGAGAGAGCAGAAGGCAGAGAGTATACGATGCACCTGTTATTAGTAAGGGAAAAAATAAAAGTAATAATGCAAAGACAAAGACCCAAGAGACCAATTCAGTGATGAACATGGAGGATAACTACTCCGATTGAGAGCATACAAAATTGCTATCTTATTCCGGGGGAGTTATCCATCCATCCATCCATCTTCCTCCGCTTATCCGGGGTCGGGTCGCGGGGGCAGCAGCTTAAGAAGGGAGGCCCAGACTTCCCTCTCCCCAGCCACTTCTTCCAGCTCTTCAGGAGGAACCCCAAGGCGTTCCCAGGCCAGCCGAGAAACATAGTCTCTCCAGCGAGTCCTGGGTCTTCCCCGGGGCCTCCCCCCTGTGGGACGTGCCCGGAACACCTCACCAGGGAGGCGTCCAGGAGGCATCCTAAACAGATGCCCAAGCCACCTCAACTGGCTCCTCTCGACGTGGAGGAGCAGCGGCTTTACTCCGAGTCCCTCCCGGGTGACCGAGCTTCTCACCCTATCTCTAAGGGAGAGCCCAGCCACCCTACGGAGGAAACCCATTTCGGCCGCTTGTATCCCCGATCTCGTTCTTTCGGTCATGACCCAGAGCTCATGACCATAGATGAGGGTAGGAACGTAGATCGACCGGTAAATCGAGAGCTTCGCTTTTTGACTCAGCTCTCTCTTCACCACGACAGACCGGTACAACGCCCGCTTCACGGCAGACGCTGCACCAATCCGCCTGTCGATCTCCCGCTCCCTTCTTCCCTCATTCGTGAACAAGATCCCAAGATACTTAAACTCCTCCACTTGGGGCAGGACACCCCCCCTGACCGGGAGAAGGCACTCTACCCTTTTCCGGCTCAAGACCATGGCCTCGGATTTGGAGGCACTGATCCCAACCCGGCCGCTTCACACTCGGCTGCGAACCGATCCAGCGAGAGCTGCAGATCACGACCTGATGAAGCCAATAGGACCACATCATCTGCAAAAAGCAGAGACGCAATCCTAAGGCCACCAAAACGGATCCCCTCAACACCTTGGCTGCGCCTAGAAATTCTGTCCATGAAGGTAATGAACAGAATCGGTGACAAAGGGCAGCCCTGGCGGAGTCCAACTCTCACCGGAAACGAGCCCGACTTACTGCCGGCAATGCGGACCAGACTCTGACACCGGTCATACAGGGACCTGACAGCCCGTATCAAAGGGCCCGGCACCCCGTACTCCCGGAGAACCCCCAACAGGGCCCCCCGAGGGACACGGTCGAACGCCTTCTCCAAGTCCACAAAGCACATGTAGACTGGTTGGGCGAACTCCCATGCACCCTCCAGGACTCTGCTGAGGGTGTAGAGCTGGTCCAGCGTTCCACGACCAGGACGGAAACCACACTGCTCTTCCTGAATCCGAGGTTCGACTATCCGACGGACCCTCCTCTCCAGCACCCCCGAATAGACCTTGCCGGGGAGGCTTAAGAGTGTGACTCCCCTGTAATTGGAGCACACCCTCCGGTCCCCCTTTTTGAATAGGGGGACCACCACCCCAGTCTGCCAATCCAGGGGGACTGCCCCCGATGTCCATGCAATGTTGAAGAGTCGTGTCAGCCAACACAACCCCACAACATCCAGGACCTTGAGGAACTCGGGGCAGATCTCATCCACCCCCGGGGCCCTGCCACCGAGGAGCTTTTTAACCACCTCGGCGACCTCGCCCACAGAGATTGGAGAGCCCAGTCCAGAGTCCCCAGGCCCAGCTTCCTCAATGGAAGACATGTTGGTGGGATTGAGGAGGTCTTCGAAGTATTCCGCCCACCGACCCACAACGTCCCGAGTCGAGGTCAGCAGCACACCATCCCCACTATAAACAGTGTTGGTGCTGCACTGCTTCCCCCCCCGAGATGCCGGATGGTGGACCAGAACCGCTTCGGAGCCGTGCGGAAGTCTTTCTCCATGGCCTCTTCAAACTCCTCCCACACCCGAGTTTTTGCCTCAGCAACCATCCGAGCCGCATGCCGCTTCGCCCGCCGGTACCCATCAGCTGATTCCGGAGTCCCACAGGCCAAAAAGGCCCGATAGGCCTCCTTCTTCAACCTGACAGCATCCCTCACCGGAGGTGTCCACCAACGGGTTCGAGGGTTGCCGCCACGACAGGCACCGACAACCTTGCGGCCGCAGCTCAGATAAGCTGCCTCGACAATGGAGGAACGGAACATGGTCCACTCGGACTCAATGTCCCCCACCTCCCCCGGGATGTGTTCGAAGTTCTGCCGGAGATGGGAGTTAAAGCTCTGCCTAACAGGGGACTCCGCCAGACGTTCCCAGCAGACCCTCACAACACGTTTGGGCCTGCCAGGTCTGACCGGCATCCTCCCCCACCACCGGAGCCAACTCACCACCAGGTAGTGGTCAGTGGAAAGCTCAGCACCTCTCTTCACCCGAGTGTCCAAGACATAAGGCCGCAAGTCCGATGAAACAATGACAAAGTCGATCATCGAACTGCGGCCTAGGGTGTCCTGGTGCCATGTGCACATATGGACACCCTTATGCCTGAACATGGTGTTCGTTATGGACAATCCATGACGAGCACAGAAGTCCAACAACAGAACACCACTCGAGTTCAGATCAGGGCGGCCATTCCTCCCAACCACGCCCCTCCAGGTCTCACTGTCATTGCCCACGTGAGCGTTGAAGTCTCCCAGCAGAACAAGGGAGTCCCCAGGAGGGGCACCCTCCAGTACCCCCTCTAAGGACTCCAAGAAGGGTGGGTAATCTGAACTGTTGTTCGGCCCGTAAGCACAGACAACAGTCAGAACCCATCCCCCCACCCGTAGGCGGAGGGAGGCTACCCTCTTGTTCACCGGGGTAAACCCCAACGTACAGGCGCCGAGATGGGGGGCAACAAGCATGCCCACTCCTGCCTGGCGCCTCTCACCGTGGGCAACTCCAGAGTGGAAGTATGTCCAGCCCCTCTCAAGGAGACTGGTTCCAGAACCAGAACCATGCGTTGAGGTGAGACCGACTATTTCTAGCCGGAACCTCTCAGCCTCACACACTAGCTCCGGTTCCTTCCCCACCAGCGAGGTGACATTCCACGTCCCAAGAGCCAGCTTCTGCAGCCGAGGATCGGACCGCCAGGGTCCCCTCCCCTGGCCGCCACCCAACACAAATTGCACCCGACCCCTATGGCCCCTCTCACGGGTGGTGGGCCCATGTAAGGGGAGACCCATGTTTCCTCTTCGGGCTGAGCCCGGCCGGGCCCCAGGGGGAGTCCGGGGGAGTTAATATCAGGTTATTTAAGGAATAATTTTAAAGACATATAATAACATTGTGATAATAGATAAGCAGTGATGGGACTAACGGCGTTGAAGGTTACTAACCGCGTTACCTTGTTTTAGTAACGAGTAATCTAACTAATTACTTTGACTGTAACTATAATGCAGTTACCATTGCAGACACCCCGTTACTGCGCGTTACTCAGGTAGCACAATGAAGCTTTTTTCATGATAGGACTCGTGCGCGCCTTGTCATGAGAGATGGGAGGATGAGAATGGCTGATGTATAGTGAGATTCTGTCTCTCAGTTGGGTAGGTGGGTGTTTCCGCTGGCGTGTGTTAACGTACAGCACACACAGAGAGATGGAGAGTGAGGAGGACTCCAGCAGCAAAACAGCGTTTTCCACATGGAAATACCAGTGTTACATCGAGCTGCGTTTCCCCATCAGATACGCTTTCCCCTGCATCTCCGCACAGCGCAGGCGGCACGATTCACCGCGCAAGCGACAGGAAACACGCATGCTCGCTAAAGGCGCGCAACAGTCGCCCTGTGCTCGTGCCACAGGAGAACTATGGAGAGCGTGAACGATCAAATGACTTTTCAAATGAAAAGCCTATATGGAGAAATCTGGATGAATGGATGGATGGATGGATACTCTGCCTTTTCAACCTACTGTATTTAATGTTTTATTTTAAAACATTATTTGATGGCCTTTGTGGCAGGGATGGAGATCCATATTTTATGTCACACACAGAGTATACATCTAGATAGATAGATGGATAGATAGATGTTGCAGTATCTATAACAACCCAAACACACAGGATTTCAGAATTAGAATTGCGAGAAATGCAAAAGCAACGCAATAGTTACTTTTACTAGTAACTAGTTACTTTTATTGTGGAGTAACTCAGTTAGTAACTCAGTTACTTTTTGGGAGAAGTAACTAGTAACTGTAACTAATTTTTCAAAGTAACGTGCTCAACACTGTTGATAAGCAGCAGAAAACAGATTGATTGATTGATTGATCATTGTGGCCATTCCAAATGATGGAAACAACAGGAAAAAAAGAACACGAGAAGTTGGAAAAATAGCAACACCTCCGGGAAGAATTGGAGAGAGCCTGGAAGGTGCCTTGTGGATACTGGTAGCCTACAGTAAAATATTGGGATGCTCTTTTTGGAAATATAGCTTGAGAAGTTCATACAAATCATAGGTTTTAAGAATATTTTAAATGATAGGAAAGGTTTTCTATTATCAATCCCTTGAAGCAATGTGTGTTTTGTAAAAAGCTCACTTGATAGGCTCTTCAGCATCTCTTTCTCACCAACAGTGGACTGTGCTGTGTTCCTGATTCTTACACAAACAGATCCATCTCACATGACAGACCTTAACCCCTCAGGGCCCACTTAACTTGCAACCACATTAATTGAATCTAACTCTGGTGAAAAACACTAGAGAAAGCATGAAATCAGGCAGAACAGGAAAAACGGAGGATTTGGAGCAGGAGTAAATGGATTTCATGGGTAGAGATCTGACGCGTTTTGAAGTAACTGAGATGGAAGACTGTGATGCGCTGTAATCTGATCATTAGCCTAAATCAGCTGAGATTCCTCTGAAAACACAGCTATATGGGACAATCCTTGCAGCTATCTAGTTACATCTCATTATCTATTTCTCCTGTCTGTCTGCACTCCTGCAGGTAATGGAGCGCTATTCTCAATGTATCTCTTTTATCGGTGTTCCTTCAGGCATCTCCATGAAGATAAAGCTGACCTTACTTGTATGTAATCATCCTCCTCCACATGGCAGGTGAGAGAGGTTAGGCCAAGGATCTCCAAGTACATGGTGGGAGCATGTAAGCTAGGCACATTCATTGCACTTAGAAAGTAAAACACACAAAGCAAACAACTCTCTGCAAACACACTGCCTCTGCTCACCTCAATATAACCCTTGTGTTTACTTCCCTGAAAGAAAAGAAATATCACTCTGTCTCACTCTGTCCAAGGATTATTTCACTTGATAGAAGTTGATAATATAGACCCACAGAAATCTGGAACCCCTCCTTCTACAAAAATCAGATAAAGTCATCATCATCATTTTATTACTCAAAGCCGATTACTCCTGCAGTCAGGCGCGCATGGGATAAAACTGGGGATCTGTTAGAGAGCCTTGACATAAATTGGATTTCCTCTTTCCTATATCCTTAAACATAGATTTATTATCCATTAACACACTTTCCTCGGGTTGTTGCAACATGGGAATTTGTTTTAATGAAAAAGGACTCAAAGCACTACATAAGAAAAATGTATTATTTACTATTTACATTTATTACATTAGAAGAGGACAATGTAAATTAATGAATTAGTTGATATAAGGAAAAACAATGCCTTTTGAACCCAGCCTTGCTTTTTAATAAGTGTATACAAATCGTCCATACAAACTTAAATTAACCTTAAAATGAAAAAAATGCTGTTTTATCTGCAGGTAAATCTTAAAAATTAAGGTATCAATGAAAATTTATTTTTGCAATACAATCCAAGTTTATAAAATGGAACAGTTTGTTAAAATCAAACTTGCAGTTCATTACAAGATTGATACACTAATGACTTTTTGGTACAGAATGTTGGTCATGATAATATAAGTGAAAGGGGAGACTTGAACATTTTCCTGTTTTTTTTTTTTTTGGGAAAATACAAACTTTAATAATTGCAGAACTGTTTGCAACATGAGGCCAGTATTTAGAGCTTAAATTATATGCAAAAAAAAAAAAAGGTTATGGTTCAACAAACTACAAAAACCATAACTACAGCAATTTCATATTTTGTTTTTCCAAAAAACTGGAGATAATGCAAAAGAAGGTAAGAAACAGAAGGCAATATAAAAAAGCAACAGAACTCTAGAAGATGCAAAGGACATGATTTAAATGGAAAAAAAAAGAGAAAATCAACTGGAACGTGTCTTTGCGATGCCATAGACCATTGAAGACGTATGTGTGATACAGAGGAAATCAGGGGGCTGCTGTTTCTCAGTACATTCTCAGTGACTTGAACATTTTCCACAGTCATCTCTCCTCTCTGCAAGTAGGATTAGCTACAAAAAGGAACAAGAAAAGGAAGATACCATCTTATAAAAATATATATTTATTTCAAGGAAAGCAGAGCTTTCAGCTGGAAACATTTCTCTATATGTCATTAATTTATAGTTTTCTGTTTTAATCTGAATTACAAACTACATTTTCAAAGAGCTCTGAATTGACCGAAACTTAGCTGTAACTGTGTGTTAGCAAATTATTTTTCTTTCAATTTTATCATTAAGCTTTTTTTGATGGAAAGTTATGCTTTAGGTTTGTAGTTTCACATTGTAAAAAAAAAAAAAAAAGCTCAGTTTCTCATTTCTCCATGTGTGTTTCCATGCTTTCAGGGTCAAACTCTGTTTCTCTTCCTGCCTAGTTTCTGTTGGCAGGATTAGCGTCAGGACAAGATGTTCTGTAAAAGCCCTTAGTTGGCTTCGCCAAACATTGCATAATGCTTCATTTAGCACAGCACAAATGTGAGGATTTGCTCTCAGACCTCTGACCTACCCGTAGGCCCTTTCTGGTTGGATCAACCTTCGGTACATTTTAACAGATGGATAATGTGCATGGTGATTTCCTTTGGCTTAGTGGCTTAAATATGTTTTTTTTTTTTTTTGCTTTGGTGAGCTGTGTTCTCTACTTGCTGCTGACACAAGTGACAAACCAATAGCTGCTTGTTGTACCTTTAGAAATATCAAGCGCTACTACTAAGTGAAGTGAGCATATGCAGTGTTATATCAAGAGGAATGTGCCGTACTGTATGTGTAAAAAACTTGCTTTTCCTCCTGGCGAAGATAGAAGTACGTCATTCATCATGAAACATTAAACATAGATTTGTGAGTAGTCTACAAAGACTTTCTCATATGCTTTTTTTTCCTATTGCACCATCCCTAGTGCTTTCAGCATGGAACATTAGTTCAAGGAAGTTGGATAGTATAAAGCCATGGGGTTTTGGGGGTAACAGTGGATCTGTATTTTATCATAAGGGAGCATTTTAGATATAAATGTGTGACATTTTTTGCAACAAGATTTTTTATTTTGTTTAACAATGTTGATCTACAATGTGAGACATTTGAAATATAAATGCTGTTTTTCATGCACTCTTCAGCAGAAACCCACATGAAGCCCAACACTTGAAACCAGACATTTTTATAACCTGCATATAACCATTTTTCTCCCCAATGTTTTACATTTAGCTAGATTAAACATACCCTTTGTTGGGTAGCTAGTATTACTAAAATCATTCTTAAGAGCAAAATAATCAGAAAAAAATGAAATGTTAAATTTTATGAAAAATTCAGGTGTTTAAATAAATAAAGATTACTATCCTTTTCTACAATTCAATAAAGCTTAGACTGTCATGGTGTTTTAAAGAGATCTGACCCACATGCAGGAAACCACTCAGAGAAACCAAAGTAAAAGTTTAACAGGTTTTTTAGGAGTCCAAATGGTTTGGATTCAGGTGAACTCAGAAGGCTGGTGAACCAGAACTGGAAGTAAGAGGGGAAGTTCACAGAGGTTAGTTCAGGGTCCGTGGGAACTTTGATCGACGTCTTGCAAAAACAGAGGTAAACTGGACTCACGTTTGCGAAGAAAGGTTTCTTCCCAGTATCCAGTCGGTGTGGGTTTTTCCAGAGATAGAGTGGCTCGTTGGAGGGCGGACAAGTTTTGGTTTGGTTGGTTCCTGAGGAGGACTGCCACCTAGATTTCCAGGAGTACTTGAACGGGACGTGTGGAGATAAATCCACTGCTCAGTGTGAATCTCAAACAAACTCCTTCCAGGGGGGAGAAGGCCAATAATCCAGTATGCAGAATGACTTCCTGCCGAAAGGCAAAAGACAAAAACAATGTTAGAACTCAGAGAAAAAAAGACTCAGTTAGACTCAGCTAAATTCATCTCGGCTAGAGTACCCAAAACTGGCAAACACTCTGGCGTCGAGGTAGGGGCAGACCGCCGCTCAAATACTCCCCAATGATGAGCCAACCAGCCGCAGGTGTGCAGGATGACCAATGAGGACAGGGCACCACATGGTGGTGGAGGGAGAGAAAAACGCCAAAACACAACCCACAAAGACTGGATTCCTAACATACACTCACCGGCCACTTTATTAGGTACCCCATGCTAGTAACGGGTTGGACCCCCTTTTCCCTTCAGAACTGCCTCAATTCTTCGTGGCATGGATTCAACAAGGTGCTGGAAGCATTCCTCAGGGAGTTTGGTCCATATTGACATGATGGCATCACACAGTTGCCGCAGATTTGTCGGCTGCACATCCATGATGCGAATCTCCCGTTCCACCACATCCCAAAGATGCTCTATTGGATTGAGATCTGGTGACTGTGGAGGCCATTTGAGTACAGTGAACTCATTGTTCACGTTCTGCTCTCTCTGCTTTTCCTCAAAGTAGCTTTGCCCCGTCTGTTCCTGTTTGGCTGTGACGTCATCCAGGAAAGAAACATCAGCTGTGATGCTTCCATCAACACCCTTGTTTATAGATGTTGGAGATCGGCCTGTTTTCCAGTGTGGTCCTGTTTCTCTGACCGTGACTGAGTGGATGTGCTCTCTTCGTCCTCTGATATGGGAGCTGGCTCGGAGCACGTCTACCTGGCTGTGTGTTTCCTGGATGGGGCCGCCTTTTACAGCTGCTTTTTGTGTCTCTGCTTCTGTCTCCTTGAACCCCAGTCGGCCTCGGCAGATGGCCGCTCACACTGAGCCTGGTTCTGCTGGAGGTTTCTTCCTGTTAAAAGGGAGTTTTTCCTCTCCGCTGTCGCTACAAGCATGCTTAGTGTGAGGGATTGTATTTGAGTCAATGAGTCAATGCAATCAACTGGTTTTCCTTAGATAGAAAACTTTGTATCAATTTGACTGTATGATCCGGTTGAACTGTAAAGTGCCTTGAGATGACATGTGTTGTGAATTTGGCGCTATATAAATAAACTGAATTGAATTGAAATGAATTGTCATGTTCAAGAAACCAGTCTGAGATGATTCCAGCTTTATGACATGGCGCATTATCCTGCTGAAAGTAGCCATCAGAAGTTGGGTACATTGTGGTCATAAAGGGATGGACATGGTCAGCAACAATACTCAGGTAGGCTGTGGCGTTGCAACGATGCTCAATTGGTACCAAGGGGCCCAAAGAGTGCCAAGAAAATATTCCCCACACCATGACACCACCACCACCAGCCTGAACCGTTGATACAAGGCAGGATGGATCCATGCTTTCATGTTGTAGACGCGAAATTCTGACCCTACCATCCGAATGTCGCAGCAGAAATCAAGACTCATCAGACCAGGCAACGTTTTTCCAATCTTCTATTGTCCAATTTCGATGAGCTTGTGCAAATTGTAGCCTCAGTTTCCTGTTCTTAGCTGAAAGGAGTGGCACCCGGTGTGGTCTTCTGCTGCTGTAGCCCATCTGCCTCAAAGTTCCACGTACTGTGCGTTCAGAGATGCTCTTCTGCCCACCTTGGTTGTAACGGGGGGGTTATTTGAGTCACTGTTGCCCTTCTATCAGCTCGAACCAGTCTGGCCATTCTCCTCTGACCTCTGGCATCAACAAGGCATTTCCGCCCACAGAACTGCCGCTCACTGGATGTTTTTTCTTTTTCGGACCATTCTCTGTAAACCCTAGAGATGGTTGTGCGTGAAAATCCCAGTAGATCAGCAGTTTCTGAAATACTCAGACCAGCCCTTCTGGCACCAACAATCATGCCACGTTCAAAGTCACTCAAATCACCTTTCTTCCCCATACTAGTTCACACTAGTGAACAAAGAGTTCACTAGTGTGAACTCTTTGTGACTCCAAACGGACCCGCATGTTTATAAAAACATCATCCTCATGAGCTGACTGTTCCTTTAAGTTAACATCTTGAAATAAATAAATTAACACCACCTATTAACATTATACTATTCTATAGCATCCTTTCATGTTGTTTATTTGAAAGGTTATGATTTTCCATTCTGTTCTCTATCTTATTTTTGTTTTTAATGCTGGATTAAGCATCCCAGCTTTTGTTTCAATGTCATAAAAGCATCATTTTAATTACATAAATAAGTTACTATCCACAAATGTTCTTGTGATGTTTTTTTATTTTGAGGTCTTATATTTCCTACATTACAAGGGGTGAAGCATTTTTTATAATTAGCCTTATGATATTTTATCTGTGGATAGCTTGCTTTTTTCTGTCTCTTCTGAGTTTTTCTATGTCTGCACCCCCATCTACTGCCTTCCCTCAAATGACTCTAAGTCATCTTCACATGAAACTACTCTCATCTCCTGTCTCTCCCATCCCAACCATCTCTTTATTGACTTCTACTTGTCCTCCCATCCATCCTTTCCATTCCTCCAGGCTTTTAGAGTGAATGATACGGATAGATGCACTCTGCACCCTTTCTCAAAGCTCTCTCACACAATCAACAACTCCAGTATTAAGCAGTATGTCTCCTTTCTCCCTCTCACTTTATTTTTCTACAACAGAAAAACACATGGACACTTGCACGCCCACAAACACCATACAGTTTCTTTTACACCTTTTTACGATCTGAGGTCTGAGAAGTAGGTTGATTCAATAGGAGCAGCAAAACATTTTACTTGTTTTTAAGAGCCACAACTACAGGGGATTTTCCTGTATATGATAATTGAAAAAATTCAATTATCACTCAATCATGTCAGGCATTATTTGAATTTAGTTTAACATAAACAAAACGAAGCTCCTAATATAGAGAAAGTTTCATTTCTATAGCCTGATGTCCATTATGAAAAAGTCTTAATTGATATTTTTTTTTTAAAGTAAATATAGTAAGCATATCTAAAGGAGGGTTTACATGACAAGGTAGTAATACCAATTTCTGCCCTGATCTTCCCCTTCCAAAACATTCCTGCAGTGTGTAGGGTGTTAAGACCTACAGTATCAGGTCTGCTCAGAGGAACGTCGGCTGTTGGATTGTTCTCGCCAGATATCCTACTGTGTAGTGGCCCTCTGAGGTCAAATGAGCAAGCAAAATTCCATAAAAACCTCTTTGGCTTCTCACCCATAGAGTTTAGAACCAAAATTCGACCTGATGTCATCATCTTGATCATCATCAGATGATCATAATATTCTTTTAGAAAGACTTGAATATTTTGTAATGAATAAAGGAACAGCTCTAGCCTAGTTTAAATCCTATCTATATGACCGATTTCAGTTTGTTCGGGTTAATGACAGATCTTCCTCATGCTCCATGGTCACCTGTGGAGTGCCACAGGGATCAGTGCTAGGACCAATTCGCTTTACTATATATATGCTCCAAATCGGTATTCAATTCAATTCATTTTATTTACATAGCGCCAATGCACAACACAAGTCATCTCAAGGCACTTTACAGTTCAACCAGATCATCCAGTCAAATTGATTCAAAGTTTTCTATCTAGATAAAAACCAGTTGATTACATCGACTCATTGACTCAAATACAATCTCTCACACTAAGCATGCTTGTAGCGACAGTGGAGAGGAAAATGTCCCTTTGAAGAGGAAGAAACCTCCAGCAGAACCAGGCTCAGTGTGAGCGGCCATCTGCTGAGGCTGACTGGGGTTCAAGGAGACAGAAGAGGTTCAAGGAATTATTAGACAGAATGGGATGAATTTTCACTGTTATGCTACAGTATCTATGCTATTAGATACTGAGAAGGCCTAGTAGGCTGTAATGCTGCTTAGACAGAGGTCAGAACCCTGTCCCGGACCAAAGGTGGAGGCATGAGATCCCTCTCATCAACTGGGGTGAATTCCAACATGAGACAACTTAAACACGAGACAAGCAGACCCATTTCAGCCCTCCATCTCTCGCTATGGGTCACTTCAGTGTTGAAGATAGTCCAGCTTCTCTCGAAGAGCTGGGTTCCCTGTAATACTCCACTTCCAGCACAAGCGCAGGTTCCTTTCACCTCAGCGAGGAAAAATTCCATATCCCAACAACCAAGTGTCCATGGATTGGGACACCGAGACCCCCGCCTGTCTGTGGCTCAGTTCCCTTTGCAGTAATTGCAGTTCTAGTTGCTGTTCTTTTTTCTTTTTTTTTGGGGGGGGGGGGTCTTTATACCCTATAGGAGCTGACAGCTCACTTATGGTCTTCAAAAGGAGGAAAGCTTTTTCAAGACCAGTGAAGTAGAAAATGCAGCAATCCTTGACTTAAATATTTCCCCTCATTTGTATGCTGAACTTTCCTATCAAATGTCAAGGCAAGGTAGCCAACAAGTCAATGCAAAGGAAGGGGGTTGTCTATTACCATGACCTGTTATATCCTGTGCCTTCAGAATAAGATTTTTTTCTCTGACTGGATAAACATATTTTCCTTTACTTTGGGCAATTTTATGTGAAGCAATCTCTGAATCCCAAGAAGTTGCCTTTTTGGGGATTTTTAATGTGATTGGATGATTTTTTATCTATCTCAACAAGACTTTTATTCAGATTTCAGATTTCCTGCACTGTCAAGCATAGCCTCGTGAGACCATCCTGATCTCGCGAGCTTTCAAGGTTTCACTCGCAGATCAGTCTGGAGACTCTCCGTTAAAGAAAATTTGGAGCCGTTCACCAAACGAACGTCCAATCAGCGTTGGCTTTGAGGCGGGTTGAGGTGTGACGCAACGGGAAGCGCGACAGTTCAGTCTAAAGAACATGGCGGCTTCAGCCGATGAAACTAGCGTTAGCGTGGCTATCAAGCATGTTTTATCGGAATTACAGAGTATTTCTTCACTGAAAGAAGAGCAAAACACTGCTCTGGAGGCTTTTCTCAGAGGAAAAGATGTTTTTGCTCTTCTCCCAAATGGTTTCGGCAAGAGTTTGATCTATCAATTGGCTCCTCTTCGTCGTCGCTCTGTTAGTACATCAAATGCTTCGTTGATCTGATGCTGCGTTCACACCGGGCGCAGCTGGCGGGACAGAAGCAGCGAGTTTACATGCAAAGTCAATGGTTGACGCACGTCAAGGCGCAGCAAAAGGTCCCGCGGCGCGTTTTGAGCAGCAGGCGCAGCGCGTCGGGCGCGTTTAAGCATCTGACGCGCCGCAAACGCGTTGCTGCTCAAGATGGAAAAATAGAATTTTTGCTGCTCGACGCGCTGCGTCAACCAATCAGAGAAGCTGATCTGGGAGCTGGCAGGGAGAGAAACACAGCGCTGATGACACAGACCGCTCTGATTACTCCTCTGAAACAGTTTATTAACGCATAATTAACTTAAAATGCATACATTTGCCGGCAGAATATGTTCGCTTTTATTATTCTGTTGCCTGCAGATCGGATTATTAACCGCGAGGAGGCGACCCGGCCAGAGGCTGCTGATGAAGAGATTCCTACTGTCGGCTCACCGCCGGTATGTGGGGGTGTGAGCGGCTCCGACAGAAATAACATTGGGAGTCAGGATTGTAGTCTGGATGAACTGACTGCGCTGATGAAGTTTTCAGGTGTATTTTCTCACTTAAACACATATTAAAACTACTTTATTCCTACTGATCACAGCAAATATAGCTGCAAGGCAGAGAAAGGATAGTGAAGCTCTGCCCAACGCGCGTCAGACCCACTTTTGCACCGCGCAGCCAGAGCAGCAAAGCTGCTTCAGCCGCGCTTCAGAACTAACTGGTACAAGCAGCAAAAAGGAAGCAGCAGACGCGATTTTGCTGCTTTTGCTGCGTCCGGTCTGAACGTAGCATGATTGGTTTATTTGGCCCGTCTATCACCAACATAGACAGCTAACCAGTATTTTCGCCCCTTACTTCAACGGAAGGTTTCCAGATGGATATGCGGAGCAAATCCATCTGGCGGAGTCAGGTTATGTCAAGCGTACTTTTCCCTGAAAATAAAGTGGTATATAGTTATATATAAATGGAATTATTACAGCATGGTTATCATTGCAAAACTAACGAACGCAAAAAAAGGGATCATTTTTTTTCATACCGTCTTCTTGACAGTAGTGCCTTTAGTAGGTTCAAATAACACCTCAATCCGCTGAAACACAAAAAAGCACTTATTCTGTCTTTCTAGTGATATCACACAGATGGGTATACACATGCTTACACAAGCTTCCTGTTTCTCTGCATAAGCTGCAGTGCTACACATAACACTGTACTCTTGAATGAGCCCTATCTTTAACAGTATGATAAAGCCTTGCTGGCTGAGTTTGAATAGGTAAGCTGTTGGTGGAGTACCACAACCTTTTATTTCATCTGCTGTAAAAAGAAATCAATTAAGAGCCAGGTAGGATCATGCCTTGCTTTGAGCGTAGCTAATCACATTTATTTTACCCATACTATTTTTTTTTACTTTTTCTTCCAGTCACATCTTTTAATTTCTTTACCATTCTTCCATGCTATACTGTTTCTCCTTTTTCCTTTTTAATATGTGTCAGCAGGAGCAGTCAGAGCTCCCATTTAACCCTACGCCTGCAGCTTTAATAGCTTTAATCACTGACTTCACCATGGCAACCTATCTGAACAACCAGTGAAGGGATATTTTCTGTATACCCATGTGCACCTTCATTTCCAGCCACTGCAAATGAGGAATCCATTTATAAAAGCATTTAGTAGAAGGAAAGGTAAAATATACATTTAGTTTCTAAAGTTTCCCTACTCTTTTCTTTGTGCATCACTACAGTACATTATAAAAGTGATATAGAAAAAAACTTTAGACTTTAATAGACAATTTTTTTTCTATTCTTAGTTGGATTAAGTAGAGATTATCATCACCATCTTCATCCAGAACTTCTTCTCTACTATGTCAAGGTAAGGAGGTGGATGATGAGCTATTTAGGCCCAATCCGATTATGCCCTCCTACTGAAAATCACTAGTGCTTACTTACTACCACTAGCACTCACCAACGATCAACACATCCTCAAATTGAACCAACAATGGTAATCTTTGCCAAAAATTGGGAAACCCTTACTGCATAGTTGACTTCCGGATACATAAGTGACAATTCAGCCCTAGAGGGGCTGTTTCGTTGTCTGACCCCCGTATGACTGACACTGACACTTTCCAGCTACCGCTTCCTCTTCCTAACTTTGGAGTTAGCAATAGGATTTGGTCAGTTTGATGTCCGTGACAATATTTAGCGTTTTTTCAACATTCAGCTGTCTGATGACGGTGGGGGAGAAGCTGTGGCAGAATCTGCCGGAGCTGCATCGAATGCTTCGAAGCCTCTTCCCAGAGGGCAGCAGGGAGAACAGTCCATGGTGGGGGTGTGAGGGGCTCGGGACACGCAGAGCGTGAATGACATGTCTTTTATGGAGAGAAGAGGAGCCCTGATGATCCTGTCTGCTGTTCTAACCACTTTTCTCACCTTCTTTCAGTCTGAGGTGCTGCAGCCTCCACACCACACAGTGAGACAGCTGCTCAGAACGCTCTCTATGATGCTTCTGGAGAAGGTGGTGAGGATGGGTGGGGGCAAATTGGCTCTCCTCTTCCTCCGCAGGAAGTACAAGCGCTTTTGTGCCCTTTTTGACAGTAGTGCCTTTAGTAGGTTCAAATATCACCTCAATCCGCTGAAACACAAAAAAGCACTTATTCTGTCTTTCTAGTGATATCACACAGATGGGTATACACATGCTTACACAAGCTTCCTGCTTCTCTGCATAAGCTGCAGTGCTACACATCACGCTGTACTGAAACTCTGAGACAGCGTCGCAGCAACCCTCCTCCAGAGGCCCTCCTTCGTCAGAGATGGCGTCATCGCCGGCCTCCCCAAGGGTCCTCCTTTGTTGCCGGCTTCCTCCTGAGGCCCTCCTTCGTCAGAGATTACATTGCCGCCGGCCCCCTCTAAAGGCCCTCCTTCGTCAGAGACGGCCTCGCCTCCGGCCCCACGGCCGGCCTCCAGAGACTCTTCCTCGCCTCCGGCCCCACGGCCATACAGAGACTTTGTTTGCCCTCACCCACCTTGGGTGCGTTGTTTTGGTTTTTATTTGGTTTTGTTTTTCGTACCCTCCTTCCTGGTTCCCCCTCCTCCCACCCTGGGTTGTTTTTTTTTTTGTTTCTGGACATTTTAGGGCGTCTGGGATCCGCCCTTAAGTGGGGGGCACTGTCATGGTCTTGGTTCTGTTGTACTTTACTTTGCTCCTTGTTTTCTAGTTTTTTTGGTTTAATTCTTATTTTGTTGTAGTTTCTAGATTTATGTTAGTTCTCAGGTTTTTCTGTTGTCCTCTGTTGCCCTCTTGTGTGTGTTCCTTTCCCCTTGGCTCCCTCGTTGTCTCCTCTCACACCTGCTCCTTATCCGCTCGTTAGCCCTGCCATTGTCTCAGTCAGCTACATATACTCTCCGTCTGTTGTTACTCTTTGTTGGTTCCTTGTCTTTGCTATCTTCCCATGCTGTTGTCTACCTACTGTACCTCATCTCCCCCTGGCTCTTCGTGTTTGGTTACCCAGGATGTCTCCAAAGTTCTGGTTTGATTTACATTATTAATTGGATTTTTGGATTCCTGCCTTTGTTTTCTGTTTTTTTTTTTTTCATAATTAAAACTGCACGAAATCTCCTCAGCCTCTCTGCCTCTGCATCTGGGTCCTCAAACCTCAACCAAACCCTGACAATATTGAAATTGTATTACGTCTGAAAGTTAGTTGATGAGAAAGGGCCGGATTTATCAAGATCCAATTTTGCGTGCAGTAATTTGCGCTCGCAAACTGGAATTTTGTGCGAGGGGCTGAACCATGGTTTGCGGGTGATTTAACAAGAGCGATTGCGTAACTGCTGGCAGGTGCAATACTGTTGGAGACGCCCTATTTAAATGATGGTTTTGCGCGTTTTGTGGTTTGCGGCAAAGTAGTTTGTGCAAACTAGTGCATTAAGAAATTTTAATCTTACAGTGACCCCCCACCCCCTCCAAAAAAAAAAAAAAAATATATATATATATATATATATATATATAAATAAATAAACCTTGGCTACCTTTATTCCCTAAGGTGGTATGTGGCTGAATTTCTACTTCACTGCATTAAAAAAAAACAAAAAAAAAAACTGGTGTTTTGTATTGGCCTGTAGAAAAATGCACATACCAAATGGCTCACAATGGGACTGTGGATGAGATGACTGCGCGTACGCATCCCCGCAGCATTGGCATGTTGCTCCACAGGCGCAGAGGTCGGGGTTCTCCGTTAGGGCGTCAGGGCGACATGGCATTTAGAACATCAGACAGCACTTCTGAAAAACGAGATTGGGAGATCCCAGCTCTCGCTGCAACCGTACGCTGGAATGACCCAGATGCAAAAAAGTGCAATGTTGCAAGGAGTTTTGTGATATCTGGTGTTGCGTGGGTCCTCCTTGTGGCTGGCTCCAAATCCATTCGGAGTTCCCCCAACAGCTCCAAAATGGCAATGCTGGATAAACGATATGTTTTGATGATCGTTTCCTCGTTCATTCCAAAAATATTCACACGGAGTGAAAAAATGCGTTCTCTGCGTCTCCTTGCTTCATTTCGATGTCTCCTTCTTGCGACAATAACCGCTGCCATGTGTGCGCAATTACGCATACAGACCATTTGCACCTTCTTTTGAAACGTGTTAAATATAGAGTCAGATACCGTTAGCAAAATTGCTTTCAGGTTTGATAAATCACTTTGCGAGTGCTAAATTAATATATTTACATGTTCTCCTCCCACAAGACGCACTTTTGCGTGTAAACGCCCCATATTGCATATTCATTGCAGAAAAAGTACTAAATGGATAAGAGGCGCTATTTAGCACGTTTTAAAGAGCAAATCCTTTTAGCACGCTGTTGATAGATCAGTTTGTACATTTTTTAGCGTGCGCAGTGAAATAGCTCACGTTTTAATACACGCAAACCTTTGATAAATCCGGCCCAAAGTGTCATGACTTAACCACTGTTTTAGTGAGTGCAGCAGTGGAGACCAACTTTTTTTAATCAAAAAGGAAGACAGAAAACATTATTTAGACAAAGGATGGAGTGCAGAATGCTCTGAAGAGGTATGTGGGTGGCTTTAAAAAAACTTTTTAACTTAGGACTGTAAGGCCTGTTTCATGTTCCTACCTCTAGCACAGACACAAAGACCAACTGATGCCTTGGTCCCCCGCACCCCTCCACTGTCTGTCAGACATGGTTTTCTGATCATCTGCTTTACTCTTTTTATCTCCTGCAGGTAGCAGAAGGCTAGTCTTGGTCATCCCCTCTACTTTTGTCTTCCTGGCAAGCTTCTCAATAGCACCGCTGTCCTACTTCTCTGGAGGACTTACCTGATCTTCTGCTATGCTGCTTTGATCCTCTGCAGTTTGCCTTTGGCGAGCTTCTGGCAGCTGTATCCTCTCTCTGTCTTTGTGCTGTTTCCCAAGTTGATTGGAGCAAAGTTTTGGTCATATGGCCCTTATGTGTGGGTAGAGATTTTCTTAATACTCATAAATCGTGACTCAGACCATATGTAAAATCTATTGAGAGTACCATTTACCTCTGTGGTTGCAAAGCAAACCTTCGAAGATGGTGGCCAATGTCGATGATATGCCGATGTGATATCACCACAATACTATGTATAGGCTGAACATCACCATCAGACTTTAGGGTGATCTGACTCTGGCAGCAGGTAAATGGTGCTGTATGTAATCACAGCTGCATTTTATAATTTTCTCCTTAGTATGGTTACTAATTAACAGTAAATTGTCCACTTATGAACTTAAGCACGTTTTGAATCTAAACATTGTTGCTTGTATGGCGCTGTAAATTAAATGTACTTTGGAAATATCAAGTAAAAAATATCTTCTCCTCTGTGATGATTAAAATGGAGCATGGAGAATTTAACCACAAATATCAAAATGCCCTTTGTGTTCTCCCAGCCTAACCACTGAGTCATATCTGACCTTTTCCTTCGATTCACTGTCATCAGAACCTATGTCTTTATATCAGCTAAGCATTTCACACCTGAAAGACTGACCGACAGACTGACTGACTGAACAGAGAGATGGCATGTTGACAAAGCAAGGGAAACAACCTTTTGAGCGAAGACCAAGCTGCCATTTTTCCGCTGCCAGGGTTGATTTAACAAGGCCTTTTCTTGAAATATAGACAAGTGAAAGACAAGCTATTTAAAAAAAAGAAGAAAATATGGTTATAAAAAATGTCTTTCTGTGAGAAAGCTGCTAGGATATTATAATATATTTTCTAATGCTTTATGTATTTTAAAGAGTGTGACATATAAGTTGAGATTAATGGTTGTTTATGCCTGGAATAAACGGACACTTTATCAGCTTTATTTACCCTTCACATAACATATGAAGAGCAGAGACAGCTAGTTAAAAGCAATGCATTATATATGTATTGCCTGCAATTACTACGACCATTAACTTGCTCCATGTCTATCTTTTTTTAAATTAGATTAGGAAGTACACCTGGTTAAGCACACTGTCTGTGCTGTTGTTTAAATACCCAAGTTTCTAAGAAATAAAGTCGTTCATCCTGAGCCTGAATCTGCAGTAGATGTTGAGACAATATTTCAACACATCAGCAAGGAATTCATAGGTTGAGGACCAATTTTCCATCAAATGCTGAATTATCCCTTAGCATATTGCCATATTCATCACAAAGTGAATTAATGCCAACAAAAGCAGTTTTACGGTAACTGTCCAACTGAGGAGTTGTGAATGGTCTTTATAGCTTAGATTCTGTTACTTGTTGTCATAGTTTTAGGTGGGAAGAGATCCATTTACCTAACTGACCAGCTTGACCTATAAAACCCCACAAGAACCTAGTGATTATCCAGCAAGAGGTTCTTTGTTGTGCTAGTGTCATCAGAGATGGGGACTCGAGTTTGAGACTTGTACTCGAGTCGCACTTAAGTCGCATATTTAATTACTTTAGACTCGACTTAGACTTGCATTTGAAGGACTTCAGACTCGACTGAGACTCGTGATTTCTGACTTGTAAACAATATTTTATTTTTAAGTGTTTTTTGTTTTACTAACTTGACTGATCGCTGCTCGCCTTACCCGCACACAGCAGAGGTAAAAAAAAAAAAAGGATGCGCCCGTGCGCATGCGTGCATGATCGACAAGCCAAGCTTTAAAAACTTCATGGCAGTCGTAGAGGAGAAATATGTTGTGAATAATGTTGTGAATTGGCACTAAATAAATAAACTGTATTTAATTTAAAATACTGCCCGCCAAGTCGGTTCTGTCTGTTCCAGGGCATTAAGTTACAAAAAGTTATTGCCACAATGTTTCTTTAATGAAAGAATTGTTATTGTTCTGGTATTTATTTAGGGTTTTCTTTATCTGTTGTAGTTGCTAACTTCATATGTATTAATAAAAAGAAGGATTGTGATTGTTTTTTTTTCCACAGCCCTCATTTTCACTTAAAAATAAAAGAGCAGACATTTACTCCTAAAACTAGAAAAAGTTGTAACCACAAATGTCAGGTAAATACTCTAAGAAAATTGTTGTTTTTGAAAGAAAAAAATAAAGATGCGAAATTGAACTGGAAAAAAAATTGCGTGTGTGCTTTTTTAAATTGTATTTTTCATTTACCAGTTCAAGATAATGATCATTCCACAGATATAATAGTAACCTTTAAGCTATACCGTCTCAGTGACGGAGATGAAAACACAAGGAGAAACAAGCAAGCATGCAAATTATTGCACTTATTTTCATAATCGAGTGATTAGAATTCATGGTGCGATTAATTGATAATTGTGACAGGCCTTCTCAAGACTTGAGACTTGACTTGGACTTGAGCTCTCAAGACTTAAGACTTGACTTGGACTTGCAAAAAAAAACTTGTGAACATGTCTGAGTGTCATGGTTTTTTTTCAACTCCCAAGGCTGGAGAAAAATTATGAAAACATAAACAGAATGAGGAATACAGCAGGATCTCAAACAAGGAATATAACGGGCAGTTTAAAAGGAGAATCATGAGGGAAGGAAAGCTTATACACCTGGGTAATTGTGGAGATTTCATGGTTGCTGGTGTATTAATCGGGGGAGAATACAGAGCAGCTGCAACTAAAGGTAACTGACAAGCTGAGGAAGGGAATACTAATTAACCTGACAGGAGCATCACATAGATAATCTAAATAAGCAGAGAACACAATCAACTAAGAAAGTAACACCTTGTCAATGAATTAAAACAACAACAACTATAAGCCATAGGCAACAGGTAAGGAAAGAGACAAAATAAACATAAAAAAGCAGCAGGGTGGGAGGGACTGAGTTTTGACAGGAAAACTCCTAGGTTCTATACATACAGTAGATGTTTGTATCGGAAATTCATTTAGTTTGATTCAAATAAGGTCTTTAATGCAGTTTGTTATACCATCTTTTTGTTTTAGTGTTTTTTGTCTAATTGTATAGTAATCGATGTTTGTTTTTTTCAAAAAATCTCATTTATTTTAGTTCTATACTAGATTACATAACAGTTATTATCACATTTTTAGTTTAACAACCTCCAAAACTTTAAAATATAACCTAAATGACTTCCAGGGTGCATAAAGAGGATTAAATATATATTTCTGATTCATAAAACATTGCAAATGCTCCATAACAAAAATGTACTATTGCCACACACCCACAAATAGAGTAATGCAAAAAATATATATATATTGATTTATAAAGCCATATGCATGTACAAAACCCAGAAATTTTTCTTTGGATAATGACTATCTCAAACTTCTGCCTTCTTCATGCGCACATTTAACCATAAATTGTCCATGCAAAACACCAGAAGAATATCATTATGTATTTAAATGAGCCAGCTGATAGCTGTTATTTAATGGTTCCCAATGGCAACCACAGCTAAGAGTGATAAAAGCTAATAAACGTATAAAAGTTCAGTGTAACTGAAGTGCTGTTGAATGAGGTGTAAAGTCAGATAAATATGTTTGGTAAATACAGTCTGGTGTATGTACTGTTCACATTGACAAAAACATTAAGCCAGCATTGAGCTTGTTGCTGACTAGGAGGACTTCCATTTATGGACAGTTTTATATAATTATTTTGTTCTTTGCTTGATCATAATATTCTTTTAGAAAGACTTGAATATTTTGAATAGATTAAGGGAACAGCACTTGGCTGGTTTAAATCTGATTTATCTGAAATATTTTAGTTTGTTCACCTCAATGATAAATCTTCCTCTTGCCTCCAGTTTTACCTGTGGAGTACCACAGGGATCAGTGATAGGAGCAATTCTCTTTACAATATATACTGTATGCGAAATAGATAGATAGATAGATAGATAGATAGATAGATAGATAGATAGATAGATAGATAGATAGATAGATAGATAGATAGATAGATAGATAGATAGATAGATAGATAGATAGATAGATAGATAGACAGATAGATAGATAGGCACATTGGCACATTTCTGGTGAAAAGCCAAGCGAGCAAAAAACACACAAAACTGGCACATATTTTGGGGCATTCAGTTTGAATGCACCATAATAATTATCTCTGCTTCCCACCACTTCACCTAAGCACCATGCAGCTCTAAATAACAGAATAGTGTTTGTCTTACTATTTAAATACAAATGTGTACTATGAATTTGTGTTCTAAGACAATTTCTGATCAAAAAGGCAAAAATGTATTTCTAGCAATATGTTATTTTCTACAAAGAATGAAGGACATTTAGACGACAGTGAGCATCCACTTTAGAAGACGGTTCAACAACAAAAGGGAGTCTTCATTCAAAGACCTCTCCTAATAAGCTGCAAGGCAAACGGCTTCAGAAGACCCTTACTGTCTTCAGCTATCAACGTCTACAACAATTTAAAACCTAAAGGTGCACTCACACCGAACATGGTGTCCACAGCAAGAGCAATGGGTTTATGTAGTATTCCTATGCAAACAGTGTGGACAAGAGTTTTGAAGTGGTCAGCTGTGAATTCCACACGGTGAGAACTACTATTCAATTAAACTGAGGTGTTTTCAAACAGCGGCACCATGTAGAGAGAGCGGAGCGGTGATCGCTGAAGTTGAAATTTATTTGAAATTGTGTTGTGGCAACCAGTCAGGGACTGCTTCTAATATAGGCTAAAGATCTGCAGCCGAGACTGAGCATTTTTCACCCAAAATAGAATATAAAGAAAATGTTCACAAAAAATGACATAGTGAATGCTTTGAAAAGGTTTTAAGGTTTAACTAGACAAATCTAAGGTAGTATTAAAAAAGTAGAACACTTTGGTTTAATTCAGAGCTTATCGTGGCGGGATGGTGTATCTCCGGATCACCTAAAAATATTCTTCATTATCTCTGAAACAAAAGTAGCACAATTATTATTTTAACTGCACAAAGCTACACTAACAAAGCACTTACTATTCAGTCTATTTACCAATTTATTTCACATAGTGTTGGGATCTGGAGATTCTCCACATTCTCCAGCAGAGTGCGCTGTGGATCCTCCTGGGCTGGAGCCCCCCAGCTCAGCTGACGCTCATCAGCTCATCAGGAGACCGGCCTTCATAAGCAGCTGCCAGACCTTGCTTTGACGCCGCAGTGTTAGCCAAGTTTGGTTAGCCAACCTGAGCCTCTGAATTTACTGATAGTTACCTTCCTAGAGAAACCTTAAACTAATTGCCTCTGTCTTCTCGCTCCTAGGAAACCAGTCTCTCGAGAGAAGCTCTGGATGAGCTTAACCTGAATCTGCCTGCCTACCCTAGAGAGCCAAACCTGAAGACTACTTTCTGGAATCCACCTGCTGCTCTTAGGAAAGAGCTGATCACTTCAACCAAGGTCTGATCACTGGAAGTCAGAAGTAAGACGCTGCTGCTGCCTAAGCACTCTGCTGAACCAACTGTCTCTGATCCCAACTGGTTCCCTCTCTCTGGACAAACCTGGACCTCTTCAAGGTATCCAGTGAAATATCTGAGAATCCATTTAACTTATCTGCATACCCAGCTAACCAACTATCCGTCGCTGCAGACGCCAGAGAATCCTGCCCGGACCTGAACCTTTGTGTGAAAACTAATAAACTCTGTTAAACTTTTTACCAAGTCTCAGTGGTGTTCTGAAATCACTATGGACACCTCATTTGGTACAAGTGCTTCTTAAGAGTTGCAACAACTTTTAATTTCCCTTAAGGATCAAAAAGCTATTTTTGAATTTAATTCAATTGAATTTATGTAGAACAGTGTCAAGTTTATTCAGTGATGATTATAAAATGATTGTGTGCTTATGAAACATTTGTGCAAGGGGATGCTCCACCGTGTCTTGTGATTTAGTCAGGAGACCATCATGCCTTGTCATTCTAATGGAGCATCCTGTCTTCATGAACTGATCAATTGTTCTGTCAGAACAATACTCTGTTTGTAACCATGTGTCATGTTCTGTTAATAAAACGCTCTGCAGAGGAGGTCCGATGTGAGACAGCTTGTTTGAGTCTGGGGTTCATCTGTCTCTCCTTCTGCAGAAGCCGTGTGAAAAATCCCTTACTGTGTATTTCAGTTCTTCCTTTTACAAAAAACTACATTTCTGAATCCAACAAACAGCTCCTGAAAATAGAGACCAATGGTAGTCCCAAATGTGTTGCTTATTTAACCTCCTTTCCTATAATAATAATAAGACCAAAGTGAATCCTGTTGTGGACCTTGGCAGAGTTATGGCCCTTTTCCATTGGTATCCACCCAGTATGCATAGTTTTAGTTTCTCTGCATCCAATTAGGTCCTATAAAATGGTAAGGGTAGTAATTAAAAGTCTTAAATTTCAATTGAGCAACAAAAAAGTTTTGGTATTAATAGAAAATGGCAATTAGTACTAATCTGATCATAGATAAAAACCTTTCAGGGGTCTGATTATATGTTAGTTTGGTAGGAATGTTAAAATTCCTTGGTTCAAACAACTGAATGCTGCAAATGATCTTAGCTAAAATATCTTTTTTTTTACCAAACATAATGGTTGAATCAGAATTTCTTCACTCCCACAGTGTCTGCCAGCACCTTAACAATCATTCAAAAACCCATAAACCCAAGCTGTCCTAATCAACTAGTCAATGTTAAAATGTAGGTATTTAAGAATTTACTACTATAAAGCCAAACGGTATGTTCAATGAAGCAAACCCAGATGCATAAATAATAAACTTGGAGCAAACAAAATTTAAAATGAATTCAGCTTAATTGTAAATGAACACACACACATACACACACATGCCCACAGATAGTAGCAGGTGCCCGCTGTTGGATGTGGATGAAGACAGATGAGCAGTGATCATTCTCATTAGAGCAGTGATGAGCTCCCATGAAGACATACACCTGGACCAGTGCACACCTGGGGAGACAAAAACTGCCTGCATTTGTGTGTGAAGGGGGGGGGGGTATTTGTGCATATCTAAAGGTGGATAAGAGAAAGTAATATCAGGACCCTTTGAGCGTGTTTATTTGTGTATGCTTCATGGAATCTTTTTGATAAATAACATGAGCATATAGTCTGTTATTCTATTTACTTTTAAAGAAAAATTCTCGTGTCTAAATCTGAGGCTTTAAAGTTAAACATTCCACCACCTGCAGGGGCATTAAATGAATCATCTTCATGACAAAATCCAATTATCCCATTCACAGTTTAAATGTCTCTCTCTGCCCTTATACATCAAAACTTTTTTTCACTTCAGCTTGTACAGCAAGGTGGGTGCACATTTAATATCCTGCTTCAACTCATACACCACATCATGTTTTCCTGTGTGTGTTCCAGATTGATAAGAGTGGGCAGAACAAGGTCAGATAGGGAATGACCTAAATCGTTCGCTGATTGACGGATGCTGTCATCTGATTCCATTAGCTTTGTTCCTAGCACCTTGGCACTTGCTAATTTAATCTAGGCTTTGATGGAATGTAATTTGGTTAGAAAGGACCCCTTATTAATATTTCCAGTATCATTTTCAGCCAATGATAGGCTGAGGAGCTTTCATTAGAGGGAGAATTATGCAGTATAGATGGTACGCAAAAAAAGAGAAACAGAATGAGCTGGACTGGACAGAGATTTAATTCAATTCATTTCGGTTTATTTATATAGTGCCAATTCTATGTAGATAGATTTGTTTCTTTATTATTCAATCAAAAAAAAAATGTTTCAATAAAAAAATATATTTTCAATATAAAAAAACTTTTCTGAAAACAATGTTACTTCAATTAAAAAAGTTACTTTAAGCAAAAAGACTGCACTTCTATCAAATAAAACATTTTTAATCAAAGGAAAGAAGTGTTCAAATGTATTTTTTGAGTCTCAAATATATTTTTGCATTCAAATACTTTTTTCCTTTGATTGAAAAGTTTCTTTTTCATTGAAGTGAAGATTTTTTTAATTGAAAATATATTTTTTGATTGAAGCAACCTTTTTTTGATTGAATAATAAAGAAAGAAATTTACCTTCATACAATTCACAACACAATTCATCTCGAGGCATTTTAAAGTTCAACCAGATCATACAGTCAAATTTATTCAAAGTTTTCTATATAAGGAAAACCATGATTGCATTGACTCATTGACTCAAATACAATCCCTCAAAATAAGCATGCTTGTAGCGACAGTGGAGAGGAAAAACTCCCTTTTAACAGGAGGAAACCTCCAGCATAACCAGGCTCAGTGTGAGCGGCCATCTGCTGAGGCCGACTGGGGTTCAAGGAGACAGAAGAAAGACAAAAAGCATCACATTAATCAGCTGTAGTCTGAAGTGGGCTTCTGAAAAAAGGGCCTCCAGCCAATGGCGTAAATATCACTACGCAGAGACAGCGAATGCTTACGGGCCTACAACCTCTTAGGGGAGCCATCACTGACATACATATAATACATTTCATACCGCAATTTTAAAAGAACAATGTATTTGAGTATTTTATTTTTTACACTACGGCTTGGAATTATGGGTAATCCAGAGCGTAGAGTAAACCATAACCGTTACGTACAATGGATACCAAAAAAAAAGGTACTTAAGCGGATTCCAGAGTGGAATCCAGAGTTTATTCCACTCTGGATTCTTGTGAGTATAGTCTTTGTTCACCTTATAATAAAAAATAAATAAATAAACAGTTTTGAAAACTTCAGTTTTTTATTCTTTTCCTGCTTTGTGTGTCAACTTTCACGGTTGCTAAGCAACAGAGCATACGTCGGTAAAACCCGCCAAAGGGTAGACCGGTTCGAATTCACAGCCAAAACTCTTCCGGTGTCCCTATTTTCAAGGACTTCGAAGGATCCAGTGTAGGTAGACCGCGTCCTTGGAGGATGCAGCCCAGGTTTTCGAACAGAGCCAAAGAAGATACAGTATGAAGCATCATGTTGAAATAATCAAAGGCCTTAGACTTCCTCAAGAATCAGGGTGTGCTCTGTTTCTTATTGTCGAGAACTTTACAGTTGTGGCCCCATCACGTATATTTTCTGTATGAACTACAAGGTACTAATACCCCATGCATTACCTGTCATGATTGACTAATGGACTTAACCCACATGCAGAACACCAAACTGGAGACAGAGGAAAATTTAACAATTTTTATTTAGGAGGAAAAACACAGAGTAATAAGGACTGGTTCTGGTACAGGTCCGGGACTGGTTTCACAGATATCTGAAGGGATGAGAGTTTAATTAGCCAGACAGTTAGATGGTTTGACTATTGAGTAATTTCTGAATGTACCTTGAAGAGGTTCTGACAGATCCATGAGATGGGGAACCGGTTGGGTCCAGAGATTGTGGAAGTAGCAGAGAGCTCAGCAGCAGCAGCGTCTAGCTTCTGGTTAGTGAGACTCTGACGTGGGTTTGGTTCCTAGCTCTTCCCTGAGAGCTGAAGGAGGAATCCAGACTGAGATCTTCAGGTTTAGCTTCCTAGCTCTTGCCTGAGAGCTGAGGGAGGAATCCAGACTGAGATCTTCAGGTTTAGCTTCCTAGCTCTTGCCTGAGAGCTGAAGGAGGAATCCAGACTGAGATCTTCAGGTTTAGCTTCCTAGCCTTTGCCTGAGAGCTGAGGGAGGAATCCAGACTGAGATCTTCAGGTTTAGCTTCCTAGCTCTTCCCTGAGAGCTGAAGGAGGAATTCAGACTAAGACCTTCAGGTTTGGCTTCCTTTGGCAGGCAGGCAGGTTTCCAGGTAAAGCTCATCCAGAGCTTCAGACTTCGGTCAGGTTTTCTGTGAGTAAAGAAGACAGACGCAAGTTAGAATCCAGTTCCTCTCTAGAGTCTACTGTGATTCACTATGTTTACAGAGGCTTAGGTTTGCTAACACAACTTGGTCAACACTCCAGCGTCGAAGGAAGGTCTGACTGCTGCTTATGTAGGAAGGTCTCCTGATGGGCTGATGAGCTTCAGGTGTGCTGGAGGCTCCAGCCCAGGAGACCCACAGCGCTCTCTGCTGGAGACAGATGGTAGATCTCCAGATCCCAACAGTAACCCCAGTCCCTAACAGAAAACATAAAACAGAAGAGGATCCTCGGCGCCCTCTGGTGGGCAAAGCCTCAGGATCCCAACACTACCTTCACTTCTTCTCCCATGATGCTTATAGTGTTTGACCTGTTTCTATACTTAGCTTTTATAGTTGTAACCTAGCAAAATGTGTACACTTTAAACAGAGTGAACACATTACAAAAATGATATAGAAAACAATAAAGCTTTCTTAATTTAAGTACATTTACCCTTAATTTGAGTAGGTAAATAAAATTATTCGCCAATAAAATGAGTATATGTACTATTTAAATAAGACAATTAGATATTATACACTTGAAATAAGACAATGCAATCATCTTTTCTTATTTTAAATGTAAATTTTCGTGTTCTGCTGCCAAAATGTCTCACTTAGCTCCTCAATTAAAGAAAAAATTACTTATTTAGATTTCAGTTGTTCGCACTGCATTTTTTTTTTTTTTGTGTTTGTTTGGAAAGCTATAACACGTCCATTGTAATTTTGAATGTTCACTATCTATTTGTTTCTAGATCAATCAAGAACTGAAGCTTTAACCATTTTTGACATTTCTCTTTTAATACCTTTGCTTTATTCCTTAATTAATTAAATCCTATGAAATAATTACTAGTAGGGATACGATGTACCGTGTGTAACAGTTGTATGTACTTAATTTATTTAAAAGAGGAAGAAAGATTAAGTTTACGGTAGACCCTGCCCAATGGCAGTCTTTCTTTAAATGTTTAAACTACACCCATGAACATAAATATATATATTTACTATCATACATGCTTTACTTTTACACATTAGGGGTCCTAGCTTCCTTTTGAACCTCAGGCTATCTGCCAGATGCACCTCTTTCCTCACCTCCCTGTCACTTTCCTCTATCCCCTTTCTTCTTCCTTCTGAATCATCTTCAATGCCTTCATCATGTCTCTACTTTCACCCTATTTCTTTTTTTCATCACTCTCTGTATGTTCCCTCTCTTCTTCCCTGCCCCAGGCCAACCCTTTCTGCAGTCTCATCCAGCCCTTTGGGGATATAGAGAATACTGAGGATCAGTTCTGCTCAGTGACCTTTGGAGGTGGCCTTCAATCTTAAGGTATGTAAGGGAGCCAGAGCTTAGAGAGATTTACTTTGGCTGCCTGGGGTACACTGAGTTTTCTTACTGTGAACATTCTCTGGAGGAAAAGAAAAGAAAGGATATGAAAAGGGAACAAAGCAAAGAAATTAAATAAATATAAGAAAAAAAAGGAAATCATTGTAGATTTAAAAGATAACATATGTGACACAATGCTTTACAACACAGGATATTGTAATTTATAAACAAATACACCCCAAAATGACATAATATAAACAAACTAGGCTAAAGGAATTTAATCTTCCAATTTTCCACAACTTAAGTGCAGAGTAAGTATTTAGAATCAATTTGTAACACTATTGCAGCATCATATAAAAAGCAGTTAGAGTCTTTTTCCCCTCATCAACTGAAAGTTCTACAGTAGTTAGAATAAAATAGTGAAACTGGGGAACATGTTTCTTAACTTACAAAGTTATCACTCATGTCTTTTGACCCTAAGAAAAATAGTTCCACATAAAAAAACAATTTAAAAAATACATATAAATTAAAAAAAAATCATAGTCATGTCATATTCTATATATATATATATACAGTATATATATATATATATATATATATATATATATATATATATATATATATATATATATATATATATATATATATATATATGTTGGAGATATACACATTTTTGATGGACCCAATCATTATTATTTTGTTGATGCTCCCCCTTTTTTAATGATGATGACGAAAACTGACGGGCAATGGTGGTGAGTTTTCGTTGACTAGATGAGACTAAATAAAAATGTTAGCGAGTGGTTGTCAAACGTTTAAAATGCATCATTGTATTGTTATTTTCTGGGTCAGAACTCGCGTTCTTGATGCGTTAAAAACGCACGTTTTCCTAATATGATAATGATGTCCTTCCTTCTTTTCCGACAGCCAATGCATTTGAACTGGTTGCATCCAATCGCTGATCAAGGCAGCCAGACCAAGAGGGTTCAGCACAGATCTTCTTTGTGGAAAACTCTGCAAAAAGCTCAATGTTGCAGTGTTGCCAAAATTCATTGCTTTGCCGTTTCATAAAGCCTTGTGTGTTATGTTGGAATATATCCACTACATACACTTTGCTTTTATTTTGAATCCATTCCATGGCTATTTTCATGTAAAAACGTTTTGCATCAAAATGCTTCGCCAACTAATGTTTTATGCTCTACAGGTATTAGTAGAAACAGTTCAGCAGTAATTATTACCAAGAGGTGGCGCCGTGGTTAAAATGACCGCCTTCAATACATATTTTTTGCTTTGTTACAGGTTCGAATCAGGCTGAGGCAGTCCAACTTTTTTCCCTTTATATTCTCTTTTGTCTCTAACCAAGCCTGTTTTTTTTTTTTTCTGAGAATATAATCATAAATATAGCCTAATTCACTGTTTTGATCCATCGCCATGCATTCTGTCATGTAAAAACTTTTTACATTGTGCTAATAAAAGTACAATAAAGGGGCCACTTGTCTTCCAGAAAATGTGTCGGTCTGACTTGTTTTTGTGGTGGCTTTCAATGGTAGAATCTCAAAAATCAGGACACCTTCAGTCGATCATCTAATTGCCCCAGGACAGGAGAAGAAGCATTTATTTTATAGATCAAATTGACATGCTGTCCTCAGTACACGTATCACAGCGCTTCACATCTCATCAGAACATATCAGCTTCATTTCTCAACCCACATTCCATTCTACCATGTCTTATAGTCTCAGCTTCGCACTGTGTGTATGCACATGCACAACGGAATATTGTGTCGACATCTTAGTGGAATTCACGTGTGCTGATTTGCGTCAAAGTCACTTCGACCCTCAAAGAATGTTGCTGATCTGTGCCAAAGTCACTTCGACCCTCAAAGAATGTTGGTGATGTGTGGCAAAGTCACTTCGACCCTCAAAGAATGTTGCTGATGTGTGGCAAAGTCACTTCGACCCTCAAAGAATGTTGCTGATCTGTGCCAAAGTCACTTCGACCCTCAAAGAATGTTGGTGATGTGTGGCAAAGTCACTTCGACCCTCAAAGATTGTTGCTGATCTGTGCCAAAGTCACTTCGACCCTCAAAGAATGTTGCTGATGTGTGGCAAAGTCACTTCGACCCTCAAAGATTGTTGCTGATCTGTGCCAAAGTCACTTCGACCCTCAAAGAATGTTGCTGATGTGTGGCAAAGTCACTTCGACCCTCAAAGAATGTTGGTGATGTGTGGCAAAGTCACTTCGACCCTCAAAGAATGTTGCTGATGTGTGGCAAAGGAACTTCGACCCTCAAAGAATGTTGGTGATGTGTGGCAAAGTCACTTCAACCCTCAAAGAATGTTGCTGATCTGCGCCAAAGTCACTTCGACCCTCAAAGAATGTTTATACAGATGTTCTCTCTTTTGCCAAATCCCCTCATACATCATCTAATTGCGTATGAAGCAGCCTTAGAGACCATGTTGTTATCAAGACTCACACTTGACCTTAAGTCCTGTTGCTAAGACAGTGTACAACCATGCAACAAGTCTATATAAGGCAAATAGCCTGCTTCAACATTTTCTGTATGTTTTCCTGCATATCACTAACCTTTTCCCAAGCTCATAAGCTCATAAGCCATTCAACAGTCATTCAACATACGCGCAGCTTGCGGTACCATCATGACGCACGTAAAAGGCAGCGCTTGTTGGTAAAAGACAGCGAAAAAAGCGGCGACATTTCGGGAAAAAGCATGTTTGAAGCCGGGTTAATTTCAATCTTAACACGATAATTCAATGCGAATAGTGGACTTCTTGGCTTGCCTTACCCCTGTGGTGCGAGCACAGGGTGGCTGTTACGCGCCTTAGTAATGCCCAGTGTTGCCATCTCAGCGACTTTGTCGCTATATTTAGCGACTTTTCAGACCCCTCCAGCGACTATTTTTCAAAAAAGCAACTAGTGACAAATCTGGCGACTTTTTACGGTGTCATTGGCGGCTTTTGGAGACTTACGTGAAAGCATGTATTGTTCCTACAAGAGTAGGAACAATACATGCTGCCATGGGGCACCTCCCCCATCCCAACCCCGTTCTCCCGCTCCCACAGGAGTCCCTCTCAGCGCTGCAGTCAGAGCCGCAGGATGTTTACTCATCGTCCAGACTGTCCAGACTGCAAATGAAGCGCGCATGCACCGGGATTGACGGCGCAAATTGATCACGCGGTGCCACTCCGCCCTGATTTACGTTCAAGGTGGGAGCGAGCGGGATGTAAATGTAAAATGTTATTTGGTCTAAAATAAATAATACAAATATATTGTTTAATAAAGTGAGTAAAAAAGTGAGTAAAAACGCTATATAATAGCGTTTTTACTCACTTTTTGTCTTTCTGTAATGACATTTTTTTTCCCACAGCATCAATAACATGCACATCACTTCTTGTGGCAGATTATGCAAATTAGGCGGTAACGTCATTTACCGACTTCTAGCGACTTTTAGCACAGCCAATAGCTACTTTCCTTACTGAGGAGTTGGCAACACTTTTAACGCCGTTACTTTCAATGGCGTTACTCCCATCACTGTTAACCATATAGAAAAGAAAAGAGCATACAGTTTCATACTGCCAGTGAGTAGATTATGATATGCATAACCTGTTAGGTTAACTGGCTTCTCTAAATTCTCCTTAGGTGTGCGTGAATGGTTGTCCTGTTTGTCTCTGTGTTGCCCTGCGATGGACTGGCGACCTGTCCAGGGTGGACCCTGCCTCTCGTCCATTGACTTGGGGTGTAAATCACATCCATCATGGCGATTCGATTCAGTATCGATTTCCTGACCCAACGATTCGATTATTTTCGATACTCAAGAATACACCACGATTCGATTCGATTCGATTAATTGATTAATCAGTAAAAAAAATTTTTATTATTATTATTTTTTCTTTTTACACCTTACAGGCTAAACAAAGTTTCAAGTTTGAAATAAATCAATGAAAGCTGTAATATCGTATTGCATTTTTTTTTAAGAAACAACAGCAAATAACAGAAGTAGAAAAGTTGCATCAAAAAATACAGCAAAAATACTGCACTAAATCAGTGCAATGAGTGCAATTCAATACCTCGACTCCAGAGTGTCGACGTCCCCGCCCCCTCCACAGACGCTCCGCTGCACCTCTCCCAAATTGTAGCTGACCGCAAACAGTGCTGCAGACAGGAGGCCAGCTTGTTTTGTTTTTATGACCGAAATTGCGTAAAACAACTCGTGAAGTTTGACCCGCTAGAAAAGCGAGGTGCGCGAGAACGCTGGGACCCTTTTTCCACCTGGATCTCCGCTCTTTTTGGCCCTCATGTCCCTCCGTCGTCGGGCTAAACTCGCCCCCACTTCCTCACCGCCTCGGCCGTATCTAGACCCACAGCGTGTAGCTCAGACCACGCTTCAATATTGAGCATAATTTAAAAATGTCTGTGTCAAGCTCACTGCAACACACTGCTGTAAGAGTATAACCAGGAAGCGAGTTAGGAGGGCAAAATAGGCTTAGCGCCACCGCAGCACGGGAGGGAGATTTACGCCCAGGAGCAAATGGATAAAAATAGACCGGAGGAAAAAAAAAGAAACATGAATCGATTATCTTGTGGACGTGTTGATGCATCGGATCGTCGGCTTTTGAATCGATGCATCGATATAAAACGATTATTATTATTGACTGCTGGAGATAGGTACCAGCACCCCACACGACCCAAATCAGGACAACCGTGTCAGATAGTGGATGGATGGATGTTTGAAAAGCAAGAAGGAGAAGAGAGTGTGGTTATGGTGGTCACAGTGGGCCAGCAGTCAGTGCATCATGGTGTGACAACTAAAAAAAGATTGCAAGCAAATAAATAAAGTGTACAATTAAAAAAAAAGGAGAGAGAGGTAGAAACCATGATAAAGACAGATACAAAAATATGTTTCACTTACAGCAGTAATAGAAAGAGAGTATGTAAGAACAGACAAAAAAGAAAATATAAAATCAGTTATTGTCCAGACGAGATGGTAAGAAAAAAAAAAAAAAAGATAATAATGTTTACTTGTACTTTGGGAAGCTGAAGTTTAAATTTGAGGAAACGTGTTGCTGCCAGTTGATGTTGAGGTGAATGTTCAGATCTATTCCAGAAGGGGTTCTGTTGAAAACAGGGTTTAATTTGGGATCAATTTGCATATATCCAATCAGAGAGATTAATTGGGATGCCATGGAATAGCAGTGGAAGAACGTATTTGCATTCACACACATATCTACTGAAGGTGGTGGTCCGTCTTGGGATGCAAGAAGAATTTGTTGCAGACGAGCTGATGACATTGATAATTGTGACACTGAGTGATGGCTCTAATCAGTAAGAGCATCTTCCTAATCAATGGACTTTCATCCTTCTAACTCTTTCTGGCAGCCTTCAGGGCAACGTCACTTGAAATTTTGGGAACAGGATGTGGTGCTATGCAAAAACTGGTTAAATTAAGATTACTGACCTTGATAGGAGTTAGCACATGCAATAGAACAATAAGTAAAAGGGAAGGACAACCACCTGTGTGACTGAAAATGAATTGCTGCTGCATTCATATTTACTTAACCCCTTAAGTAGTAAATTCCGCCTGAAATTACATATGTGAATTAAAGCAAGTACAGCTCCCATAATATAAATTGGAAATACAATTGTATTTGTATAAAAAAAAAGGAATTATGGAATTTTTTTCAGGTGGAACCACTATTTAAAATGTCGCCATGTTTGATTTATAGGTGTTTAAACAAAAAAAAAAAGGAAAATATTTAGCCTCGCCAATTTTTTTCCCCAAAATAAACACTGCAAAATACCATGAAAGCCCATTTGAAACTCTGGATGAACCCTCAGACTTTGTACTGTAGATCCACATCTTGACTATAACTCAAGCAGATTTGGACTGAATAAGTTGAAACATGTTTGTTCAACAAAGGTTTGAGTTAGCAATGTGCGAAAATGGGATTTTGGCACAGTGATGCCAAAAGTTAACCTGACTCCGCCAGATGGATTTGCTCCGCATATCCATCTGGAAACCTTCCGTTGAAGTAATTTTGGGAAGGAGCAAAAATACTGGTTAGCTGATTGGCTTATGCTGGTGATAGACGGGCCAAATAAACCAATCAGATCAACGAAGCATATGACGTACTAACAGAGCGACGACGAAGAGGAGCCAATTGATAGATCAAACTCCTGCCGAAACCAGTCGGGAGAAGAGCAAAAACATCTTTTCCTCTGAGAAAAGCCTCCAGAGCAGTGTTTTGCTCTTCCTTCAGTGAAGAAATACTCTGTAATTCCGATAAAACTTGCTCGATAGCCACGCTAACGCTAGTATCATCGGCTGAAGCCGCCATGTTCTTTAGACTGAACTGTCGCGCTTCTCGTTGCGTCACACCTCAACCCGCCTCAAAGCCAACGCTGATTGGACGTTCGTTTGGTGAAGGGCTCCAAATTTTCTTTAATGGAGAGTCTCCAGACTGATCTGGGAGTGAAATCTTGAAAGCTCGCGAGATCAGGATGGTCTCACGAGGCTAGCCAAAAGTTGCCAAACTTTGCCAAATGCATTTTTCAACTCATAAATGGGAATCTGACCAGACAAATATGCAGATTTACATAATTAAAGACCTTCTGCATAAGACAGTCTTTTCAGCTAAGATTTAAAATTGTGGTATGGTTTTTACTGTAGCTTTCAGATTTGAGGATTGTTAAACTAAAATTTAGTGTTTTTAGTTTAGGTCAGGACTAAAACACTACATGTCACATGTCTGTACACTGGAAAAACGACCTAGAAATAAGAAAAAAAGTTCTTAAATTAAGTGTATTTTCCCTTAATTTGAGTAGGTAAATGAGATGATTTGCCAGTGGAATTTGTATTTTTACTCATAAATTAGATATTTACATAAAAGGCACTTGAAATAAGACATTGCAATTGTGTTTTCTAATTTTAAGTGTAAATTGTCTGGTTCCATATACAAAATGTATCTTTTACCTCCTCAATTTAAGAACAAATTCACTTATTTCAAGAAAAAATTACTTATCTAGATTTCAATTTTTTTCCAGTGTAACGCTTCATGCTGTAAAGGAAGAAGATAACACTGGAAAAAACTGAAATCTAGATGAGTTATTTTTTCCTAAAATAAGTGCATTTGTTCTTGGATTGAGGAGGTAAAAGATATATTTTGCCAATGGAACAAGACAATTTACATTTAAAATAAGAAAACACAATTGCATTGTCTTATTTTAAGTGCATTTAATCTAAATAACTTCTTTTAAGAGTAAACATACTCATTTCATTGGCAAAGCATTTCATTTATTCAACTTGTATGTTAGATCCAGTTCCAACCAGGTTATTTAAGGAGGTATTCCCTTTGATCTCCTCCTCCATTTTAGATGTGATTAATCTATCTCTGTTACAGGGATATGTACCTAAAGCTTTTAAGGTTGCTGTAATTAAACCTCTGCTTAAAAAACCGTCTCTTGACCCAGATGACTTGGTCAATTATAGACCTATATCCAATCTTCCTTTCTTATCCAAAATTCTTGAGAAAGTAGTTGCCAAACAAGTTTGCGACCACTTACACCATGATGAACTTTTTGAAGAGTTTCAGTCTGGCTTTAGAGCTCATCATAGCACTGAAACAGCTCTGGTGAAAGTCACTAATGATATTCTCATGGCCTCAGATAATGGACTTGTATCTGTGCTCGTCCTGTTGGATCTTAGTGCTGCATTTGATACAGTTGACCATAATATTCTTTTAGAAAGACTTGAATATTTTGTTGGAATTAAAGGAACAGCACTAGACTGGTTTAAATCTTATCTATCTGATCGAATTCAGTTTGTTTATGTTAATGATAGATCTTCAACACACTCAAAGGTTACCTGTGGAGTACCACAGGGATCAGTGCTAGGACCAATTCTCTTTACTTTATACATGCTCCCAATTGGTAGAGTTATTAGACAGCATGGGATTAATTTCCACTGTTATGCTGATGATACCCAGCTATATCTGTCTATAAATCCAGATGAAGCTAACCCATTACATAGATTACAAGCATGTCTTGAAGACATAAAAACCTGGATGACTCTTAACTTTCTGCTTCTGAATGCAGACAAAACAGAAGTTATAGTCTTTGGACCAGAGTCTCTGAAAAAGAAGCTGATTAGCCAGTCACTTCATTTGGATGGGATTAAACTGATTTCAGATAATAAAGTAAAAAATCTTGGTGTTGTTTTTGATCAGGACCTGTCATTTAAATCCCAGATCAAAGAGGTTTCTAGAATTTCCTTCTTTCATCTGAGGAACATTGCAAAAATTAGAAATCTCCTGTCCAGGGGTGATGCTGAGAAACTAGTCCATGCATTTGTTACTTCAAGGCTGGACTATTGTAATTCTTTACTATCAGGAAGTCCACAAACTGTAGTTAAAAGCCTTCAGCTGATCCAAAATGCTGCAGCCAGAGTTCTGATGAAAATGAAAAAGAGAGATCATATCTCTCCTATCCTGGCTTCTCTTCATTGGCTTCCTGTTAAATCCAGAATAGAATTTAAAATCCTCCTTCTCACATATAAAGCCTTAAATGGCCAAGCTCCATCTTATATCAGAGATCTGATTGTTCCTTATGTTCCTAACAGAGCACTTCGCTCTCAATCTGCAGGTTTACTAGTGGTTCCTAGAATTTCTAAAAGTAGAATGGGAGGCAGATCTTTTAGTTATCAGGCTCCTCTCCTGTGGAACCAACTACCAGTTTTAGTCCGTGAGGCAGACACTCTGTCTACTTTTAAGACTAGGCTTAAAACTTTCCTTTTTGATAAAGCTTATAGTTAGGGTGGCTCAGGTTATCCTGAGCTCTCTCTCTATAGTTATGCTGCTATAGGCTTAGACTTTTGGAGGACATAGGGACCCCCATTTCATCATTCTGCTTCATTCTCTCTCTGTTCTCCTATTCTGCAGAATCTGTTTGTTCAATCTCTAAACTTCTGCTCTCTCTGCTTTTCCTCAGAGTAGCTTTGCCTCGTCTGTTCCTGTTTGGCTGTGACGTCATCCAGGAAAGAAACATCAGCTGTGCTGCTTCCATCAACACCCTTGTTTGTAGATGTTGGAGATCGGCCTGTCTTCCAGTGTGGTCCTGTTTCTCTGGCCGTGGCTGGGTGGATGTGCTCTCTTCATCCTCTGGCATGGGAGCTGCCTTGGAGCTCGTCTGCCTGGCTGTGTGTTTCCTGGACGGGGCCGCCTTTTACAGCTGCTTTTTGTATCTCTGCTTCTTGTATCTCTGCTTCTGTCTCCTTGAACCCCAGTCGGCCTTGGCAGATGGCCGCTCACACTGAGCCTGGTTCTGCTGGAGGTTTCTTCCTGTTAAAAGGGAGTTTTTCCTCTCCACTGTCGCTACAAGCATGCTTAGTGTGAGGGATTGTATTTGAGTCAATGAGTCAATGCAATCAACTGGTTTTCCTTAGATAGAAAACTTTGTATCAATTTGACTGTATGATCTGGTTGAACTGTAAAGTGCCTTGAGATGACATGTGTTGTGAATTTGGCGCTATATAAATAAACTGAATTGAATTGAATTGAATTTATCCACTCAAATTAAGAGTAAATACACTTAATTTAAGAAATGTTTACTTATTTCTAGATAATTTTTACAGTGTTGGAAAACATCTTTCTTTTTTTAGTTCCTGTTTAGTTCTTAGATTTTTATGCATTATTTTCGTGCAGCAAGCCTGGTTACTCTGCATTTGGGATTTAACAAACTGCTCATACCCAGGCCTTTTGGAATACAGACTTGACAGGTATCCTGAAGAGGCAGAGGCAGCTGTCTGCCCTTGGTGCCTTTTTCGAAGGTGAACAAACAGAATCCATCTGACACACCTAATTGGAGTAGCATGGACCACTGGTTTTAGCCAGGAGGATTTGATAGACTTCCATCTGAGATGTATAAAGTACAACTGTGTGAGATAGGTCAAAGATTAAAAGTCCCTACAAAACCAAAAGCTGTCTTAAGGAACCCTGCCGTGTATATATACAGTATATAAATATATATATATATATATATGACCTTAAACAAACAAATGTACTGAAGGGTAAAGGGTAAACAGAATTTACATTTCTGATTACTCACAAAACTTTTATTTGTTGCTTTTGGAATACATGTAAATGTATGATAGACTTTAGACACCCTTAATAAAGGTCAAAGAGGTAGAGATGATTTCTTGCAGGTTGAATAAAGATGTTAACTCCGTAAAAGGAAGCTTCCTGGAGAGGTAACGAAACGTCTTCAAATCTTGGAAACAAAGTCCGGTGGATTTTTTTAAACTTTTACGGAATGACTATGACCTGGATAACTGAGAATCTTCATCAGCAAAGATGTTGATATGCTGGTGAAGATTCTCATTCATCCAGATCATAATCATTCCAAAAAAGTAAAAAAAACAATCCACTGTACTTTGTTTCCAAGTTTGAAGACGTTTGGCTTCCCATCCAGGAATCTTTTTTAATTCAAAATGTCAGAAATAGCCTTTAGTTTGAGTCTTTATAGAGTGGAACAACAAAAAGCTTCCTGGATCGGTTTGGGTTAGGAAACATCTTCAAACTTGCAAACAAAGTCCAGTGGATTGTTCTTTTTTAACTTTTTTGGAAAGTTGTTGATAGTACAAAAACAAATAATCCAGAAACAGCAGGCAGGAATTTAACACCATAGATTTCACCTGGTAAACAGAGGTAAGGGGAGACAGCATTACGGAGCTCAGGCAGGGGCGGCGGGAGCTCAGGGTGAGAACGGCGGGAGAGAGAGCTCCAGAACTGGGAAGCACTGGCCCGCTATGCTGCCCTCTGTAGCTAAGGAACCGCAGGGGCAGCAGCCTTCCACTGCTAGCTCAGGAAGAGAGCAGAGGAGCATAGTGGCAGCTCAAGGAGGCCCTAGATGGCCCGAAAGAGGCTACACCTGGGCCGGGCTAACTACGGAGGATCCAAGCAGGACGGTGGAAGATCGGATTTGTCTGCCGGGTGTAGGGCTGGGCGATAATTCAATAACGATATATATCGATCGATAGACGTGTGGCGCAATAGAAAAAGAGGGAGTCGATAAAAGTTCGATAAATAAACGCAGTTTTCCTTCCTTCTCATTGTAGCCTATAATGTAGGTTTATGCTAGTCACTACTTCCTCCTAACCAATCGCAGTCGCGGACCCAGGCATGCCGTCACAAAGTGCCGCCCTCTCAAACTACAACACAGAGCACATGAAGATGTCACAGCAAGGAAAGGCGGAGGAAATTGTTCCAAAGAAGGGTTTTAGTAGTTCGCCAGTTTTGCAGTATTTCGGTCATGGCAAGTCGGACAAAAAACAAACCACAGTCATTTGTAAAATGTGTAGGGAACCAGTGAAAACGAAGTCCGATAACACAGCCAACTTTTTTTCTTTTCTTCTTCTCAGCCGCTCACACCCGCAGGAGTACGAGTGTAGTGCTGTGTAGTCCCCGGCGCGGCTCTCCTTCGAGGAATCTTCGGGAATTTTGGGGAAAAAAAAAAAAATCAGTTCAGGGCAGTTTCCCACGCAGTTCTACCAATTGAGAGAAAAATGCTGAGGGGCCAGCAACTTCAAAGTAATAACTCAGGTTAAAGCAGGAAACTAAGCTGAACCATAACGAGGTGCCAGCAGCACCTCTAGAAGAATAGGGGTGAGAAAAAATACCCTATAGAAATGCTAGGCTAAAGGGTGAGTTGATTTTTGTTTGGGTTTTTGTTGAGTGGAGTTTACATGGTAGCCTAATCTCACAATCTTTTAATTACCACAAGGTGATGGTGGACTATTCCCACCCAAATAGGGTATTCTATTTATTTATTTGTTATATTTATTTTGGTCACTTTTCTGGTCACTTTAGTTTGTTCTTTGTCAGTATTTAATAACATAACTCAGGTCTCATAAGTTATTTTTCTTTAAAACAATTGTTATGGTTAAAAAAGTTGGTTAAATAAATATTTAATTAGAAGTCTGTGTTTGTGTTCTTTACTAAAATTAAATCATTTAGCAATATTATAAAAAGTCCAGGCAGAGCTGCACATAAAATATGGTTTCAAATCTTTTCAATAATTATCGATATCGATCAATATGCATTTTTTTTATCGATAAGCTTTTTTCTATATCGCCCAGCCCTACCCGGGTGAAAAGAGGTCCAATGGCAGGGGAGAGTGGCTTTGGCTTACCATGAGGAGGACGGCGGGACATCGAGGAACCCGCCAGGGCGACAGAGCAGGAACAGATGATGGTAGGCCAAGGCTAGAATCTGGAGAGGGACAGAGGGCTGCTGAGGATTACAGGAGCGTGTGGCCGGAGTGGGTGGCATAGTGGGATGAGAGAAGCAGTGGGTGGTTCATGTCTGTACTGGAGGTGGGATCTGAAACTTTCTATTGTTAAATTAAAATGACTTTTTCAAAGGCTGCAATCAAATGTGAATGAATCTCTCGTCACTTGACAATATAAGGCAACATCACAGAAGCAATTTTGTACCATGATGGCATTCGAATTGTTGGAGGGGAGAGGCATGTCTCTGCAATTTGCTGTAGGTGTTTTTATTGGATCAAGAGGCTCAAAGCATAAAATAATTTACAATGGCTCCAAAGTTGAAGTTAACAAACATCTGAAGAGAACATCTTTAGTTTCAATGGTTAATAAAATTTCAGACAATGCTGATTACTGTAAACTCACAGAACATTAGGAAAACATAAAGCCAGCTTGGTGTTGTTTGAAAATGCAAGAAAAAAGGATGATTCCCTTTTTTTCATATATTAGCAGGTGAGTTTGGATATTTTTTTAACATATAATAAATTACATTATTGTTTAAAACCTGAATTTTGCACAGTATGCTTGAAATCCTCTGACAAGGTCAGTAATACTGAAAACCGCAATACCACATTCGTATCTTACATCTACTTTTACATGAAAACAAATCATTATTTGAGCTAAAAGTTACTTTATGAGGCATGACTAGATTTCTGTGACAGGCCTAAGAATAGGTGCATACCATGAAATGTCTGTAACATTTGGTCTGTTTGTGTGGGTGAACTTTGCTTTCTTGCTCTGGGGGCATGATGAAATATGCATGTGCTTTGGATAACAGCTAATTTCAGAGAGAGAGTGACAGAGTTTGTGGATTGTAATACTCTGGAGAAGGCTACTCAAAATGAGAAGGGCCAGCTTTAGCAGAGAAAAATGCTGAGAAAACAGATAATTACAAACAGGCAAAAAAAAAAAATGGGCCATCTAGGCACACAACTACTTAATTGGTGGTTAGATTTTTTTTGTGCAAAGACACAAAAGCACCAAAGATAATTCCATAATAGGGGCTTAGTAATTATTACATTTCGGCATTTCTAGATCACATACATGGAACAAAATATATGCATCACATACTGACTTATACAGCTCAAAGGTATAGAAACAAAACACTAACACATGATTAGACTCTCCATTCACAGACTGTCATTAATCTGCACAAGATTTTATTCTAAAGCAATGAATCTGGAAACATTTCACTGTTGGGGATTGATAACAAGTACTTCATTGCTCACTGAGATGCATTACTTTTAGTAAATATTACTTCACAATAATGGTAAATAGCCTGCCCATTATTATGTCACTAGACCCCAAAGTGTCATTCATATTAACAATCACATGCTTGTGTTGGAACGCTGAACCCGACCCACGGTTGCAATGAGGCAAACTGATAGAAGCAAAGCTGTTATAAAACCGCTGCTACTGGGCGCTCTGACCAACCACAGCAAGCAAAGCACAGTAGATGAAGTGTCTTGCCGCAGGAAACAACAACGGAGAAAGACAGAATAAAAGCTTGAACCAGCAACCCACTAGTTACAGGATGAACGCCGTCCTCCTTAGCCTCCATTTTCCTTTTAGTATCTTACTACACACAGAAAAAAGTATGTAATGTGTTAATTTTGTAAAATGTCAAGGCCTAGTAGCTCTTTGCTGATCAAATTACCTTAGTCAAAGCTAGCTAAACAGTAGACTCTGAGTTTTTGGTTTTAACACTAGAAAAAATTTAAATCTACATAAGTCATTTTTTCTTAAAATAAGTGCATTTTTTCTTGAATTTGGGTGGTTAGTGAGACACTTTGCCAATGGAATAAGACAATTTACATTTACATCTTATTCAAAATAAGAAAAAACAAATTTATTGTCCTATTTCAAATGCATATTATCTAATTATCTTATTTTAATAGTAAATATCCTCATCCCATTGGCAATTAATACTTATTTACCTACTCAAATTAGGGTTAAATACACTTAACTTAAGACATTCTGTTTCGTTGATCTTTGGTTTATTTTCCATGTATGTTTAATCAGTCTTTGGTTGCTCTCTGTCACCCCCTTGCCTCTCCTTTCCCCTAGCTCCCTTCTGGTCTCTTCCATCCACGCCTGCTCCCAATCTGCTAATTAGCCTGGTCTTTGTTCAGTCTCCCATTTATACACCTCATGTTCAGTGACTGTTTGTTTGTTCCTTGTTGTTGTTAGTTGCTAACTCATCTCCGGCTCCCCACATGAGTTTCCCTGATGTTTGCTGTTTTCTTTTGGTTCTCAGTATTTGGGTTTTTAGATGTTTGCCTCAGTGTTCATTAAACCTACAAGAACTCATCTCTGCATTTGAGTCCTCAAGCAACCTCTCCTCCTACGTTAACAGCAGTAGATATTAATCAACAGTTATAGTCTTTTTTTTTTTTTTCTTGTTTCCATCTCCAAGATTTTCATCTCCATTGGGTCTAATTGTTTGACAGAAAGCCCTCTGCTACTTTGGCACCAAAAAAGCCCCCACCATGTTTAAGTAGATTCTGCAGCAGCATTTTATATATTTTATTAAAAAACAGCATACTGAAAAATAAAAAAATAATTATTTTATGTACAATGAGAACTTTGGACTGCAATTGTGAATGTTTAATTTAAAGCTGATCATGCTACTCAGAATAGTGACTCATTGTAATAAATTTTATTGACTTAACCCAAGTTTAGTAACGTTTTGAGTGGATCCCCACATTGGGCTGTTTCTCTGGGAGACCGGTTTGCACGAACATAACAATATACGACACCCAGGAAATTTTAAGACATAACTGTGACCCTTTGTTATTGGCACGATATTGCACTGAACAGCTGGTTTCTTTTTATTTTTTTATTAATGCAGTTAAAATGACCTGTACTCTGTTGTGATATTGTATGTTTATTTAAGATATAACGTTTTAAGATTTAAGGCATCGTTAAGTGTGTCGTGCATCCTGTGTTGTGAGGCTTTCACTTGAAAAATCGAAGAGAAAAGTGTGTTTTTTACCTAATTTGTAAAAAAAAAAACAAGTTGCATCCCATGAAAACAGTGAGAGGAATTTGGATATGTGATTTTAAATAATGATTTCTTTCCAGCTAAAAAAAATGTATCAACAGCCTTTCCTTTGCAGAGGCTGGACTGTAAACACATAAATCATAGGTTGAACTTTTTGTGTTATCAGTTAGATAAATGAGAAACAATATTCTTGCATTTTACACCACGCCAGATAAAAAAAAAACAACAACTAAATTTTCCTGCTATTTTCAGTTTTCTTTTCTTTCTTTCTTTTTTTTTTTTTTGCAATTTTACATAGAGAACTCAACTCAACTTTATTGTCAAATGTGCTACATGGTAAACATACAACACAGATGAAATTGCAGTCCTCTCAACCCCACAGTGCATAATAAAATATAATGAACCATAACATAAAAAAAAATATATATATTAAAAATAAATATAGGTATCTGCTCGGATAACTAAAAATCTAACAACGAACTAGTTTAAATACTAAAGAAGATTACAAATGTGCAGATGGGAAGTGTAACGGTAAATTTTTACAAAGTAACATTACAATGGTCCTGATGGATGATGGATGACTAGTGCAAACGGTCAATGTAAACAATGTAACTATAACATGTACAGTAGGGTGACCAAACGTCCGTATTTCCCAGGACATATCCGTATTTCACGTCCTATCCCGGGCGTCCCGGGTTTTTTTTTAAAGTGAGGAAATGTCTGGATTTTTTAAATTACCTTCATTGGACCATTAAATTTACAGGCGCTAGGGCACTGCGCACGGCGCTGCGTGTGACGTAATCCCTGAGCCGCGTCAGTGCGGGCAGCCCTGTTCTTAATCAGAATATAGATAGCGTGGCTGTCAGTACGCCAACAACATGCAAAGGCGCAAATTTATGTTTACCGACGATTTACAAAAGAGTTTCCCCGCTTTCAGGCCGGGTCGAGACAAATGGGAGGCCTTGTGCACAGTGTGCAAAGCAGGCACATATGTCTCGGTGTCCAATGGAGGTGCAAGGAATCTGAAAAGACACCTGGACACCGAAAGTAAAGATAGTCTATTGATATGTTTGTTCGTTTTTAGTACATTTTGAGTTATGTTTGCCACACAAGAGGTATTTTTTTTTATTAGCTCTTTTGTTAATTTATTTTTACCAATAACCTAAAGAACAGACATTATTTCGTTCACTGCTGAGGCTGAGTATCATGTGTTATTGGGAGTTGAAAGTTATTGTTAACTTTTATTGTTAAGTGAGGGATGTTTAGATTAGACATTATTTCTTTCATTGTGCTATTCATTCATTACAGGAATTGTTAAGCATTTTTAATAAATACATTTTGAATAAAATTATCATTTGTAATTGCTGTTGATTTTTATTGGAAAGCATTTTTAATGAATCAACTGTAAATATCATGTTATTCATGTTATTGTAGGATTACGTAGGCCTATGTTAAGTGAGTGCATGCCACAGACATCTCTATGCATGGGAACAGAGATCCCCCCCGCCGCCGCCCCCCCCCCCCCCCGCTCCGAGGTGTCCAGGTTTTCCCAAATGAAAATATGGTCACCCTAATGTACAGCAATTATTATTACTGCCCAATACAGTGGCTATAGTGCAAATAATGCAGATGGTAGAACTTATTTTCTCAAATTAAAGGTGGAAATTAAACACCAAAAGCAGTAAATTATGAAGTAATACATAATAATAGAAGTAAAAAATGAACAAACAATATAGAGATATGAGTTTAATCAACAGGGAAATGATTGCCATCAGGCTCAGGAAGGATGTAGAAGAATGTTTTCCTGAAAGTGGAAAACAGTGACTGCAGCTTGTCCATCTTTGTTTTGTTATTTTTCTGAAAGGCAATAACAATGTGGTATAGTTTTAGTAATGTGAAAGAGATGAAAAACACACACTGACATTCTCCTGTCTGGCTTCGCAGCTGGTTCCGGTCACTCCTGCAGCCAGACCAAAATTACACTTGAGGACATAATCTTGCCACGGCTCTGTGTTATCTCAAGCCACCATGATGTTGATTCAGCAGCGGAGACAGCGGGGTACAAAACTGAATCTGGGAGGAAATTAAGTGTGATGGGTTTCTGTTATCCATCAGTGTGGAAGTGTCTCATAACCAACACAGCAAAAAGTATTATTAGGCAAGTATTTTGTTTCTCCCTTCTCTATAGTTAGGCACAGACTTTTAAACTGAAAGAAAATATCAAACATCTTTTTGTGCAGCGCTCCATTAGAAATGTTATAATTGTGACAAATTATTTCACATGAAGCTTCCTGATCTCTCCCACAGATGATATATTTCAAGAGCTCTCAAAATCGGGTTCGAAGCTAAAGCTATATGAAGCTAATCTTCAAGGAAAACATTCATCTTTTAGGAATCTTGCTTAATCATCTTCTTGGTGCTGTGCAGCTCAGCATCTGAGGAGTTAGTTTGGATTAGGCCCTCCCTCTGTGTTTGAAGCTTATCGCAGACACCACACTGTATCTGGCTACAAGTTGATGTTCTTAACCGATGAATCTTCGCTCAGATTGAGCTTAGAGATCAATTCAGAGCCTTTTTTTTTCCAAAGAGACAAATTCTGTTGCTGGCTTTGAGCAACATGACACATTGATCCCTAATAAACCTAACCTCTGTGACCTTTTTCTGTCTTTAGGCCCTGGTACGCTATAGATATATATAAATCATCTGAGGATTATGGTTTGTATTGCATTTACTCATTTATTGCAGGGATGAAGTTATCCTGATGAAGAAAGAGGAGGAGAGAGCTGAAATAAGAGAGAAAGAGGGATAACAGGAGGGTGAAGTGCAAGGAGGGATTAAGGAAACCAGGAAGGAGGAAAACAAGGAATAAAGGAAGTGTTATATTAATCATCTTAGATGGAAAATAGCTGATACCGAATACATCTAAACGTAGCTCCTCCTATATATTGATGTCCTTTATTTTGCACAGAAAAATGATGACATAATTTACATTTCAACAAATGGCTGCTATAAGTGCTTTTCCTTATTTTTTTTAAGTTAGAGGTTTTGTATCCTTAGTTATCTTATCGTTTTTAAAATGTTTCCACTGAATCTGTTTCTCCAGCCTCTAAAATAGGCTTCTACCTGGGCCTTTGATCCTTGCTCCTTGATATGCTTTGTACAATGTATAAATTAGCAAGCTGGATCGTGACCAGTACGGAAAAGGATTAGGGCCAGTGGGAAAAAAAAAAAAGTTAACTGATTTTTAAATTTTATTTCAGTTTAGTATGGGAAAAAAGTCAGAATTCTGACTTTAATCTCAAGAGTTCTGACTTTTTTCTCAGAATTCCGACTTTAATCTCAGTATTCTGACTTTAATCTCAGAATTCTGACTTTAATCTCAGAGTTCTGGCTTTTTTCTCAGAATTCTGACTTTTTTCTCACAATTCTGACTTTTTTTATTGTCAGAACTCAGTCAGAATTCTGAGATTAAAGTCAGAATTCTGAGAAAAAAGTCAGAACTCTGAGATTAAAGTCAGAGTTCTGACTTTTTTCCCATGTTAAACTGAAATAAAATTTAAAAATCAGTTAACTTTTTATTTTTTTTTCAGTGGCCCTAATCTTCTTCAGTAGAGGAACTAGGAAAAGAGGAAATTAAGCAAGTGGAGAATATATAAACCCAACAAATTACACATAAGCAAGTGGGAAATCTAAAATAGCATTCTCTTGTTTATTTCATATTTTTCGGACATCAACATCAGCAATGGTGACCTGGCATACAATCTGTACAAAAAAAATAATAATTTTGGAGGACAATAAAGCAAAAAATCTAAAGTTGATATGATAAGAGTTTACAATCCAGACATCAGGCACTGAGTTTGAAGAATCAAACTCATGTTTGACCTCTTCCTCATGTCTACATCAGTAGATACTCCTCCACCAGGCCTTCTGGGTCGTCCACTTTGCAAAAAGATGCCCACAGACGCGAGGTTATCGTCCTGATTTCCATTCTGCCTCATCTGGAAGTGTATATGTTGCAGAAAGAGGTCTTGCAACTTGCCAGAAAGATCTGGAATAATTTATCGGCTGTGGGGAATCTTCCAGACCCCGGGGAGAGCATTAAACTATTCCATCACACAGCATACCGGCCATATATGCTCTGTGGCAATGTGGAGCAGTGGGAGCTAAGCACTGAGTAGTAATTCCTAGTTGCTTTTTGTTCAGAAACAAAAAATAGCATACGGCTTTCCAGATCCGCACTGACAGTAGGTTTTGTTCCTATTAGGAAGGTGGCTGCAAAAATGGCAACCACTCCTCAGCCGTTGATTGTCTTTACATACTTCTGTAAAATTTGCAATGAGGTGTAGAGTTATTGTGAAATTTGAATAAAAATAACTAATCATTATAATTGGAAATTATATTTTATTATGACGATATTCTAATCAAAGGCAAACAATGAAGGAAACAGCCACAAATGGTTGTGATTAATTATATAAGGCTTTAACGATTATGATTTACCATTAGGTCTTTTAATGACCTATTATAAACTTATTATTTGGCAAGTTTGGGGACCACATGTTCCTTGTGGTTTACTTCAGTAGCCTTTCAAAATCTCCCCACTTTCCTCGATGGTCCTTGGCTGGTCCTACAATTCCTTTTTAAACATCAATCTTTGTACTAAAATATTCTTTCTGTCATGGTTTGTGGACATTAAGATAAAAGAGAAGCGCCATCTCCTGGTCAGACCCTGTAATTCAGTGAAACGGTGGAGTCAGAGTAAAAAAATATGTATGCCCAGATGAAGCCATTGGCTGGAAGTTGGAGGGGATTTCACTGGGAGTTGGAGGGAAGTGGGCTGCCGTTCAGCTGATGCTTGACTGGGAGGGGCCATTTTGAACGATGCGACTGGAGCTAGCAAACGACGGGTCTTTCTGCTTAGAGCTGGAGCTGTTCAAAAAGGATGACGCTTGACTTCCTCCTGTTAATCTCGGAAATCATATCCATTCAAACTGGTAGTGCCATTTTTAGATTTGTAGTTCTAGGTAGGTTGCACCGATAGGTGTTTTATAACACTGCCTAATTTTCTTGTATTTAGAAAATATTTTGAGATGTTTTAACAGATATGAAAACAATAAATGCTTTTACTATTCAAGCATAAACCAGGTGTTATTTTGATTCTTTAAGTATCTATTTATGTTATAATACTTTTGTTTGGTTTATTCTTCCTTTGTATTTTTTTACCCTATTTATTTCTGCCTGTCATATTTACATTTCTGTCTGCATTTCTTCCTCATTGTGCAAATGAGGAGGGGTGTGTCTTAAGGGCTCAACTTCTGCCCTTCTGCCCAAGGTCATTGGACTGGTGGTGATGCTCCCTGGCGTCCTGTAAGGCTGGCAACCACTGCCCAAATCCCAGATTTGCAACACGCCACCAAGTGTTTCATGGTAAATTTATCTTAAACACAGACCCATTGCTGGTGTTAAACAAAGAAAGTAAGAAATGATGATGATGATGTATTTTACTGTATGCTTTCTAAAGCGGTTCTACACTCTACTCTTTGTGCTTTACAAAAAAGGTAAATAATTATCTTTTTATATAATTCTTTAATATCAGCATATGAAGTTTTTAAGACATTAAAAAAAAAAACACATTTTATGTTTCAAATTGTTTATATGGTAATTTATAAAAAATCCTAGCTCCGCATCACTTGGCAATTTCTCATGGGAAAAGAGAAAATGGCCGCCACAGGAAGCAGACATGTCACAGAATCTTACAGTGAGGTTAATGATGGACCGGCTGTCATTCCATGAGGCAGTGTTAGTGATAGGTTTTACACACAGATTCCTGTTGACCACACACTCTCCAGCCCTCACACACATTTAAAAAGACAGATGTCAGAAAGGAGAGTGATGCATGTTGCAGTGACTGTTTCTGACAAGCCTAAGCAGTCAGGGAAAACAAGGTCATGCCGCGTGATTACTAGCTGACACCTGAATATGTGCAGACCAGCTCGTTGGCTGCCTCTAGTCTGCTGATGAGTGCTCATGTGTGTCTGTTAGTGTGTGACAAAGTACCGCCACCTGGCTTAGTATATTCCCACCAATCCCCAAAGGCACTTAACACTGTGCTTCAACCTTCCACAGCGAACATCCCAATAATTGCCCTTTCATCACTCTTCAAAGTGTCTATCACAGGGGGAACTGGTTTCAATATGCACGTGTATTGTTGCTGTATGTATTGATGAGAAAACTACCCTTTTATTCTTATTTTACTCAATTTTAATCTTTTTCTATATAATTTTCATTATATTCTTTTTTAGCCTTCTTTGTTTACATCCCATATATGTCTGCAAATGTACCAGTTAATCCCTCTTTGATCGTTATCTCTTCATCAATAAAAAAACTGCTCTCTTTCTCTTTTGCCGTGTCTCCCTCCCCTTTCTTTCCTGTTTCCTCCTTTCTGCTGTTGTCTTGTGTGTGCTGGGTGTGTGGTTGTCCATGCATCTGCAGAGTAAATGGAGCCCGGCTGTCAGAGCTGTCAATCACTTTGCCTAGAGATGGAATCAGGATATTCAGAGGACATGCAGCACCTATCTGGCTCACTGCTGATAAGAGTGCTGCAAGCACGTGTGTTTGCAAGTACTTTGGTGAAGAAGCAAGGAATTGTTTTGTTTTTTGTGATTGTTTGTGTGTGTCTGTGGGTCCATGTGTGTGCATTATTGTTCTTACCACCAGACGTTATATAGACGTTGGTGTTTAGCCTAAATCTGGTCCATCCTACATAGTCTTGATTTAGTCCAGAAATATTTGTTGAAAGTTGGGCTGTGTCGGTCTGATTTTGTCCGACTTTAGTCCAATCATAGACGGCGAAAAGACGTTGTTAGACCAAATGTAAGCATCATTTGGGTTTAAAACATGTCTTTTCAACCAATTTTTTCTCAGTGGGATAAGGCAGTCTTTATTAACCGAACTGCATTTTCGTCTCGTCTTTATTAGTTCACGAAAATTATTTCTGATTTACTCCCAGTAATTGTTTATTAGTGGGGATTTTCGTCTTGTCTCGTCTAGTTTTCGTTCGGTGAAAAATGTGCGTTGACGAAAATATTTTCAATTAGTTTTCGTTAACGAAATTAACACTACTAAAGGATCAGCTGTCTAATCTAGCAGTCAACAGCACAGGAGCACGACAGGGGGCGGTACTCTCTACATTCCTTTTTACTCTCTACAACTCTGATTTCCAGTACTAGAAAGATTCCTGATTTCTGCAGAAATGCTCAGATGACTCTGCAGTCATTGGGTGAATAAAAGATGGACCCGATAGTGGCATGGTCTAGAAAAAAAATCATCCAATCCTTAATATCAACAAAACGAGGGAGATGATTGTAGGTAGGTAGGCTGTACTTTATAAGCAATCTTAGGTCCTTCAGTGTTTGCAACAAGATGCTGCATATCTTCTATCAGTCAGTTGTGGAGAGTATAATCACTTCTCAAAAGGCTCAACAAGCTAAAGAAGACCAGCTCTGTTGTTGGAGCTCCTCAAGAATCTCTGGAGATTATTTCAGGAAAAATAATTCTTCATAAAGTAAAGAACATAATGGAGAACAGTGAGCATCCTCTTCAGAATATTTTTAAACAACAACAAACTCTCTTCAGTAAGAGGCTTCTCCAGATCTGGTGCAAGACAGACCTGCAACAACTGCTTAAAAAAGAAAGATATGAGTTACTATACCATTTACTTTCCCTTTGGGATTAATAAAGTGTAATATTAAATACATACAGTGTCAAATAATGTTAATATCGATTTTATAGACCCCTTTAAAATCAGCTTAGAACCGTACCAAAATGCTGTACAGTTTCCAAAAAGTTACACTAGAATAAAACACATGAAAATAAAAGGCAAAAATAAGAAATAGGACACCTACTTGGTTTACAGAGTCAGAACTTTTCTAAATCTAAGGAATATAAATGGCGTTTCAGGAGAGATTTTTTAGGAATCTTTTATTCGGGGCCAAGCTGTTCCACATATTAAGTGTAGAAATGGCGATGCATGGTCTACTCTGCTTTTGGATCTGGTTTTAATAAGGGATATAAAGTTAAAAAAAGGATTTTAAAATTCATAGGGTGAAGGCAATTGTAATTATGTTTGTTGCATCAGTGTGTATCAATATCTTAAATTATTTAACCTGAAACCTGAGGAATATCATTCATGACGCAGTTTAAAGATATTACAAACAGGGGCGGATTTACTGTGGGGGCCCTATAAACCTCCTTTTTACATGTATGGTTAATTCAGGTATTACTCATTTGTGCGCATTAATTATGCTTTTGATGCAAATCCTTTCTCTAAGAAGCCATCAGAATGCTTGTAATAGTAAGTGCCCCCCCAACAACCCTTTAGTGTCCACCACATTGGATCAGTCCATTTTCTGCGCAAAGCAGCAAAGCATTTGAAAACAAATGGTGCCAAGAGTGCTGTTGCCAGCTTTGCCCTATGCTCTTTTGTCGCTTTATTTAGCAACCTTTCAGACCCCTCTATCACTAAGTGCTTATTTATAAATAATAAAATTTAACATAAAATTCTCTATCTGTATAACGGGTCTGTTTTATGTGTTGTCTTTTCAATTCAGAGGACCCTATGCATGTCTTTGCCTAGGGCCCCAAATTTCCTAAATCCGCCCCTGATTACAAACACATGGTGTTCATGAGGTACAGCTTGAAAGATTGCTCTGACAGGTGGTTTTAAACATATAAATTGATTTTCTTTAATACCCACACGCTTTTTTTGTTTATTATTTATATTATATTATACATTTACTTTTATGTTGTGATAATGCTTCTGATGCAACTTAAATTTTGCTTTGAATTAGCTTTATAGAAAACATGTATTTGCAGCACACATTATACTAAGGATACAGTTAAAAAAATTATGTTTGTTCTCTAACCAAATGAAGAACAAAATTAAGGCAAAATTACTTTAATAAACTTCTTATAAGCGATATCGTAGAGAAAACTATATTCTTTTTACTATTTTTTAATTACAATTTGAACTTTGCTCAGTGTATTAGGCAAACAAGGCAACACTTTGGTTTAGGCATAACGGAAAGTAATAAGGACTTACTGTTTAATTTTAAACACGCATAGCATTTAGTATAGTTAATTTTTTTATATTGTGACAATTCACAACACGTCATCTTTCGGGACTTTAGAGAGACAATCCAGTCAGATCAAACAGTCAGATTGGTTGAAAAATGTTTTCTATCTAATGATAACCAGCTGATTGCATTGAGTCAATGACTTTGCAGGATTCGCTCCCCTGGATGATGATGTGGCGACAGCAGAAATTCACTTGCATTGTGTTGTTGATTCCCCAGCAATCACTCACAGCAAGCATGCATGTAGCAAGAGTGGAGAGGAAAAAGGTCTCTTTTAACAGGAAGTAACCTCTAGGAGAACCGGGGTCAGTGTGAGCAACCTTCTCCTGAAGCTGACTCAGGGTTCAAGGAGACAGAAGCAGACATACAAAAGGACCACAGAAGCATCGATCCGTTAAACTAAAAAAGTTAAACTAGCTCCATGGTAAAGAAACAGTGACGATAAGGTAAAATGTATAATGTTATGGGTCAATTTCAGCTTCTTTCCTGTCATATTATGCGCCCCCTGCAAGAAAAGGTATCCACACAGATAAGTTTGAACAATAAAAATAAAACCGTACCAACCCGGAGGAGCTGTAATTCAGGTTATACTTACGTCATGCGTGTGAGTGAGATGGTAATGCTGCCTCACAAGTAAAGAAGGAGGAAAAAAAATTGAATAAACAATTACTTTGTGTGGCGGTCCACACAAACAGCATGAAAGAACAAAATGTTTTGGTGTAAAACATGGTGTCAAGGCTCCTATCCTAGTGAGTCCAGCCTTTGGACCTCAGGCAGCATTTTTAGAGGTGTCGGTTTTCCAGCAAACCTGATTCAGGGTTCCTACAGCATAAGGCAAGTTAAATTCAAGACTTTTTTAAGACTTTTTAATGCCATTTGAAATAAAAATTTAGGACCAAATTCACAAGAAACAAGAAAAACCCGCTTGCAACAACTTAACCCAAAGGTTTATTTTAACATAAACCACTGCACTAATGTTTCAAATGTTGAAAAGCTTCCCATACAGGAAGAAAGCTAAAAACACACAAATGACAGATATATTTTAACAATTATTTAACTGAATTCACAAACTTTGTTTTGCAGAGACAAGGGTGGAACAAAACCAAGAAATACCGGCTGGTTCTCTGTAACTCCATTTTGACGCTTTGTGTTTCTTGCTTCGCATGTGCGACTCCACTGCCTTAATTCCCATCGTTCTGAGCTTGAATGACTTCTTGCATAAATCCACTGAGCCTCATGTATGTTCCCTGGTTTTAGCCATGGAGAAAACTCTTGGCTGGAGACTATTATCGTTACTTTTACACTTGCTCAGATTTTCCAGACAAAAAGTTAATGATGCATCTCCCAAATGTCCCGGCCGCAACAACGCTTTATTGGTTCCGCTATCGGGACGGAACCAATAATGGCGAGCAGTTATTTTTTTTAAATAAAAAAAAAAAAAAGGTCAATTTTAACGTTTTATTTAGATTACAAAAATAAATCGTAATTAAAAATAATCCTGTTTATGATGTTTAAAAAATTAAGACCTACAAAAGACTAATTTAAGAAATTTTAATACCAATTAAGGCCTTAGTTTTATTTTGAAGAATTCAAAATAAGACTTTTTAAGGACCCGCTGGAACACTGTGATTGAAATGGTTGCTCTGCCTTTGCATGCTTTCACCTGGAAGACCTGTTAAGCGTCCATCGATTAATATTAAGGAGCACCTAAAACATGGAGGACAGGGGTCTCTATATTCACACAGATTCATTCATCCATATGTCCTCTCTTCCAGCACAATAATAAGCCTTTCTAGTCAGTTTGATAATTCCTATGGGGAAGCGGATCCAGTAAATTTCAAAACATAAGGCGATTAACAGTCAGATCCTAAACTCATCATGCGAGGAATGCTGCATGGAAACTTTTCTTGGTAGATGGTGGAGTGGACACAGGACAGTATGTGTGAAGCTGGCATGATGACTAGGGTCAAGAAGTTTGTTGGAAACACAAATTTCCTTCTGATAAATATAAACGTTTGCAGGATCTTCAATGGCTGAGTGGATTTGGCTCTGGTGTAAAGTGCATGTAGAAGTTAGTATAGTTAGAAAAGGGCAATTTAAGTTAATATCAATCTCAGTTTCTGTTAGACCTGCACCTGAGCTTTTTTTTATTTAGCTGATTTCCCCGAAATTGACATTTGCTCATTATTCTTACCTGTTTTGCATCCAAGGTTTTCTTCCACAACTTAAACACCTCAGAGATACCTCATCAGTTTGGCAGGATTCCTACATATTTACAATTCTATGTTACAAAACGTTCAATAACTTAATGAACGTTTTGAGTTTAAAATAACAACCAGTTAAGGTTCCATTATTTATTTAACAAATCCTGAAACAACATTGTGGTAAAGTTGGCTTCAAATTCTGCAGTGTTGTAAAGGTCATTTGTACTTCTTTGACAATTTGGAAAAACTTACCTTCGTTTAACTTTTTAATTTCTCGTACATGTTCTTTAAAACAGTTTTGTCTGTCATCTATTAAAATTAGGGATGCACGATATTGGGATTTTGGCCGATATCCGATATGCCGATATTTTAAAACCCATGTAGCCGATAACCGATATCGATACCGATGTTAAAGCTGGACAAAAATAAGTAGTCATTGAAAATAGCAGTTTTGTTATCCATTTCTGACACTTTGAAAAATAATAAACTCAAATATATTTTCATATGCTGATATCAAATAGATTTTTAAAAACGCGGTATCGATCTATTTTACTTTCAAAATCTCGTGAAATTTCATCGTTCTGTTACAAACTCTCGTGATATTTAGCAAATTCTTGTGAGATTTTGTTAGTAAAATAGATCGATACCGCGTCAATACATCAACATATAAAAATATGGTAAAATTTCGTGAATTTTCGGGGGATTTCGTAGCATAACGATGACATATAGCAATATTTCATTAGTAAAAGAGATTGATATGGTGTTTTTAAATGGCAATATATCAGCATATGAAGATATTTTAATGTATCAATATTTTATCCCTCATCTTTAGAAGTTTTTAAGTCTGTAAAACAGAAGTTTTTGAGGAAGAAGAAGAAGTAGTATTTTTTTTTAGACTTTAGAAACTCAGAAGCTGATCAAATATCGGGTTAAATATCGATGGGGCAGCCGATGTCTGATATTCAGTTTTAAGGCCGATACCGATAGGGGGCCGATTATATCGTGCACCCCTAATTAAAATGAGTAAGATTAAAAATTTTTTATAAAAATCTTTGATTTCAGAAGTCACTAACACTATAGTGATTATGTTGGCGCTGTGAAAAGAGCAGTACCTTGCAACAGTACTGTCATATCTATTCCCAATCCGACGATTTTTTTTTATTTGTAAAACATGGTTATCATTTGAATTATTTATATATTTTTGTCTGGTTAACTTTTACAAACATGACATTTTGGTATTCTTTTTGTTTTGCATGTTCCTCCTTATTCCTTAACTTTCTGTACCTATCTTGTGTACTTGTAAGCAATAAGTTGCTACCTTAGTGCTACAATAGGTCCTTAAACAATTAGAGGGAGCTAACGAGTCAGAACCCAGGGAACAGGACAGATCAGGTTAGAATGCAATGTTTTTTTTTTTATTCTCATATAAACCAGTTTCTTAAGAAGCTAAAAATACAGCAAAAAGTTTTTTTAAGTAATCTAAAATCAATAAAAAAAAAAACTAAAAATGGGGGCCTTCAGTCCAGGGTAATAGTGTCCTTAATTTTGATGTAAAATATACATACAGGGCTGGAATCACAGCAGCAGAGTCCACAAAGGAAGTCAATTGCTTAGTTTCACCCCACAGCCGTCTCGAGGTTGGTCCAGCCACACCGCGTCCTTGCTGTGGTCCGCCCAAGCGCCTCCCACTCACCACTGGACTCCTGCAAATATAAACACACGCTGGCCAGAAGCGCTGTTTGTAGAACCAACTGGTCTTTGCTGCGACCCTCACGATGTGACAAAACCCTGTAGATGTCAGTGGAAAACGGTTACTCACAGATGCAGGCAGAGTTTCACCTCTGCCCTGCTGCCAATCCAACGCCTTGTTTTCCACTGCACTCTGTTCCTGCTGCAGAGATGATCCAAGTTGTGCCAATCAGTATGGTTATACCTGGCGGTTGCTTAGCCTTTCCTCCCACCACGCCGGGCTGTTATGGCCTACTTCTTTCCCTCCTGTAGTGAGTTCTTCAACCTTTAAGTGTTCTGCCTGCTTCCTTTGGAAGGTCTGTAAAAACAGCTGCTAGGCTGCTTCCAGGCGCACCCACAACTCCACAGGTGTCCATAATCATGTAATTTGTCCTCTCAGAGTCCACAGTGGATCAAAACAACACAGCAATAAAACAAGAGAAATCATGCACATATTTACATAATCACACTATCAAAATAAAACAAATTTCCACTGTCTGACATACTAATATGAACTGTTGTGACCAGTGACTTTAATCGTAAGATTAATAAAACATATTATTTTTAGATATCCAATAATAAGTTAATTCATTCGTTTATAAGTTGGTGTTGACAAACTGACCATCATCAAGACTGAGGTTACCACACTTCAGCATATTTAAAGCGGTTATTTCAAAAAAGAAAATTCATATGGCATAATTTCCTTTTGAATACTTTTAAATACTTTTTTGGAATAATTGTAAGAGCTCAAAGTATACTTGTGTATAAAAGCTTAGTAAGTCGACATTGAGAGAAAAAAAAATTCCATCAGTCTATACCCGCTTAGTTATTGCAACAATTCAATTCAATTCAGTTTATTTATATAGCACCAAATTCACAACACATGTCATCTCAAGGTACTTTACAGTTCAACCAGATCATCCAGTCAAATTGATACAAAGTTTTCTATCTAAGGAAAACCAGTTGATTGCATCGACTCATTGACTCTTCAGCAATCCCTCACACTAAGCATGCTTGTAGTGACAGTGGACAGGAAAAACTCCCTTTTAACAGGAAGAAACCTCCAGCAGAACCAGGCTCAGTGTGAGCGGCCATCTGCTGAGGCCCACTGGGGTTGAAGGAGACAGAAGCAGACATAGAAAAAGAAGCATAGATACAAAAGGCAACTGTCAACCAGCTCCACAGGCGGCCCCGTCCAGGAAACACACAGCCAGGCAGACGAGCTCCGAGCCAGCTCCCATGTCAGAGGATGAAGAGAGCACATCCAGTTAGTCACAGTCAGAGAAACAGGACTACACTGGAAAACAGGCCAAGCTCCAACATCTAGAAACAAGGGTGTTGATGGAAGCAGCACAGCTGATATTTCTCTCCAGGATGGAGTCACAGCCAAACAGGAACAGACCAGATGAAGCTACTATGAGAAAAAGCAGAGAGAGCAGAACGTTAGAGATTGAACTAACAGATTCTGCAGAATAGGAGAACAGAGAGAGAATGAAGCAGAATGATGAAAAAGGGGTCCCTATGTCCTCCAGAAGTCTAAGCCTATAGCAGCATAACTATAGAGATAGCTCAGGACAACCTGAGCCACTCTAACTATAAGCTTTATCAAAAAGGAAAGTTTTAAGCCTAGCCTTAAAAGTAGACAGGGTGTCTGCCTCACGGTTTGGCTGAAGGACTTCAACAAGAAAACGTGTTGAAGACGCCCATTAACACTAAAGCAATATAACAGATAGTGCTGCTTCAGTCATACTCAGTTCTACAATGTTGATAAATCATTTCCTGCTTTCTGCCATGATCCAGATGCCACAAAACGGCTAATAGAAAAAGTGGTATATTTTCTCTCAGTTTAGTGCTGAAAACCTTGTATATATAATTAGGAACATTAACCAGAAATCAGACTAATGTAGGAGCCTCTCCTGGCTTTGGTTTTTCTTGCAGTTGAACGTAATGAAGTGCTCAGCTGTTTGTCAGGTCGGCTCAGAAATGACTCTGACCATCTTGTCTCTCTCAGTTTAATCAAACATCCAGCCTCTAAATAGTGCTTCGACCAGCTGAACCTTTTCCAGGGGATGCAGCCACTTGACAAGGTCACCATCTGAGTGGTGAATGGTCAAACCCTCGACAACTGCTTAGTGAGGCTAAGGGGTGTTTATTTCCCCTGCTCTACCACCTGTAATGATTACACCTTTTTCCAGACCTGCCAAGATGCTCCACTGAACCTTTGCTGTTGACTTTCTACCCTTCATTTCCACCGCTGTCAGAATTTCAACACCAGGCTGGATATAGTGGCTACTGTCGACAAGTGTCGTCTCCTCACTGCACATCCACTGACAGGGACTGTGTCCTCCCCTTACCGGCCAAGTGAATTTCTTCCTGACAGTGTCAGAATGAGATTGGTGCTTACTCTCTTTAAGATGAGCAGAAACGGCTCCTTCTCACCACTCTGTGTTAAAACTGCTGGAGATTCATCTTGTGCTATGAGATTTGATCTGTCTTCAGAATCACAACTTTTGCATCATTTTCTCTATGTCAGGCATCCCCAAACTCGGTCCTCAAGCCCCTCTGTCCTGCAGGTTTTAGAGGTATCCTTGCTCCAGCACAGCTGATTTTAATTGAAAGCTGATTAACAGGCTTTTGGTCTACTGCAATCATTATAACCAGCTGTACTGAAGCAGAGAAACCTCTAAAACCTGCAGGACAGGGGGCCTTGAGGACCGAGTTTGGGGATGCCTGATCTATTTTGTTACAGGTCTGTAGTTTTATAGGACTAATGAAACATTGCATGGATTAAAATCCACTGCAAATAATAAAACAGAGCAAGTAAAAAATAAAATGAATGTAAATTGGATGTGAAAAATAGATTAACAGCCAGATGAGATTTCTTGTATCTTATACAAAGACATGTGAAAAATACTTTTTAATCAGGAGCTTTTCAAACTGGCATATGTTCTCCCTGTCAGTTCACTATATGTGACAGACAAGATCATGTCATTGTTTTGGATGTTCCTGTTCTTGTGCTTGTTAGTGATATAAACCCCGGGTCACAAAAGTTGCTTGCGACTTTTTAATTTTCGATTTTTTTTCACATTGACTGCATTGCATATAGAAAGACTCCCATTATGCAGGCTGAGATCTCGATATGTGCAGATTTTTTTCACTTGTCTTTGTTCTCCATGAATTGAAACAATTTACCACATTTTAATGGGAAATGATTAGGAAGTTATTAAAAACTACAAATCTATGGCTACAAAGTGAATCCCTACTTCATAAGGCTGTGCAGCATCTTTTAAAGCAGAACAGATAGATAATTTTTATAGGCCTATATTAAAAGTTCTAATGGGAAGTACATTTAAGGAAAAGGAAAATGCAGTTAAAAAAGTGTAGGATGGTTCATATGGATACTGGATGAGGCAGTGAGAGGTGAGTCTCATATTGCTGTGAAGTTTGTTGTTTTTTTACATGAGGAGGGGAGAGTAATTAGGTGCGCTTACCTGCACTGTCTGCCCCCCGGTGTTTTGTGTTTTTTTTAAGCTCAAACATGTCAACTATTTTTCTACATGTTTTATATTTTCCTGAAGTGAGATGATCTTGGTGATCCTGGAGAGAAATATCAGCTGTGCTGCTGCCACCAACACCTTTGTTTATAGATGTTGGCCTGTTTTCCAGTGTAGTCCTGTTTCTCTGACTGTGACTTACTGGATGTGCTCTCTTCATCCTCTGACATGGGAGCTGGCTCAGAGCTTTTCTGCCTGGCTGTGTGTTTCCTGGACGGGGCCGCCTTTTACAGCTGCTTTTTTTATCTATGCTTCTTTTTCTATGTCTGCTTCTGTCTCCTTGAACCCCAGTCGGCCTCAGCAGATGGCCGCTCACACTGAGCCTGGTTCTGCTGGAGGTTTCTTCCTGTTCAAAGGGAGTTTTTCCTCTCCACTGTTGCTACAAGCATGCTTAGTGTGAAGGATTGCTGAAGAGTCAATGAGTCGATGCAATCAACAGATTTTCCTTAGATAGAAAACTTTGAATCACTTTGACTGGATGATCTGGTGAACTGTAAAGTGTCTTGAGATGACAGGATGTGAATTATAGAAATGAACTAAATTGAAATTGAATTGAGCTGAAGTTTGTAGTGTTTTTATTTATTTTTGTGGGGCCTTTGTTATTTTATTGTGAGGCTAAAAAAATCAGTTTGCCTTCCTCCTGAACTCCTATCATGGGTAAAGTATTCTTTTTTTATGTTTCATTGTTTATGCTCTCCGATTTTAAACCTGTTTCCTGTGCATATGACAGATCACTATTTGTTTGTCTTTCTGTCAGACCCATGGAAATTATGCTGAATTGCTGCAAAGTCCAGCTAAAATAGTCCTCGGGTCTTTCTCAGCTGTGCAAGCTGGCTTGTAGATAGTCGTGTTGATGTCTTCGTAACGATTGACTCTCAATGAGCGCTAAACACCACAACCTTGTACGACATTACTTGTTTAATGGAAAACTTTGTTTAAAACCTTGAAGCTTTCTCTCTCTTGTTCTTTTTCTGAGAAGAGATAACTGGGGACAAACTCTTTAAATGACACTTCATAATGTATATGTATCAAATAACCAGGAACCATGACAACAGATTTTACCCTCTGGGCTCACATTTCGGTGAAGTGGCCCTGAATCACAGTTAAAGAAGCATTTTATACAACTTCAGTCTGCCACATCATCACATCATTAAATCATACATGTTTGCAGATGAGGAGACATTGATGGCTCCGGCCTTATCAAAATATTAGACTATGTTTTTAGATCAAGGACACTGGTTTTATTCCATTCCCAGGCAGGTTTAAGTGAGCACTCACCTCACAAAAATACATGTTCTACTTCTAATAACATCCATCAGTACAGACGTGCTATGCTCGATTCCTGAAGGCTTCGAATAAAATGTCCAGAATAAACTACTGCTGCTGACAGTGCAGGTCTGCACTCTAAAATTTGCAGTCAGTTCTCCCTAAAATGCCACAACACTTTTACTCTTCCATACGTTTCCCGCAGAGCATCTGCTGAAACAATAAAGGCTTCTATTGTGCATTTAAATTATGACACCTGTTTCTCCACGTTTACTGTTTTTGTTGCATTTGATGATGTTTTTTTTTTTTTTATGAAAATGTGGGTCTGTTTGGAGTCTCAGAATTCACACTAGAGTCAGATATAGGCCACATTTAAAGGAAAAGTCCAGTCAGCAAAGAATAATCACTGGATCATTATTTACACGTTTGCGGTTAGTTAATTAATTTAGCGTTAATCAGTAAAAACATAAAAATAACCATTTTCGTTGCGATCACTGAGTCTGGGAGCGTCCATTTTTTTCCCAAATATAGCAACCCCTCCCTCCTGCCATCTTCCAGCAGTGACGTCACGGTGCGGTAAGCCTAGCGCCATTCTCCCCGCTTTACAAGCTAAATCAATGGGAACTACTAGACACATCTGCAATCAACAACAATTATTGAACATTTCCAGAGGACTTCACCATTGAAATTCACCAGAGCTATAGTGAAACTGACAATGCCCACGTGCATGGCAGCTGGATGCTGGAATACATCGGGGAAAAGTGAAAAAAAGAGTTATTCCACCTTTCTGATTCCTGATCCTCCACGGACGGGTTGGTCGTTGGATCGCCAACTTGAAGAGGGAGGATTTGCCATCGAACTTCTGGACAGAGAAAAAACACGTAATATGTAGCCAACATTTGGAAGAAGAATGTTTTCAAGATGACTTGGATAATAGCGCGTTGTGACAAACACCAGATACAGCACTGGGACTTGATCAAGAGCCGATACCGCACCGTGACGTCACTAACCAGTAGGTGGCAGTAGTGTTCTTTGACAAACATGGATGCCTCCAGTGAAGCACATTCAATTGAAAATTACTCTTAATTAAAAACACTGATCATTTATTGAACAGTATGTAATAATTTCATATCTAAAGTGCTTTCAGAAGTTTGTGTCCTGAATATGACCCGATTTTTCCTTCAAAGGTAATGGGAAGGACCACAAAAAAAATCTGATTTCAGGGAAAAAATGTTGATTTGAGCATTAAGACCTGCACTGTGAACTACTTACGTGAAGACTTAAGTTCAACCATATTTGCCAAAAAAACAACAAAAAAACCCAGAACAATTAAAAGTTCTGGGTGCCAAGAGGGGCACCGGACCAGTAGGACAAGGACTAAAATTTAAGCCTTGCTCTAAATCTTTGTAAACAAGGAAAATCTTTAAATATGATACATTTTGTCATTTGGAATACAAACAAACATATAATTAGAGTGGTGATACTTTAGGAACAGACAACCTTTAGTATAGATGTGAACTTGACATTCACATAAAATCTATGTGTTCGTGTCTTTGCATCCATATAATATAAAGGCAAGAATATATGACTGTGTGATGTTAGTTCGCTGCTGTCTTGCATCCAAAATTTGGGTGTTGAACAGTTGCTTTTGCAAACACCAGCTGCCCCCACCAGGCTCCTCCTCTTAGGCAGTCATATACATCTACGCCCACACTCACATTCCTTCTATAACCCAACACTTAGACAACCTTTTTGATCACAGTAAAAATATTTTATCCCTTTAAAATTCCCGGAACTGCCTGACATTGCCAAACAAAGCAAATTTTACAAACTTAAAAGTACAAGCTGGATCTTTTGAAGAGAAGCATGACAAAAAAATAGCTCAGAGTGAAATGCGTGTGGTGTAGTTCAACTGCAACCTCCAACTGCAACTTCCAACACCACCAAAACCTTCTCTTAGCCCATTCCTCTTGTCCAATTTCTATATGTGCATAATTCTGTCTGAGTAAAAGCTCCACTGCTCTCAGATGTTGTGATTTGCATGGATTTTAAAAAGAGATAGGGTGGATTTCCAGGACACTCATGAGTGATTGTGACCAGAGAGCATGCTGGATTAAAAAGCTGTGTCTTTGACAATGAGATGAGGGGGAGCAAGAGAAGAATAGAAGCAAGGTGATTAAAGGCCAAGGCTTGACATCAGTCTTAGGAACGACATTTTTCTGATTTGCATGTCAGGCAACCAGATGAGAAGACCAGAAAAATTATGTTGCAAGGATAGACTGATAACATGAGAGTGATGAAACCAAACAATGTGTGTTGAAATATCCAAGTGTTTTAATAAAACACTGTTTCAAGTGTTAAACCATGAATAATCTTGCTATAATGGGCTTCCAGGGAGATTTATTTTAATCTTTAAAAGTTTTAAAATATTATTTCTTCAAATTTTCTGACATTTCATTATTTCTTTACTTTATTTTGATTTTATTGTGTAGTGTATGTTCAAAGAAATGAAATGCACAGACGAAAGGTTGGTTTAGGCCTAAAAGTCTACTCCACAAATGAACACAGAGTAGTATCAAATGTAATATTTAGACAAAATAATGAAGCTGTCATGATTTAATCAAAGGTCTGACCCAAAATGCAGAAGTCCAAACAGAGAGACACAGATGAAAAGTTTAACAGGTTTTATTGAAGAGAATCAGCTCGGCTGTTGCTCTGACTCTGCTCTGCCGGAACTGGAAGGTGAGGGGAAGGCAGACTGTTAGTTCAGGCTCAGTGGGAAATTTCATTCGTTGATTTGAAGAAGAAGATCTGGTTGATGACTCACATTTCGATCTTTGACTCAAATTTGTGTGTGGTTTTCCAGAGTTTGTCTGATTCGGTGGAGGGCGGAACAGGGTTTACCCAGAACTCGGACGGTGTAGGTGAACGGAGATGCTGATTGCCACTCAGATTTCCTGCTGTACTTGAACGGGTCGTGGTGAAGATGATTCCCTTGCTCAGAGAGAAATTTCAACCTCCTCTCAAGGAGACTGGATCCAAACCTCCTGTTTGACTCCCTGGCTCAGTTTAAGGCTCAGTTGATCCCTCCTAGGAGAGGAGGTCAGAAAAGGTCCCGTTTGCAGGATGACTTCCTGCCGAGAGGCAAAGACAAAAAAACAAAGTTAAAACTCAGGTAAACAAGAACTCAGTCTTACTCAGCAAAAAACTCAGCTTGGCTAGAGTCCCAAAAACTGGCAAACACTCTGGCATCGAGGTAGTGGCAATCAGCAGCTTAAGAGTAGTCCGTTAATGAGGTAACCGTCAGCAGGTGTGTGAGGAGGGGGACCGGAACCAGGCGCCTCCTGCTGGTGGAAGGGAGACAAACACAAAAACAAACACAAAGACTGGAGCCCTGACAGAAGCACATCATTGTTTCAGTGAAACCATCCAATACATCACAATAATTGAAACAGCAAATACTAACCTTATATTATTAAATTGTAGAGCCACCAGACTCATTGCAACGCTGCAATAACTTGTGAATTCTTTAATGTGCAATTACTATTGAACGCCATGTGCAATAACCAGTTTTTTTTTATATTTCACACCCAGTGCAATAACTATATATATAAATATCCATCTATATAAATATCCATCTATATAAATATCCATGTAATCACCCTATGTATAATGATCCTGCAAAAAAAAAAAAAAAAGCTGTTATATGTGGACGCACTGTATATGATGTATATCCCATTAACCTTTTTCACCCTTTGGAACATTCTTCTTCTCTTTTTGACAGTTTGAGCTGATGTAATGAGTACATTTCTCAGGCGTGAGATCAATAAAGTCAATCAATCAATAAAGTTATCTGTCGAATTTGAAACTCGAATCAAACAATTCTTTGAAAAAGAAAAGAAAAATTTAGACTTAAACATTGCTTCCTCTACTGTGCATGCAGCACATGCGCAGTAGAGGACGCAATGACGTTACAAGTGGCGAGTGTGCTCTGGGTTTACGGAATTACGCATGGATGGTTGTGCTGGAGCGGATCTAGTTATCTTTAATTTCTTTTCCAAGCTTATCAACACAATCTTTTCAAGAAGGTTGAAAATAAATACTGCTGTCCACATCATCGTCTGCCATGGTTGTTTTTATTGCATCTCTTCGTAGCAAGACACAGAATAGTAACCTTTGTTGAGTACTAATGAAGTACAGGTCGGATGAATGCAACTTGGCCGTTCAGATACAGGTCCGAAACGTTTCGGATTCAGGAACAGAGAACCACTTGGGTCGCATTTGAAAAATCTGTGGAAGTGTGTTGTTCAGACTGTCAGGAAAAGATCAGATCCAGGTTGCATATGGACAAAAAATAGAATGGATTTGGGTCACTTCAGGCTCAGTGTGGACGTACAGTAGCCTTAATGGCTGTCAGTTGTACTGTAAAGGTTGCAGTGGCACAGCCAGTACATACTGTAAACGCACAGCTACAGTAATGTTAAAAAGTAGAGAAAAAATGGGCTTTCAAACAGTAGATGAATGCACAAGATGGATGCATGCACAACGTTCTATGCAATTTCCTTTATAGATCAAACTCGTGACAGAAGGTTTGCATCCAAAGCTCCATCTGCTGTTCGGCCCACATCAAGCCCACATTTAACCATACGGTAGTAGCCGGAATCAGAATATCCCCACTTTCCTTGGCTGGTCCTTTGCTGTTCCCCTACAATTCATTTTTAAACCTCAATCTTTGTCATGATTTGTGAACATTAAGATCTAAAGAGAAGCTCTTTCTCCTGGTCAGACCCCGTAATTCAGTGAAAAGTTGGAGTCAGAGTAAAGAAGTATGCATGCCCAGGTGTAGGAGGGGGTCACTCCAGTAGCTGGAAGTTGGCTGCCATTCGGCTGGTGTTTGACCGGAAAGGGCCATTTAGAATGGCTGTTACTGTAAATGGTCTATGCAGTGCTCCACATGAATGTCACTGTGTATTTAAATGAGGCACCTGATCAATGTTATTTAATGGTCACCAATAGCAACCGCAGCCTAGAGAGTAAAGAAAAGCACAGTTTAACCAAGGTGCTTGTGTGCCACAATAATAAGTTTTATTAATGACACTCCCCGAATAAGATGTTGACGTAATATTTACAAGAACATCCAGCCACCTTTTACCTATTGTTCACTGTATTCCTGATTTCTAGAAAAAATGACAGTATTATTTTGATCCTATAAGCGGATTCAGGCAGGGAATCAATTAATTGCTGATTTTTTTTTTTTTTTTGCAGAAATTCATGCCTTTAAGAGCAGACAGGAAAAATAGAGTTGTTAACAGATGGTAATAATAAAACAATAACAAATCAGATGATTTGGGAAGAGCAGCACACACCTTTCAAGGTTGGAAATGGTCAAGGATGGCAGTGTTAAGGCTACAGCAAATTTAATTTAGTAAACTAATCTGTCGTAGATTATTTTGAATTTATAATAAACTGACGCATGAAGCGTTGTCCATTTTTGACCCATATTTAACATGTAAATCATTTATATATGTAATTCATGGATACATTTTCAAGTCTATACATCCATTCATCCATCCATCTTCTAACACGCTTAATCCCAAGTGGGGTCGTGAGGAATGCTGGTGCCTATCTCCAGCTGTCAATGGGCGAGAGGCGGGGTCCACCCTGGACATCGCAGGGCAACACAGAGACAAAGAGGACAAACAACCATTCATGCACACACTTACACCTAAATAGTAAATGGCATGTACTTATATACCGCCTTTATTCAAGTCAGGAGACTTGACAAAAGCGCTTTACACTACATTTATTCACCCATTCACACACACACTCACTCACACACTGATGGTGGCAAGCTAGATTGTAGCCACAGCTGCCCTGGGGCTCACTGACAGAAGCGGGGCTGCCATACACTGGCGCCACCGGGCCCTCTGACCACCATCAGTAAACAATGCAGGTGAAGTGTTGTGCCCAAGGACACAACGACACTGAAAGTCAGAGCTTGAACCGTCAATCCTTCGATTTCAGGGCAAACGCCTACATCCGACGCCACTGATGCCCCAGTGGCGTCGGATGTAAGAGTCCCACCTAAGGAGAATTTAGAGAAGCCAATTAACCTAACAGGTTAGTTAGGTTAATTTTGGTATATATATATACACCAAATTGTTTTTAGGTGTGTTTCTTTAGAATGTCCCCCGACATTTGGATTTATGTGCACTGAACAGAGGTGTCAAGTAATGAAGTACAAATACTTTGTAACTTTACTCAGGTAGAATTGTTGGCTATCTTGGTAGACATTGTTGGAAAGCTTAGATTCTCCACAAATCAACCAACTAGTTCATTTTATGGACATGGTGATCATCAAAGCACAATTAATACAGATATAACAGCATGTCAAAATGTAAAAATGACAAGCAATCATGTCTTTATTACTGCTGTTGAAAAAAGAACTATTATTTTTGTGAATTAAAAAAAATAACTTTGTCTTGTTTGAACTGATGCGGCTTGGGCTGTGTTTTACTCATCCAATATTCATATATATTTAGAAATTAGAAGGTGTTAGCTTTCAAACAATGCATCACACATGTAATTTGGGCTTACAGTTAATAAGTTATTTGCTTTTCCATTTGGGTGTGCAAGATAGGTGAGGATTTCCCGAAATGAGGTGGATGTTAAGAGGCTAGAACAGGGATTACCAACATGGACCAAATTACCGCCCTCAGAATCTTCACCAGTGGGTTAAGATTGAAATTTTATTGTATTCTGTTGCTCTTCTTTTTTAACTGTTTGTGCAGCATTTCATCATAGTAATCAAACAGGGCATTTAAGCATTTATGGATATTTTAATATAACATCTAAAAGAAAAATTTAAATGAAAAGACACATTAAAAATATGTTTATGTATACATTTTCGGTGAACTCTGACCCCTCCAGCTAACAGCTCTGTATTAGTAGCCCTTCCTATGACTCAGTAGGAATGAAGGAGCCCTCTGCCTTTAAAATGTTGGTGACCCTGGCTCTAGAATAGTTGAATTATAGAAGTTAGTGTCATGATCTTGGCACCTTTTCCCTAGCTCCCTTCTAGACCCCTCTCTTCACACCTGCTCCCCATCTGCTGATTAGCCTGGTCTTTGTTTCTCTCTCCCTTATATGCACCTGCTGCTCAATCCCTGTTGCTGCTTAACAGCTGCTGTTAATGATGATGAACATCTTTTTATGTACATCTTAAGGTGTTGTATTGAGTCATTGAATGCCTTTTTTAAAATCCCTGTCAAAGCAATATTTCTACCACCAACTGGGACAAACAATAAGGTGCATTCTATTGAAATTTTCTTTGATAATAAAATGGGTTTGATATAAACTAACTTAGGCTGCCTAAAAGAGAAATCATAACTAAACTCTGAATTTCTTTGAGCAAATATTTTTTTTCTTATTACTGTGTCTGGCTTTCTCTTTTCATTACAAAAATTCACATTGTCCTCCCTCCATTGTGTGCTGTTGCTTTCTCTGGCACTCATCTCAGTTTCATCCTTACTGGCATCCCCAGAGTTTGGTGTGTCTAACCAAGCTGTCCATAGCCGTCAGTCACACATCAACTTCAAGCCTTTTGGGAGGAAAAGGCCAGAATAAAATTCACTACATTTATTTCAATATTATACAAAAAAAACAGGGTGATTTTTTTTTTAAAAAGGACCATTGATCCTCTTTAAAAGTTACTCATTTATCACCTCTTTAAAACTATGGATGCTCACAAAACTCTAATTTGCAGTAAGAAACCTTAAAAAAAAGCCTTTGAGGTTCTTTTAACATCTAACATCAGTTAGGTGTGGTTTGGTCATGTTGTTGCTTCTGTGATAAATGTTTAGACGAGTAAGAATCAGCTATTTATTTATGGCCAAGTAGTGTTTTTCACACACAAGGAACTTGTTTTGGTGATACGGGTCTACACATTAACCTGTATACATAAAACACTTATAAAATATGGTAATATAAGAATTGTGATGCACAAAAATACCAATTTGTTTATGATTAGCTGCATGACGCCTGTTAAAAAAAAATAACAAATTGAAATTACATACATAAAAATTTGTGTACACCAATCAGAAAATATGCAAGACTCTCAGTCATCCAGGTCATAGTCATTCCAATACATTTCAAACCATACAAGACCCTTAAACAGAGACTTGTTGCAGTGTTAAAGTAACACTCAAGAATACATTTGGTCCCACACACTGAATTAGTTTGGAACTAAATTATAAAACCCCCAGACCCAATCTGAGCAGAGTGGTGTCTGCAGTTCAATGCAGTGAGGAATGCTCTGATCTTTATATTGGAGAAACAAAACAACCTCTCCACAGACGCATGGCCCAACACAGAAGAGCGACCTCCGCGGGACAAGTCTCGGCGATACAGCTACACCACATCTTACCTTAAGAACGAAAATCCAACCTTAAACAAAGGGTGTGGACTCAGGTTTCAGCTTTCAAAAACCTACAATGCAGCGATTGATTTGATCCGTTCCCTCTATCATCGCAGACCCAACCCCTTTACAGGGGAACAAAGACCTTGCCTATTCAGCCAGGCCAACAATTCCCTTTAACGACCCCCCTTTCAGAGACATAGACAGGTATGGGGCATTGCAGGCTAACAAAGAAGCCAAATGACCCCCATTCCAAAGGGGTGGAACCATTTGCATGTTTTCTGAGCAAAAACAAGGCTTTGTTGGGATACTGTATAAAACAGCTCAACGCTATTTCTGACATTTGAATTGAAAAAGCTTCCTGGATGGGAAGAGAAACGTCTTCAAACTTGGGAACAAAGTCCAGTGGTTTGGTTTTTAGATTTTGAAACCAATTGAAAAAGTGTCTGGGGGGCACCCAGATTATTATTCTTATTAATCTGATAGCAGATGGGAAGAAGCTGTTTTTGTGTTGGGATGCACTGGGAGAAGTTAGGTGAAAACTTACCTGCCTACCTCTGTGTTCTGGAGGTACGCTTTTCCTGAAGAGAATCTCCCTTTCTGCAGAAATATACGGCCTGCCCTTGTTCCTGGTGGTGGCAGAAGCATACTGGATTTTAGCACTGGGTGAGAAGATTGATTAAATGATGGTATAGTAAAAGTGCACCATCATTGTCTTTAGCTGAGGGATATTCTTCAGATGCTGCAAGAAGTAAATCCTCTGTTCTTGGTCAAGGAGGTGATGTCAGATCCCATTTCCCAGATCCCGCCTTTTACAGCTGCTTTTTGTATCTCTGCTTCTGTCTCCTTGAACCCCAGTCGGCCTCGGCAGATGGCCGCTCACACTGAGCCTGGTTCTGCTGGAGGTTTCTTCCTGTTAAAAGGGAGTTTTTCCTCTCCACTGTCGCTACAAGCATGCTTAGTGTGAGGGATTGTATTTGGGTCAATGAGTCAATGCAATCAACTGGTTTTCCTTAGATAGAAAACTTTGTATCAATTTGACTGTATGATCTGGTTGAACTGTAAAGTGCCTTGAGATGACATGTGTTGTGAATTTGGCGCTATATAAATAAACTGAATTGAAAATTGAATTGAATTGAATTTGGGGTTGCGAGCAATGATCTTGCCCAAGAACCCGGAAGAGTCCACATTAATGCAACACTGTTGTAAATGAAAACATAATCTAATAACATTAATTTAAACATTTATAATATATCATCAATAACATAATAATAAAACTCTAAGAATGTTTTTGTTTTGTAATTTTTTCATTTAGTTTTTTCAGTCTTTTGAGGCTTGTCTGTATATACTGTCATGATTGGTTTAAAGCTAAACCCACATGCAGAACACAAACGGAGGCTGAGTAAAAGTTTAACAGAGTGTATTCATCTCCTAGGTGGTACTTATTCTTGACGGTTATCTTATTCAAGCCTCTGTAGTCAATACAGGGTCGGAGGGAACCATCTTTTTTACCCACAAAAAAGAAACCAGCACCGAGAGGAGATGAAGATGGACGAATAATTCCAGCAGCTAGAGACTCATTGGTATATTTCTCCATGGTTTCGCGTTCTGGTTTGGAGATGTTATATAGTCTACTGCTGGGAAGGGGGGCTCCTGGTAGTAGATCAATGGCGCAGTCATATGGTCTGTGAGGTGGAAGAGACGTCGCACTGACCTTACTGAAGACTGGTGCCAGATCATGATACTCGGGAGGAACAGAAGTAAGGTCAGGAGAGTCCATCTCCCCCCTACCTCTAGGGGACTGAATAGCAGGAGCCGCAGAACGAAGGCATGACTCGTGACAGGAAGTGGACCAAGACTCAATGTGGCGTTCAGCCCAGTTGATATGGGGGTTGTGACGTTCCAGCCACTCGAATCCCAGCACCAGAGGGGAGCATGCAGAGGGAAAAACAAAAAATGTTAATGTCTCATGATGGTTTCCAGAGATTAGAAGTTCTAAAGGTTGTGTCTGATGAGTGACTTGATGAAGCTTCTTTCCATCTATCGCAGATACTCTGAGAGGCTTAGTTAAAGGGACAGTCTCAATCTTTAACTGCTGGACCAGATCTGAATCAATGAGGTTTCTTTCGCACCCAGGGTCGATGAAAGCTGATAAAGTGAGATTCTGGTTAGAAAAGAAAAGGGTTGCAGGCAACAATAAATGAGGAGTTTTTTCAGATTTTAGATGGCCCGTCAGACTCCTCAAATCCTCTGACGGGCCCTGGCTTTTGATTTAGCTGGGCATGAAGCAATGAAATGGCCAGTCTCACCACAGTACAGACACAGATTTCCTCTAAATCTTCGTTGTCTTTCTTCAGGAGACAGCCTTGTGTGTCCAATCTGCAAGGGTTCGGCTTCCGTTCCTTCTGAGTGAGAGACATAGACAGGCACTGAAAGAGTCTGGTTCTTAGACTTTGGCTTGGAACTGGGTTCTGGGGATCCAGAAAAAACAGAAGCATTGTTAAATGCAGGAGCAGAAACAGAAAAATTGAGGCTTCTTTGCCTAGAGTTATTTCTAGTCCGAAGTCTATTATCCAATCTGATGGTTAAACGGATTAAATCCTCCAAACTAGCAGGTTCGTCGATAGTGGCGAGTTCGTCTTTGATGTTATCATTTAAAGCCTTAAAATAAGCACTCTTAAGTGCACACTTGTTCCAACCTGAGGCTGCGGCTTTAACCCGGAAGTCAATGGAGAACTCAGCCACTGTTGAATTTCCCTGCTTTAAACTTAGCAGAGCTCGGGAAACAATAGTTTTGTCTGAGTCATGGTTAAAAACTTGGGAAAACTCAGATATAAACTCAGAAAAAGTACATGAAAAGCTGGACTCAGAGGAGAACCTTGCCTCCGCCCATTCAAGAGCTCGTCCAGTAAGTTGAGAGAGAATGAAGGAAATTTTCTTCCTATCATTCGGAAAACTGCCGGGGGAGTGGTCAAAAAGCAAACGACACTGGAATAAAAATCCTTTACAATCCTTTTGGTTACCTGAAAATCTTTCAGGAGGACTCGGACGGAACTCCGGAAATGACGTCACAGTTGGTGACCTTCGGGGCGGAAGTGGTTCCGGAACAGGACGTAGTGCTGGCGTGGCGTTAGCATCCCTCAGGTAGTTAGCGTATGCCTGTAACACTTGGTTCTGATGTTCAACTTTAGTGTGTAACTCACGGAGGGTGTGCGCATGTCCAAGGATTTGAGCATCCTGCTCCTCAAGCCTCCTCCGGAGGTGATCTGCTGGGCTTTGTGTTTGGCCGCAGTGTTCTGTCATGATTGGTTTAAAGCTAAACCCACATGCAGAACACAAACGGAGGCTGAGTAAAGGTTTAACAGAGTTTATTGAAAGAAGTTTTCACACAAAGACATGAACTGGTTCAGGTACTGGTCCGGGTTGGGTTCACTGATGTCTGCAGAGACGGACAGTTTGATTAGCCAGGCAGTCAGATGATTAATTGAATCTTTGGATAATTCAGAGTCTACCTTGAAGAAGTCCAGGCTTTACTTGTGAGAGAGGGAACCGTTGGGTCCAGAGACTGTTGGTTCAGCAGAGTGCACAAGCAGCAGCAGCGTCTAGCTTCTGACTTTGAATGGCAGACCTTGATCAGAGTTTCCAGCTCTTCTCTGAGAGCAGCAGGAGAAATCCAGATTGGAATCTTCAGGTTTGGCTCACCAGGGCTGGCAGGCAGGTTAAGCTCATCCAGAGCTTCAGACTTGAGACAGGTTTCCTGTGAGCAAAGACAGAGGCAGATTAGAATCAGGTTTCTCTCTTGAGATGACTAAGATTCTTTCAGGTAACAGAGGCTCAGGTTTGCTAACCAAACTAGGTCAACACTGCAGCGTTGAAGGAAGGTCTGGCAGCTGCTTATGTAGGGAAGGTCTCCTGATGGGCTGACGAGCTCCAGGTGTGCTGAAGGGCTCCAGCCCAGGAGACCCACGGCGAACTCTGCTGGAGAAAGGTGGTACATCCCCAGATCCCAACATATACGGCTGATAAAATATCCAAATCTGGTGCAGAATGTGAAACTTTCTACGAACTAATCCAGTTTAATTTCTAAGGAAAATATTTTCAACCTTTCAGATTTCTTCTTGTTTTTGGATTTAGTCATACTTATCGTATTTATCATTATCAAAGAAATGCCTGTATTAGATTAATGTTCTAATATATTAATTAAAAACATGTTTTGTTTTCAAACCAACCTGGCCCTATATGAAATCTTAATTGCCTGATGAACAATATTTCAGAAAAAAAGAATATGACAGATGGTTAAACCTGGTGGTAATAGTGTGGTATTTGAGGTTTGTCTTGCTTTGTCAGGACAGTTTGCTTCAATTGATTAAAAAAATCATTATGAGGGATGTCAGAGCATCCATTTGCAAACTTAAGCTTAGGCACACTTGAGTAATACAGCAATAAGTCCGACTTTGAATATTAAAACAGAAGTTAAGAATGTTTTTATTCCAAGTGCTCTATTTTAAGCCTTTGGCCAAGTGAAAAGCAAATTCTTAAAAATAAAATGTCTTTTCAGTGATGCAAAAGATTTAGAGCAACTTTCCTGCAACACTCAACGGAAATTGTAAAGTATGGCAGAGTAGGTGCTTTTCCATCAGCTTTCTCTATTGGGCTTTTATATATATCCCATCAGAAAAGCTTAAAGCACAAAACAATAGATGGGATGCGTTTCCAAATGGGCTTTTGTCTAATTTGAAGAAGGTGGTGGGGCTGGTTGGCCTTTTGACCTTTACATTTTCATTAATATCTTCAAAGCCAAAGCAGCACAAACGAAAATTTGTGTGTTAATTGACACCCATTTTTATGATTTGAAGAAGGTGGGGGGGCCAACTTCACTCAGGTCAAACTGCCACTCCCTAACTGCTCCCTGGCGCCACACGGTGGCAGCCCACTGCTCCCCAAGTGGATGGGTTAAATACAGAGGTAAATTCTCCATTTTGAGATCAACAAAGTAAAATTATTGTTAGATACTGTCTGCCAGTGTGTGTCAGGCTGGTATTGAGAACAGTTTAGAACTAGATGTTGCCTCATTTAGCTTTAGATTTTATTTTCTGATCTAATTTCTTCACATTTTCTTGAAGCCTTGCCCTCTGTGTCACCCCCCCCCCCCCCCCCCCCCTTCATGTTCCAATAAACTCAATTCTTAGCCTATGTTACTGCAGCTGCCATATTAGCAGGATTGATATCCTGCAGAGGTGTGGAAACGATGCTTCTTAAAAAACGAGTGTTTAGTTTTCTTTTTCTTTAGCAATCACAAATATAGACATTGTCTTGTAGTATTAAATATCTAAAATATTGATATGTTTGATTTTGCTACAAATTATGTAATCTAAATTTTTTGGTCAAGAAAGAGGGTGTATATGATGATTTAAAAATAAGAGTGGAGACCAGTCACTTCACCAACCTCTGAGATTCACAGTATCTCTTAGCTCATCAGTTGGAGGATGTGATGAAAGAGAAACCCAGTATGTCTATCATTACACAGCCTCCTGCAGGACAATCTCCTTTAGAAAGGACCGCCCACAGTGACACACTCAAATTATTCATGGGAATTGCAGACCACCTTGCACCTTGCAGGAGTATCACTCATCCATCTGCAGACAGATGGACACTTTAATATGATAGTGTGAAATTGGAGAGTCTCTGAAGAACCTCCCCAAAAAATCTTATTTCCACTGTCTTCCCTACCAGAGGTAAGTCTTATGAAAAAAAGGTTAATTAGATTCTTTTTTCTGATTGATCATGTTAAATATCCTATTTTTATTTCATTTTAAACCATTTTCTCCTTAAACTTATTGAAATATCTTGTTTTAAAATGTACTTTACAGCAAGTTTAACTTTTGGCTGTGATGGAAATGAGTATCAAAAACAGAACAGGAGCAGGTAAGAAAAGAACCTACTGTATTTTCTTTTTTTATGCATCTTGAGAATCCTGCTGGAAAGATTTGTAATGTCTTAAAAACTTATTTGGAAATTCATGTTCTTAGAAACTTGTAGGAATCTTACAAACCTGGACTCAGGCATGACTGACAGAATGAGGATAGAGGTGTTGGGAGAAAGGATGGACCTGAATGAAGAAAACCTCTCCACTAATAAGATAAGCTTTTAAGAAAGGAATCATGTATCGTATGTTCCATCAAACATCTAATTATTATGGCAGCGGGATTTTGGCTGTGGATTGTTGTCATGGATATTTCTGATCAAACTTCCTTGGCTACAAATCTGGCTGAGTACTTTTTGATAGATGTGCCTTTCTGCTCCACTTTATCTACAGTGTAAACACTTCTGAGTGGAAAAGACTAAGAACACATTTACTCCCAGTTGCACACATTGCCCTACTTTGGTCCAACACTGCAGCCTTTTTTTTTTTCTTTCTTCATCTTCTGATGTTTGCTGAGACTTTTGGGAAAAAGGATGTTTGCATTTGGACTGAAAAAGAAATGTAAAAACTCAACGTTTTCTCTATATTCCTAAGCTTTTATGCTTTGTCACATCTAGTGCAAAAGTAAAAAAAAGTCTCACATGTTAAAGAACAGAACCTCTTTCGTAATCTTTAAACCAGACTCTATTTTCTCTTTTGAACTTTGTATTTTACTCCTCTTTATTGACTTTGTTCTTCAAGTAAGCAGTTTTCCAAGGAGCGGGTATCGGGTTCACATCAACAGCCAGTTAATCTGGTTCTTCACTTGGAAAAGCTGCTACATTTCATAACACAAAAGCAGTTAGTGAGTGGGTGTTTGGTCACATGTTGTAAGTTTTGTGGGGTGCTGTGCAAGTCCAAGTTCAGCAGGAGACTAGTCCTCATTGCCTGATTAAGCCTGACCTGTTCCCAGTGCAAGCTGGACTCAATCAGGGCATACCTCATATATCTCAGTTCAGTTTCTTTCTATAGCACCAATTCACACTAAGCATGCTTGTAGTAAAAGTGGAGAGGAAAAACTCCCTTTTAACAGGAACAAACCACAAGGACACATAAGCAGACATAAAGAAATATGCAGATATACAAAAGGAATTGGTCAACCAGCTCCACAGGCGGCCAGGAAACACACAGCCAGGCAAACGGGCTCCGGGCCAACTCCAATCCAATTTAGCTCCAGAAAGAGACAATATTTCTTTAGAACGACTTTTAAAATTTTCTTTTGCAATCTGTTATTTTTAGGCCTATCCATCTTCCCATTCACTTAGACTACTTTTCTTGTCCCTAATGAAAAACACCCCCCCAGCCCATAGCATGATACTGTTGTTATGTTCTGTATTGTCATGGAATAGTCTGCATTGTGCATGAAGATCATGAGGTTAAAATGTGCGTAGGAACGCTTCCCAGCACATCCTTGCTCTGTCATATACTAACCTGACTCCAGATGGATTTGCTCCGCATATCCATCTGGAAACCTTCCGTTGAAGTAATTTTGGGAAGGGGCGAAAATACTGGTTGGCTGATTGGCCTATGTTGGTGATAGACGGGCCAAATAAACCAATCAGATCAACGAAGCATATGACGTACTAAAAGAGCGACGACAACCACAAGCCAGGCTTCTCTTGCCGAAACCAGTCGGGAGAAGAGCAAAAACATCTTTTCCTCTGAGAAAAGCCTCCAGAGCAGTGTTTTGCTCTTCTTTCAGTGAAGAAATACTCTGTAATCCCGATAAAACTTGCTCGATAGTTTCATCAGCTGAAGCCGCCATGTTCTTTAGACTGAACTGTCGCGCTTCTCGTTGCGTCACACCTCAACCCGCCTCAAAGCCAACGCTGATTGGACGTTGGTTTGGTGAACGGCTCCAAATTTTCTTTAACGAGTGAAACCTTGAAAGCTCGCGAGATCAGGATGGTCTCACGAGGCTAGTCATATACATGACTTGTTAAAAATGTCAACTAGTTTTGCCCTCAACAAATTCTTTGTATCTGCAGGTCCTGCGGTGTTTCCAGCACTCAGCCTGTTAAATTAGGTAAACATTTACGTTGTTTTTTTAAGTTGTTCAATTCTCTTTCTATTTTCAGATCGAAGACTTAAGAATGCTCTAGGCAAGGATTGCTCAGTTTCAGTCCTCCAGAACAGTTGTCCTGCTCTTTTTAGATGCCTCTGCTGCAACATGCATGAGTGAAATAATGAGGTCATCAACAGGACTCTGAGGAACTAGAGTTCATCCTGCAGAGGTAATTCAGCCATCTGATTCATTCAAGTGTGGAATCAGAGATGCATCGATAAGGTGCAGGGCACCAGAACTAGAGGACCGTAATTGAGGAACCCTCCTCTGGACCCTGTAGTCAAAACCTACATGTGTTTGATTTACTAATAAGCATGCCTTAAAACTTCTAATGATCATGAATGGTGGCTGTATTCAAATACATGCTGTAAAAATTGCCATTTGTAAAAATCACATAAAATGCGTCCTTTAACACCCACTTTAAAAATATGTGCTGTATTTTATAAGTAGTTTAAGTACAACTCTGATTAAATACAATAAAGTTTGTGGAAGTAAGGTCTAAAGGGGTTTGGATATTATTGCAAGCCACTGTATATCTTCACTTTCCTACTAAACTTTGGAAGTTTTATCATCTTAATTAAGAACAAAATAAAAAAGGCAACATCTGGTTATTTTCAAGCACACTAAAAGCTGAGCTAAACCCCTTTTTAATGAAGCTGGGTTTTTAAATCCTAAGGCCAAAGTACATTAAGGATTTACTTTGCTCAGGGGAGAAAATAACTTAAAAATCCATGTGGGGAAGAGAATGAAAATTCCGTTGCTGGTTTGCCAACTCTCCTGATGGATAGATAGATGGAATATAGATTCTTATCCTCTGTGTTATTGTCTTTGTTCTTTCAAACAGAGGTCAGATGAGATCTTTAAAAACAGCATATTCAAGGTTAATGCTTTTGCTAGCCAAGAAAATTTCTAGATCACCAGGTAGAATGTTTATAGTAAGTAAACCTGATCTGTAATCCCATCACATTAAAAGTTAGTTTAGGTCTCCATTACGGGCTATTTATAAAGTTTGCAGCATTTATTATAAATGTCACTGTTCTTATCTGTAGTAAAAAAAAATATCTGAGAGGCCAAGATAGTGAAATATAACAAAAAACAGAAAATTTATCTTTCAAAATCAATGTGCTGAGGAAATTGCTCAGTAAGTTGATTACAGGTTGCAGCTGTTGCTGTAAGCATTATGTGGGAAGGAACCCTAGAGTGAAATAAACCGCTAGAAGCACAGAAGATTGTGACAATATGTGGGAGCATCAAATATCAAAATCAATTATATGAAAAAAACTTTATTTTCAACTAAAAGTTACTATTTGACCAATGTTAAAATATTTTATTGGATGGGAATTCACATTTTGTATTCGTTATTTCTTTCTATCTTATCTTATTGTACATCCGTGATCCAGGAGAAGCAAAGTGAAGCTTGATCACATGCTACCCGGTATCTGGTTGTCATTAAGAAATGCTTAAAATAAGATTTCACTGGATCTACCACATGTGTGAGAAAACAAATGAAATTGAGGGCCACACTGTCTCTGCTGACATGAACTGGGAACATTCATGGCACAGCTGTGCTTCCTGAGAGCCTTGAGGCAAGAGGGCTCTTCTCTAGTGGCCTGGGGGCCAGCCACACCCTGCTGCCCCACAGCTCGCAAGATGTTTGGCAAAGACCTGGCACAGATGGAGCAGTGTATGTCAGTGCTTTCTCAGATATTGCTGTTACATATCTCACGTTTAAGTACAAGGAAATAAAATGATATAATTTGGGGGAAAATAGTTTATCTAGTATGATTTAGTAAATGCTCAGTTGTTTTCACTCTATACTGTGTTTTCAATAAAAGCAATTAAAAAACAAGTTAAACTTAAAGGGAGCTTTCCATAAGTGTTGAGATTGTGATCACTGGAATTTTTAAACATTCTTCCTGAACTGATCTACTGATATTGGATGGAAAGGCTTTGCTCTGTCTGCCTGTGCAAGTTCTGTCAACCCCAAACAGCGTAAATTGCAGTCATCTGGATTTTCGCTCATTTGGACACCGGCCCAGTTGTCATGATCTGGCCTGTTTGCTCTCCCTTAATCGGTAATTTCTTTCACCTGTCGTTTTCCCTCCCTGCCTCAATTATCATTTATTCCTCTCACCTGTTTTCTTTGGTTTATATTCTGTTCAGCCTGAGCCTTCAGTGCCAGATCATTATTTGTTTTTCTGCCTGTCTGTCCGTTCTGTTTATTTCATGGTTCATGTTTTGGATCCTGGCGGCCGGTGGAAAGAGGGTTTTGTGTCTGTCTCGTCTCCTAATCGTCCACTGTTACTCCCCTGCTGAGTCCTCAGGGTTTTTGGCTCTATATGTGGGGAGGTTCAGTTTTTATCCCAGTAAGCCTGGCTCCAAGGTGGAGACCAGTTTAAAGGTCCTGCATCAAGTTCTGGTTCTACTTCCTATCTCTGCTACCCTCTTCCACTGAGCCTGCCCGTCTGCACCTGATCCTGTCTGTTCTTGTGTGTGACCGCCTGGCACGCTTCTGGACCCTCTGAACCCGCCTGGGAGCTCTAGGATGCCTGGAAGCCTGGATCCTGCCTATTCTGTCTGTTCCTGTCTGTTCTGGATCCCTGACCAGGATCGGCTTCCTGCAAGACCTCTGGAACTGCAGCACCGGGGACATTCTTGGACTGGACTGTTAAACCAGGTAAGTTACCAACTCAGATAATCATCTTCTGTCAGATGATCGTGGTCACTTACCTGTGTTTCTCCCACCAACAGAGTGTCTGTGATTGGACGGTGCCCTGTCCCCCACCTGCGGTCGTCTCGTGCCACAGATCCTAGCAGCTCCCCTTTTAGTTTTGTTCTTCATTTAATAAAATTTTTTTAACTTGCCTACTGACTGTCTCTCCTTGAATACTGGGTCCATCTGTCCTTGTTTCATGACACCAGTAGTCTTTGTCAGTTACTTCAGCTCACACTACAATCTGTAGTTCAAGTGCTATTGTTTTTAAGCGTCATGGAGGTTCTTCTAAGCACATTCCCGGTCAGATGCAAATTGAAGACCCACCTGACATTTTGGTGGGTCGGTGGAATCTTTTGTCATTTATTGATTTTGTGTTTGGCTATTGGAATTATGATGAGTCTGCTTGTGTAACTCCTCTGGAATGAGTCCCAGGACCAAACTGTGGATGCATTGAAACTGAAATCTTCCTATGTTTAGGAAAGGCTTTCTTTACATCTCGTTTAAATTATCTGTCTCTTCCATCTAAAATTTGATCTTTTTTGTCATCAAAGGTCTGTCCTTTCCTTATGATGTCCTTTGTCATAGCAGGAAATTACATAAGCACACACATCATGATAAAATAAAATACCTTATGTATGGGCTATGTCACATAGCTTCATGCATTACTCGAATTGTTGTCTGGTCCCTGCACTATAGAAGTGTGAGCAGTCCTCACTAAACAATGCAGCTTGGCTTTAGTTTGGATTAACCATTTTTTGTGTGTTATTGCTTTGAGATTCACTGAAATGAAACGTAAGATTTTCTCAGAAACTCCTGACACATATGGAGTTACAGTGTTTTTGTGTCTCTGTTTTCTGCTCTGTTAGGTTCAGAGTGCTAGGCCTTTTGGCCAACTTGAGAAATGCTGGAAGATATTTCCAAACATGTTTGTGTTATTTTCCTTTCTCCTCTACAACTGAGGAAGAATTGTCACCCCGGTATCTCAGAGTAATGATAACAGAAAATGTGTGGTTCAGTGATTAATATTGTTAGGACTCCAGTCTGTGTGGTCTGTTTTTTTGTGTGTTTGTCTTCCTTCCTCCACCAGGCGGCGCCTGGTTCTGATTTTCTTCCTCACACACCTGCAAGGGGTTACCTCGTTAATGGAGTGTTCTTAAAGCTGCTGACTGCCACTACCTTGACGCCACAGTGTTTGGCAGTTTTGGGTACTCTAGCCAAGCTGAGTTTTGATGAGTCAAGCTGAGTTTTGTCAACCTGAGTCTTAACGTTGTTATTTTGTCTTTGCCTCTCGGCAGGAAGTCATCCTGCAAACTGGATTTTCGGACCTTCTCTCCCTGGAAGAATCTACTGAGCTCCAACTGAGCTGGGGATACAAACCGGAGGTTTGGATCCACTTTCCCCCGAGGAAATGTTTGAGTTTCACACTGAGCATGGATTCATCTGTACCACAGTCCATTCACGTACCGCAAGAAATCTGAGTGGCAGTCAGTCTTCTCCGTTCATCTACAAGCAACCGCATTCTGGGTATCCCTGTCCGCCCTCCACCGTATGAGACAAACACCGGAACACATCCCTCACCTACTGGAGTCTAAGAGTCAACCCATTCTCTGGAAACGTGAGTCTGCCTTCCTTTTCTTCTCTTCTAATTCGAGAATCAACTGAACCTGAACTAACCGCAGCTTCTTCCCCTCACCTTTCAGTTCTGGTTGAGCAGTGTTCAGAGCAACACTGGAATCTCCACAAAACTTCTCAATAAACCTGTTAAACTTTTTCCCCTTGTCTCTCTGGATTGGTTTCTCTGCGTGTGGGTCCAAGCTCTTGATAAAATCATGACATATATAGGTCAAAATGCTTTCTGTTGTTCCATTTGTAGATCACCAACATAGGATTCTTCCTGGTCCAAATCACATTCCTATTCACAACTGTAATAACAGATTTCCTAAGTTATAATTTTAATGTAAATAATGTAAAAAGAATTTTAATGTAAAAAAACTATATGGCACTAATAAGAATTAGGACCTAGAATTCAGGCAAGACAGACAATGATTAACTCAAAGGTGTTTATAGAATATCCATGCGGCTGCTCATCTGCTGCAGCGGGCTCACTGGACACTCTGCAGGAGTAGAGGCTCAGGTCACTGACTTCAAAACTCAAACAAAACATGAGTATGAAAGCCACCAACCTGGCAAAGTGTAGTCCAGAGGAGTGGACTGCTTGTTACTGAGCCGCTATTACAAATCCAGGAGAGAAGAGGAGCAGCGTCTTGCAGCAGCCAGAGAATGCAGAGGAACCGAAGGATCCAGGAGGGTAAATCCAAGCTGTGGTCAGAAGAAAGGTCCAAGGTCGACAACAGGCGGAATCCATGTAACAGCCATGAAACACACAACAGGTAAACAGAGCTAAACAGGGGCGGCTGAAGTCTGTGTCCAGAAACAGGTCAGGAACAGACAGAAATAAACACAGGGAACGCTAGAGTTAGTCTCATTAGGAGCTTGAATAATCTGGCACCAAAGGCTGGAAACCAGAGGTTTAAATAGCAGCAGAAACAGGTGGATCTGATGAGAGATAATGAGCACAGGGCGGAGCAAAGCAGAAGAGAGCAACAAGGAGAAAACCCAGCCTAAAGGTCCCAAGATCACGACATTAAGTTCCAGATACCTAAAAATTTAGACAGATCTTAAATAACCGTTTGACATATATCAGTTTGACAGAATATGTATTTCTGGTTTCCTAAATACATATTCAGTCAAGAAAATACAAGTATTTCCATAAAAAATTCAAAAAAAATATCCACTGGACTTGGTTTTTTAAGATTTGAAGACGTTTCTCCACCTCTCCAGGAGGCTTTCTCAATTCAAATGTCTGGATCCGCAGTGAGTTTGAGTCTTATATGGACAAGGCCTTGTATTGCTTGGAAACATGCAATGGTAACCGATGAATGGGTCGTTTAGTTCCATCGTTGGGCTGTAATATCTGAACCTGTCTATGATTCTAGGGGTCGGTCGTTAAAGGGAGGATTGCCATTAAGGGGGGGATTGTCTCCTGTAATACCTGAAACCTGTCTATGATTGTTAAGGGTTGGTCGTTAAGGAGGTGTTGTTCAGCCGGTGAACCTACCCGCTCCAGCCGGTGAACAATACCTCCTTAACGACCAAGGTGGTTTACTGTGCAGTTATTGTCTATTATGCAGTTATCACACATCAATCTGCACTCAGAATTTTTAAGTTCTGTTAAATAGAATGTGAATAAGTTTGTCTAATACCTCAAATGTTAAACGGATAAGGCTGTAGATGTATATGATGGATTTTGAGGGGAAACTGTAGCTTTCATACAAACAGCTTTCTCAATATGTAAGGACATCTATACACGGTCTGAGATCAATTTCCCTCTCTTTGTTTTTAACACCTAATGTGTCCAACAGTGCCCAACAATGTTCAGACAGAACTACAACAGAACTCTCATTAATAAATCATGCAATGAAATGGTCCGAGTGGCTTTAAGGATGTCAGAGAGACAGGGCACCCTGCTCCTGACCAGGTAAGCTCTAGGGAGTATGATACTTGGATTTTCCCTGATTTCATGGTTAACAAAACATTCTTTTTAAACTGACCTAAGTGCTGCTTAGAATGGTAAAGAAATGGTAAAGAAATGTCATTACTGAACCTTTTGCAAAGTAAATAGTATCAATTCTACACTGTGAACCTGAAAAGGCTGTTATTTTTAAGAAAAATACTATCAAACACACTAAAGAAACAAATATTTGTTTGCTAATTCACCTGTTTCAGATGTGATCAACCATTAAATGGCCGTTATAATTATCAGTCTCATAGAATGGCTTCAGACTTTGCCTCCTCTACCTTCTGGTAGGTTTCTCACGGCTGATAATATGCAGCTTTTTGTTGATAACAGCCGCATCAGCCATGTCTAAAACCTTAGGTTTCACCTTCTGTTTACCTAATTCCTATGTTTTATCTACTTTTTTCACAGCAAGCCTCCTTTTTAAATAACAACTGCATTTTAAAGCTGTACTTCGAGTGAATTCCACATTTCGCTGTCACATGGATTTAATGTGTTTAAAAACAACTCAGTTGTCAGGACATGAGATTTATTTGGGAGGGGTTGTTCAGTATCAACTTTTATTTTTACATGGAGATGAAGAAGTACTAAAGTTCTGTTTAGATTACACATAAATACATTAATTGTGTAGGTAAAATAAGGACCTACCTTAGTGTTAGGATTCATTTGGTGATAACAACCTACTGAGCATTCTGGGAGTGTGAGGGACTGAGGTAAGAAGCATGAGGAGTCTCGTACTCGTACTCGTCGTCTCCCGCTTTATCCAGAACCGGGTCACGGGGGCAGCAGACTAAGCAGAGACTACCAGACTTCCCTCTCCGCAGACACCTCCTCCAGCTCTGTTGGGGGAAGCCCTAGGCGCTCCCAGGCCAGCCGAGAGACATAGTCTCTCCAGCGTGTCCTGGGTCGTCCCCTGGGCCTCCTCCCGGTGGGACGTGCCTGGAACACCTCCCGAGGGAGGCGTCCAGGGGGCATCCGAAGAAGCTGTCCGAGCCACCTCAACTGACTCCTCTCGATGTGGAGGAGAACCGGCTCTACACTGAGCCTCTCCCGAATGACCGAGCTCCTCCCCCTATCTCTAAGGGAGAGCCCAGCCACCCTGTGGAGAAAGCTCATTTCAGCCGCTTGTATCCGGGATCTCGTTCTTTCGGTCATGATCCAGATTTCATGACCGTAGGTGAGGGTAGGAACGTAGACCGACCGGTAAATTGAGAGCTTTGCCTTTTCGCTCAGCTCTCTCTTCACCACGACAGACCGGTGCAGCGTCGGCATTATTGCAGCAGCTGCACCGATCCGTCTATCGACAGGGATTAATACAAAAATTTGAATGTTATTTTTATCACACAAAAAAAGAAACTTACAAAAAATACATGGGTTCAAGTCATAAAAGAGGTCAATCAAAAAGAGAAAATTTAACCCAAACTAACTGACTGCATAACCAAACGTAACTGACCTAACAAAGAAATGGCACACAAGGGTATATGTACACTGGCTGATCAGACCAATAACACAATAAGGGTAATTCAAACTAACCAAACAATTACAATTTACAAAAACACAGCAGAGCAGTTAGGCTTGGCAATAAAGCCATCTACAGCTTAGAAAAATGAAAACACATCAACTGCAAAACAACTCCTAAGTAAAAATGCAAAAATTTGAAAAATAAGGAAAATTAAAATTCCCCCTTTCAGCAGCAGCTGGTGGAAAAGTCCAATTTCCCATCATGCATTTAGCAAATCTGAGCCCTGGCTGTCACCTTTTGTCTGGCCAAACTCCTCGGCACCATGGAAGGTAGGAAACTAAGATTAGTGACAAAAAAAAAAAAAAACACAAAGAAATATGAATGACTGGATACAAGTATAGTGACCAAATTGTGCTCGCTTACAAATAGAACACATCTAGTGTTTTTTTAGTTTTGGAAAAAACCCTAGTGCGTGTGTCTCTACTTTACAAATTGCTTTTAATTCGGTTCAGCAAAAGCTTTTAAAACTAGATCTTTCTTTAAATTCAAATAAAACTAAAATGATGTAATTTTCAAAGACAAAATTACAAAATAACTATCCTCTTATCACCTTGGATGGGTCAGAGATAGAAAGGGTTCAATCTTTTAAATATTTTGGGATTTTAATTGATGAAAGTCTAAATTTTAAACCTCATGTTGAACAATTGATTAAGAAACTCAGACTGAAAATTGGCCTCTTCTTTAGGAATAGGCTTTGTTTCTCTTTTAATTCGAAGAAGAGACTGGTAGCTGCAACGTTTTTACCCATTCTGGATTATGGTGACCCAGTCTATATCAATGCCCCAGATCAAGTTCTAAAAATGTTAGACTCAGTTTACCATGCCTCACACTCATTTATCACAAATTGTAAGCCTCGCACACACCACTGTGAATTTTACATACGTGTGGGCTGGCCAGCATTAGAGACTCGTAGACTCACTCACTGTTATATGATAATTTATAAGGGTATTCTGCGTCTGCTCCACTCATACCTCTGTGAGTACATTCAACCAAGAGCAGCTGGACTGTATTCTCTACGTTCTCAAGAGTCTTTGCTTCTGTCTGTACCTAGTGTCCGCACTGAAGCTGGAAAGACAGCTTTTCAGTGCTCTGCCCCCACAGCATGGAACAATCTTCAGAAAGACTGGAAGTTGAAGGATTTGATTCCAATCGGACATTTTAAACGATTGCTCAAAGGTTTGGAAATGAGATCTATGCTTTGTAACTGTTTTATGAATTTCTAATTATAGATAGATGTAATTGAAAACTGTAATGTAATTTGTAATGTAATCTTTTGCCGCTGTCTTGGTCAGGACTCCCTTGAAAAAGAGATTGTTAATCTCAATGGGACTTTTCCTGGTTAAATAAAGGAATAAATAAAAAAAAAAATCTGTTTGAATTAGGAATAAAGTTTTATTGCAAATTAATATATGTGGATGGATTAATAAATAAAAGTACATTTATAGTACAGACGTTTACAGTGTGGCCGTCACAGGGAGGTAGGAGGCCCAATCTGAAGCCACTCTATGAGACTGATAACGGCCATTTATCGGGATGACAACATTTGAAGTAGCTGGCTAATTATTTCATTAATAAAATATAAAATAATTGATTCCTAGTAACACTGTGTCTGTTGACTGGGTCTCTGCTATATAGAGAGGTGAAGATGGAGATTAGGCTTTAGAGAAGAACTTTTCAGGTATCTTGTGCTCCTCCTGTTGATACTGATAAAGAAAAATGTTAGAACTGGGATGGAAGCTGTGTTATCATCTGCATGTCAATAGGTGTTAGAACATTTACTTCAGCTTGTTATTCTGCTGAAGAAATGGAGAAGTTCACTATAACTGGTATAGTGCCATATTAAATGTTACGAACAGAAGGTCAAGAAGTCCTTGTGATTTAAAAGAGTTTTTGAAGAATTATTGCAAGCATCACAGCAACTCCCCACCGCCCTGAAAAACTGAGCCTGAGAAAAAGAGCTTTCTGAGCCGGAAGTTCTGAGAACAAAATGCAGGAAAGGAGATGAAAAGGAGAAAAGAATGGAGAGAGAAACGGAGACCAAGGGAAAAGGAGACAGAGAGGAAGCAATTCCTTTGATGTTCTTGGCTACAACACATCACAAAGTCAACTCAAAGGGTTTGTTAAAAATGCATGACATGCACACAACAAAAAAATAAGTAATGAACTTAAAGAAATAAAGATCAAGTGATTTCATACATGCCCTAACTTCAAAGATTCAACTTGACTCGAGGGGAAAAAAATAGAAGGAGAAAAATACATATCAATGATTTCTTTTCCCTCAGATTGCAGACTAATTATCACTCTGAACCACAGAGTTGGGCCAACGGAGCTGGGACGGCAACAACGAAGGAACGGAATGAAAAAAACAGAAGGTAATTTGGACTCGACGAGAAGTTCATGCAAACTGTTGGCTTGTCCTCATCAAAAAGCCCCGTTTTTATTTAAGTGAGCCTGCCATACCAGTGGGAATGTAATAGACAGCCTGACTTTGCTTTAGAGCAACAGAAGAACAGTCAGGAGCATGGAAGCAGATAATTGCTGTATAATTACATGCAACAGCAGCCATTAGAATAACCAATTTAAAAAAAATGAAGGAAGAAAAACAGGATTATGAGAAGGCAGTAATGAGGATTCAGTCAGCAGGGATGAGATGTTGCCATCGTGGGGGAGAGACCTCAATTGACTTCCATCTGCTGAATCATACTTTACCATCTAGAAGTGGACATAATGATGGTGGCATGAACTAGCATTTAAATATATACATTATCTCCTGTGCTTTGCAGGAGTATTCATATCCCTTGAATATACATAAATCTGATCATACTACAGCGATATATATTTTAATTATATTAAATGCTTTAACCTATCAATTTTATCAGTGAGAGAAAGAAAGAAATACTTTTTTAATGTTTTAAAAAAACCCAAATATCAGATTTTTTTTGGTGACAACATGCTTCCATATGGAGAAGGTAAGGAGTAGTAGTAGGAACGGATGTTTATTTGTGTGTGCGGGCGTGCAGGGGTGGGGATGTGTGTGCCTGTATCTGTCTGTCTCTCTGTCATAGAAGAAAGATGTTCCACTGATAATCTGGATATTAATCGTTTAAATTTCTTCCTCCTAACTAGATTCCTGACACAGTGACACCACAGCCACATCAGAGGTTGGGGAAGGACAGGGAGTCTGTTTCAGGAGGAAAACTTTGTGAATATAATGAAACAAGCCGACAAAAAGTTCAATGTGTAAAGTGTGATATATGTTAAGAAAAGAATCAGTGTGAGAAGTTCTATTCTGCACAGTGTTATATAAATAAAATAGAAAAAAAGAGAAGCAGTGTGTGGAGAAGTTATATCATTTACACTGTTGACTAAAATGTCAAAAATGACACAAATGACTAAAATTTGACTAAGACTAAAATTGATTTTCATCATTTAGACTAAGACTAAATAAAAAAAGCTGACTAAATTAACACAGTCCTGTTTCTCTGACTAACTAGATGTGCTCCCCTGACATGGAAGCTGGCTCAGAGCTCACCGCCTGTGGAGCTGGTTGACAGTTGCCTTTTGCATCTATTCTTCTTTTTCTACGTCTCCTTGAACCCCAGTCAGCCTCAGCAGATGGCCGCTCACACTGAGCCTGGTTCTGCTGGAGGTTTCTTCCTGTTCAAAGGGAGTTTTTCCTCTCCACTGGTGCTACAAGCATGCTTAGTGTGAGGGATTGCTGAAGAGTCAATGAGTCGATGCAATCAACTGGTTTTCCTTAGATAGAAAACTTTGAATCAATCTGACTGGAAGATCTGGTGAACTGTGAAGTGCCTTGAGATGACATGATGTCAATTGGTGCTATAGAAATAAACTGAATTGAATTGATGTTGGTAGTCTGTTCATGCTAAGCTAACAGTATATTCTGGAGGTTGCAGTTGTTACCCGATTAGAGTTTGGCGTTAACACAGAACATTAATGCCGATAACGGCCCACCACTAGTTTTTCTATTATGTTCTACACAATCTTGTGGGCCTAAGTGAAGTTATTTCTACTTTGAGGGCCACTCTACCCACTAAGTGGTTTTGGGACTGTCCTAACTATGGTAAAGCACGCAAACAGAAGGTTAAGGGCTGGTTATCCTCCCGCAGCAGTGTGTCGCAGTGAGCTTGTTGCAGATATTTTTAATTTATGCCCAATTTTAAAGCGTGGTCTGCGCTACGTTATTCCACGCTACAACGCAAGAGGGACAATCTAGAACTAGCTGTTGGTCTAGATATGGCCGAGGTGGTGAGGAAGTGGGGGCAAGTTTGTCCGACAATGGAGGGACATAAGTGTGGAAATAAAAGCGGGGATCCAGGTGGAAAAAGGGTCCCAGGGTTCTTGCGCATCTTGCTCTTCTAGCTGGTCCATCTTCACCAGTGGTTTTCCACAATGTACAAATAATACAAACAAAACAAGCTGGTAAGGTACCAAACAGGAAATACGCATAGAGTAGAGCGGATGTAGATTTGACCAATCAGAGGCCTCCTGTCTGTGGCACTGTCTGCGGTCACCTACAATTCTGGAGAGGTGCAGCAGGGGGCGGGGACGTTTCTGCATTCACTGTGACACATACGCAGACCACCTGGTTTGGAAGTATAAATCAGACTTTAATGTGTAGAGGTAGTGTTTAGGTGTTGGTTTGGGATTTTGTCCTTGACATAATCAGGAAAGTGTTGTTTTTTTTGGGAAAAACTTTTAGCTTGGTTAGCTCACATGTTTAAGAGCAGAAAGTACGTAAAACATTGCTCTGTGCCATGTAGCTGATTCAGTGTCGGATCTGACCTAGCCTGACGTAGTCCTACTCAATTCTAGTCAGAATCTGAGTCTGATTCTGCTCCATAGAGCTGTGATTATGGGGCGTGTTTCGAACGAACCAGGAAAAAAAATGCCTCTGCACTCAATTGGATAGACCTACAACCAATAAGAGCAACGGAGTGCGTGACGTATGTTAAGCAACGCATAGTTGTTGTCAACAAAAATCAAAGCATGCAGTTGCACGCCTAGAATAAGAAGATGAGCCTTGATCGCGTTTCTCTGTTCCTCTTTTAAAATTAATTTGCTGTCGATATCTTCTAGAACAGACCTAATAGCAGAATCTACACACCTCAACTCTCCAGAGGCAGCCATTGTTGTTGTAACCCAAATGTGCTTTTGTTACGTGGTTGATTACGTTACTGTTGATCATCTGTCCATCATCGTATAAAGCCCACCCTGACAATTTGATTGGCCCGCCAGATATTGTGCGAGCATACTCGCGCTACTATTGAGCAATGCCAGACCGAACTTCCCGACCTCAAATGTAGTGGGCGGGACTAAGTTCGGAATGGCACCCAGGCTAGATCTGACCCACACAGGTTGCATAGCCAAGTTTTTTAGAAGAGAATCCTGGATGGAGTATCGCAATACATCAACTGCTGTATAATTATCTGAAAAATCATCTAATATATCTCAAATTCATCTAGTATTTGGGTCTAAAATGATGCAGTGTTCCTTCCAATTCTATCCAACCAAGGTTGGCCTTTATGTATGATTATGATGGAGGAAAACAAAAAGCAGGAACTTCTGTATATGTGTAAAGCAATTGTTGCTATTTATTGTATTTGAATGACTTAACACATGCTCTCTGTACTTTTAACTTAAAAGAAAAAAACAATTGACAAATATTCTTAAGTTGGTCTATAAATAAAATGCCAAATAAAACATTAGTAGGATGTTTAACTTGTCAAAATAAAATGAAATGAAATAGTGTAAAGCTTTGTATCACTGTAAAGCACATGACATACAAACTATACAATTTTGAGGGGAAAAAATAAATTATCAGGAATTTTTGGTAAAAATAAAAAATCCTAGGCAAGATCAAAGTTGGTGGATAAATTGCAGAGAAATAATAAAATATGGACTTTTTATTCAAAGTAATTCCCCTTGGGAAGCTGATTAAATGTTTAAATATAATCGCCATATAACTATAATTTAGCTTCATCAGTTCCGTTTCTTGTACTGAAGGTGTTGATTTTTGTTATGAAATATCATTGAGCAACAACCAACATCCTTCCCTTAAGTATTTTTCTTATTTATCATTCATAAATGTAATGCTTCCAATTTAAATTTTCTTTGTTACAACGAATGCAACCAAAACCTCTTACTGCTTAAACCTCACAAGCATATAAATGAATCAAGAGAAGGGGAAAGAGGGAAGAAAAAGGGGGGTCAGAGCAGTAGGACGGGAACAAAACTGGATCTTTTTGCCCTTCAGGTTTCTCTGTTCCCCCCAAAATTTTAATCGGCTTAACCCGTGGTGTAGCTGTGGGTGCTCTCGCATGAGCCGAGACTGCCAAGCCAAAACTCCCCAGGACCGAGGAGAGGCAAAAATCAATGCCTTACGCCCTCTGAGTAATGAGATTTTTGCTGCTGTGCTGTGGATAAAGAGACTGTTTGTTTGCGTGTGTGTACACTTCTGTATTAAGTCTGTGCATGCATGTGCTCTGTTTGTGAATTTCTGTGTGCTTGCATGAGCATCCATATTTGGTGAGGAGATTGGCGGGTGGTAAACGTTTGACATTTCCTCACAGCTGTGACCATCCTGGGCATGCTCCGGGGTAGAAAATGATGCGCACATGCTGAGGGAAGGAGGATGGCATGAGAGCGAGCCATGAAATCGGGGGAGAGAAGAAATGTGGGTTGAGGGAAAACACAAAAAAAGACGGTGAAAAGCCTCCAGCTCATAGTAGTTCTGCCACTGCCTTCAACATGTTAGTGGAAGGGGACTCTTTTCTCATCTGTTTCTTTTCAAGATTTGTGTTCTCTTAACAAGAGCGGGGATGAATTATTCATCTGAATCTTGAGATAGTGCAGAAGAGGAAGATGGGGAGTTGCGAGGTGAAAGCAGGAAGAGTCAGCAGGAATAACTGGTGTTAAAAGAAGAGGAGGTGCAAACAATGAGAATTGTACAAATGGTTCAAAGGCTCTTTCACTGTTGTAAAATATATCCCAGTACAGATGTGCCTTTTTTTCACCAGCTGTCCATATTATATTTTCGTTCTCATGCAGTGACTAAAACACAGCAAAAATAGCTGGAGTTTACTTTTAAAGAAAGCTGGTATTGGTTGTGTGGTAGCACAGTTTGTAGCACTGTTGCCTGTCATCAAGAAAGCCTTGAGATTTAGCCCTGCATAGGACTTTCTGCTTTTGCATGTTCTCCTGGTGCATGCATTGGTCAATTTTGTGACACTCTTGACTGTTGACTGTTAGGTTTATTGGATTCTCAAATGGTGCGTTTAGACCAAATCCATTCTGGGTGTCTCAATCAAGCAGCGTTGAGAGGTCCTGCGCCACGTTCAAGCATCAGGATGGGCCCATTGCCCTTGTGTCTGCAAGTCTTGGTGTCCAAGCACTGAGACGTTCAAATGTAGCGTTCAGAAATCTGAATTTTTTCAGCTTCATGTGAAGCGTCAACCAATCAGAAAAGCTAATCAAGATTTTTCATGGGAGACCGATGCTGGGATCACTCTTGTAAAGCTGTCGGCATACTGTAATAAACAAAATAGATGGAATAGAATAAAAGGTTTACTTAGGCAGGATTAGTTACATATAAGACAAAGATAATTATTAGCTACTCCACTGACATTTTCAACAGTGGCGAACAGTTTATGAACGGCTACATAAATAAATATCCCAGTACTGTTGCTTACTGATATGAGGGGCTCTGCTTAAAGTAGGATCATAATCTTTATAAATTGACAACTCAGACGGCGTATTGTGGTGGACCTTCTCGCTTATCTTTTATTTACTTTATAACAAAATGTTTTCTCTCAAAAAATTTCACACTGCAGAAAAATGTGACTCAAATAATTTTTTTCCTCACCATGTGTTTCATATGTCTATTTCGTGACAGTAAGTACGGCACAAGATCTTTATCCTTATGCCCCCAAACTAACCTAATTTGTGCCAGCTCTGTATGTGGTACTAAATCTAGTGCATATCCAAATGTTTTTAAGATCTGTAGTCTGAACAATCATGTTACATTTAATGCGACTCCTGCATCATCATACAGGCTCTGACTACTCATTCATAAAGCTTCCTCTCAATAGTCACTGCTTCCACTAGCCTTTTAAAACCGTGCCGAGAACGGTCTGAGCGCGCTAACCGAGATAACTGTTGAGTGTAAATGGAACGTTACTGAACTGTACCGTGCCAGACACAACTGAACCTCACTAAATCTAGTCCTAGTTTAACAATAGGGCTTGGCACAGCCCATCTGTGGCTCAGTTTTCTGATAAAAAAGAGTGCATGAGGAGACCGCGTCATCCCATATTTATAGTCAGCTCACTAATTTTGCGAGTTTTCCAGCATGTACGGCTTTGCAATTTGCAGATCTCTTCCCCTGTTCATAACAGAAACTTCTTCTCAGCCTATTAACAATAAATGGCATCAAAAGAGCATGCTCTCATGATTTTGGTGCTAATGCCTGGCTTGATTGCTACTTTTTCTTCACCTGTTTAGCTCTACCCTGGTATTCAAGCAGGACCAGGAGTCGAATAAATCTGGTAAGCCTCAGGGAAAGACACTCATGGCGAGCAAAGACATGACGAAGCAACAAAACACCAAGAAATGAGCCACAAGGAACTACAGAGGGGTGTATATATGGGGAACAGAACAAAGGAAGGGCTAATGATCTTATATGAAGCATGTGTGAATATAACTAACTAGAAGGGAGCCAAGGGGAAAGGAACAGTCACAACGGGGCAACGGAGAGTAACAGAGAGTGATAGTACCCCCCAGAACCCATAAAGAGTCCAAAAACAAACCTGAAGTTAAAAAAAATAACAAAAGAAACACAAAACACCCACCCAGGGTTTCAATGTGGGCCCAGGAAGGAGGGCAAGGACTAAACAAAACTCACAGTCCAAACAAAAAACAAAAAAAAACTACCCACCTAGGGTGTGTGGACAGGGGCCCAAGAAGGAGGGCAAGAAACAAAAACAAAAAAACAAGATTCCAGAACAAAAACAATAACCACCAAATATGGGCAATAGTGAGGCAGAGTCTCTGGAGGCCAGCTGTGAGGCCGGAGGCTAAACAGAGTCCCAGAGGGCCTTTGGGGGCTGGCATCTCTGCAACAGGAACCTTGGGGGCCGGCGTCTTTGCAGCAGGAGTCTTTGGGGCCGGAATCTCTGTAGTAGGAGTCTTGGGGACTGCCGACTTTGGCACAGGAGCCTTGGGGACTGCCGACTTTGGCACAGGAGCCTTGGGGACTGCCGACTTTGGCACAGGAGCCTTGGGGACTGCCGATTGCGGTACAGGTGCCTATAAAGAGGGGGCACAGCGTGAGACCTCCAGAGAGGCAGGGCAGCTTGAGACCCCCGGAGAGGTGGGGAGCATCCGCTGAGGGGCCTTGGAGGTGAGGAGCACCCTCTATGGGGCCTTGGAGCTTTCCTAGCATTGGAGCTCTCATAGTGCTAGGTTTCACAACATGATCCATAATGGGGCTCAGGGGTCTCTGGAAGGCCGATATGTTGCTCAAAAGGAGGATCTGACTGAGGTGAAATGCTAAGAGGACCTGAGTGAGGAGAAGTGCTCTGGCTCAGCAACTGTTCCGTTAAGGGGCTCTGGCTTGGGAACTGGTTCGCTAAGGGGCTCTGGCCCGCTAAAGGGCTCTGACTTGGGAAAGGTTGGCTGTCAGGGAGCTCATTCTCCCCATGAAATAACTCAAAAAGGTCTGAATCCTTAAGTTGTTTGGGATCTGATCTTGTGATTTGAGACTCTGTGGGGCCAATAGAATGTTTTAACGTCCTAAGAGGTGGTGACAACTGGGAATCATGAAGGTGGCAGCTGAAACTACAGAGGAAACTGGCCTGTCTGCTTTTTTCTTTTAAAGCTTTTAATAATCTGTCTCCACCTATAATCTTACACCTATATGATCTTAGTTATTCTTGAATGATATGAGGACTAAATATAACAATCCCTGCTCAATAACTGGCCTAGGCCTTTTAAGACCTTTTAAACTGGAATGCTTTCATCAATAGCACAGTGGCTTCAATCTTTTATTCCACCTGTTTTCTCTCTGTAACCATTTATAAAATAGAAAAATAAAAAAAAAATCAAATAACATTTATTTTTAATTTTGTTTGTGTTCAAACAAATAGAAGTTAAGTAATTAACACCACAGACCTGTAAAGTAGCTAATATTTCTCACTTTGTTAAAGCAACAATTTTTCCATTTTTCATACTGAGAAAAGTCAAATTTTAATACAGGGTAAGTCATTTTTTTAATCATTCACTACAAATTAAACTTTAGCCAGGTCACAACTGAGAATATATAAAGCCTGGTAGCCTAATGCAACATATCGGGCACGTAAAAAGTCGCCTAATTCCTTCATTTTCCACCAATGTGTCACTGGCCACCTCAAACACCTCACATCTTTGTCAGTGAAGCTGAGTGCTCCCACATCTCTTCTTTCATGGTGCCCATCTACATTAAGATCCAAAATTCTGAGATTAAAATTAGAATTCTGAGAAAAAAGTCAAAAGTTAAACTGAAATAAAATTAAAAAATCAGTTAACTTTTTTTTTTTTTTCAGTGTCCCTAATCCTCTTCCGTACCATCTTGATCCAAAAACATTTTAAAAAATTAAATAAACAATCTACAGTTTTTAACTTAAGCCAGAAATTACAATATTTCAGAGGAAATGAGCATAACCGGCAGAGGTCTGCCTTCTTTGAGTCCTTTTCTAGTTTTGTCTTTTTTTCAGTGAGGTGCAGTCATTGTACTTTCGAATGGTGCAGTTTTCCTCATCACTCTAGAATTATTTTAACATGCACTTTCATTTGCCTGCCATGTCATTTGGATAATCTGTGTAATTTCTTCATGACTTGCATTATGGGGATGAACAGAGGATGCCTTTTTTTTTTCTTAGAATAAAATAAAGTTTCTACTTGGTAAAAATATGTCCGTAAACTAATCCAGCAAACAATTAAGTCTTCCATCTACAATTTTTCTGCCAATGGACCCTGCATCTCAGTCATGGCTGATGTATCTGTTGCTCTTGTGTTAAAATATTGTTCCAAGATAATCTTTGCTTTTATTTGGTCTACACCCCTCTTGGCTTTGATCAAATAATAAAAAAAAAATATCAGCATTCCTAGTCTTTTTCTTGCATATAGGTTTTTGCTGTCTGAGTTGCCTTTTTTCAGTTGTAGTCCCTGATTGTTTATTCCTGAAAGGAAGTTCTGATGCTTTCCAATCCTTCCATATCAGTTGGCTGGATTCCCGGTGAAGTCCTCCATGCATTTTAAGGATTATCCTTGTCCCACTATTATTATTGTTCATCTTCTCTTTTGACCATTATTTCTACAAGGGTGACTGCCTGGCTGTTTGTCTCCTGGATGGGGCCGCCTTTTACAGTTGCATTTTGTATCTCTGAATTGTATTGAATTGTAGGGGAAAGTATGGTAATGCTTTGCTATACTTTAATGTTCTTAATCGGCTATGATAGCCATATTGAACGGAATTTATCCTAGAATATATGGAACATTTTATAAAGTATAATTCCCATACAGGTTTGAAGAAGTTCCTACTTGGAAAAAAAAATACAGATTATCTCAGGGGGGACTTTAGTTTATGAGCAAACCACCTCTTGTGTCTCTGGTGATATTGGTATGGTTGATTGTGGATGTTTGACTGCATACAACACAAATTCAAACCCCTGTCTTTAGGTGCAAATGAGGAGGCACACAGTGTAAATAAAGATGAAAACAATCATTGGACTGCGTTAGAGCAGGGGGCCTTACACATTCTCCTGTCTCCCGCTGAGCTCACTGTAGCTTTCAAAGAAACACTGGAGATGACACGGGGAAGTGCCGAGCCAATTAGTGTCCAGATGGGTGCGGTGGAAGAGGAGAGATGGAAAGAAAAAGAGGAGAAGGTGAGAAGAGAGGATACATGTGAGAAAGAAAAATAATGGCCTTACTGTCAGGGTGGGCCGAGCTAGGAGAGTAGGAGGAGGTAAACACCACTGGGACAAACAAGTCAGCAGGGACATGAGAGAATTGTTGGGAGAGAGGAAGAGGGAATAAGAGCCGGAGTGATACAGGGAGGGTTAAATTGGCCTATCTTCCCTAAGGTTCAACAGCTTCACTGTTGCTCCTCACTGACAAAGAAAGTAACGCTCTAAACAGGACCCACGGGGGGCATATGTATGTGTGTGTGAGAGAGAGAGGATATGTGCTCATCAGAAAGGGAAAGGAAAATGACAGACAGCAAGGATGAGGCAGTTTGACAAGAAATATGTGTGTGTGGGTGTGTGTGCACGTGGGAGTGAGAGAGCAGTTCTCTGTGGGATATGTGGAGAAACCTGTCACCAACTGCAAGATTTTAGTTGGAATTTACAAGGAAACATGGTTTTCGAAAGAAAAGGCTTTTTGCTAAATTTCTGCCTTGTTTTTGGGAGGGGGGGGGGGGTTTAAAAGGGGGTGAACAAAGACAATGCTGACATTGTGTATTGTTTAATAGAAAATGCTTTTGCTTTTTTTCCCACGAAAGCCTTTTAACCCTTCAAAGCCCGATCCAAGAATAAAACAAAACAGAAAATTACTTTTTCTTTGATTTGATGTCCTTATTTGGCCTTTATATATATGTAAAAAGAAAAAAACAGAAATTCATTTTTGATATTAATAATTTATTACTATGTGATAAGTCAAGATTATTTTTTGTGTAGTCTTCTACTGGCTGTTATCAGGTATATCTGAATTTGTACAATAGGATTTTGAGCAAAGTTTTTACCATTAAATTATGCAAAAGGTGTCAGATGCAAAACATTTCAGAAACCGTATGTATCAAATATGATACATTTGGCATTACAGGGTAAATTCAGTTCAGTTTATTTCTACAGCGGCAATGCACATCATGTCATCTCAAGGCACCTTACAGTTCACCTGATCATCCAGTCAGATTGATTTAAAGTTTTCTATCTAAGGAAAAGTTGATTGCATCGACTTATTGACTCGAGGGCAATCCCTCACACTAAGCATGCTTGTAGCGATAGTGGGGAGGAAAAACTCCCTTTTAACAGGAAGAAACCTCCAGCAGAACCAGGCTCAGTGTGAGCGGCCATCTGCTGAGGCTCACTGGGGTTCAAGGAGACAGAAGCAGACATAGAAAAAGAAGCATAGATACATAAGGAAACTGTCAACCACCACAGGCGGCCAGGAAACACACAGCCAGGCAGACGAGCTCCGAGCCAGCTCCCATGTTAGAGGATGAAGAGAGCACATCCAGTTATTCCGTAAAAATTCAAAAAATATCCACTGGACTTGGTTTCCAAGATTTGAAGACGTTTCTCCACCTCTCCAGGAAGCTTTCTCAATTCAAATGTCTGGATCCGCAGTGAGTTTGAGTCTTATATAGACAAAGCCTTGTATCGCTTGGAAACATGCAATGGTAACTATGACCAGGATGACTGAGAATCTTCATCAGCACATCCAGTTAGTCACGGTCAGAGAAACAAGACTACACTGAAAAACAGGCCGATCTCCAACATCTAGAAACAAAGGTGTTTTACCTCCCAAGTTCCAAACGCTGGGGCACCAAGAAGGATATGCAGGCAGCAGCAAACACGCCCCTGTGGGAGTTCCGATATTGTGGCCATGCTGTTTGCGCAAACGATTATTGGTTAATTGATTTGCCCGCTTGAATACTTATATTTTTCCCTTCATAGTCTTTATTCTCTACATTTGGGTAGGACAAACAAAGTAAATAATTTATTTCGCCATGATGTATCTTAACTTATATCAATGAGGTTTGTCTACATTTATTTCAATCGGTGGCGTATTACACAAACAGCTCTTTCTATTGCTGTATTTGTCTCACTAATTATTGTTGTTTTTTTTAAACAGGGCCTAGACTTTTTTAATAAATAATAAAGGTTGTTATATTGCAACCCTGCTTGGGATAAGCGTGACAGAAAATGGATGGATGGTTGTTATAGAAAAGATCTGTTTGTATGGAATTGTTTGCGTTTCATATTCAAAACTAATTCCATAATTTTTTCTAATTAGTTGTATATTAATTGTATAAAAAGAGCACAAAATAAAGAGCAAGACTTAAAAAAAGGTTATGTTAGTTGTCTTAAATATTTCCACACTGCAAAAAAGGAAAATCTATACAAGTTTAATAAACTTGAATTCAGCATTTTGGTCTTTTTACACTTGTTTTTCAATGCATTTTCTTAGTAAGACTAAGTATTGTTAAGATTATTTGACTTGTTTTAAGAAAATTCATCTTTCTCATCCTAACTAGATAATACAACTAATTCTGAGCAGCTTTTTTCTTAAAATTGCTCACATTGCGGACTGAGTCGTGTTAACATTTAGACTGTGAGTACATTTTTACTTGTTTCAAGAAAATAAGACAATCCATATTAACCTGTTTTAAGAACTGACCCCATCTCATTAAGATATTCCAGCTAATCAACTGTGATTGCATTCAAATTGATAGGGTCACTGAGATTGTCCATGATTTAGCTTTGTGATTCTGAACCTTAGCAGTGGACCATTCACTGTTTGCAGAACAAATTAAACTACAATACATCATAACTACTGTACATCATATGCCTATTATAGTAGACGCTTTGCCTTAAGGATTAACATACGGTAAATAAAGCAAACAATTTTTTTGTGCTGATTCATTCATTTATTTTAATACATCATACCTTCTCATACAACAGAACGTCAGTTAGGTCATATTTTCTCAAAACATATGTTTTGCTATTGAATGGTACAGGGTGGTATGCAGTGTAATCAGGTAGTTTTTCTAAATCTATAAACTCTGTTGCCTGTGCAGCATTTGGCACAGCAATTTCATACGATTGTAAAGCTGTATCCCACTTCAATGTTTCAAACACTTGATATTCACAGCAAAATAAAGATGAATCAATAACATAAATATTACTTATTAGTCCAAAAATAGGAAGCCCATCATTTGAGTCTATGATTATCAACGTCTTTCCACTAATGTGCTTGTTGCCATTAAGAGAAATCCATTTTACAGAGATTACATGATGGAAACTATCAATATTCAAAAAATCTCTAATCTTTGAACTGACATATGCCTCTGAGGCATCTGAAACCGCTGATGTGGGGCCTAATTCTTTTTCATGAGCAAATATATTGTTTGTTTGATAGGTACTTTCAACAATTTTGCTATGATTTACAAGAGATTTGCAGACATTTTTATAATTTAATTTAGAGGACCACTGTTTAAAAAAACAATGCTTAGACTCAAACCTCATGCACATGTGTCTCGTCAAAGGACCCAGTGCTTCAATTTGTGAAGGTAAATGTAGCATATAATGTTGCTTAGGGGTTATGTTGTTGTCCGGGAAAAGTTTCCTAAATTGTTTCAGATGCTGCTCTATCATTACTTTCAGTTTTTGTACGGTTTCTGTCATCACAATAGGAGCAAAAAGAATGTGAGTTATTTCAATTAATTCTATGATAAACTGTACATAGTCATTGTCCTTGATGCTATTCATAATAAAAGGGAATATCTTCAGAAATACCAGCATCTGTCCAGACGACTGTTTTAGTTTGTTATCATTAGATGCCATTGTACTGACACTGATTGGACATGGCTTGTCTTGTATATCCCTGTTTGAATATGGAAAACCTTGTATACCTGAATTTATAGAGTCTAGATCAATATGCCCTGACAAAATAAGGTGCTTTAATGCACATTTTATTTCCTGTTGCACAACACCCTCAAGCATGATGTGCATTATATCTTGAGGGGTTTGTTGAATAAGATCATAGCCTGGAAAATCTATAAGTTTGCTCCTTCTATTTATACCATAGGTAGTCATGAGGGCATTTTTAAGAGAGTCTGTACTGGCCCTCTCTATTTCCCTGCACTGTCTGATGTGATTTTGTAATGTTCTTAGGGTAAAACTATTTTCATCAAATTGATTTTGCATTGTCTCAAAGTCACACTCACAATGCCTACACTTACTGAAAGCAAACCCAACTCCTGATTTAAACCCGGCCAGGTCATGCTGAGCAAGGGTATCACCACATATTGATATTACTGCACCATATAATATAGTATCAGTATCTCCAACTTGAATCTTGACACCGTTGTACAGTTCCTTCAAATCCTGTTCAATTCTTGTTAATATAACATCAGAACCAGCCTCTGAGATATCCTTAGCTTTGGCAATGGCAAGAAGTCTTATGGCAGAAAGCTTAGACCTAAACTTGGGGTTTATGTTTCCTACAGTATAATAAAACATGAGTAACTTGTTCATAGAGGCATGGGGTCCAAGAGGGGAGCATATCTCTATTTCATCGGAATACAAAATTAACTGTAAAGCAGTTGGCTTAACAGAAAACAATGGATGAGTTCTGAAAACGCTGCCATTCACAATGTCACGGAGATATCCATTTTTGTTACAATTTTCTGGTGGATTATTGACCATGCTAAAAATTCTCGGGTTGGATAGCAGTTGCTGTAGACTCTTGATGAGAGGAACATAGAAAAAAACTTTGCTTCTAATGGTAAGAACCCTTGAAGAGCCTCGCTTAACTCTACACAGTCTTTGTGAAATTATTACCTCCTCTGGTTCCACTGGTTTAAACAGTTCCTCAATAGTTTGGTCCTGCATGTAAGTTGTAGTTAAGTTGGAAAATGGATCTGGAAAACCCTCAAACGTTCCCAAAATCTCATTTCGGAGCTGGTCAATGCTGACTGAAGGGTCATGTCTATCAAAGACATCCATCACTCTGTCCTGCAGGGTTCCTACAACAGCCATTTGTAACTGCTGGGTTTTCTGTATAATCCTGTTGGTATTACCCTGTAGTGAGAAGAGGCAGAAAAGCATACTATTATGGCATTACAAAGACTATGAATGACAGGATATGGGTGAAAACATAATATGTGTCACTCAGTGGAATTTTAGGTAGTATTCACATCTTTTATTGCAAAAGAAAATAAAGTAAAAATGTGATCTGTCCTCAATAAATCACATAAAAGCACAAAAAAGCATATCCTACCCGAGAAAGACAGCAGGTTTCACGAACATCCACGGTAAAGGCAGCTGCGTGTCTGGTCAATTCCTGTTAAAGTAGCAGATTAAGGTTGTAAAAGTTGTTTTTACATTTGCATTACAGACAAGGCAAGGGAAGGCAAATTTATTTGTATCGCACATTTCAGTACAGTATGGAAGCCAGTTTCCGCCACTCTGTAAAAAAATTTGAGATAGTATCTCAATATAATGAGATAGTATCTCAATATAATGAGATAGTATCTCATTATAATGAGATAGTATCTCATTATAATGAGATAGTAACTCAATATAATGAGATAGTATCTCATAATGAGATAGTATCTCAATATAATGAGATAGTATCTCATTATAATGAGATACTATCTCATTATAATGAGATAGTAACTCAATATAATGAGATAGTTTCTCATTATAATGAGACAGTAACTCAATATAATGAGATAGTATCTCATTATAATGAGATAGTAACTCAATATAATGAGATAGTATCTCATTATATTGAGATAGTTTTTTTTTATTTTTTACCAATTTTTTAAGTTAAAATTGAGTATTTTTGGTCAATAGCTCCCAGGTCATGTGACCTATTGACCCAAAATCAGTGTGAAATTGTTTTACTAGTCTCTGTAGATGGGGCACACTCATTTGTTTTGCAGTTTAACTTTTTTTTATTTTTTTTACCAATTTTTTTAGTTAAAATTGAGTATTTTTGGTCAATAGCTCCCAGGTCATGTGACCTATTGACCCAAAATCAGTGTGAAATTGTTCTACTAGTCTCTGTAGATGGGGCACACTCATTTATTTTTCATTTTAACTCTTTTTTTATTTTTTTTAACCAATTTTTAGGTTAAAATTGAGTATTTTTCGTCAATAGCTCCCAGATCATGTGACCTATTTACCCAAAATCAGTGTGAAATTGTTCTACTAGTCTCTGTAGATGGGGTACACTTATTTGTTTTTCATTTTAACTCTTTTTTTTATTTTTTTAGCAATTTTTTAAGTTAAAATTGAGTATTTTTGGTCAATAGCTCCCAGGTCATGTGACCTATTGACGCAAAATCACTTGGAAATTGTTCTGCTAGTCTCTGTAGATGGGGCACACTCATTTGTTTTGCATTTTAACTCTTTTTTTATTTTTTACCACATATGGACACCCTTATGCTTGAACATGGCGTTCGTTATGGACAATCCATGACGAGCACAGAAGTCCAACAACAGAACACCACTCGAGTTCAGATCGGGGTGACCATTCCTCCCAACCATGCCCCTCCAGGTCTCACTGTCATTGCCCTCGTGAGCGTTGAAGTCTCCCAGCAGAACAAGGGAGTCCCCAGGAGGGGCACCCTCCAGTTCTCCCTCTAAGGACTCCAAGAAGGGTGGGTAATCTGAACTGTTGTTCGGCCCGTTAGCACAGACAACAGTCAGAACCCGTCCCCCCACCCTTAGGAGGAGCCCTCTCGTTCACCGGGATGAACCCCAACGTACAGGCGCCGAAATGGGGGGCAACAAGTATGCCCACTCCTGCCCAGCGCCTCTCACTGTGGGCAACTCCAGAGTGGAAGTATGTCCAGCCCCTCTCAAGGAGACTGGTTCCAGAACCAGAACCATACGTCGAGGTGAGACAGAATATTTCTAGCCGGAACCTCTCAGCCTCACACACTAGCTCCAGTCCCTTCCCACCAGCGAGGTGACATTCCACATCCCAAGAGCCAGCTTCTGCAGCCGAGGATCGGACCACCAGGGTCCCCTCCCCCGGCCAACACACATTGCATACGACCCTTATGGCCCCTCTCACGGGTGGTGGGCCCATGTAAGGGGGGACACAACAAGTCACACTGGTTTTGGGTCAATAGGTCACATGACCTGGGAGCTATTGACCAAAAATACTAAATTTTAACTAAAAAAATTGCTAAAAAATAAAAAAAGAGTTAAAATGAAAAACAAATGAGTGTGCCCCATCTACAGAGACTATAAGAACAATTTCACACTGATTTTGCGTCAATAGGTCACATGACCTGGGAGCTATTGACTAAAAATACTCAATTTTAACTTAAAAAATTGCTAAAAAATAAAAACAGAGTTAAAATGAAAAACAAATGAGTGTGCCCCATCTACAGAGACTATTAGAACAATTTCACACTGATTTTGCATCAATAGGTCACATGACCTGGGAGCTATTGACCAAAAATACTCAATTTTAACTAAAAAATTGGTAACAAATAAAAAAAAGACGTAAAATGCAAAACAAATGAGTGTGCCCCATCTACAGAGACTAGTAGAACAATTTCCAAGTGGTTTTGCGTCAATAGGTCACATGACCTGGGAGCTATTGACCAAAAATACTCAATTTTAACTTAAAAATTGGTTAAAAAAAATAAAAAAAGAGTTAAAATGAAAAACAAATGAGTGTGCCCCATCTACAGAGACTATTAGAACAATTTCACACTGATTTTGCATCAATAGGTCACATGACCTGGGAGCTATTGACCCAAAATACTCAATTTTAACTTAAAAATTGGTAAAAAATAAAAGAAAAACTATCTCAATATAATGAGATACTATCTCATTATATTGAGTTACTATCTCATTATAATGAGATAGTAACTCAATATAATGAGATAGTAACTCATTATAATGAGATACTATCTCATTATATTGAGTTACTATCTCAATATAATGAGATACTATCTCATTATAATGAGATAGTATCTCATTATATTGAGTTACTATCTCATTATAATGAGAAACTATCTCATTATATTGAGATACTATCTCATTATAATGAGAAACTATCTCATTATATTGAGATACTGTCTCATTATAATGAGATACTATCTCATTATAATGAGATACTATCTCATTATATTGAGTTACTATCTCATTATATTGAGATAGTGTTTTTTTTTTTTTTTTTACAGAGTGGCGGAAACGGGCTTCCATATGGCGGAAACGGGCTTCCATAGTACAGAGACAATTCAAAGTGCTGTACATGATTAAACCATGGGGGTGGGGGGGCAGAATGAAAGCAAGTTGTAATAAAATTTAGAAACAAAATAGCACATGGGAAAATAGAAACTAAAATCAAACATTAGGAAACAGTTGGGAAATTTTTTTTAACTAATTTCATAAAACAGTTTAGTTAGAACAGTCAAAGCCAATCCTAAACAAATGTGTTTTTACTCTTGACTTAAAGAAACTCAGGCTTTCAGCAGTGTTACACAATGATGCATTCTAGGTTTGCTCAAATTCATATTTAAATTTACACCAGTTTATGGGTTATGCAAGTGGTTCCCAAAAATGTTCTAGAAAACTAAATTCTATAAAATACTAGAAAAATGTATTCATTACAAATCACTGGAACAAAATTAGATCAATGTTTGTATGCCTACCTTTTCCTTGTTAGATTGCAGTGGTTCAATCCCCCTGCTCTCTTTGTAAGCCTCATCTTGTCTTAAGCCAACCTGCGTTGAGTTCGGCCTCATATTGGTAGTTGGAGTAGAATCTTGAACTTGGTGGGTAGCTGGAGTGATACAGTTGGAAAAGATAGGTAGGTCCATGTCGAATCGTTCACCCCCATGGCACCTTGAGCTAGCTGGATTGCAATCCCTGGGCGGACGACCATTGGCGAGGTACGCTGCATGCCTACGCCTGATGTGATAATAGAACGAATTGAATACCCGGTATTCTTCTTTGCACCCATCGATTCCACAAATCACTCGGAAGTTTCTACTACGTCCATGCGCTGTGTTAATGTGGCTTAAAAATACTTTTAAAGTCAGTGCAATAAATGCAAAGCAAATCACACATCGCCAACCAGCCATTTCCACAAAGTGTTCCTAACTTGATCAATTAAGATGAGAACCCGCGTTTTTTATTTTGTAGGCTATTCGCTTTACCGCGGATGGAATATTCCATACAAAACCCGGGGGGTGGGGTGACTGACCTAATGTGAATTGTGTGACTGCACCCAGCCTCTTTACACAAATATTCAATTTATTTTTCAAAACTGGAGAATAGACTTTTATTAAGTGCTATAATTGACTACTTCATAACTCTTTATTTGATTTCACAATTACATGCACTCCCAATTTGGACTGACTTGGATTCGCCTAACGGCTTTTGCGCGTTTTTTTACCCCCGCTGCTGCTGCAAGGACATCAGACGGAGGATATCAGAAGACACAGATACGCTTTCAGGTGTGTATAAAACTTTCAGACTATAGAGGGTTGGAGATTATTTCAGTCAAAAATCATTTGAGTACATTTTTAACGGGGTCGAGGTTCCGGTAAATAAAAAGATTTTAAAAAAAAAGGAAAACGGGGCTAAAGCTTGGTGCACCTTTCACAATCTCCAGATAGCTAATGCTAACTACCTTTGGTATAGTTTGCCTTATGTAGTAAGCTAGCATGATATATTATACTCAGCTAATTATGTTATACATCGACACAATGCCGAACGATTTAGTCCAGCCCGGTGGCTAAATGCATTATCATTATTCACCAATTATTATTGAAAAAATATGTACTTCGTTCAATTGAAAACCTGCAGTTCCTATATTGTCCACGAGTGGCGCTGTGGTTTATTCAGAGCACACAACATGATGCAACACTCCATTGTGTAACCTGCACAAAATAATCAAGTTGTATTTTATTTTGGTGGGTCAAACTAGCAGCCCTCTAAATTCCGGGTCAGAGGTGAACTCCTCCATTGTTGTTGCTGCTATCGTGGTGGCTACCTGCTTTTGTTGGCGTTTCTCCTAAATCACTGAAGAATATTGTTGAATCAAGTCCAATTAACCTATGCTCTGTTCGAATTCATGGGCTGCGTCTTCTAATGACGGAAGAGTTTTAGCTGTGAATTCAAACAGGTCTACCTTTCGGCGGGTTTTACCGCCGTATGCTATGTTGCTTAGCAACCGTGACAGTTGACACACAAAGCAGGAAAAGCAGGAAAAAAAGAATACCGAAGTTTTCAAAAATGTTAATTTCTTTATTTTTTATTGAGTGGATTAAAGTAGCCAACCACAGGGAGCATGAACCGATAAAATCAGATGTAATGATCTAAACCGTAGTCAGTTAAATAACCTGCTGCTGTCATTCTGCACATCTCCAATGTTGCTGCTATTTTTAAATATCCATTACTGTAAAAATGTCCATAGCTGCATATTGGTTATTTATTCTCCAGTTATATATTGTTGGAACGCTTTACAGAATTGTATTGTTTATATTTTAACTCTTCCCTATTATCTTATTCTTATACATTTTTCTAAGGTCCTCATTTGTGTGACCATTTTCAATAATCTGTCTGCTGCTGTAAATTTGCCCATTGTGGAACAATAAAGAGATTTTGTATTCTATAAAAGGGGTAGAAATATATAAATAAATTAAACAATGTTTGTATAAAGAATATATCTGCAAAATCTCTAATATTCAACAACAAAAAAATACTTAGTTAAGCAAATTGTGCAAAATAACAATAAAAAAATTAAACTCCTATCAGATTTATAGTCCCCCCCCTGCAGATATATTAGAATCTGTCCTTAAAGTCCAGCCAAACCCATTTAATCAGTAACAGATAAAAACCTTTAGATAAATCAAACATTACCGCCACTTATCTGACTCTATAACCATTAAAACAACTATTTTCATTCATTTAAGACAGAACTATTAACTGACTTGTATTATATTAAACTGAACTTCCAATATTCACCACTGTTTGGCGGCAAGTAACCTTTCCTCTGATGCATAATTTTTTGTCTGATGTATAGCTAGAATGATATGACAGTATTTTGTTTTTATTCACAGTTAACTGAGTGATTTGTTTCCAGCTGCTAACAACAGCCATATGGACAGCATTATGGAAAAGTTAGACCGTGTGGCCAAAGACATCTTAACAGGTACTGTAGTTATGATAACGTGATATAGTGATGATGGTGCTCATGTGTGAATGTCAATTAGGTTAATGTGTCGATTTTCTCATTTGTGTATCTTAAATTTCATTTAAAATTACAATTCATTACAATAGGCTTGCATGAGCTTGCTGAATGGGATTTTTAGACAAATGGAACCAAAATTATTTGGATCAGCAAATATTCAGCAAGCTCATACAGTTGACTTGAGCCACCATAAATTCCTGCTAATGATAAACTAAGAATTACATTTAATCAGAGATACTTTTCACTTACTCTTTAATGTAATCTCCCGCACACTAAACAAATTTTAAATAACAGTCACTTGGGCATCAGTGAACCTCATCTTTTGATTAATCTGATTCTGCTGATGTTCTGTACCTTTTGTCTCTTGTTTGTGACACAGCTGCCAATATCGATATGGAGGCACTGAAGATGCTTTCGAGAGAAGAGCTTCGCGACCTTTTCCCAGGGCCTGACCATTTTTTGCGAAGAAAATCTATATGGGATCTGTGTCACCCTTTGGTAAGCAACGTTTTTTTTAAACCTCATATACAATCAGTGGTTAACTCAATAATGCCAGAATGCTGTGTAGCACAATGCAACACGTTTTTGTGTCATATCCATTGATGGTAGTGGATAGAGGAAAAACAACACAGTTTGCATATACACAGTAGCCTACATGCACAGAGACTATGGTGGAAAAGTACTTTACTTGACTGGGGTTTTGGTAAAAGTCTGCTGGGGAATTTGAGCCAAAGTGTGGTATCTAGGCAATTGGATTCAGTTTTGTTCATGCTCATATCTAGTGTGCCACCCACTAACCATCTCCCATTATCCAAACACACTATAATCCATCTACAATCCTTAGCTTTTGGCCAAAATACTCACCACCTCACTGTCATCAAAACTCTAGTGCATCCTGTCACTTGCCTGTCACTAAAATAGTCTGCTATTATTTAGTATCTAGACCTATGTTTATTTTGTATTTAGTAGTGTTACTGTGATGTGTCATTATGGTGGTTTATCGTCTTCGTTTTTGCTTAGATTTATACTATGCTTATTATTAACCTATAAATAGGCAAATTCAAATTCTGTCTATTTTTTGCTTGTTTCTTTACAGGAGAAGGCCTCATGCAGTTCTTCTGCTGCATTCATTGAGGTCGGCAACGGAAGAGAGTGTGCGGCCACTGGAACCAGCAGTGAGGGAAGTGACAGCAAAGAGGAGGAGAAGAGTGGGGGGGCTACGTACAGAACCCTTACATTGCCAAGCCCCCAATACATGATCTACACTGATAGTGAATTGGAGAATGTGAAATCTTACTTTTTTCAATTGAAAAGACTTGGGAGAGGAGCAGAATGTGAGCTGTCCAAAGAGCTAACATGTAGACTGATCCGTAATACAATAACCAATATGGTGTCAGCAGTGAGGGCATTGAACTGTGAAGAGAAGCAGTATCCATCGAAGGAGGACCTCGTAGCCATGGCCAAACGCCTGGTGATCTACTATCCCATGCTCTCCGATAAGCTCGACATACAGCGTCCATGGGTAATTATTGCTTTCAATGTAATGAAGTTCTTCAAATTGCACACTTTTTTACAGAGGCCTTTGGTTGTTCATTCCACTGTCTTCCATACATGCACACATTACATTAGGTAACATACTTGTAAGATAACATACCTAAACCCAATATTATTATTATTATTGCTATTATTATTTAATGATCCTTGTTAAAGAAGGGTATGATAAAAAAAAAAGCTTTATTCTGATTGTTATTTTTTTTCTTCCTTAGCAAATGTGGATATTTGACTATGTCTTGGTCTTTGGATTTTCTGCCTAGATTGAAGTCTTCAAACGACTGCAAAAGAGAATCCACAATGTTCGATCACTGAAGAAAAGCCAGGGTGGCACTCCTGCAAGGGGGAAGAGAAAACTGCAATATACGAATGCTGATGACACTGATGATTCCACCACATCTACAATTCTCCTTTCAGCAAGCTCCAGCAGCACCCCTAGCACCCCTGATGTTCACACTCCGACCTCCACTCTTCCTGAGGTCCACTCCCCATCAACAAGTACTCCAGTGGAAGATGCAGCTGTTGGTAAGTGTGTTAGATTTCATATTTTTGTTTAGCCTACAAGCAAATTATGTTTACTCTGTTTCGGATTAGTAAAACCAGACCCTCTCGAAAAGAATTGGGAAAGGTGACTAATAGACTTAGAGATAATTATCAGTTGCGAGAAGTTGATTATAATGTAAATATATAATGTGTTCAGTAGTTTATTGCCAGTCAAAATAAAGCTTTTAGAGCCACTTTTCTCACTGCTTATTTTGACACTGCACAGATTTAGTACTTCCGTAATGGTACAAGAAGAGCAGTGCAGCATACAATATGTTTGGAGTGCATAATGATTCGCCTGTTGTCAGCAAAACAGCCGGGATAACAGCTATACTGCTGTTACGAACTGTGCACGTTTATTTCTTCAGCACTCTGTCTCCTCTTTTACAAATTGTCTCATGATGGCTATGGTTTATAAAACAGGGACTCTGTTGGTTGGTTGCCCCAATAGGTTATCTTTTTGGCCTTCTGTGCTAGAAACCCTGTCCAAACAAAAAACGACACGTTTCAGTTCTGACCAGTCATTGATGGAGATTGAGATTAAAAATGTAATGATGTGATGTTTTTATCCCTTTTTAAACTTAGGACACGACAGTAGGATGGCTCAGGCCAGGCACTACAGACATCTCCAAGAGATGTGCCGGAAGAATAAGCAAAACCAGCACGATGTCTCACAGCTCCTTGACCTTGAATTTGAGGCAAGAAGGCAGTTCATCGATTCGGAGACTCTCAAGGAAGCCGACAGACCTGGCAAAATCCTTGAGGCCTACTCATGCTTCAAGAACATAGACCATGTAAGTACACTGACTACTCAGAAATAAGGGAAGAATGTACCGGTCAGCTTGTATCCTTGTATTTTAAGCAAACACTGTTATATTTATCCCTTTTTTTGCAATATGCCAAGGTTCTTGAGGAGCTGAGAAGAATCGTGGCGAAGGACAACGTCCATTATGTGAAAGAGCTGAAGGAGCGTTGGGCAGACTACAGAACCAAACTCTCCTTTTATGGTGTCTATAAGAAGGTTCTGAAGCCACCGATGGGACTTCCTGCTGGTAAGATTTTGCAATCCTTCTGAAATTACAATTGCAAATTGCGCTATTTGTTGTTTCATTGAGTAGCTCCAATTACTCTGTCTCTTAGTAACCTCTCTCTCTTGCTCACTTTCTCTCTCTGTAGATGAGCAAGTCATTGACCTGATCATCTCCCTGCCAGATATGTTTCCTTCTGGTTACCCCGCACCAAAGAAGATGTCATCTCCATCAGAGGCGCTCATTCATGTTCTGCAGGTGAACCTACTTAATTACATAACCTTATGCAAGATAAAATATTTATGGGGCCTATGTATCCATCGTTATTATCATTTAACATTTGGCAGATTTGAGCCTCACTCTGACTACAACATTAATGTGTCCCTGAGCATAAGTTGTATCTTGCTTTATCTTTGGGTAGCCATGGTCTAATGGTTAGGACGATGGCCCTTACTAATCCCTTCCTTAGTCCATGGCTGAGGTGCCCTTGAGCAAGGCAGCAATCCCCACATTGCTCCAGGGACTGTAACCAATAGCCTGTAAATAGGCCCTAAGTCGTACTGTAAATGCAAGTTGGATACAAAAAAAAGCATCAGCTAAGTGTAATGTATTCTTGTGTTGATGTTCAGCCCACAGAGGCCCCAGACATCTATCTGAGAAGACGGCCACTAGCCACACCGTTCATCCTGGTAGGAGAGGAGGACTGCTTCCTCTGTGCCGGAAATGCCCCTGTTGTGTCCTTTGGTAGGAGCAGTCTTGCTGAGTCGGTCCTGTACGTCATGGCGTACTACTACACATTTCACATGACATATCCAAAATGTGTGTCCTCGGTTCTGTTATTCCTTCAGACTGAGGTCTTGGGTGATGCGATTCATGAGAAAGACCAAACTGCAGCTTTTAAACGTGCCAAAGCTGACTGGCAGACCTTTCTCAGGTAGTGTGTATGAGAGTTAAATGCTCAAGTTCATTGTTTGAATAATTAAGGGCAACAGATGTGTGTGTTCAGGCCCTGTCTTGATGTTGCAACATCATCATCTCTTCATTGTTAGGTCTGCCAGTAAGCCTTGGCACATTGTTGTTTTTTTTTTTGGGGGGGGGGGGGGTGGTTGTTCACTTAATTCTACGAGAATTTCATTGTTTGGCCTGTGCAGCCCTCAGCTTTGTGTTTTTTTGTTTTGTTTTTTTTGAGGGGGGGGGGGGGGGGGTATTTCACTTCATTCTGTGAAACTTCTGTTAAAAAATTAATAAAAGAAACGTTTTGAAGTTTTTGTCAAGTGTGTTTTTCATTCACTACACCTAAATAATAAAATTAATTGTAGCTAAGAAAAACAGACTAGTTTTAAGCCTTTAAATGAACTGGTATCAAGTACATTTGCCTTGTTTTTAAGCCTATTGTATGCTTGTTTTGAGCAACAATTGGTTAGAGGATATTTCATTCTAAGCAATAATGACTAATAAATGAGAATAAATTGCTTAAAATAAGAGAAAAAATATTAACAAGTAAAAGAAAAAATAGATTTTTCTACTTGATTTAAGTTTTTTTGGATGCTTACTACTTGGATATTATGTTCTTGTTTTAAGAAATCTTACTAAGTCTCATTTGCTTGCTGCACTGGCAGATTATTTTGCTCAAAATAAGCAATTATTCACTTAAAACACTTTATTTTTTTCTTATTTTTTAGAAGGCATTTTTTGTTGTGCATATAATGATTTTTCTTCTCATTTCTTCCATTTTTTGTGCCACAGTCCATCTTGCAACCACAAAATCAAAACAGGATGCTGCCAATCTTGTACTTTAAGATTTTTAACATTTCAAATTGTCAATTTAAATGTATTGCCGGCCATTTTGGCCCATTTAATTTTTATCACAGCGCAAATGACGAAAATGATTTTTTAAGATGTTCCATTTGTCCTCCCCTGCCGTCAGATCTTAATAAAAGAATAAAAATAAGCGGAGTCTTTGTCAGCTTGATAAATGTCACAGCTCAGTCTTAAAACACAGTACTTTCCTTGAAGACTAATAATGACTTTATTTCTACCATTGGCTACTTTAGATCTCCAATTAAATTTAAGATAATAGCAAATAATAATAAAATGTTGAGATTCTACTATAGATCTGATTCTACACTGGAAAAACAATCTAGAAATAAGTTAAAATTTCCTAAATAAAGTGTATTTACCCTTAATTTGAGTAGGTAAGTTAGATAGTTTGCCAATAGGATGAGTATTTTTACTCTTAAAATAAGATAATTAGATAACATACACTTTAAATAAGAAAATACAATTGCATTGTCTAATTTTAAGTGTAAATTGTCTTGCTCCATTGACAAAATGTCTCTTTTACCTCCTATATCCAAGAACAAATGGACTTATTTTAAGAAAAGATGACTTATCTAGATTTGGATTTTTTCCAGTGTAAAGAAACAGGTGCAATATAGTTTGTCCGAGTGGAGTTCCATATAATGACGTCATATGAAAGGCTAGGGCCCTGAGCAGATCTGGTACCTACACCGATCAACTGTAGTAACCTAACTTTTCGAACAGATGAAAAAGAGGAACTAAGCAGACAGTAGCACACAGCATGGATCGTTCTATCAGGCTCAGTGAAATATGGGACGGCATTAGCATTCAGTTAAGAACTCTTAATTAAAAACCATCAGCAATTGAATCAGAAAGCTTATTTCAGATAAAACACAAATAACACATGTAAAAGTATCTATTCTACCTATCTCTCGCCCAAGCAGAGTGTCTATTAAGCATCAGATGAAAAGAGATGAAAGGAGGTTGACTTGTATGATCAGTGGAATAGAAGGAGTGAAATCCGGTTGTTCACTCCGGTTCGGTTTGTTTCAGGAACAGTTCAGGTGCCCAGTCCATTCATCTTAAACATCTAACAATTAATTGTTTATTGTATTTTGTAACAGAATTCAGCAGAAACACTCTTATATCAGAGATCTGATTGTTCCTTATGTTCCTAACAGAGCACTTCGCTCTCAATCTGCAGGTTTACTAGTGGTTCCTAGAATTTCTAAAAGTAGAATGGGAGGCAGATCTTTTAGTTATCAGGCTCCTCTCCTGTGGAACCAACTACCAGTTTTAGTCCGTGAGGCAGACACCCTGTCTACTTTTAAGGCTAGGCTTAAAACTTTCCTTTTTGATAAAGCTTATAGTTAGAGTGGCTCAGGTTATCCTGAGCTATCTCTATAGTTCTGCTGCTATAGGCTTAGACTGCTGGAGGACATAGGGACCCCTTTTTCATCATTCTGCTTCATTCTATCTCTATTCTCCCACTCTGCAGAATCTGTTAGTTCAATCTCTAACGTTCTGCTCTCTCTGCTTTTTCTCATAGTAGCTTCATCTGGTCTGTTCCTGTTTGGCTGTGACTCCATCCTGGAGAGAAACATCAGCTGTGCTGCTGCCATCAACACCTTTGTTTCTAGATGTTGGAGATCGGCCTGTTTTTCAGTGTAGTCCTGTTTCTCTGACTGTGACTGGTTGCATGTGCTCCCTTTCATCCTTTGACATGGGAGCTGGCTTAGAGCCAATCTGCCAGGCTGTGTGTTTCCTGGACAGTTGCTTTTTTTACCTTTTTTCTGTCCCCACCCCCCCACCCCAAAATAGAAGTGTAGTTTAAGGTTGCCATCACAAAATCACTAACATTTAAACCTTATAAATACTTCTGCAAGGCAATGTGTTTTATATGAGGGCCTAAAGGCAAAAACTTCTTTCTCTTTATGTAAATGAAGGTTGTTTTTATGTATTTTGTATTTCTTTCTTCTCCCCAGACACCGGAGTTTCACAGCCACTTTAGAGATTAGGAACATGAAACACCCCGTTGACTTGACTGGTCTGTCCCTGAATCTACGCGCTGAAAGAAGTTACTCAGCCCTTAAAACAGTCCATTACAGAGCAGAATCACACTGAGCTGCCAAACCTCACTGACCAGCTCTTAGTGGTTGCCATATTCAAAAAAAAGGGGACTGTAGAGATCATTCCAATTACCAAGATATCACACTGAACATGCTACCTTGGAAAGCCTACATGTGGTAGTTGAAGAGAACACTGGTTGGTTGCTCCACTTTTGTTTTTTGGGAGGATCAATGTAGGTGGTGTTCTGGCTCTGGTGCACCCAACCATCTGAATGAGTTAAAATTGGTGTAGGAAAGAATTACCCAAATGAACACAAAGGGTTTGGATGGAAAATAACTGTCCTGTAGATGTTGTACATGTTTACACTTCACAAGAAGAGCTGTTCAGGCAGATTAAAAACAATGTGAAACATATTCATTGTTATCATTCCTCATTAAATGTAATTTCTCAATTTAAGCATTCACATTTATCCAATTTTCAGTTTTCAGTCATGCACGGGTAACACATCACTTAGCATTATAAATGCATCATCGGATAACGTTTGCATTTTGCTCACCTAATTATAAAGCTTCTGTCTTCCATGTTATACTTTGGGCCCACATTTAGAGTGAGGTGAAAAAGTCTTTGCCTTCTTGCAGATCTACCTTTCTTTGTTTTCTCATGTGATGATTATTTTACCATCAGATTGGTTAACCTTTCAAAAGCTGTTTTCAATTTATAGCTGAATTTATTAAGGGGAAAGTGTCATCCTCGCTGACCTGGCCCTATGTGAGGAAGTAAGCACTTCCTTTTGAAATAATTAATTAATATCAATCAATGTTTTCATTATTCTCAGAAGTGTGGGAAATCCAGGGGATGTTGCAGTGTGTTTGGGAGATGCTGTTTAAAGTTTGCATCATTGCATATTTTGCTGTTTGATGCATAGCAAATCTGACATTGTGGAGCAACGCAGGAGACACAATTAATAGCAATAAATAGCTCCGTCTGTGCAGTTCTATGCAAACATGTAAATATGCCAGATGTTAATTTGGATGACTTAAGCCTCCAAAATGGTAATTTCTTGTCATTCAGATGTGATGTTTTATACAACCAACACCAAGCTGAGGTATTCCTGGCCAAGCTCAGTCCTCCCCACAGTTGCAGAACAGAAATATAAATGTGAAAACATAAACAGGCCTTTTTTTTACAGGTAGAAAGCGAAGTACAACAGTCAGTGATGTCTAGATTTGTTGGTTATTAAGTGTAACTGTTCCTGTTTGGCTGTGACTCCATCCTGGAGAGAAACATCAGCTGTGCTGCTTCCATCAACACCCTTGTTTATAGATGCTGGAGATCGGCCTGTTTTCCACTGCGGTCCTGTTTCTCTGACTGTGATTGGCTGGATGTGCTCTCTTAGTCCTCTGACATGGTAGCTGGCTCGGAGCTCGTCTGCCTGGCTGTGTGTTTCCTGGCCGCCTGTGGTGGTTGACAGTTGCCTTTTGTATCTATGCTTCTTTTTCTATGTCTGCTTCTGTCTCCTTGAACCCCAGTGGGCCTCAGCAGATGGCCGCTCACACTGAGCCTGGTTCTGCTGGAGGTTTCTTCCTGTTCAAAGGGAGTTTTTCCTCTCCACTGTCGCTACAAGCATGCTTAGTGTGAGGGATTGTATTTGAGTCAATGAGTCGATGCAATCAACTGGTTTTCCTTAGATAGAAAACTTTGGATCAATTTGACTGTATGATCTGGTTGAACTGTAAAGTGCCTTGAGATGACATGTGTTGTGAATTTGGCTCCATAGAAATAAACTGTATTGAATTGAATTGAATTGAATTGAAAGGTCTTACATCCTAGATCAGGGATCTCCAACCCCAATCCCTAAGGGATCTGCGGGTTTCAAATGCGTCCTTGCTCCAACACAGCTGAATTCCCTATAATATTGTGCATAATGTCAGTAAGTACTTACAACTACAGTTTACTGCCTAAAGATGCAAGAGATGTCCTTAACAATAGCAAAGGCTTTCATTAAATGAAATATTAGATGTGAGAGCGTCACTGATCTAACTTTCAGAAATATTTTTGAAATGTTCTTTATCATAAGGATGAGTTGAAACAGATCCTCTATAGAATTTCATCTGAGAAACATCCTCATGAACCTCAAAATACCTGAAGAAAAACCTGATTCTGGCACTTTTATTTATGATGCAGCTATCATATTTTTTCAGCTACGTTATAGTGTGTTTTTTCTAATCCCTTCTGCCTTCTACCTCCAAAGATGCTCTGAAGATGCCTTCCACAACCTCCACCTGCATGCTTATTTTGCAACAATAAAGGACAACCCATACAGGATGTAATGCACGTAGATGTTTGCTTCAGTTAGTGCTGCACATGCCAGACAGAAGTACATTCATATATCTTTGATGTAGGGCTTCTAGCATGTACTTCACTCTGTATTATAATTTATCCAATTCCTTTTCATCTGTTTCCAAAGTCAAGTCTCCTTTGTAGCCATAGTCTGAATAAAAAATAAATAACTTATCTATTTTGACTTGAAAAGCTCTTTTGAAATTGGATAACTTTGTGTTTGTAGCATGAGAATTTGGCAGAGGCCAAGATTGAAAAAATAACCCTGAACTTTTTAATTATCCCTTTTTTTCCATCTTCCCTTCAAAAAACTTGTATTGCAGAGTTTTGAAGTAAAATATTGTACTTAAAAGCAACTCCTACAGCTAGATTAATAACAAATGTTCTGTCCCTATAAATATGTTAAAGCTGATTTAGAGTGGCTAAATATGACAGTTTTCCATAACAGCAATGTCAGTACTAGCCTCGTGAGACCATCCTGATCTCACGAGCTTTCATGATTTCACTCGCAGATCAGTCTGGAGACTCTCCGTTGAAGAAAATTTGGAGCAGTTAACCAAACGAACGTCCAATCAGCGTTGGCTTTGAGGCGGGTTGAGGTGTGACGCAACGAGAAGCGCGACAGCTCAGTCTAAAGAACATGGCGGCTTCAGCCGATGAAACTAGCGTTAGCGTGGCTATCGAGCAAGTTTTATCGGAATTACAGAGTATTTCTTCACTAAAAGAAGAGCAAAACACTGTTCTGGAGGCTTTTCTCGGAGGAAAAGATGTTTTTGCTCTTCTCCCGACTGGTTTCGGCAAGAGTTTGATCTATCAATTGGCTCCTTTTCATCATCGCTCTGTTACGTCATATGCTTCATTGATCTGATTGGTTTATTTGGCCCGTCTATCACCAACATAGGCCAATCAGCTAACCAGTATTTTCGCCCCTTCCCAAAATTACAGGCTATGCAGAGCATAGCCATCTGGCGGAGTCAGGTTATGTCAGTACACCTTTCAGGCTTATTCAATGATGATTATAAAATTAATGTGTGCTTATGAATCATTTGTGCAAGGGGGATGCTGCACTGTGTCTTGTGATGCAGTCAGGAGACCATCCTGCCTCGTTATTCTGGTGGAGCATCCTGTCTTTATGAACTGATCAATTGTTCTGTCAGAACAAATACTGTTTTGTAACCATGTGCTATGTTCTGTTAATAAAAGACGGCTGCAGGAGGGGATTCGGAGAAGGAAAGCTTGAAGCTGGGTTGGGCTTTTCCTTCCGCTCCTGCAGAAGCTGCTTGAATCTCTTTCCTGTGCAGGCTCAATTTCTATTTATTTGGAAATTTTATTGTAATCCAAAGGGGGGCCCAGAAGAAAATCTTTGGGAACCACTGGACTAGTGCATCCTAAAGACAAAAGCCCCAAACCTAAGATGAGTGAAGTTGTGTATGTAGTTCAGTGCAGTGAGGAACGCTTTGATCTTTATATTGGAAACACCAAACAACCTCTCCACAGACGCATGGCCCAACACAGACAGGCTACCTCCTCCAGACAAGATTCTGCTGTCCACCTACACCTTAAGGACAAAGGACATTTGTTTCATCATCAAAATGTTCACATTTTAGATAAGGAAGACAGGTTGTTTGAGAAGGGCATGAAGGAAGCCATTTATGTTTAAAGAGAAAAAAATAACTTTAAACAGAGGGGGTGGACTCATGTTTCAGCTCTCAAAAACCTACAACACAGCGATAGAGTTAATTCCTTCCCAATACCATCTCAACCCTCATGGCCAGGCAGGGGAACAAAACATGTCGCCAGGTCAGCCAGGCCAACAATGACCCTTAACGACTACCTTTTTATAGAAATGGGCCAGTATCGGGTATTGCAGGCCAATACCGACTCCAATGATTAAGGAGTGGAGCTGGTTTTCCAGCTTCAATATGGATGTTTTCTGAGCCATTTCAAGGCTTTTTTTGGGCTAATATTATAAAAGCCTAGCCTCGTGAGACCATCATGATCTTGCGAGCTTTCAAGGTTTCACTCGCAGATCAGTCTGGCTACTTTCCGTTAAAGAAAAATTGGAGCCGTTCACCAAACGAACGTCCAATCAGCGTTGGCTTTGAGGTGGGTTGAGGTGTGACGTAACGAGAAGCGCGACAGTTCAGTCTAAAGAACATGGCAGCTTCAGCCGATGAAACTAGCGTTAGCGTGGCTATCAAGTAAGTTTTATCGGAATTACAGAGTATTTCTTCACTGAAAGAAGCAAACGACTAATATCCTTTGCTGACATGTTGCTTATTTGCTGAGCTAATAAGCCTTTACCTGCAGCAGCAAGAGTAGCCTGGCTTGTGGTTGTGTTTTCGTCGTCGCTCTGTTAGTACGTCATATGCTTCGTTGATCTGATTGGTTTATTTGGCCCGTCTATCACCAACATAGGCCAATCAGCTAACCAGTATTTTTGGTTTCAACGAAGGTTTCCAGATGGCTATGTGGAGCAAATCCATCTGGCGGAGTCAGGTTATCATGGCCAGGCAGGGAAACAAAACATGTCACCAGGTCAGCCAGGCCGACAATGACCCTTAACAACTACCTTTTTATAGAAATGGACCAGTATCAGCTATTGCAGGCCAATACCGACTCCAAGGACTAAGGAGTGGAGCTGGTTTTTCAGCTTCAATGTGCATGTTTTCTGAGCCATTTCAAGGCTTTGTTGGGCTACTATTATAAAAGCCTGGAACTCAACCCTCATCCTGAAATTTTGAATTGAAAAAGCCTCCAGAAGGAGAAGAAAAATGTCTTCAAACTTGGAAAACAAAGTCCAGTGGATTATATTTTAACTGTAACTTTTTTCGGTATTAATTACTGCTGTCCTCTAGTTTTGAAATTAAGATGCCTAATTCATGGATGCACTGCAAGTTCAATTTGCACCACTATGACCACATTGAGATGGTCAAAAGGGAAATCCTGCCTCCTAGGGACACGTAATGGCCTTATAAAAACATCCCATTTAATCAGCATTATGAGTTTGATTTCATTGCTTTATTGAGGCTTAACATGAACCTTATTATGCATACTGTTTTCCTATTTAGCAATCTGACATTCTCAGTAAAACAAAAGACAAAGTAGTATGGTTTTGCTAATGCAATGTAAAAAAGAAAAAGAAAAAAAGTGGAAAACTTGTGTAATGGATAATTACGGACGTTCATGTTTCACTTTTCTCTTTGGTCTGTAGATAATCTAGATGTAATTCATGTCTTACTGCATTTATTCAGGTGGGGTTACGCTTGACATATAGAAAATGAGCCTTATTTATGATATCTGTAAAAAATGTATAATTAAAATAATACAAATGATAACCAGTAATATCAGGAATATGGAGATTCATTGTAGATGTGCAGAATGACATTTTGTTTGAAATGGTCATTTAGACAACTTTTTTTTTTTTTTCAGATATCGTGATTCAGTAGAAATAGTACATATCAAAACAGCTTGCCATAGTTGTTGTAACCATGAAAATATTACGAGATTATTTCTTAAATGGTAGTAGATCAATGTATCTCATTAGGTGAAATCTTCTGGCAGCAGCTGAGGATGAAGAATTAAAAAGTGTTCTAATATATAGAACCTTTGGATCTATGGGTTCCTCCTCATGTCTTCTTTTACACAGTAAATACTAAGTGGCTGTTTGCAGCCTAGCTCCGGACGTTATCATCCCATTAAATGATCGTTATTAGCTGCTATCAGTCCCATAGAATGGCTTAGGATTGAACCAGTAGGCTCGTTAGGTTGTTATCATCGAGTGAATCCTATTCCAAACCCCAACATAATCCCTTTTCCCCTTGGAAAATAATGAATCTATTTATCTGTAAACTGAAAATAATTTCAGTAGTTCTTCATGTACAGTAAATATAAGTAATATAACTAAATAGAAATAAAATGATCTGCATCTCGCTCATATTAAACAAACAACAAACCAAAAACAAATAATCTCATGCCCTGTCAACTGAGCTGTAGAATCCTCTCCCTATAAATATTTAATTCTCTGTGAAAAAGTGCCGATCATTATTTACTAAGATCCTTGTCAAACCGATTCAATGTTTGTTTTTAAAACCTAATGTGTCTAACTGAACTAGTGAATGATATATATATATTTTTTTTTACGCACAAAAGTAGTAGAAAAATCTGACTATATCAGGAAATACACTCTTGTGTACACAGAGAGTGTATTTCGTTTTGTACATTTTTCAGACAATAAATGAGCAGCAGCTTTGCAATGAACATTTAAATTCCATAAAGTACAGCAGTAAACAAATGTAAACAGTTTGGGAGAAAAACCATTATGTAAAAACACATTGATATGCAGTGTTGTGCCTGAACGCGTTCATTGAACGAAAGTTCATGAACTCGTTCATATTTTGGGCGAACGTGAACTGAACGTACTGTATTACTGCCTGATGAATGTTATTGTGAACTCGTTCATTCTGGTGTCTGTGAACGGCACGCTCTCTCAGTTCAACTCCGTTCAATAGGTTGCCAGATTTCTATAGAGCCCTCCAGGCGAAACCCCGGCTAAATCACACCGTAAACAGGCCTTAATACGTAGCGGGAAAAACACCCAAACTGGCAACACCAGCTACCAGCGTCGTAGCCTACAGCCGCGTGCGTCATCAAAACAAAAATGCAGCGTGGAAGCCACAGCAGCATGGAGGCAACAAAGCAGCAGTATGATCACTTAAAACAGTTTTATGACCAGGTGGTCGGTGAGGATGATGGCAACAATCTTACATTTCTCTGCAAACTTTGCCCGCCAGCTATCAGTAAAAAAATCCACACTTCAGTAACATCCAAAGCAAATCTGAAACGACATATGTACTGAAATGGAATTTCAAATGGAAAAAAATATTAAAATTAAAAAAACATTTGCACCTTAAAGACTACTTTCCTGTTTTTTCTTTTAAGTAAGTAAGTAAGTAAACTTTATTTGTATAGCACTTTTCACAGACGAAGTCACAAAGTGCTTCACATGATAACATAAAAACAATACAAGTAAAAACAGATAAAATGCAATAAAAGCTAAAATAAATAAGTGAATAAAACAGTAAGCTATGTGCTTTGGAAGGCTAGTGAAAACAGGTGTGTTTTTAGCTGCTTTTTAAAGATATCCACCGAGTCCAGAGAGCACAGGGACAGGGGGAGTTCATTCCAGAGACGGGGTGCCACCGCTTTAAAGGACCGGTCTCCTCGGGTTTTAAAACGGGTCCAAGGAACCATAAGCAGGTTTTGACCTGAAGACCTTAGGCTACGGACCGACGTATACGGCTGGATCAGACCTGTCATGTAGCCAGGCGCCTGTCCATGAAGGGCCCTGAAGGTAAGGACCAGGATTTTAAAATTTATCCTGGAGGCAACAGGAAGCCAATGTAGGGATAATAATTCCTCATCAAAAAGACCATTCAAGCAGCACATTTTTCCTGATGTTTTTGAGAATATACTGTAGGGGTGAAAGCTGCAGCTGCTACTAGTGTGAAGTGAATGGACAGCAACAAAGCGTTAAAGCAACAATGGGGAAGTGCTGTCCCCTCAATGCTAATGTAAACCCTGGTTGGATAAGGATTCAAAACTGGATATGAAGATGAAATCTGACGCACAGTTTCAGTGTTACAACTGATAAAATAATTGCTGTCTGTGGTTCTACAGTAGGCTATGGTGTAATTGAGCAATATATGAAAAAAAAAGAACTATGAACTAGTTCATTTTTTGGAACTGTGAACTTAGTTCAAAATATTGAATTATGAACTATGAACTGAACTAGTTCATTTTAAAATGTGTGAACTGAACTTTGAACTAGTTCACGTAGAAAGAGAACTTTCCCAACACTGTTGCTTTGAAGGTTCAGAGCATTTCAAACAAATAGGAGTCCACAGAAAGTTCAGGCAGAACATTCAGATGGGAACAGGCAAGCTCAGTAGTGGAGAGGCAGAACAAGGCTGGATAACAGGAAAACTATAGTATGCTAAAACTTGACATAATCAGGGACTCTACGAAATATCAAAAACCTCACTCATCAATGGCCTCCAAGAACATGAACTATGAGCTCAGCAATGATCCAAATCTAAAACTTAACGTAAAACACATCAGTAATCTCAGCAACAATGATCTGTTCCCAATAGCTGAAATTGAAATGTATCTAGCAGCAGGAGCAGGTGGATAAGATGAGTGATAATTGGTTACAGGACAGGTTAGGCAGGTGATTGAAATGAGCAATTAGGTCAGCTATCAGTCTAACCTGACTCCGCCAGATGGATATGCGGAGCAAATCTATCTGGAAACCTTCCATAGAAGTAATTTTGGGAAGGGGCGAAAATACTGGTTAGCTGATTGGCCTATGTTGGTGATAGACGGGCCAAATAAACCAATCAGATCAACGAAGCATATGACGTAACAGATCGACGACAAAGAGGAGCCAATTGATAGATCAAACTCTTGCCGAAACCAGTTGGGAGAAGAGCAAAAACATCTTTTCCTCTGAGAAAAGCCTCCAGAGCAGTGTTTTGCTCTTCTTTCAGTGAAGAAATACTCTGTAATTCCGATAAAACTTGCTCGATAGCCACGCTAACGCTAGTGTCATCGGCTGAAGCCGCCATGTTCTTTAGACTGAACTGTCGCGCTTCTCGTTGCGTCACACCTCAACCCGCCTCAAGCCAACGCTGATTGGACGTTCGTTTGGTGAACGGCTCCAAATTTTCTTCAACGGAGAGTCTCCAGACTGATCTGCGAGTGAAACCTTGAAAGCTCGTGAGATCAGGATGGTCTCACGAGGCTACTATCAGTCATGATCATGATATATATTTTTTTTTACTCTTTTTTTAAGGAATTGTTTTGCAGTCCAGTGCATATGATGATGAGCAAAAGATGGAAGATACCCGTCAGGCCCTTCACCCATTTATGATCCATATAAATTATTATTTGATATTAGTTTAGCAGCATCCTCTATTCACTTAATGCATGTTGCCATGACCCCACTTGAATTAAACCTTATCTAACCACTATAAGAGGATAATTTTGTTTGTTTTTTTTATTTCAAACTGTACTTCTGTCTTTCCTTTTTAGTTTTTTATGGCACATATCCCCTATCCCCCTTCACTACTATTTTTATTTTCTACTTTTTGTGAAATGGCATTAAACATACAGGAATTGATTTATGAGCATGCTGGCCAGAAATTTTCTAGGAAGTGGTTTCAAGAGGCAAACAAAATAAAGTGGATTTAAAAAAGTACTTCTCAAAAGTAGAGCTGGCTCCACTAACACTGTGGACGATTTTTATCCAATGCAAAGTACAAGGAAGAATAGCAGCTGTACAGGTGTATTGCCCACCCCCATTCCAAAAAGAAAAAAAGAAAGGTCACAGACTAATGAACAATAAATCACAAAAGCAAACAAAGTATCACAACAATTAGTTGGGAATTCACATTCGCAGATAGATCTAAATTGGGAAAATGTAAGCACAGCACACATCTAGCAGGCGCAGCAGGAGAGCATGAAATGGTAAAGAGGGAAATGTTAAATTAAAAGCTACCCCCTGCACATCATTAGAATAGGCTTAAACAGATTCTGGATTGTGTTCGACATTTATTAACAGATTTGCTGCTTAATTAAATGCCAAATTGGGTAGGTTTTAGAGGCATAGCAATCATTTGAGGTTATGATGCTTACAGTTCCGTAACAAAAAAAAATAGTTTCCCAATACTCTCCAGTTTCAAAGTATGAGACTATGTTTTGGTTTTTTACTCGGACACAACAAAACTGGCTTGGAATTAAAGTCTGTTATGATATTTGTCATGGTTTTGGTTATATTGTGCTTTACTTTGCTCCTTGTTTCCTAGTTTTATTGGTTCAATTCCTTTTTTGTTTCTAGATTTATGTTAGTTCTCATGTTTTTCTGTTGTCCTCTGTTACCCTCTTGTGTGTGTTCCTTTCCCCTTGGCTTCCTCGTTGTCTCCTCTCACACCTGCTCCTTGTCAGCTCGTTAGCCCTCCCTTTGTCTGTCAGCTACATATACTCTCCCTCTGCAGTCACTCCTTGTTGGTTCCTTGTTGTTGCTGGTCCTGTCGTCGCCGTTGTCCTCTCACCTCGTCTCTCCCTGGCTCCTTGTGCGTATTTTCCCTTGATGTCTCCATGGTCTGTTACATATTTTTGTTGGATTTTTGGATTCCTGCTTTGTTAACCATTTTCATCATTAAAAACTACAAGAATTCACCTCAGCTTCTCTGCTTCTGCATTTGGGTCCTCAAAACCACAACCAAAACCTGACAATATTAGATTGGAGAACTTTCAGTATATTAGTAAGACTAAACAGAATAAATGTTAACCAAGTGCTGCTGCATAAATACAGCTGCACACAATAAGGCCTTTATTAGGAGGACCGTTTAAATGGGATAATACATTTAGGCATACAGACATGTGAGGAGGGTTTTCCTACGGTGCTGGTCATAAAATTAGAATATCATGAAAAAGTAGATTGATTTCAGTAATTCCATTTAAAAAGTGAAACTTGTATATTATATTCATACATTACATACAAACTCATATATTTCAGATGTTTATTTTGTTTAATTTTGATGATTACAAATGACAACAAATGAAAATCTCAAATTCATCATATCAGAAAATTAGAATATTACTGAAGACCAATAAAAACAAAGGATTTATAGAAATGTTGGCCAACTGAAAAGTATGAACATGAAAAGTATGAGCATGTACAGCACTCAGTATTTAGTTGGGCCTCCTTTGGCCTGTATTACTGCAGCAATGCGGCGTGGCATGGAGTCGATCAGTCTGTGGCACTGCTCAGGTGTTATGATAGCCCAGGTTGCTCTAATAGTGGCTTTTAGCTCTTCTGAATTGTTGGGTCTGGTTTATTGCATCTTCTTCTTCACAATACCCCATAGATTTTCTATGGGGTTAAGGTCAGGAGAGTTTGCTGGCCAATTAAGAACAGGGATACCATGGTCCTTCAACCAGGTACTGGTAGCTTTGGCACTGTGTGCAGGTGCCAAGTCCTGTTGGAAAATGAAATCTGCATCTCCAAAAAGTTGGTCAGCTGCAGGAAGCATAAAGTGCTCTAAAACTTCCTGGTATTTGGCTGCGTTGACCCTGGACCTCAGAAAACACAATGGACCAACACCAGCAGATGACATGGCACCCCAAACCATCACTGACTGTGGAAACTTTACACTGGACTTCAAGCAACGTGGATGAAGTGCCTCTCTTCTTTTCCTCCAGACTCTGGGACCTTGATTTCCAAAGGAAATGCAAAATTTACTTTCATCAGAGAACATGACTTTGGACCACTCACCAGCAGTCCAGTCCTGTTTCTCTTTAGCCCAGGCAAGACGCTTCTGACGCTGTCTGTGGTTCAAGAGTGGCTTGACACAAGGAATGCGACAGCAGAAACCCATGTCTTTCATACGTCTGTGTGTGGTGGTTCTTGAAGCACTCACTCCAGCTGCAGTCCACTCTTTGTGAATCTCCCCCACATTTTTGAATGGGTTTTGTTTCACAATCCTCTCCAGGGTGCGGTTATCTCTCTTGCTTGTACACTTTTTTCGACCACATCTTTTCCTTCCCTTCGCCTCTCTATTAATGTGCTTGGACACTGAGCTCTGTGAACAGCCAGCCTCTTTAGCGATGACCTTTTGTGTCTTGCCCTCCTTGTGCAAGGTGTCGATGGTCGTCTTTTGGACAACTGTCAAGTCAGCAGTCTTCCCCATGATTGTGTAGCCTATAGAACTAGACTGAAAGACCATTTAAAGGCTTTTGCAGGTGGTTTGAGTTAATTAGCTGATTAGAGTGTGGCACCAGGGGCCATCAATTTTGAACCTTTTCACAATATTCTAATTTTCTGATATGATGAATTTGAGATTTTCATTTGTTGTCATTTGTAATCATCAAAATTAAACAAAATAAACATCTGAAATATATGAGTTTGTATGTAATGTATGAATATAATATACAAGTTTCACTTTTTAAATGGAATTACTGAAATCAATCTACTTTTTCATGATATTCTAATTTTATGACCAGCACCTGTATATTTATCAGAAGCATCAGAATGTGAGAGAGGGACTCTACAGTCATCTTTAGGACTTTTAGAGACTGTTCTTAAAATGAATAAATTTTCATGATTCTGCTTTTTCTGGACTTTTTGGATCTGTTTAACGGTACAGTGGAGAATTTTTGAAAAGACTCCATTAAAAAAAAAATAAAATGCACATGCACAAGCCTGAACCGGCTCCTTAGAGGGAACACCTATTAGATGTGTGTGAGTTTAAAAGAGCTGTTTGCATCGCCCTGCAACTTATTTTTCAAAAGAAGATTTTCAGATACTCCGCTATGTCAAGCTCACCGCCAGTAAGTGAAAATGGGGACAACATAGGTCGGCCTAATGTAAACATATCACCAGAATGATCGACAATTAGGAGGACCACTGATTTAGATGATCCGCCCTTAAAAAAAGAACATCCTCCACTCTATCTTTCGGTTTTCTTTTTTGATTCTCAATTATGCCTTATTTCATGTTTGATGAAAAGTTAACAAAATAATTATGTTCCCACAGCACATAACAGGAGAAGTTCCTCATAGGTTTTAGATAAGCTAGACATCATGACTTAGGAGTAACTTACACTTAACGTATGTCAACGATCAGATAACTTACCTATAAATTATGGCCCACGTATGGCATACACTGGCATACGCCGGCTTACGCTCCCTATGTCGACATGTGCCAGCGTGTTTGAGCATGCTTTACTATGCTCATAACTTATACAAAATATACCCATAATTTATCCAATGTATGCCAGCGTTTTTGCCAGATTATTCTGACGTCAAGCATATGCTGGTCTAAATCGTCAAGGTGTACAGGGGCTTGAGACACTTTGCATATGGAAGAAGACAATTTACATTCAAAAAACATAAAAGAAACAAACAATTGCAGTGTCTTAGTTCAAGTGCATATTATCTAATTATCTTATTTTAAGAGTAAAAATAATCATACCATTGGCAAATCATCTTATTTATCTACTGAAAATAAGGGTAAACACACTTAATTTAAGAAATGTTGACTTATTTTAAGTTTTTGCAAAGTATGTCGTATCTGTTTATGCTGTCTTCTAAATGTATTGACAAATAAACATAAAAGCCTCCAGCAAATTCATAAAAAGCAGTTACCATTTTGTTTGTTATCCTCAGCACACATTTGTCAGCTTCAAAAACCTGCACCTGAGCTACTAAGATGAATGCATGGGAACAAAATGAATCGATTGCAAAAGTCAGTAAGTAAAGAAAGAGAAGAAAAGCCTTCTTTTAGTCATTCCTTCTTGGACTCACACAGACACATATAAACATGGACATCTACACGTGGAAATACACACACTTCCCATACCTTCACAGTCGAGTGGTTTGGCAGAGCGACAGCTGTGGCAGTCGTGTGGAGCTTTCTGCTGTTTTCTGTGCATTCACCTTTCACCTCCTGCCATTTTAGCCTCACTGATTCCATTAGTGCACCTGAATACAGATGCCGATTTCAGATCCCTGTTTTTCCCTCCTAACCTGCCAAATGTAGACGGCTAAGCTTCAAATGAAGTAGACAAAATATAATGGATATAAAAGGGGAAACACAACACCAGCAAAAATAAACATAACATCGGGAATAGGGAATGCGTTTTTGTGTGCTTTATCTCAAGGAAATCACATTTTCCCCTTCAGATGCAACTAAGAGTGTTGCAGGTGTTTTGAAAAGTTAATGAATCCCCCCAGCAACGACAGTTGCAGTATACATGATATACATGCTAATATTAAGAATGAATACACACGATTATGAAGCTGATTACATATTTTCACAACTTTATAGTTTCTCTAAATTGTTTGTTTATCTGGCTTTGGCCATAATGTTCTGGTAAAGTTTATTTATGAAAATGATAAATGGATCTTATGTAGCCCCTTTCATGCCGATTATTCTTATATTATTAGACATTTTTGAAGAGTCTGGAGAGATGGTAGCCTAGTGGTTAGTGTTTAGAGCTTCGTAGATGTTCTGATTTCCAGCCCCACAGGTTGCCAATCAGGGTCCCTTAACCCCACACTGCTCCCCGGGCGCCCCACAATGGCAGCCCACTGCTAGCCTCGTGAGACCATCCTGATCTCGCGAGCTTTCAAGGTTTCACTCACAGATCAGTCTGGAGACTCTCCGTTAAAGAAAATTTGGAGCCATTCACCAAACGAACGTCCAATCAGCGTTGGCTTTGAGGCGGGTTGAGGTGTGACGCAACGAGAAGCGCGACAGTTCAGTCTAAAGAACATGGCGGCTTCAGCCGGTGAAACTAGCGTTAGCGTGGCTATCGTGCAAGTTCTATCGGAATTACAGAGTATTTCTTCACTGAAAGAAGAGCAAAACACTGCTCTGGAGGCTTTTCTCAGAGGAAAAGATGTTTTAGCTCTTCTCCCGACTGGTTTCGGCAAGAGTTTGATCTATCAATTGGCTCCTCTTCGTCGTCGCTCTGTTAGTACGTCATATGCTTCGTTGATCTGATTGGTTTATTTGGCCCGTCTATCACCAACATAGGCCAATCAGCTAACCAGTATTTTCGCCCCTTCCCAAAATTACTTCAACAGAAGGTTTCCAGATGGATATGCGGAGCAAATCCAGCAAATCCATCTGGCAGAGTCAGGTTAGCCCACTGCTCCCCAAAGGGATTGGTTAAATGCAGAGGCAAATATCTCCAATGTGAGGTCAATAACGTTCAATTATTTTAATTTTTTTTATTTTTATCTCCTCAAATTTTTAGTATGTTTCCCTATAAGAATTGTATAACCACAACAAATAATTTGGAAGCTATGTGTGTAATATGATGGATAAAATAATGACTTTTAGCAAAAATAATTGAATTTTTATTCTATTTTTGTTTAAAGAAAAAAATAAATTACCAGCTTCTTCAGTGCAGCAACGGCTAGCAGTGATAGCAATAGTGATGACACATCACCATTTGATGTGCCTCGATGCATGTCAACCATAAACTTTGCATGTAAACTAGAGACTGACACGGGAGTGGATTTTCACTCCTGTCCCGTCCCACTCCCACAGAAAAAAAAATTGTGTCCCGTCCCGATCCCTGGGCAGAGTAGAAATCTAAATCCTGTCCCGTCCCACTCCTGGTGAAATCACTCCCACTCCCATCCCGCTCCCATTCAGAATGACTCCCGCTCCTGCACCACTCCCATTCTTGTTGTCTTCAATAAGATTTCTGCCAATACATTGAACATGAATTTCTATGAAGGGTCAGTTAAGTTCCTGTTTCTAACTGTAGTAACTGTTGGTCCCTCCATTGTTGTTTTTGAGCGCGGGTGAAAAACTCGGAGCGGAAGCACTGTTGGTTTTTGGGTCGTGTCGTTTTTTTGACTCGCACTATAGTATAGGCTTCAAGGAAAAAAACAACAAAATGGCGGCGCCAGTACTGGATTTTTTTTTCTTTCTATTTTATTTTATTTCTTGGCATCGATCCTAGTTTTTTTTTTAGTTACTATTGGTTTGCTCCCGCTCCCGTCTGCTCCCGTTAATGTTTAATCCTCTACCGTCCCAATCACGTGATCGTTACTAATACTGACTCCCATCCCACGGGAATTCACGGGAATGTAAACCACCTGCTACTGCTGTGTATCCGATGAGAGTACAGCATTAGGGCCTGAACACATTGGCTGCGTAAGACTTTTTTATCTTAGATCCGAATATTTTCCATGACACAATTACTGCATATAGAGGGTCTCTGGCTAGGCAGGTTGAGCAGATCTGTGCAGATTTTCTTTCACCTTTGTCTCTGTGCCACACAAATTAAAACAATTCCCCACTTTTAACTGAGACAGATTATGTAAAGTTATGAAAATGAATAAATGAAAAAGCCACCGGCGCAGCTATAAACAAATAACAACTTAACAAGTCTTTGCAGCATCTCAAACCAGAACACATGGATATAGGATGTTTATAGGCCTATATCACAAACATAAGAACTACATCTAAAGAAAAAATAAATGCAGCAGCAAATGCTGTGAGGGGGTTTATATGGTGACTGAGGTAGTGAGATGTGATTCTCAGTGAGGGGAATTGAGGTGGAGGGATTGCAGCTCACACTTCTTGCTTGTGAAAGAAATTCAAGCAGGAGCAGGTCACTGATTACTAATTACAGTTTGGAAGGTATTTTCTGGAAATCTGGAAAGTTTATTGAAGTGTTCTTTTTCTTTTTATAAAAAGGGGAGAATAATGAGCTTCGCCTAGCCTCGCTGACTGCCCCTCATTTCATTTCTTGTGAGGCTCAAAGAGGATCATTATTTTACTTCTTTTTTACATCTTTTCAAGGAGATTGATAAACTGCGCTTTATGTCTCTTATTTTTTTTTTGTGAGGCTGAAAAAGGATCACAAATTTTTTCCGTTTTCTGGCCTCCTGAACTCCTTTCATGTGTAAAGTTTTCTTTTTTTTAATGTTTTATTGACTGTTTTAGCACCAGTCTGTTCCGCTTGCTAAAAACACATTGTACGACTCCAAAACTGACTCTTTCCCTGTGCGACTAACAGATTTTATTTTGTATTTTCACACAAAGCGGATGTGTTTAATATTGTGACCGCGTCTCCCTTGCTGTCAGACCAATTAAATTGCTGCTGATTTGATTCGTAGTCCGACTAAAATGGACCTGGGCTCTTTCTCATTCGGAGCTACGCTGCCCCCTGCAGAAAAACGCACCAGGTGTGATCATCCCCATTGACTCTCAATGATCTCTAAATGCCAGTACCTCATTCGACACGATTTTCTGTCTAAATCAGATGCAAAATCCGATTTGGTGTGTTAAGGGCAGAGTCCTGCATAGGTCTGATTTTTCATATCTGTATCCGCCCGCACCCATAGATTCCAGTACCGAGACCTGACCCGTTACCCGCATTTATCCCTGTTTAAAACCCAGCCGGAACCGCACGGTCCCATAAATAATAAAGTGTGAATTGACCAATGATCATAAAGTGTACACACTGTTATAATAACAGAGGTGGTAAAGAGCATTGCCTCGTGCTTATCCTGTGTGTACTATTGTCACAGATTAACAACTATAAATTGGCTGAAGTTGTTAGGAATCCAGTCTGTGTGGGTTGTGTTTTTGTGTTTTTCCCCCTGCACCACCAGGTGGCACCCTGTTCTCGTTGGTCCTCCCACACACCTGTGGCTGGTTGGCTCATTGTTGAGGACTTCTTAAGCGGCTGACTGCCACTACTTGGACGCCAGAGTGTTTGCCAGTTTTGGGTACTCTAGCCATGCTGAGTTTAGCTGAGTCTAACTGAGTTTTTGTTTCTCTGAGTCTAACGTGATTTTTGTCTTTGCCTTTCGGCAGGAAGTCATCCTGAATACTGGATGTTTGGCCTTCTCCCCCCTGGAAGGATTGTTTGTACTTCACACTGAGCAGGGGATTCATCACCACAAGTCCCGTTCAAGTTTTCCAGGAAATCTAAGTGGCAGTCTGCTCATTGCTCCTCAGGCACCAACCAAACCAAGGACCTGTCCGCCCTCCAACGAGCCCCTCAATCTCTGGAAAAACCCACACTGACTGGATTCAGGGAAAAAAATCTTTCTCCGCAACCGTGAGTCCCGTTTTTCTCTGAGTTTGCAAGTCGTCGTTCAAAGATCCCACGGACCCTGAACTACCACTGTGAACTTCCCTTCTCACTTGCAGTTCCGGTTCACCAGCTCTCTGAGTTTCCCCGAATCCAACCCTTTGAACTCCTCAATCAACCCTTTAAACTTTTATCTGGTTTCTCTGAGTGGTTTTCTGTATGTGGGTCAGATCTCTTAGAACATCATGACAGAAGTAATGTTTGCTTCGTTGCTTCGTAAATAAGAAAATATAAATACGTTTTGTTCATGCTGTAACTCTCTGTATCAGACCTGGCCGCATTTATTTCAGATTTCATATTATTTTACATTATTTCCGTGAGATAATGTCTTTTTTTTATATATATTTGTAGATGTAAGTTTTATACGGGTACCCGACCCGGTGCATAATTCTGCTTAATTCTGTCTATTATACCTTTGGGCAGGATTTGTTATTTCAACCACTAACTGTTCTCTCTTCTTTTTCTCCTCATAGTAGCTTTTTCTGATCTGTTCCTGTTTGGCTGTGACACCCGGTAGCCCTATCATCTACACCTTCTTATATATGATAGAACCACCTATAGAGCTACCACTTTCTAACATTGAAAGTATCTATGGATCAGTATTTATATATTCCGTTAGCATCCATTGACACTGCTGGAAGTTTCTTTCCTGTTTAAAGGGAGTTTTTCCTCTCCACTGTTGTGGCGTGCATGCTTAGTGTGAGGGATAGTGGTAATTACAAAATGCAAGCAAATATCTTCGCCAAATGTCCATCCAGGAGGAGTGTGTTCCGCAAGTCAATGATGATGCAATCAGCTGTTTTCCATTGATAACTTTTTACTTACCTGATTGCATAATCAGATTGTATTATCTCTATAGAGACATAAGATGATATATGATGTAAATTGGTGTTTAAAGTTTATTTAATCAAAAAAAGAAGGTAATCAAGGTAGCACTGCTGCCTTGCAAGAAGGTTGTGGGTTCGATTCCTGCTCCCTGGTCTTTCTGCATGGAGTTTGCATGTTCTCCGTGGGTTCTCTCTGGGTACTCCGGCTTCCTCCCACGGACATATATAGGTTGATTGGCTTCTATAAATTCTCCTTGTGTGTGTGAATGGTTGTTTGTCCTGTTTGTCTCTGTGTTGCCCTGCGATGGACTGGAGACCCGTCCAGGGTGGACCCCGCCTCTCGCCCGTAGACAGCTGGAGATAGGCACCAGCACCCCTCGCCACCCCACTTGGGATTAAGTGTGTGAAAAAATGGATGGATGAAGGATTTGGAAAAGGTAAGTCTAAGTGCTTTAAATGAGATAAAAGATAAAGTTTTCGCTGGCTGTTTGGAACAGCAACAAAACTTACCTCACCTGTTGCTGCATACTGCCAGTCAGCTGGCTGTCTAAAATATGGCACCTTTTTTCCTGCTTACGAGAGACTGTTGGGCTGTTTGAAAATGTTTTAATCAAATTTAGCTTTTGGTAGTTTAAAGCTACAGTTGGCTACATGTTGTGAGCAGCAGTTACGCAGTTCCCTCCAGGCTTGTTACTTAAAGTTGCAGAGACACAAATAACTGTTTCCTTTCTGGGTTTCCTTTCACAATTCTTTTTTAATTTAAAATGACTGAGATTTTACATACAAAAGCAGCAATCTGGTTATATATGCTTTTGCTCAAGATTACTATGCCTTGATAAGTTTATAAAAAAAAATCTTTGCTTTTGAAAAATATTTTTTTTTCTTTCAAATATATCTGACCTTAACATCATCATAGATATTTTTTTTTATCAATCAATACGTAATATATAAACAGATAAATATTTATTACTTTCATATATATGCCATAAATATGTGCAGGGCAAATATTGTGCATACATTTAGGTTGTGTGGATAGGAATGCTTTCATCCTGAGACCCCCTCCTTCGTTTCCCGTTCCCATCTCTTCCTCTTTTGGTCTGTTTCCCAGAAATAAATGATTGGTATTCCTCCTAACATCCTCACCAACAGCAAACATCAATCTCATCAAAGACTTTCGTCTTTGATCAGGCCTTCAAAGAAATGTGTCATCAAAGTCTTTCAGGTTAGGTATGAACTGAGTGAGGTGAGGGGAATTGAGGTGGAGGGATTGCTGCTCACACTTCTTGCTTGTGAAAGAAATGCAAGCAGGAGCAGGTCACTGATTACTAATTACAGTTTGGGAAGTATTTTCTACAAATTAATTGTTAGAAGCAGAGGCGGTGATTTAGGTGGGGTCATCACACAAAAGAAACGACACACGTTAAATTCAGAAATATCACCATTAAGACTTTCTCTCTTCATGCTTTACACATAAACAAATCTAAAAGTTTCAGGAGCAAGTACAAGTCACTCCTCAAGTCTTCTGTGATAAGTGTAAGTTGTATAACTCTTATAACTTGTTTTTACAATTTGAAGGCTTTTGGTCTATAAAAACACAACAGCTGACATTTAGTTTCCTTATAACTAATTTACAAAAATATCTAAAACATCCTTATTGTTTCATATCATGCAGTTAAGCATGTGAAGGGAACCCAGCACATTTATGCATTTAAAATATAAATAAAACAGAAAAATTGCTCTCTCAAAATATAAATATATTTTCAAGTTCAAAGATCCGAATCAATAAAATGAAATTCAAGCACTTTCATTTGGAAATACCTTTTGATGAATCTGGTTCCAACTTGCTAATATCTGAAAATCTCGTCACACATGGCTGCAATAAACAGGAAGTATTGGCTGTAATCTACAGCAGCACGAACTACAGGTCAGTAATGGAGGAAAGTTTTAATGAATGTGTCGGTATCGGACAAGTTGTTCTTATGTTTACATGTATGTTAGTTGTTAGGCTGTTCTGAGCACTGGCATAGACGTCTGGAGGACATAGGGACCTCTTTTTCATCATTCTGCTTCATTCTATCTCTATTCTCCCACTCTGCAGAATCTGTTAGTTCAATCTCTAACGTTCTGCTCTCTCTGCTTTTTCTCCTAGTAGCTTCATCTGGTCTGTTCCTGTTTGGCTGTGACTCCATCCTGGAGAGAAATATCAGCTGTGCTGCTGCCATCAACACCTTTGTTTCTAGATGTTGGAGCTTGGCCTGTTTTTCTGTGTAGGCCTGTTTGTCTGACTGTGACTAACTGGATGTGCTCTCTTCATCCTCTGACATGGGAGCTGGCTCGGAGCTCGTCTGCCTGGCTGTGTATCTATGCTTCTTTTTCTATGTCTGCTTCTGTCTCCTTGAACCCCAGTGGGCCTCAGCAGATGGCCGCTCACACTGAGCCTGGTTCTGCTGGAGGTTTCTTCCTGTTCAAAGTGTGTTTTCCTCTCCACTGTCCCTACAGGCATCCTTAGTGTTATAGAAAACTTTGAATCAATCTGACTGGATGATCTGATTGAATTGTAAAGTGTCTTGAGATGACAATGTGAATTGGAGCTACAGTATATAAATAAAATGAATTGAATTTGATCTGAATGAGGCCTGAGGTCAGTTTTTGTGGCTGAAGTGTGACTCTTACATTAGTTGCAGTTTCAATTCTCCATTGCTGTAATTACTTAGTCAAATTAAAACAAACAAGGAAATCATGGAAGAGGCGGCATTTTTAACTTCATGAGGCAGGGAATTTATTTCTCTGTAATCTTTATAGCACACAAAGCAAGATTTCGCCTTTAACAGCATCAACCACATGTGGCAAATATTACACTAGGTCCTTACCATGTGAAAAAATACGGAGGAGGTTTAGGTTCTGACAACAACAGAAGCCAAAGAAGAGTAATGATTTCCACAGATAAATGCTTGTATCACTAAGTGATGCCCTCCCCGGCCCTGCTCTCTTTAAAAGAGACAAATTCTCATATAATGTATCCATAGCAGCACACTGCTTTATTTCTGTTCCCTGGTGCTGAAATATGAGTGCAATGTCACCTAAGGCTGCCAAGCTAACCATTTGCCTAATATAGGAAAGAGCGACAAAGTAAAAGAGGGAGAACAGGAGCACTAAATGGCCTGATGGAACGGGAGTAAAAGAGCGATAGAGGCTCCTGCAGAATAGTGCCATCTGCATGTGAATGAGGCTCACCCGGAGAGATCTCTTTTGGAGAAATTAATGATCTCAGGAAAGCAGACTGTGTGCTCCATGGAGCAAGGACTCTCTTGTCAACTGGGCTTTCTTTCTCCTTTGCTCTTTGTACTCTGGCAGATATTAAACATCTGCGGGCCTCCTCTGGCGATCCAGTGAATGTCCGCTTGTTTAAATATCATTATTTCAATGAAAAATGAAGAATTCTAATGAAAGGTTTATAATCAGAGAACAAGAAAGGAGAGATTATATTAAAAAAAGGAATGTTTTCTCAGTAGGGAGCATTTAAAGAATAAATAAAAAGACAGAGCGAAGCAGATAACCGTCCTGTCGGGCTGAAGAATCTATACTTTGTTTGGGAGATGTGAGAATTCAAAATAAATTGAACAAGCAAATAAAAAATAATAAAAAATAATTAACTCAGACATTGGACTCCCTGTGCTTCTTTTCATTTATCTCATAATTTTTGGGGGAAAATATGTCCAAGTATTACATGAAGAGGCTGTCAGAAAAGTGGAAAGGACGATTGTCTCTATTAAAGCCAAATTTACAATATTTCAATAAAACACATATCCCTAAAATTTAAATAATGATCCGGCCTGCAGTATTGCTGTAATTTTATAAAATCTATCGTAAGCAGAAAAGAATGGAATTTCATTTTATTCTTTTAATCTTTTTCTCACCGTATCATACAGGAATGTAAAATAGAAATACAAAAGAATAACTCTTTCTTTATCATATAATTAAAATAATTACCATGTAGGGAAATTTATTTTTTAAAGGAAAAGTCCGGTGATCCAGGAATAATCAATGATCATTATTTATACCTAAAATGAATACTTTTGCAGTGATTTAATGAATTTAACGTTAATCAGTAAAAAAATAAAAACAATAATTTTCATCACGATCACTGAATCTGGGAGCGGCCATTTTTGCCCAAATATAGTAACCCCTCCCTCCTGCCATCTTCCAGCAGTGACGTCACGGTGCGGTAAGCCTAGCGCCATTCTCCCCGCTTTACAAGCAAAATCAATGGGAACTACTAGACACATCTGCAATCAACAACAATTATTGAAGATTTCCAGAGGACTTCACCATTGAAATTCACCAGAGCTATAGTGAAACTGACAATGCCCACGTGCATGGCAGCTGGATGATGGAATACATCGGGTAAAAGTGAAAAAAAGAGTTATTCCACCTTTCTGATTCCTGATCCTCCACGGACGGGTTGGTCGTTGGATCGCCAACTTGAAGAGGGAGGATTTGCCATCGAACTTCTGGCCAGAGAAAAAACACGTAATATGTAGCCAACATTTGGAAGAAGAATGTTTTCAAGATGACTTGGATAATAGCGCGTTGTGACAAACACCAGATACAGCACTGGGACTTGATCAACAGCCGATACCGCACCGTGACGTCACAAACCAGTAGGTGGCAGTAGTGTTCTTTGACAAACATGGATGCCTCCAGTAAAGCACATTCACATGAAAATTACTCTGAATTAAAAACACTGATCATTTATTGAACAGGGTGGAATAATTTCCTATTTAAAGTCCTTTCAGAAGATTGAATTCTGATTATGACTGGAATTTTCCTTTTAATAAGTCCTGCTGTCAGATTGGCCGTATGGAACTTATGTGGTCTATGGCGTTCACGTTTCAAACCTCTGTATTTTGCTTTTACTTCTTAGATGCATTTTTATTCACTAATTAATATGCCAACATATGATTCAAGAGGTATATTTGATGTAAAATAGTTTCTTTCTTTAGAGGATTTTCTCTGTACATGATGAGGATCAGACACCTGTGTCTCTGCATGTCTGCACTGCAAGTAGCCCTGCTGCAGAAGACTTCCAACTTACACCTGGAATGCTTTGAAAGGTTTTATTTATCAGTCCTTTGGCAAGTAAAGGAGATCCCCCCCCCCCCTTTAACTGTTAAATAGTAGGTTGACATTGTGCTCTCCATTGCTGAACACTTTCTAGTTGAAGAGATCCCCAGGAGATGCAGCAATGTTATAACCAACTAAGCCCAAGCCATCAGAGATTGGGACTAAAATTAAGCTTTTATTCAAGCGGATTATTTTAGCTTACTGTTTGAAAAACAAAATACAAAATCAATATCTATCTATCCATCCATCCATTTTCCATCACGCTTATCCCAAGCGGGGTCGTGAGGGGTGCTGGTCCCTATCTCCAGCTGTCTACGGGCGAGAAGCCGGGTCCAACGTGGACAGGTCACCAGTCCATTGCAGGGCACCACAGAGACAGACAGGACAAACAACCATTCATGCACACACTCACACCTACCATCTTGGTCAGTAGTGGTGGTGGATGTGCTCTCTTCGTCCTCTGGCATTTAACTGGAGTTCTCCTTTAAAAATCACGGTTTGCACATTTTATTACTTTGCAATAAATAGAAGTGTACTGTTTTGTTCAACATACTTTTTTTTTGTTTTGATTTAATCAGAATTCCTTGAAACGTCTAATAAGCTAATTATGAATTGAAGGTTTCTTAAAGTATGTAATATGCTGTGTTAGGTATTTTTAGTATTTTTGTGGCCACTGGGTCTCCATAAGGAGTATTAGACACTATCTGCAACCTGGATGTGTCAGGGTTCCTGTGTGTGTCTGAGTTATGCATCTCCTCCAGAGAGGATCTTTGTAGAGAACCTGGGTAACCTCCTCAGGTGGAGCTCATCGGTCTCATCAGGTTGCTGGTTTTAAAAGAGCACCACAGTATTTTAAATTTTTTAATTTTTTTTTGGCACAGTTGTCCTGTGGAAACGTATTAATCTGTAAACCCATCTCTGCCTCCTCCTCTGCATTTGGGTCTTTAAAAACCTTCACCCAACCTGACAGAATGGTTCTTTTTTTGGAATGATGATTGAAGAAAGCTTTTTCTGTTCTACAATCATGAATCAGACATTTCTAAAATTGATAATTTCAGCAAAATACATAATAGAGAGATTTAGCCAGTAGCAAAAGCTGAATAGGTAGAAAAAGGCTTCATGCCCATTGGTAAGAACGGTAATGAATGTGCGTCAGTGCGGGGTTGTTTTTCTTCAAAAGCTCCGACAAACCTTGTCAACGTCCATGGCATAAATTTAATAAAGTATCAAGAGGTTGTGTTTCAAAGCGGAGCAAGTTTATGTTTACAGCACAATTCAGTACAAAAACAATTCAAAGTGCATTACATGAATTAGATGTTTTTTATTTCAATAAAAAATGCTAGACCATGCAAACTCCATGACAAGAAAGATAATTAAAATAATCAATTGGTAATTTTAGCAGGTTGCTGTTTAAAACAAACATTCAAAACCTGAATGAAAAATTCGTATCAGGCATGAAATCCCCCTTCTCTTTCCATCAGAGTCTGCAGACCTGAATCCTGAAAGGTTGTGAGGTAAGCTTGAAAGGATAATGCTCAAGAGATAACCAAGAACTGGACTAACGGGAGATTGAACAAAGAGAAATTATACAAACAGAAACTCTCTACTAAATAAATTCACAATAATGAATGATTCATATATTTCTAAAGATTTGCAAGGTTATTTCATATTTCAGGCCATTCTGGGACTTTTATTTGTAAGTGTAGTTACAGCAGAACCTCAACATTTCAACTTTTGTTTTTAAAAATTTGTCTTCAGGTTGATGAAGACCTTTTTCTACACATCATTAAAAAAGCTTCAATAGCAACTTCTGTGCATCAGGTGCTGAATGTATTTTATCTTGCAAAATAGGTGTATATACCTGGCTCAATAAACTAACTATGGTGTGAGATTTGATTGTTCCTTATATTCCTAACAGAGCACTTCGCTCTCAATCTGCAGATTTACTAGTGGTTCCTAGAATTTCTAAAAGTAGAATGGGAGGCAGATCTTTTAGTTCTCAGGCTCCTCTCCTGTGGAACCAACTACCAGTTTTAGTCCGTGAGGCAGACACCCTGTCTACTTTTAGGCTAGGCTTAAAACTTTCCTTTTTGATAAAGCTTATAATTAGAGTGGCTCAGGTTATCCTGAACTATCTCTATAGTTCTGCTGCTATAGGCTTAGACTGCTGGAGGACATAGGGACCCCTATTTCATCATTCTGCTTCATTCTATCTCTATTCTCCCACTCTGCAGAATCTATTAGTTCAATCTCTAACGTTTTTCTCTCTCTACTTTTTTTACATCATAGTAGCTTCAGCTGGTCTGTTCCTGTTTGGCTGTGACTCCATCCTTGAGCTCGGCTGATTTTTAAGTGTAATCATTTTGTATCTTTGCTTCTTTTTCTATGTCTGCTTCTGTCCCCTTGAACCCCAGTCGGCCTCAGCAGATGGCCGCTCTTACTGAGCCTGGTTCTGCTGGAGGTTTCTTCCTGTTCAAAGGGAGTTCTTCCTCTCCACTGTCGCTACAGGCATGGTTAGTGTTTTCCTTAGATAGAAAACTTTGAATCAATCCGACTGGATGATCTTTTGAACTGGAAAGAGCCTTGAGATGACACGATGTGAATTGGCGCTATAGAAATAAACCAAATTAAAATCCTAACTTTTTACTGAAAAGACCATTTGAATATGCTTCTGCAACGGATTGTAATAGAATTGTAATTTCAATATTCCCAACCTTATTTTTAGGTCAGCTGTATTCCTGTTTATTACACTAGTTTGTTGGGAATTGCTTAAAGTCTTAACTAGCTGGCTGTCAGAGGCAAAGCAAGCCTGACAGCAACATTTACAGTTTAGCACTCATATTTGACTGTTTACAAAGTCTAATAAGTGTGTCCCCATGGTACACCATGCAGCTGCAGAGGAGAAGATTGCATTTTAGCTGCATTGTGAGGCTTGTGGTCCCCTCATCAGATCTGACAGGCAGTATGACAAGCTGTATCTGCCAGCTCGCTGATAAGTGCAGCTTGAGCTGTGCTTAGGTCTGCCTCAATCCAATCATATGACAGAGCCAGTGAATGGCTTCATTCACCGCTGCAGGGCAGGGCTATCCTAGTTCCATTGATAACATTCTGACAATAGACTCCTGAATTGTTTGGTTAAATATACATCAAAGGCTGAAGTTTAGCTGATGTTGATTTTCTATTTTCTTTGGATATTTAAAAATGTCTACACTGTTCATTTCTGGTCAACCCTAACAACCATTTTTTTTTATTCTGCTCAGAAATAAATCAAGCGTATTTTGACAATTATGAATATCATCATTCATACCAAAAAAGTAAAAAAAAAGTAAAAAAAAAGTAATTTGTTTCCAAGTTTGAAGATGTTGCACTTCCCATCCAGGAAGCTTTTTCAGTTCAAAATGTTAGAAATAGCGTTGAGTTCCAGGCTTTACACAGTAGTCCAAAAACCTGTTTTGTCCCACTCCTATGGGCTGTTCTTCTGTTTCAATTTGCATGTTTTCTAAGCCAAAACAAGTCAATATTGTCACCTCTTTGGTGGAGATTTTGGCAACAACATCTAAAAGCAGCGAACTCTGCTCTCCAGAGCAAGTAGATTGGTAACCCCCCCTCCAGCTCTCCTCTATCTTGTCTGCTGTCATGATTCATGCAGCTATTATTTTATCTAAATGAAAAACGGACTGGGCTGCCACCTTATCGTGGTGGAGGGATTTGAGTGTCCCAATGACCTTAGGAGCTGTGATGTCTGGGGGCTTCATGCTGCCTAGGTGGGGCACGCTGGCGAGCGCCTGGTAGCTGGGCTTTTACACATGGAGCCCGGCAGTGCACAGCCCAAAAACATGGGTCCCTCTTCCAATGGGATCACCACCTGTATGAGGGGCAAAAGGGGTTGGATGCAATATGTGATGGGTGGTAGTCGAGGGTGGGGACCTTGGCATTCTGATCCTCAGCTGAAGAAGCTGGCTCTTGGGACATGGAATGTCACATCTCTGGTGGGGAAGGAGCCTGAGTTAGTGCACAAGGTTGAAAGGTTCTGACTAGAGATAGCTGGACTTACCTTGACACATGACTCTGGCTCTGGAACCAGTCTCCTTGAGAGGGGCTAGACATTCTTCCACTCTGGAGTTGCCCCTTTGAAAGGCGCTGAGAAGCAGTGGGCAAACTTGTTTCCCCTCATCTTGGTGCCTGTACATTGGGGTTCACCCCGATGAACGAGAGGGTTGCCTCCCTCTGCATATGTGTGGGATGACGGGTTCTGACTGTTTGTTTTTATGCGCCAAATAGCAGTTCAGATTACCCACTCTTTTTGGAGTCTTTAGTGGGAGTACTGTGGGGAGTACTCCGGGAGTATGGAGTACCAGGCCCTTTAACAGGGGCTATTTATAGTTGGGGTGGTGTGACCTCGACTCGGGACGTCAAATGTCAGTGGGCGGAGCACTTCGAAAACCTCCTTAATCCCACCAACACTTCTTCCATTGAGGAAGCAGAGGCTAGGGGCTACGGCTCAGGTTCTCCCCTCTCTGTTGCTGAAGTCACTGAGGTGGTTAAAAAACTCCTTGTTGGCAAGGCCCCAGGGGTGGATGAGATTCGCCCTGAGTACCTTAAGGCTGAATTTTTCGCACCATTACATCTGCAAAGAGACGTTCAGGTCTGAATTTGCGTAGGGGGCCCACCAGCTGCCAGTGATGAGGCCCCTAAGAGGTTGTGGGCCCGTAAGCAACTGCTGTCTCTGCTTACCGATATTTACGCCATTGGTGATCACGACAAAAATTATTGTTTTTATTTTTTTACTGATTAACTCTAAATTCATTAAATCCCCGCAAACGTATTAGTTTTAGGAATAAATAATGATCCATTGATTGTTCCGTGCTGAGCGGACTAAAAAAATATGGAATATAAAGAAAGGGTTATTCTTTATGTTTTTATATTTCACATGCCTGTGTGATACTGTGAGGATAAGTTTAAAAGATAACAGATTTTTTTTTTTACTGATTAACGCTAAATTCATTAAATCACCATGAACTTATTAGTTTTAGGTATAGATAATGACATATTAATCATTCCTTGCTGATCTGACTTTTCCTTTAAATGTGATTTTCCAAAACTTTGAAATCAGATTTTTCTTTAAATGATTTAAGTGTTTAATTTGAAATTCATATTAAAAATATAATATTTATGTAAAATTTATCTATTTTCCTCCACAGCCAACATGCGTGAATGGATGACGACTCAATTTAATGCTGAGTTGAAAAGGCGCTATAAGTTCAGGCTAGTTACCTATAATTGATAATTTCTTCAATTTATAATTAATTCAAAGTTATATTTTTAACAGTATTACTATATCTCCTCAAACTAACTAAAAAGAACCCCCAGTAAGTAACTTAACATGTTAATTATAGCGCAAGTGAGCCTTTTTGAGAAGCTCCATGTAAAAGGTGTCTTATAACAAATTGTCAAATGTTTTCCTGCTCAAACTCTTAAAAAACTGAAGCTTTCACTCTCCCTCTGATTCAATTTATCAAGATCCAATTTTGCGTGCAGTAATTTGCGCTCGCAAACTGGAATTTTGCGCGAGGGGCTGAACCATGGTTTGCGGGTGATTTAACAAGAGCGATTGCGTAACTGGTGGCAGGTGCAAAACTGTTGGAGACGCCCTATTTAAATGATGGTTTTGCGCGTTTTGTGGTTTGCGGCAAAGTAGTTTGTAGTTTGTGCAAACTAGTGCATTAAGAAATTTTAATCTTACAGTAATACCCCCATCCCCTCCAAAAAAAAAAAAAAATAAATATATATATATATATATATATCCATTTATATATATATATATATATATATATATATATATATAAACTTTGACAACCTTTATTCCCTAAGGTGGTATGTGGCTGAATTTCTACTTTACTGCAGTAAAAAAAAACAGGTGTTTTGTATTGGCCTGTAGAAAAATGCACATACCAAATGGCTCACAATGGGACTGTGGATGAGATGACTGAGCGTACGCATCCCCGCAGCATTGGCATGTTGCTCCACAGGCGCAGGGGGGAGGTCGGGGTTCTCCGGTAGGGCGTCAGGGCGACATGGCATTTAGAACGTCGAACAGCACTTCTGAAAAACGAGATTGGGAGATCCCAGCTCGCGCTGCAACCGTATGCTGGAATGACCCAGATGCAAAAAAGTGCAATGTTGCAAGGAGTTTTGTGATATCTGGTATTGCGTTGGTCCTCCTTGCGGCTGGCTCGAAATCCATTCGGAGTTCCCCCAGCAGCTCCAAAATGGCAATGCTGGATAAACGATATGTTTTGATGATCGTTTCCTCGTTCATTCCAAAAATATTCACACGGAGTGAAAAAATGCGTTCTCTGCGTCTCCTTGCTTCATTTCGATGTCTCCTTCTTGCGACAATAACCGCTGCCATGTGTGCACAATTACGCATGCAGACCATTTGCACCTTCTTTTGAAACGTGTTAAATATAGAGTCAGATACCGTTAGCAAAATTGCTTTCAGGTTTGATAAATCACTTTGCGAGTGCTAAATTAATATATTTACATGTTCTCCTCCCACAAGACGCACTTTGGCGTGTAAACGCCCCATATTGCATATTCATTGCAGAATAAGTACTAAATGGATAAGAGGCGCTATTTAGCACGTTTTAAAGACCAAATCCTTTTAGCACGCTGTTGATAGATCAGTTTTTACATTTTTTAGCGTGCGCAGTGAAATAGCTCACGTTTTTATACACGCAAACCTTTGATAGATCCGGCCCTTAGAGTGCTACAAACATCTACTACAAGTTATTTTGTAAATCACAAAATCTAAATTTTTTCCACTTTTAAACTATTCCAGGTTGTTGCTTTGGTTACTTTTTTCAATGTAATATTATTATTTAGAAATAAAGCTTTAATTTATTTCGTGGCTCTCTGCATTTGTCTAATAATATAAAACAATAAAGGAGCATTATCTTCATGGGAGCTGCACCATGAACTGACAAAACTGGAATCTGTCTCATCACTGAGATGTGCCAAAATGCTGAAATGACATTTCCTTTGGGACCTTCGTAAGGCTTAAAGCTCTGTCACGAGGGGATAAATAAATCTAAAAAGAAACAGCATCACTGTTTAATAAAAATTGATTCAATTTCAACAGAACTTGTTTCTCTCAGTCAAGAACTGCTTCTAAATATTGTTACAAGGAAAACAAAAATCAATGACATTCAGGCTTCCATATGCTGTCAAATACCCTACAGGTCTTAAAACTACATTCATTTCTGTGGAAATTTTATTTATTTTTTTTTATTATGTGTGTAAAATCTTTATTTTATCCTGGTAACATTTTTTTCTTTAAATTAATTTTAAAAAGGAACTAATTAACAGAAATACATGCTTGTTTTTAAATTGTGAGCAGCAGTGTTTAAAACATACTTTAAAAAAGCCAAAGTAAGGAAAGTTAAAAGTTTATTTTGGTTACTTTAAAATAATGAATAGTTCAGGTTCTTGATAAACAAAGAGACGATTGGGCTGCTCAGAGAAAACAAGAAAAGTGAGATAATTGATGGAGATAGGGATAAAAGAATTAGAAGGTAAATAACAAGGTTTATGTTTTGCAAAGATTATTCTTAGTTTGTTTAAATGACTTTAAATCCTAATCCCAACCGACCTGGGAACAAGGCTTGGTAAGAACTGTAATTATTAAGGGTTTTTCCATCACTTTGCCTCTTTGTGTGTCTCCAGAGACCCTAATTTCAGGCTTGTGTAAACATTCCAGTATATGCAGCAGAATAAAAGCAGAGATGTGTTTTATGTTTTGATCTTAAAGTACCTCAGAAACCATAGAGATTTAATTAAAATCCTAATGTTTGTCATCTGTCTCTCAGTTTGTTTTCCAGTGAGGCCCAACAATTACTAATCTACAGGATCTAGCTAAACTCTTCAGAGCCCTTTAACCTTTTTAAACAACAGTATCAATAGAGAAACACATATTAGCACTATGATATTCTAACATAAAGTATGTTTTGATCAAAACTGTTCTGTTGTTGCTTTGCTTCAGTCATTGTCACGCTAAAGGGGGAATCTATATGGAGTTAAACCAGTGAAAGCAGGCAATGGCAAAAAAAAAAGATTAGATACTGTAAAATTAAACCTAGGAAAACATTAAAAAAATCAAACATTAATGCTGAATATCCTCCTATCCTAGCCCTTTGTTGCAGAATAAGATTTAATCCAGAATAAGATTTAAAATCCTCCTTCTCACATATAAAGCCTTAAATGGCCAAGCTCCATCTGATATCAGAGATCTGATTGATAAAGTTTATAGTTAGAGTGGCTCAGGTTATCCTGAGCTATCTCTATAGTTATGCTGCTATAGGCTTAAAAAAAAGTTAAAAAAAAAAAAAAACAATCCACTGGACATAGTTTCCAAGTTTGAAGATGTTTCACTTCCCATCCAGGAAGCTTTTTCAATTCAAAATGTCAGAATTTGTGTTGAGTTTGAAGCTTTATAGAGTGGACCAAAACAAAGCGTTGTTTTTCGGCTTTGTTAAACCTACTTCATGAAACGGACCCCTGGTTCACATCTTGAAATAAGTCACCAGTTACCTTGATTTAAAGCTTTACTTATTCAATCACTTGATGGTTTATACTAGCCTGGGTGCCATTCTGAACTTAGTCCCGCCCACAACGTTTGAGGTCGGGAAGTTCGGTCTGGCATTGCTTAATAGTAGCGCGAGTATGCTCGCACAATATCTGGTGGGCCAATCAAATTGTCAGGGCGGGCTTTATACGATGATGGACAGATGATCAACAGTAACATAATCAACCACGTCACCAAAGCGCGCATGAGTGACAACAACAATGGTTGCCGCTGGAGAGTTGAGGTGAGTAGATTCTGCTATCAGGTCTACGTCAGGCTAGGTTTATACAGCTAATAAAGACAATGATATTGAAAGCAACGCTCTTACTTGTGGTTGAGCACTTAAATCGGAGCCTAATTGATAAGAACAGAAAAACAGAAGGTCCCAGAAAGAGACTTCAGTTGAGCCCTGCCCTCCACACCAAAACAACGCCAGGTTGTTAGGATACTTCGTTAGGAACCTCACAGAAACACTGAAATTATCTTTTATTGTAAAACAAAGCTGCAGAATAAAATGAGAGTATCGTAACAATGTTTACTTTTTCAGTAGCCTTATTTAACATTTCGCCCTCCACAGTTTGTAGCACTGTTGCAGTAAGAATGTTCCAGTTTCGATTCCGGACACAGCGTCTTTCTACATGGAGGTTGCATGTTCTCCCAATACATGCATAACCTGACTCCGCCTGATGGATTTGCTCCGCATATCCATCTGGAAACCTTCTGTTGAAGTAATTTTGGGAAGGGGCGAAAATACTGGTTAGCTGATTGGCCTATGTTGGTGATAGACGGGCCAAATAAACCAATCAGATCAACGAAGCATATGACGTACTAACAGAGCGACGATGAAGAGGAGCCAATTGATAGATCAAACTCTTGCCGAAACCAGTCGGGAGAAGAGCAAAAACATCTTTTCCTCTGAGGAAAGCCTCCATAGCAGTGTTTTGCTCTTCTTTCAGTGAAGAAATACTCTGTAATTCCGATAAAACTTGCTCGATAGCCACGCTAACGCTAGTTTCATCGGCTGAAGCTGCCATGTTCTTTAGACTGAACTGTCGCGCTTCTCGTTGCGTCACACCTCAACCCGCCTCAAAGCCAACGCTGATTGGACGTTCGTTTGGTGAACGGCTCCAAATTTTCTTCAACGGAGAGTCTCCAGACTGATTAGCGAGTGAAACCTCGAAAGCTTGTGAGATCAGGATGGTCTCACTAGGCTAATGCATGCATGGGTTCTTTCTGTGTACTCTTTCTTCCTCCGACAGTCCAAAAACATGACTGTTAGGTTAATTAGCATCATTGAATTGTCCTTAGGAGAGTGTGTGCGCATGATTGTATGTCTTTGAGTTGCCCTGCGAAAAACTGATGACCTGTCCAGGGTGGACCCCGCCTCTTGCCCGTAGACTGCCGGAGATAGGCACCAGCTCTAACGGATGGATGTTTCATTTTTACATGACTTTTTAATGTCTGGCTTTCAGTACTTCTTTAAGAGTGTTTAAATTTTCATTGTTTTCTTTTAAAGTGCCAGATCTCCTTTTCAATGTCAATGTAAGCTGATACTAATTTAGCTCTATCAGCCTGTCTCAGTCTCAGGCCTTTTGTAGATGCAAGCAATTCATCTCTGAACTTTTCAACTTTGTTTCTCCACGGCTGCCAAGTAAACTTAAGATATTCACAGAATAGGTATCCTTGTACTGATATTAAATTACACCAGAGATTAATTATTTCATGATTAGCTGACTTCTGAAGGCACTAGATGTTGGCTATCCTGTGTAGAATTTGATTTTGGTAAAAACAAAGGAATTGTCTGTAGAACTTCACAGTTATGCACATTCTTATTTTGTATTCCATAAAATCCCTATTAAATACAAGGAAATCTGTGAAAGCAATATGAGAAAAATGTTTAAGGTGTATGAAAACATTTGCAAATTACTGCACAGGACCTACTATTGTGCTCCAATCTTCTAAGTTAAACTACTATCTCTCAATTTAAACACAATGGTTTAATAGTCTGAGCTCAGTTCATGTGGCCATGAGCACTGTGCAGTTCTGGCTCAGTAATCCTCAGTTTGTCATGCTGACAATAGAGCTTCGTAGAGAACCGAGCCAAGTCCAATTAACAGGGTCTGCTACCATCCTCTGTTGAAAGGAGCCACATACTGGGCTTTCATTTGGGAATATAGCAGCAGAGATGTAATGTGCACCAACAAATGGTGTTTTTTGACTTCCCCTCTCTTTTGAGAGAAAGGGAGGTGACAGAAAAAAGAAAGCGACAAATTCCACTGTTGTTTCCCACCCGCCCAAATAAATTCCCAATGCACTGCAGTTATGTGCGTCTGTCTAATGATGAGAAATTTCCTTTAACTTTAGACAAAACAAATTTTCAACCAAAAAACTTTAAAGGTCTCACCTAAAGGTACATGTATATTAATTTATCTGTAATGCATTTAATTGGAAAGCATTACTTACTCAGTGAAAGGAATCATTATAACCAAGGATTTTATATTGTCACCATCGGATGCTTTTTACTAAATCCATGGAAAGCTTAAGTGATAAACACCCTCAGCCATTTTAACCGTGTTCACTTATAGCACATCCAATTCTGCTTTTTTAAATAATTGCTGATAATGCCTCTGACATTCACACACGTTACCCTTTTCTCCTGGTCCTTTCATGCACAGGTTCCAGCAAAAGAAAAATAATGCAGACAGTAAAAGCTGCAGGTGAAGATTCTCACTCATGTAGGTCATTCCAAAAAAGTTAAGTTAGAGTCTGCGGTACATCTACACCTTATGGACAGAGAACAATCTTTTGAGCACCAGAATGTTCACATTTTGGACAGAGAGGATAGGTGGTTTGAGAGGAGCGTGAAGGAAGCCATCTATGGTAAGAAAGGAAAACCAACCTTAAACAGAGGGGGTGGGGGTGGGGGGGGACTCATATTTCAGCTTTCAAAATCTACATTAAACGATTGAGTTGATTGCTTCAAGCTATTATTGCAGCGCCCACCCCATTGAAGGGGAACAGAAGACCTCAACTCTTCAGCCAGGCCGACAATTCCCTTTAACGACCCCCCTTTCAGAGACATAGGCAGGTTTCGGGTATTACATGCTAACAAAGAAACAAAACGCTGTCCGGTTCAATTTACATGTTTCTAGGCTAAAAAACGACTCTGCTTTGGTCCATTCTATAAAGCCTCAACTCTATTTCTGACATTTTGACTTGAAAAAGCTTCCTGGATGGGAAGCAAAACATCTTCAAACATGAAAAGAAAGTCCAGTGGATCGATTTCTTTAACTTTTTTTGAGTAGTAAAAGTTGTTCTTCAAGCAGACATAAACAGGCCTTCATATGCAAACTACGAAATAGACTTCAATTTTGAACAACCATATTTTTTTGTTTCGCAGAACTTTAATATTTTTAAGTTTAACATTAAATATATTATAAATATATATTATTTACTGTCATGATTTTCTTAAGAGTTCCGACCAACACGCAGTAAACCACTCAGAGAACCAGGGTACAGGTTCATTGATGAAACCAGCGGGGAAGGATTCAGGGAATACAGTGAACTGGTGAACCGGAACTGGAAGAGGTAAAGGAGGTATCAGTGGTTAGTTCAGGATCCGTGGGAACTTTAAACAATGACTTGGAGAGACAGAGAAAACGGGACTCACAATAGTAGAGAAAGCTTTCTTGAAACAAAGAATCCAGTTGGTGTGGGTTGTTCCATAGGTTGATACTTGTTGGAGGGCGGACAGGTATAGACTTGGTTTGACCCAGAGGAGCTATTGAGCGGACTGTCACTTGGGAATCCAGGAGGACTTGAACGGAACTTGTGGAGGTTTTCCCCTGCTGAGTGTAACACTCAAACAATCCTTCCAGGGGGAGAAGGCCAAAGATCCAGCTTGCAGGATGGCTTCCTGCCGAAAAGGCAAAGACAAAAAAGTTGGTTAGGCTCAGCAAAAAAACAAAGACTACATTAGACTCAGCGAAACTCGGTTTGGCTAGAGTACCCAAAACTGGCAAACACTCTGGCTCCGAGGTAGTGGCAGTCCATGGCTCAAATAGTCCTCAGTGATTAGTCAACCAGCCGCAGGTGTTTGAGAGGACCAACGAGGACAGGGCACCACCTGGTGGTGGAGGGAGAGAAGACACAAAAACACAAACTGGATTCCTGACATTTACTTATAATAGCTTTGGAATCAAAACAATTAATTCTATGTATCCATCAGAGAGAGTTACATTACAGCCTTTTTTAATGCCCAAACTCTAAGAGTGATTTTTTTAGCACGATTTCTAAAACAATTATTATGAAATGCAAAACTCTCACAGAGTTTGCAAAACAAACAGCAAAAAACACTGCTTGGCACTGAATTTTTAATTTTTTTTTTTATCACATTCTTGGTGAAAGTGTGAGTACAATCCACTGCACAGTACACCTTTTGGAGATCTGCAAACATAACATAATGCTTTACACTTAATTTCCAAATGATCAACACACTCCAAGTAAAACTATACATATTTACGGAAATTACTTAATACTGTCTGGCCACACTGTCACCTGTGAAAACTATTCTAGGTAATTAGTTCCCTTTGCAATCAGCCTGAGAATTATAAGTATGCCACAGGAAAGCTGTTGGTGTTGAGTATAAAGGAGGCAGCAGGAAGGGTGAGAACTAGAGAAGGAGGAGGAAGAGGATGTGGAGATGAAGAAGCAAGAGGAAGAGGTGGAGTCAGAACAAGGAGGTTCTTATCGGAAGAGAATGAGGAGGGAAGCAACAGGAGGACCAGAACGAGATGAAGAGTAAGAAATAGAATTACTGATGATATCTAAACTACATTAGTGGAAAATGCAATCCACCATGGAATGACCCTAATGGAAGCTGGTCTATGGGTTCAGACTATGGAGTCATTAGGCTATAGCCACCTGATAAGGACATTTCCAACTGAAAAGTTGTCATCACTGTACACTATGTTTGGTAGCAATGCCATACTTTGGTGTAATAAGGACTCCTTTTTCATCATTCTGCTTCATCCTATCTCTATTCTCCCACTCTGCAGAATCTGTTAGTTCAATCTCTAACGTTCTGCTCTCTCTGCTTTTTCTCATAGTAGCTTCATCTGGTCTGTTCCTGTTTGGCTGTGACTCCATCCTGGAGAGAAATATTAGCTGTGCTGCTGCCATCAACACTTTTGTTTCTAGATTCTGTTTTCCAGTGTAGTCCTGTTTCTCTGACTGTGACTAACTGGGTGTGCCCTCTTCATCCTCTGACATGGGAGCTTTTGCTTTTGGTTCCTAACATAAACCTTAAAACCAAATGCTGACATCGAGATGACATGTGTTATGAATTGGGACTATATAAATAAACTGAATTGAAATTAAAATTTAGCTCAGCAGAGGCATGATCACGAGCAACTTATTTGATTCAGGTGTGTTAAAATGGGACACATCCAAAAATGGAGAATTGTTGCTCTGGAGGACTGGACTGGATCCCTGCTCTAGAAGAAGGAGTTCCACATTTTCCTTAAGGCCCAACTTCTTTCAATAAATAAAGAGGAAACAGAATGAAATCTACAAAAATCTTAAGCATTTGATAATCATTATTTCAGTTTTAACTAAAATTAAAAAAGGACAAAAGTGTCACTCATTAAAAGATAATGAGAGGAGTGTGCATTTTAGGTAATTTGTACTGAAAAAAATGCATATTCCCAGGCAGTATTTTTCTCCTCATCAAAGCGTATGGTTAGTTGGAAAATTGTGGTGGTGAAGGCAGTGGGTTTGTGCTCTGTGTGATTTGGCAGGGACTAATTCATATGGCTCCTTGGAGTTTAGCAGTTTTACACGAAGGCTGTTAAAATGCCCTGGCAGCTGTCAATCTGGCTGCTATCCTGGCCTTGCTAAAACCAACAGAGTGAGATGGGTGGACTTTAGCCCCTGATGCATAACATATCCCTGCCTCTATATTGACAAGAAGAAGCTTGGATTGGAGTTTGAGAAACAAAGCTCTAATGAGTGTTAAAGATAGGCTCTGTGTATGCACCTTGATGCTCTGTCTCTCCGAGATCACTCGGGACAAACTCTTTAGATAACACTTCATAACTTATATGTATTAAATAACCAGGAGACATGACAACAGATTCTAATAGAAATTGTAATCTTACTCAGATCAGAGAAGTTGCTTAGAATGTACAGAAGGTAGCTGCTCACCTCCCAGGGAATGGCTCGGATTAACAGTTAAAAGGCATTTTATACATCTCCAGTCTGCCACGTCATATTATTTAACGTCATACACGTTAGCAGATGATTACACATCCACGGCTCCAGCATTATCAAAGTCGGAAACGGCTCTCATTAAAACATCAGTTCTGACACGCAACAGGCTCTATGGAAGCGAATGAAAAAGCATTTCTGAAAATGCTTTTTCATTTTAAGAATGTGGCTGCATTGTTTGACTCATAAATGAAATTAGTAATCAATAATCCTGTTTGCATTTTCATTTTCTTCTTTGATACTACTCATCCTTTTACTTGATCAAAATGAAAAAGAAAAAGACATTTGAGATTTTTCAAAATGTACCCCAGAAAATACATACCCAAATTCAATTTGAAATGTAAAGTTTGAAAATGAAAAAGCATTTCCAGAAATGTGCCCCCTACCGGACAAAATGGGTAGGCCGGTAAGCAAGGACCTGAGGAAGAGCAGCTGCTGACATCACTCTGCTGCGCCCGCCGTTCAGAATGCTTTTTCGTTTTCGAGTTATGGACAGTACTTTGCTGGCAGGCCATGAAAACGAAAAAGCCATGTCGGCTGTGTTGTCTCTTTGATTATGGCATAAAATGTGCAGTCTTAAAGAAGAAAATGCAAATAGGAGGATTGATTACTAATTTCATTTATGAGTCAAATAATGCAGCCACATTCTTAAAAACGAAAAAGCATTTCTGGAAATGCTTTTTCATTTTAAATATGGTAACGATTCGCTTCCATAACAGGCAGCCCATACCAGGGCGTAATAAACTCACACATCATCAATGATAATTATCCTAACATGAGCTTACTTGAGTTTTTAATGCACAAAAATTAGGCCTTCATTTTTTCACAGGGTTAAAAGTGGATGAAAAAGCAAAAAAACTATAGATTACTTTGCATTCAAGTCATGAAGGTTGAAGCTAGATTCCATGTAGGCCTGCATGCTTTCAGCTTTCAGACAGCATGCTGTTTCTCTAAAAAAAAAGAAGTAGAGCCTGTTGAGCCCTCCCAGGTCAACATGCCATGTGGATCAATCAAAGGTGCTCAGACTGCATTTCCTGTAGCAAGTCCACAGGTGGTACAAACTACGAGATCCAGAGAAGGAGTCAGAATTGGACAGAAAAGCCCTGCCTACAAATTCCCTTTAATCCTTGGCCTGGTCAGTCCAACAACAGTATATGTGCTTTAAGGGCATGCTGGACACTTTTCTCTCTGGGGTCGTGTGTCCTGCTGCCTTCCCTCGAAGCCGCCACATGAAAAGGTCTCTCTGTAGAAGCCTGGAGTCCTTCTTTTTATATTCATGTCAGAGCTGCAAGAAATGACTGCTGATGTCAACACAGAAGTTCTGATACGGTAATAAATACTTAACTGCAAATTTATTTAAAAAAAATAACAATAACAAAAAACCTTCCAAGGTGCATAATTCATAGCTTAACACAACTGCTACATGGAAGCCTTTTCTTTCCACTGTAGTACACGTTAATCCGTTTTATTGCTTTTCTTACAAAAAAAGACCTTCATATGTGATACTTTGGTTTGGTGGTTGTTTGATTTTTTTATTAAGACTTTCTGCATAATTTCTATTTAATCACCAAACAGAAGTGCATGCGTCGCAGCTTAAAGGAAATTCACGCAGAACTGAGTTCAAAATATGTCGGTGATGTGAAACTTTGGCTTCACAATCAATAAAATATGCATTTATTTGATTAAATATTAACAAAAGCCATGTATGAAATACACAGCAAAACTTGTAGCCTTTTTAAAGGTTCCTGCTTTAAGTTAATCAGTGGTCATAAAATTTAAACGGCTGTGAAGAAGAGGAAATTTACATGAAGGCTATGAATGTTGCACAAAAATAATAAGGTGGCAAAAAGATACTGTTAAAAGCTACTTTGAAAAAGCTTTTTAATCAGTTCTAGCAAATTTCATGAGCGTTTCTGGGCACATATATCATTTTGTGTATTAAACAAAATGATTGGTGGTGTAGGGGGGCATCCTGTGAACTTGTATTGAATTAGATGTATTTCTTAGTCTTTCTTAATGCTACACCAGGGGTCACCAACCTCTTTAAGGCTGAGGGCCACTTCAAGGGTAGCGAGACTTAGGAAGGGCGACCATTACTGACCCATGAGCTGCAAGGGTTAGCGTTAGCCTAAACTTTGTTCATTATCAACATATTTGTATTGTTTCTGTTAATTTCTAAGTTTATTTAGACATTGTCAATGAAGGCTCTCAGTCATCCAGGTCATAGTCATTCAGTAAAATTTCAAAAAATATCCCCTGGACTTGGTTTCCAAGATTTGAAGACGTTTCTCCACCTCTCCAGGAAGCTTTCTCAATTCAAATGTCTGGATCCGCAGTGAGTTTGAGTCTTATATGGACAAGGCCTTGTATTGCTTGGAAACATGCAAATGGTAACCGATGAATGGGTCGTTTAGTTCCATCATTAGCCTGTAATATCTGAACCTGTCTATGATTCTAGGGGTCGGTCGTTAAAGGGGGGATTGGCAATCCCCCCTTTAACGACCGACCCCTAGAATCATAGACAGGTTCAAATCTTGAAAACCAAGTCCAGTGGATATTTTTTGAATTTTTACGGAATTTAGACATTGTCATTTTCAAATCTCTATAAATGATTAAAAAGAAGAACAACAGAATACAATAAAATTTCAAACTCAGCCCACTGGTGGGTTGTTCTTTATTTAGAAGACTCTGAGGGCCCCCCATGTGGTCCTTGAGGGCACCGCGTTGGTGACACCTGTGCTACAAAATGTTAGTCAGTTTTTTCTTCTATGAACATGTAATGAACCCTCATCATACCATACTGTCCATGGGATGTTATTACTTTTTAGAGATACTAAGAATAATTCAACTCTGATCAGTTCGGTAATCCTTGACAATCAATCATTCCACAGACAAGAATTAAGCCATTATCAAGTTTACCTGATATTATAAATGTAATTACTTTCTAGGATTAAAAACATGTTTTCATCAAAAGGATTTTCATGAAATTAATGACAGGGACGATGTTCATAATAAAGGTTTTATTAGTTGCTGATCAGTTGCTCTGACCCTACATCTAACACAAGACCTTACACCTCCCTGGTAAAAAGCTATTGGCAAGCTGATAAATGATGAATGATGCAACTTATCTCATACTTCATAGTGACAGAAATGAATTAAATTGCCAGCAATTTTTTTTTTGTTTAAATTATAATTTTCTTGTTCCTAAACTTTCATGAAAGCATCATATTTAAATCAACATAATTTATATATCACTGTTTCCATATTGACAAAAATGAATTAAATTAACTTTTTATAAGCCTTTTTTTGTTTTTGTTTAAATGATAATTTTCTTGTTCCTAAACTTTCATGAAAATGAAATTTATTTGCACCATATCATATGTAATACGTAGAGTAGCAGCCATTCAAAATGGCCCTTCCCAGTCAAACTTTTAATGGCAGCCCATTCCCTGCGACTCCCAGCCACTGCAGTGACCCCCTTTTGCATATTTTTATACTCTGACTCCACCTTTTCACTGAATTAAGGGTCTGACCAGGAGATGTTGCTTCTCTTTAGATCTTAATGTAAACAAATCATGACAGAATATTTTAGCGCAAAGATTGATGTTTATGTCAGGATCCCAGTTTTTGTGTTCGTCTGTTTGTCTTGTATTTTATGTTTCTCCCTTCCACCACCAGGAGGCGCCTGGCTCCGGTTCACCTCCTCACACACCTGCAAGCTGTTGCCTCATCTCCGGACTACTCTGAAGCTGCCGGTTGCCACTACTTCGACGCCAGAGTGTTTGCCAGTTTGGGGTACTCTAGCCAAGCCTTGTTTATGCTGAGTCTAATCTGAGTTTTTGGGTTTTCAGTTTAGTTCTCTAGCCAAGCTGAGATCACATTGAGTTTAACTGAGCGCTTGTTTCCCCTGAGACTCAACTTTGTTTGTTCTTTGCTTTTCGGCAGGAACCCTTCCTGCAAACTGGACCTTTCCGGACCGCCTTCTCCCAAGTGGGATCAACTGAGTCTTACACTGAGCGACGGATTCCAAACAGGAGGTTTGGATCCAGCCACCTTTGAGCACGCTGAGATCTCTCTCTGAGTAAGGAAGTCATTTTCACCACGACCCGTTCAAGTACCACAGGAAAACTGAGTTGCAACCAGCGGCTGCATCATTCCACTCCGTCCGAGTCCTGGGTAAACCCTGTTCCGCCCTCCACTGAATCTAACAAACTCTGGAAGACCAACAGACAGACTGAAGTCTACGTGTCTCTTCTTCTCTGGAAACGTGAGTTGCATCAAATCCTCTCCTTCAAGATTAACAACTCCAATTTCCCTCTGAGCCTGAATCTAACAGTCTGTCTTCCCCTCGTCTTCCAGTTTCCGGCCGAGCAGAGTTCGGTAAAACCCGTTGAACTTTTATACTGTTTCTCTTTGTGTTGGCTTCACTGCATGTGGGTCCAAGCCTTAGAAAAATCATGACAGTTTAAAAAAGGAATTGTAGAGGACCAGCCAGAAGCCCATCAAGGAAAGTGTGGAAATTTTGAATGGCTACTACTGTATACCCTTAAGGTCCTCCCAGGCATTTTTATCTAAAAAGGAGTGCAGGATAAATCAGAAAAACAGCCAGGTGGGTAGGGCAGTTCCTTTTCAAGACCTACTAAAGGTTAGCTTGCAAACAGTTGAGTGATTAAACGGCAGTAGTGTAAAAAGATAATAAAACTTTAGGATTATTTGGTCTCATTTATTAGGATGGACATATTACAGTGAATTGCAAATGTTTTGATACCTCTTGACCTTTACTCCTAAAGAAATACAACTACAATTTCAATCTGTTTATGATATTGATCAACACAAACTACATAGTTGTGCAGTGGAGAGAAATATAATGAATAATTCACAGAATTTTTTACAAGCAAAATGTGAAATTTGCTTTGACTTTACGCTCTGCTCTGTGAAACCAGAATAAATACCGCTGATCTGCAGAGGTCTCGGGAGGAGAGCAGGAGTAAACAAACAGCATCGCAAAGACCTAGAAACTTACAACAAATTCATCCAATCTGATAGATTTATTTTGTATATATGATTGCATAAAATGTTCAGCCTCTAAATAACCAAAGTTGTATATCCCACAGGAATAAAAATAGAAATTTGTGAAAGGAGTTCTATAAGGTATTAGTTAATGGCTGGATATAAATACATGAACAATATTGATAGTGGAGTAAAATATTTGTAAACCATTATTTTGTTATTCAGCAGGCAACTTTTGTGCAAATCTTAATGAAATATATAGAATTGTGTGATTTCAATGTATGTATGTTTAGTGTAAATACCTTTTGTAACACACTGTATTTTTCATATTGGTATAATAAAGCTAGTTAAGCCCAAACAAACAACTGCACCTGATAGGAAAACAATCTTTTGCCCTCCACTCTACCATTTTCTTTTTTTTTCTTGATGTTTAAACTCTAACTTTGACTTCTACAGCAACATTTCTAAAACTATTTATACTTATAGCAAAGCCACTCACTGAGTTTGCAAAACTAAAAGTACAAACACGGCTTTACCTCAGTTTGCAATTTCGTACACCCACTGCTCAGCACTCTTTTTGCAGAACTTTAAAGACAACTCATTGCTTTACATTCAATTTCCAAATGATCAACACACTCTTTGCCAGACTATAAACATACAGGTGCTGGTCATAAAATTAGAATATCATGAAAAAGTAGATTGATTTCAGTAATTCCATTTAAAAAGTGAAACTTGTATATTATATTCATACATTACATACAAACTCATATATTTCAGATGTTTATTTTGTTTAATTTTGATGATTACAAATGACAACAAATGAAAATCTCAAATTCATCATATCAGAAAATTAGAATATTGTGAAAAGGTTCAAAATTGATGGCCCCTGGTGCCACACTCTAATCAGCTAATTAACTCAAACCACCTGCAAAAGCCTTTAAATGGTCTTTCAGTCTAGTTCTATAGGCTACACAATCATGGGGAAGACTGCTGACTTGACAGTTGTCCAAAAGACGACCATCGACACCTTGCACAAGGAGGGCAAGACACAAAAGGTCATCGCTAAAGAGGCTGGCTGTTCACAGAGCTCAGTGTCCAAGCACATTAATAGAGAGGCGAAGGGAAGGAAAAGATGTGGTCGAAAAAAGTGTACAAGCAAGAGAGATAACCGCACCCTGGAGAGGATTGTGAAACAAAACCCATTCAAAAATGTGGGGGAGATTCACAAAGAGTGGACTGCAGCTGGAGTGAGTGCTTCAAGAACCACCACACACAGACGTATGAAAGACATGGGTTTCTGCTGTCGCATTCCTTGTGTCAAGCCACTCTTGAACCACAGACAGCGTCAGAAGCGTCTTGCCTTGGCTGCTGGTGAGTGGTCCAAAGTCATGTTCTCTGATGAAAGTAAATTTTGCATTTCCTTTGGAAATCAAGGTCCCAGAGTCTGGAGGAAAAGAAGAGAGGCACTTCATCCACGTTGCTTGAAGTCCAGTGTAAAGTTTCCACAGTCAGTGATGGTTTGGGGTGCCATGTCATCTGCTGGTGTTGGTCCATTGTGTTTTCTGAGGTCCAGGGTCAACGCAGCCACATACCAGGAAGTTTTAGAGCACTTCATGCTTCCTGCAGCTGACCAACTTTTTGGAGATGCAGATTTCATTTTCCAACAGGACTTGGCACCTGCACACAGTGCCAAAGCTACCAGTACCTGGTTGAAGGACCATGGTATCCCTGTTCTTAATTGGCCAGCAAACTCTCCTGACCTTAACCCCATAGAAAATCTATGGGGTATTGTGAAGAAGAAGATGCAATACACCAGACCCAACAATTCAGAAGAGCTAAAAGCCACTATTAGAGCAACCTGGGCTATCATAACACCTGAGCAGTGCCACAGACTGATCGACTCCATGCCACGCCGCATTGCTGCAGTAATACAGGCCAAAGGAGGCCCAACTAAATACTGAGTGCTGTACATGCTCATACTTTTCATGTTCATACTTTTCAGTTGGCCAACATTTCTATAAATCCTTTGTTTTTATTGGTCTTCAGTAATATTCTAATTTTCTGATATGATGAATTTGAGATTTTCATTTGTTGTAATTTGTAATCATCAAAATTAAACAAAATAAACATCTGAAATATATGAGTTTGTATGTAATGTATGAATATAATATACAAGTTTCACTTTTTAAATGGAATTACTGAAATCAATCTACTTTTTCATGATATTCTAATTTTATGACCAGCACCTGTATAATGTTATTAGTTTCACTATTTTACCAACTGTCTGGCACTCTGTCACATATTAAAACTGTTTTAGATTATTAGTTTCCTTTGCAATCAGCCTAAGAACTATGAGTAACTGTGAGTTACAATGGAGGAAGCAAGAGTAAGAATTTGAGGAGACCGTGGAAGTGGAGGTGAAGAAGTAGGATGAAGAGGATACCAGATACATCATCATATGGGTTAATGTTAGTTTATATGCTCTCCATTCTTGAATCTGATGGAAGACTTTTTATCAGCCTGGCGCTGGAAGGTCTATGACCGTCATCCCCATCAATGCACAGCCCTTTAAAACATACCTAGGCATACACTGTATGATTTTTAATTGTTGCACGCAGCTACAGCTCACACTTTATAACGAAACTGCAGGGTTTGAGTTCACAGCTCCCAATGTTTGTTCTCCCACTGTGCGGCCCGACGCTCTGATGCGATCTACCTGCTCACACTGCCTGTCTAAAAACCAGGTGGGACTCAGCTCCGCAGTGAGATGGCGCTACTCGGACTCGTCTTTCCGGAAGCCAAACGAGTAGAAGAGGAACAAGAAGCTCACTAGAGTGAAACGCGCTGCCTTGGATATTTGGGCAATTTAGTGCTGAAAGGAAAAGGCGACGACGTATTTGGACAAAGACATGGCTGAGCAAACGTGGCTACTACAGTCTGTCAGTTTACAGAAAGAACCCCATTTCGCCCATTGCACGCCCATCATGCTTCTGGGTTTTTGTCTGAGAGGAAGAAGAAGAAGAAGAATCCTTGTTTGTGTTTGAGCGATTTGCCCATGAACACCTTACGACGGCCGACTGAATTTCTAATATGTTTAATTTTCTCCCAACCTTACGATTCGTGATTGGGGGATGGTCGTTAGAGGCTGATTTCCCCTCGTTACCCCCTGTACACTACACCGCACACCATCAGGCTGAAAGTCGGCCTGATCAAAACATTTTTGCACGACTGGAGAATTCGCCTGCACTTTAATATTAAAGTAAATCCACCTGTATATAAGCCATCCGGATTGTACATATGTCACCTCAAACCTCTGTGCTACTACCTTGAATTTTTTTTAAATCTTTTTATTTTTTAGTTCTTATTTTTATTTTATTTTGTTTTTCATTGTGTGCAATACATGTACACTTGCACCTTAATCCTTATTTATCTTGATATACTGTATATACCTGGATATACTGTATATATATACAGGTATATATATATATATATATATATATATATATATATATATATATATATATATATATATATATATATATATATATATATATATTGTTTATTCTTCTTAATGCACCTTTTTCCTCCTTGTTTGCACCTTCTTCTGTAACTACTATGCCAACATGTGACGAGTGAATTTCTCCGCTGTGAGATCAATAAAGCTAATCTAATCTAACCAAAGCGCAAAAAATCCTAGTGTAACCCCGGCTTTACAGAAAAGGGAGGACACATGTGGGTTATAGACCAGAAATCATGTCAGGCCTGGATACGGCATTCCAGGAGATATTTTCTGCCTTGGACGAGTAGACATTGCATGTGATGTGGATGAAATCTAATGGCCTGACCCAGAGAGACGACACAATTTGGGCTGATTTTATTTTTTTCTCAGTGATTTTGTGTTTTGACTTGGAAAAAAAAACAAAACAAAAAAACACTTGAATTTGTTTTGATGTGTGTAAATAAATACCAGTACTTGAAGCTTGGATCCCTGTACGTTTTCAGAACTATGACAAAAGTGTGACCTTAAACTGACAAAGCCTAGCTTATGCACAGAGAAAGGAAAAGCCAGATATGTTTTTTTATACAATCAGTGTGTAGTGCTTATCAATATTATGGTTTGTTGTAACTGTTTGATACAAAAATACAATTTGTACCAATGTTTTAAGAGGTTTCTTAGCTTTTGCAAGAGAATTACAATGTTTTGCTGATGTTATGAAAAGTTTTCTTATTTGTCTGTAGAGTTTAGCATAAAAAAGCCTATATAATATAATTATAAAAATTTATTTATTTAAAACTTATTTCACCTTTGAACATATGCATGGATCAATGAATTGACTGAAATACAACTCCAGCATTTACCAAAGGGGGGGGGGGGGGGGATTTTGCTTGAGTGTGTGGATGTGCTTTGTTGTCCTTGTTTACAAATGGACACATGCATGCAGACCTTAGCTTGTGCTGTTTGTGGCTACACAGAGAGGGAGAGAAAGTCTGAATCAGGGCTTTTAGTAATCAGTGTCACATTGTCGAGGAGGCTGCCTTTGACTAATGAGAGGTGCTGACAGCCTTGCTGCATACTCCCCTGGCTCTGCTGACTGGGACAGATCTGTTTCAGGGCCTTTGTCAGGATCATTCTCCCTCTCGCCTTGCTTATTTCATCTCACTTTACCTTCCACTATTGCCCTCTTTTTCTTCAAGTGTCAGAGAGAGCAATGACCAGTGTTGACCCTCAAGGATACCTCCTGGCATGCCCACGGTGACAAATTGACCATGAGGGGTAAGCTGCTGCTAAATTGCCTTGTAGATAAAGTAGTTTTGATTGTTTTATTTTACTTTTACTACTAAAAACTGTCAATTTTGTAAGAACTGCTAGAAGTCTGAGAAAAGGAAAATCACTATTTACAAAAATTGAGAAAGTGAAGCACAATGCATTAAGGGTCAGATTCAGATGCTTAAAAAATTTGTGAATGTGAACCCAATTGTTTTCCAAGTTTGAAGACGTTTTGCTTCCCATCCAGAAGCTTTCTCAATTCAAAATGTCTGTTTTAGCATTGAGTTACAGTGTCAGGATCCCAGTTTTTGTGTTCGTGTGTTTGTCTGGTCTTTTGTGTTTCCCCCTTCCACCACCAGGAGGCGCCTGGCTCCGGTTCACCTCCTCACACACCTGCAAGCTGTTGCCTCATCACCGGACTACTCTGAAGCTGCTGGTGGCCACTACTTCGACGCCAGAGTGTTTGCCAGTTTGGGGTACTCTAGCCAAGCCTTGTTTATGCTGAGTCTAATCTGAGTTTTGCATTTTTCAGTTTTTGCTCTCTAGCCAAGCTGAGATCACATTCAGTTTAACTGAGAGCTTGTTTCTCTCAGAGTCTCAACTTTGTTTGTTCTTTGCCTTTCGGCAGGAAGCCTTCCTGCAAACTGGACCTTTCCGGACCGCCGTCTCCCAAGTTGGATCAACTGAGTCTTACACTGAGCGACGGATTCCAAACAGGAGGTTTGGATCCAGCCACCTTTGAGCACACTTCACCACGACCCGTTCAAGTACCACAGGAAAACTGAGTTGCAACCAGCAGCTGCATCATTCTACTCCGTCCGAGTTCTGGGTAAACCCTGTTCCGCCCCCCACCGAATCAAACAAACCACGGAAGACCAACACTCAGACTGGAGTTTACATGTCTCCTCTTCTCAGGAAACGTGAGTGGCAACAAATCCTCTCCTTCAAGATAAACAACTCCAATTCCCCACTGAGCCTGAACCTAACAGTCTGTCTTCCCCTCATCTTTCAGTTTTCCGGCCGAGCAAAGTTCGGAGAAACTCTGCACCGAACTCTAAACACCTTTCAATAAAACCCGTTCAAACTTTTACTCTGTGTCTCTCTGTTTGGCTTCACTGCATGTGGGTCAGAGCTTTAGATAAAATCATGACATCCAGGCTTTTATAGAGTAACCCAACCAAAGCCTTGTAATGGCTTAGAAAACATGCACATTGAAACAGTTTAAGGTAAAGAGAGGGGGTTGGCTCATGTTTCAGCTCTCAAAAACCTACAATGCAGCGATACTGTTGATTCTTTGCAAATATCATCCCAACCCCCATCGCTATGAAGGTGAACAAAATATCTCACCAGGTCAGTCAGCCCAACAATGACCCTTAACGACTGCCTTTTCAGAGGAATGTGCCATTATCTGGTATTGCAGGCCAATAACGACCTCAACGACTCCCATGATTAAGGGGTGGAGCTGGTTTTCCAGCTACAATTTGGATGTTTTATAAGCCATTTCAAAACTTTTGTTGGTCTACTCTTTAAAGCCTGGAACTCAATGCTCAAAACATTTTGAATTGAGAAAGCTTCATGGATTTGAAGCGAAATGTCTTCAAACTTTGGAAACTAAGTCCATTGGTTTGTCATTTATATGAACTTTTTGGAATGACTATAACCTGGATAAGTGAGAATCTCCACCAGCATTTTATTAAGCTACATCATGATTCATTATGCAGCCCTGCAATTATAAAAAATAAGAAATTTGTTGTTGTTTCATCAAAAGGAAGAACATTCAGCGAGCTCTTTGTGAGATCAAGTTACTATTGAAATAACATCAGTAACAGGAAACGGATAGAAAGATCAGAAAGGAGGATCAGCAATGTGTTGCTGCTTTAAACTCTAACTGTAAGACATGCATTCAGCTCACTTCATGGTGTTTTCCATGGCTTTGTCATTACATTAAATGTGAAATGTCCTGGTTTGGATCTGTCTGAATTCATCAAATTAGAGTTTTGCCGCTAACCTTTTTTTGTGTTTATGCATTGTATGAAAGAGATAGAAAATACGATGAAGAGCTGAAAGACGTGTTCTATAGCTGTTCAGTACAAGTGTGCAAGTGTATTATTAACAAAATTTTGCAGAATGTTGTATCATGTTGGTTGATGATGAACTATAATATTTTGAAACATCTTGCCTCCAGCAGTAATTTTCATTGACTTTTTAGATCAAATGTTAATTATTATAATTTTTTATTTTATTTTATTTATACTTATATAACAGTTCAACCATGCCCTTACAGCTTTAGGACTGTGGTAGGAGAAATATTATGAGGAATTTATAGGAAGAATTCGAAAATATTGCTGCATGAGGCCCAATGATCCACAAACTATTTCTAGGTTAGAAAAAAGTAGCAGCAAACTAGCTCCATAGGTGGCTATGTCCAGGAAATAAATTGTTGAGCAGATGAGCTATGTGCTGATTTCTTTTTCTAAAGGGATGAAAGAAAGCTCGTACAGTTTGTCACGGTAAAAGCTGACGCTATAGCTATTCTCGGACAGAAAAAGGATTAAGCACCGAAAAACTGGCCCAAATCTATCATCTATAGTTGGAGGTGTAGATGGCAGAAGCTCAGCTGATTTTTCTTTACAGGATTATTTACAGCCAACAAGAACCACACCAGATGAGGCTACTATGAAAACTAAAAGCAAAAAGCAGAGAGAACATAATGTTAGGGGTTGAGCTGGCAAATATTGTCAACTGGAAAAAAAAGAAGAGAGCAGAATGATGAAAAGGGGTCCCTATGTCCTCCAGCAGTCTAAGCCTATAGCAGCATAACTATAGAGATACTGTAGCTCAGGATAACCTGAGCCACTCTAACTATAAGCTTTATCAAAACAGAAAATGTTGGCCATGTTTTAAAGTGGATAAAATATAAATTTACCTTTGTTAAAGTAACTGTAAGTAAGCATTTTCAAAACCTTTTGAGAGCTCAGGGTCAAAAGCAAAAAATTGTAGGGGTAAAGAAAAAAAAGACGGGTTGTTTCAGACCTGACCTTGACAGGGAATCTAATTTGAACCTTTCTGTGAACATGAGGTTAGAGAATGCCCGCAATAAGCCTTTGACAGTAAAAGACTATTGTCTGCAATGGACTCCTGATGTGGCAAAGTCTCCAATCAGCAGGTTGTGAGTCAAAGGTCAAAAGAGTGGCTCTTTGTATCGTATATAGCTCAGCTAAAATGTAGCACACATGACCTCTGCAGATCGTAGATCATCTTTAAATTCAAGCCTCTCACTGACTCTATGGATTGTGACTTCAGCATGTTTTAAACAGCACATTTGCACCACATCCCAGGTTTTTGACATAAAATTCACACAGCCAACCTGACCTTGTCAGTAAAATAACACCCTTTGCATTTTGTGTCCTCTTTGCCAGAGAGGCCATGAGTTTCGGATCAGTGAGCATGTGATAACAGAAAGATGGAAGAGTGTTTGGAAGATACCTAATATTGGATGGTCAGGTTAGATCAATTCTGTAGGTATTACCTGATCACTCTTGTTTAAAGTCAGGTGAGACCCCTCTAATAGTTCTTGAAGCACATGGGATCGATTGAAATAAAGTTACAAAAGTTTTTCAAGCATTCTTGTATTTTATCACTTGTGAAAGTAAGTTTTTGCAGTATCGCCATAATTCATTTCAAGATTTATTTCTGTTGCCGACACAAGTGAAGATGGAGACTTTCATTTATGCCCATATAAATTTAAGATCAGAAAAAAACGTGTAGGACTTGGATCACATGAATGATTTTTATCTGTAATCTGGGGTTTAAACTAAACAACTAGGCAGCGGCATTTACATGGACAACTTATTGTCATTTTGTATACACATAGTGTATAAAAAGAGATATTTAGTGTCGTACAGCTTTTCGGCAGTATATGAGCGGCAGTATATGAGCGGCAGCTTAGCTGCGAAATTAACATTTCCATTTCATAAAGTGCAGCAGTGATCAAACGTAAACAGCGTAAACAGTGAGGAAAAGAAAACATGGTGTAAACTTCAATTAATTTTATTTCTATAGCGCCAATTCACAACACATGACATGTCAAGGCAGTTTACAGTTCACCAGATCATCCAGTCAGATTGATTCAGAGTTTTCTATCTAAGGAAAACCAGTTGATTGCATTGACTCATTGACTGTACAGCAATCCTCACACCAAGCATGCTTGTAGCGACAGTAGAGAGGAAAAACTCCCTCCAGCAGAACCAGGCTCAGTGTGAGCGGCCCTGAGGGGAGCCTTTGCTAAGGGTGATGACATCAGAGGTGTTCTGTCCGAGCCGGACTGACTGAAGTCTGTTAGTGAGGAAGTCTAGCAGCCAATTGCGGGGGATGTACTGAAGCCCAGCTGTTCCAGTTTGCCCATCAGATCCTGTGGGATGATGGTATCTAAAGCTGAGCGGAAGTCCAGGAACAGCATCCGCATGTGGGTGTTCTTCTCCGAGTGTTCTAGGCTCAGGTAAAGAGCAGCAGAGATGGCGTCCTCATAGATAGTATTTATCAGCATAGTGTCTAGGACTGAGTCACACATTATGTATTTCATTAAATATTATTTTAAAACACTTCAATACTAAATTAAGAACATATTTTTTTTTACTTAGAGTTTTTTTCCACAATGGAATGTTATAGATATTAAGGCGACAGTGGCGACGGGTGCAGGAGTTTGCTCTGCGATCAGGGGTTGTCGGTTCAAGAACCGGCTCAGCCTTTCAGTGTTGTTCCGTAAAAGTTTAAAAACAATCCACTGGACTTGGTTTCCAAGGTTTGAAGACGTTTCGCTTCCCCTCCAGGAAGCTTCTCAATTCAACTGTCTGGATCTGCATATATAGACAAGGCCTTGTATTGCTTGGAAACATGCAAATTGAAGCCGACGAGCAGGTTGTTTGGTTCCATTGTTAGCCTGTAATACCTGAAACCTATCTATGATTCTGAAGGTTGGCTGTTAAAGGAGGGATTGTTCACCAGGTTGAAGAGAGGAGGTACTTTGTTCCTCTGAGATGGAGTGGGGGTTGTGGTAAACCTGGAAGGAATCATCTCTATAACTGAATTGTAGGTTTTTGAAAGCTGGAATCTGAGTCCACCACCTCTGTTTAAAGTTGTTTTTTCTCTCTTAACATAGATGGCTTCATTCACGCCCCTCTCAAACCACCTATTTTCTTTACCCAAAATGTGAACATTCTGGTCCTCCAAAGAATGTCCTTTGTCCATCAGGTGTAGGTGTACTGCGGAGTCTTGTCCAGAGGCGGCCGCTCTTCTGTGTTGGGCCATGTGTCTGTGGAGAGGTTGTTTGGTTTCTCCAATATAAAGATCAGAGCATTCCTCGCTGCACTGAAAAGCATATACCACTCCGCTCATATTGGGTTTGGGGGTTTTATCTTTAGGATGCACTAGTCTCTGTTTAAGGGTTTGGTTTGGCTTGAAATGTACTGGGATCTTGTGTTTGGAGAAAATCGTCTTGAGTTTTTCAGAGACTCCAGCAACATAAGGGATTGTGATGATTTTGCGTTTAATTTTCTCATCGCTATCTTCTGCTGCGTGTCTTTTGGATTTCCTTGCTGATTTGATGAATGCCCAGTTTGCGTATCCACAGGTTTAAAGAGCATCTTTATGTGTTTCTATTCTTTGTGCTTTCCTTCTGTTTTAGTAGGGACATGTTCTGCCCGGTGTTGTGACGTTCTGATGACTGAGAGTTTGTGTTCCAGTGGGTGGTGTGAGTTAAAAAGAAGATACTGGTTTGTGTGAGTAGTTTCCTATACACTTCAATGTTTAGGCTTCCATCTCCTTCCATGCTATCCAGACAGTCCAGAAAGGATAGTTTGTTGTCCTCGGCATCCTCTCTGGTGAATTTGAGGTTGTGGTCAACAGAGTTGATGTGTCTTGTTAAAGCTTCCACTTCCTTTTTAGCTGGATTTTGACGAATGTGTCATGCACGTATCGAAACCAGTGGCTTGGTGGTGTTTCATTGAAAGTGTCTAAAGCTCTCTTTTCCATTTCTTCCATGTAAAGATTGGCTACAATTGGTGACACTGGGGATCCCATTGCACAACCTTGCTTCTTTCTTTCTATTACTAAGTTAAACTTTTCAAAGGAAAATCCTAATTGTCAGAAGTGGTGTTGTCATTGCTCTAAGCTGCTGCAGCAGGTTTAGAGCGATGTCATGTGAGGGCCGACACGCACATGGGGAAATACGGCAGTGCAGTACAAGTATCCTTTCTCCAAGTTGGAAGAGCTTGGAACTAATGCACTATGAACGAATGTTTCAAAACAAATGAACACTTCTGAGGCCAACGGCAATATTTCATCATATATATCGACATATATATGCCTAAAATGGAATTCTGAAGATATAGAGCTTTTAAGCTCCTCCTGAGGAGCCTAATGAGCCACGTCTGCAGAGACTCACCTGCTAGTAAAACCATCACAATTTACAACAACTAATACAACTTTAAAATGTTAAATTCAATATCTAAAACAATATATATGTCAAATGATCACGTGTTTCATTAGGCTTAAGGACAATAGTTGAGTTTTAGAAAATAGAGCAATGCAGTGTTGCTATACTATACTATACTACATGCATGGAATGTAGAAATGAGTCAACACCAACAGAAAGTTGAAAATGTCAGGAACTGGCAGAGTAAAGTTGTTTAAATGTGTCTCTCTACAATTTTTGAGATTTTTTTTTATATACTGAAGTTGCCTAAGCTGCCTGTCTCCACTCAGGCCTACCTGCAAGCTAATCAGGCCGTCTCAGTTCTTTGGATGCGCCCCATGGGACAGCACAGCCACCGGCACAATTAATTGGTTCATTTGTTCCGTCATGTTTTGCTGGGCAGAGACAGAATGGGGAGGAAATGCAGCGGCGGAACCATTGTCTCTGTTCTTGTCCCCAAGGATGAAGGAAAGGGACACATGAATGCTCTTCCAGATAGATAAATAAAAGAAGAGAAGTAAGATAAAGTGTATAATGAAGCGATAAAGGTAATTCCTTTTGAAGGAGTCTAGAGGCAATATTCTGTTTCATTTAAAGGTTGTATTTAGTAAAACTGACTTTTTATTTTATAAAGTCTGGCTGCTCATTACATTTGATAAAGGTATCAGAAACACACACTGCAAAAATAGATTTTATTTACTGTCAATTAAAGGTTCATTTACTCTCATCAGGAACATGACTCTATTTATTTCTTGCCTTTTGGTTTTTCCTGGGTGGACTGAGGAAACAAAATACAACTTCTATGATTTCTTAAAACCAGAATAAGACCCATACACATACAGTACATTTTTTAATTCTTTCTGGATTTTATCAGTTCACATATGAACAAAATTTACAACTGAGCGACCCTTCAATGACAATTAGGATATAGAGAATGAACAGAGGATTTTAACACATTTTAAATATCTGCCACCAGCTTAAAGATATTTAAAATGTGTTTAAGGCTCTGATGTTGACGTTGCAGCCATTCATTTATACATCTCTAAATTAGTTTTTTTTTTAATTTGTTTTAATTTAGTAGGAGTTTGAATGTGATTCTGTAAGTTTCAATTTAATTCAATTCAGTTTATTTATATAGCGCCAAATTCACAACACATGTCATCTCAAAGATCATCCAGTCAAATTGATTCAAAGTTTTCTAAGGAAAACCAGCTGATTGCATCGACTCATTGACTCAAATACAATCTCTCACACTAAGCATGCTTGTAGCGAAAGTGGAGAGGAAAAACTCCCTTTTAACAGGAAGAAACCTCCAGCAGAACCAGGCTCAGTGTGAGCGGCCATCTGCTGAGGCCCACTGGGGTTCAAGGAGACAGAAGCAGAGATACAAAAAGCAGCTTTAAAAGGCGGTCCCGTCCAGGAAACACACAGCTAGGCCAGCAATATGTCTCCAGGTTTCTGCCGAGGAGACACTGGAGGGACTTTGTTTCTCGGGTAGACTGGTATTGCACTGCACTAATTGCAATGATTATGTGCAGTATTTTTGCTGTATTTTTTATGCAACTTTTCTACTTTTGCTATTTGCTGTTGTTTCTAAAAAAAATGCATAACGATATTATAGCTTTCATTGATTTATTTCAAACTTGAAACTTTGTTTAGCCTGTAAGATATAAAAAAAATAAATAATTTACCGATTAATTGAATCGAATCGTATCGTGGTGTATTCTTGAGCATCGAAAATAATCGAATCGTTGGGTCAGGAAATCGATACTGAATCGAATCGCCATGACGGATGTGATTTACACCCCTAATGATGACCTCTTCACACTCCCTTTGTCTCTGAAGTTACCGATAAAATCTGGTAAAGCAAGCGGGAGTGTGCAGATGAAGTATGTCTGACAGATACTGGGAGGGCATGGACATGATTTAAAAACAAAGAATAATTAAAAAATTGCTAACAAATCGATTGCTGTTTAAGCAGGTTTCAAAATTTCAAGGAAAATTATTAATATGGAAACGTTATTTCAGTTGTAGTGAATTGAATAGGTAAACAAAAGATTAGCTAAATATAGACTTTGAAACTACCACAGTCATCAGGTAAATACATAGTGTTTGAAAAAAAAAAGAGCATTAATTTATTTTGGCTTTATCACTTTAAATTTTCCACAGAGCTTGTGAGAACTGAACTGCATGGAAAGTGTGGCTCAATGTGTGTGTGTGTGTGTATGTGTGTGTGTGTGTGACGGAAGGGGAGAATTAAATGTAATTCTCTGTTCCTGTGTCTTAGATTATCTTTAGAGACTTACTAACATGTAATAAAGACAGATAAATAAATAGAAGCTCAAAGAAGCATTTAGTGAATGCCAATGAAAACCCATAATGACTCTCTGGATGCCTCCAAGTAATTTATACACCATTTTCCAGAATACCTGAAGCGAGAACAATTTGGTGGAAGTGAAGGATGAAGAAGAAATGGAATATTATGTTTTAGTTGATGAATATAAAATTACATCTGCCATTAACTCTAAACATAAACCTGCTATGAGACTTAGATGATTAAACAGCAATATTAATGAGAGGATGGTGACAAAAACAACAGATACTGGATAATGATAGAATATGTGTGATGTAAACATTTTACATTTAGAAAAATGATGGGTGAAGTGTACAATATTGATCTTTGCCAACATTTTAAACTTCTCATTAATCAGTGTTTTGTGGTAATATGTAAACCTCATCTAAAGATTGTCTGGTCCAACCTCCTAACCTACCTAAGCAATTTCTTACAATGGTTTTATCGAATATGGATCAGAAATCTTAAATAAGTCTCGCGGTTACTACTGAATAAAGCATATAAGTTATCACGTTTATAGAATATAACTATCACGTTTATACAATATAACTATCACGTTTATACAATATAATTATCACGTTTATACAATGTAATTATCACGTTTATACAATATAACTATCACGTTTATACAATGTAATTATCACGTTTATACAATGTAATTATCACGTTTATACAATGTAATTATCACGTTTATACAATGTAATTATCATGTTTATACAACATACTATCACGTTTATACAACATACTATCACGTTTATACAACATACTGTCACGTTTACACAATATAATCATCACGTTTATACAATGTAATTATCACTTTATACAATGTAATTATCACGTTTATACAATGTAATTATCACGTTTATACAATATAACTATCACGTTTGTACAATATAACTATCACGTTTGTACAATGTAATTATCACGTTTATACAATATACTATCAAGTTTATACAATATACTATCACGTTTATACAATGTAATTATCACGTTCATACAATGTAATTATCACGTTTATACAATATAATTATCACGTTTATACCATGTAATTATCACGTTTATACCATGTAATTATCACGTTTATACAATATACTATCACGTTTATACAATATAATTATCACGTTTATACAATATAACTATCACGTTTATACAATATAATTATCACGTTTATACAATGTAATTATCACGTTTATACAATATAATTATCACGTTTATACAATATAACTATCACGTTTATACAATGTAATTATCACGTTTATACAATATACTATTACGTTTATACAATGTAATTATCACGTTTATACAATATAACTGTCACATTTATACAATGTAATTATCACATTTATACAATGTAATTATCATGTTTATACAATGTAATTATCACGTTTATACAATGTAATTATCACGTTTATACAATATAACTATCACATTTATACAATGTAATTATCACGTTTATACAATATAACTATCATGTTTATACAATATACTATCACGTTTATACAATATAACTATCACGTTTATGCAATATAATTATCACGTTTATACAATATAATTATCACATTTATACAATATAACTATCACGTTTATACAATATAATTATCACATTTATACAATATAACTATCACGTTTATACAATGTAATTATCACATTTATACAATATAACTATCACGTTTATACAATATAACTATCACGTTGATACAATATAACTATCACGCTTATACAATGTAATTATCACGTTTATACAATGTAATTATCACATTTATACAATGTAACTATCACGTTTATACAATGTAACTATCACGTTTATACAATGTAACTATCACGTTTATACAATGTAATTATCACGTTTATACAATGTAATTATCACGTTTATACAATATACTATCACGTTTATACAATGTAATTATCACGTTTATACAATATAACTATCATGTTTATACAATATACTATCACGTTTATACAATATAACTATCACGTTTATGCAATATAATTATCACGTTTATACAATATAACTATCACGTTTATACAATATAATTATCACACTTATACAATATAACTATCACATTTATACAATATAACTATCACGTTTATACAATATAACTATAACGTTTATACAATGTAATTAACACGTTTATACAATATAACTATAACGTTTATACAATGTAATTATCACGTTTATACAATATAACTATCACGTTTATACAATGTAATTATCACATTTATACAATATAACTATCACGTTTATACAATGTAATTATCATGTTTATACAATATAACTATCACGTTTATACAATATAACTATCACGTTTGTGCAATATAACTATCACGTTTATACAATGTAATTATCACGTTTATACAATATAACTATCACGTTTATACAATGTAATTATCACGTTTATACAATATAACTATCACGTTTAGACAATGTAATTATCACATTTATACAATATAACTATCACGTTTATACAATATAATTATCACATTTATACAATATAACTATCACGTTTATACAATGTAATTATCACGTTTATACAATATAACTATCATGTTTATACAATATATTTATCACGTTTATACAATGTAATTATCACATTTATACAATATAATGAGCAAAAATTTATTTTTTCAAGTGACAGCAATATGCTTCCGTAATTTTACAGGATGCCATCGCCACAAACGCGTTTTTTTATCAGTTATTAATCAGTGTATTTTAAATGAGTGTCCTTTCTGCGGTCTGTCTGAAAATCCATGTTTTTATGGAATGCACAAGACTGAAAACTATTTTTAACCTTTTAATGAGTGTTTTTAGTCTTTTTGGGACAGTTTTTACAAACTCTCTTTTTATAGAAGGAGTTTGCCAGAAAAGAAGAAATAGGTCAAAGGACTGACTTTTACATTTTTTAATCAGCGAAGCAAAGATGGCCATTTATCTGTCCCACAGAGACAGACTGCAGGAAGGTCCTCACCTTGATGTGTTGGCTCTATGGAAGCGCAATGTTAAAGCTAGAAAAAGGCTGGAGTTTCAGTTCCACACAGAACATGGAGGATTTTATTCAGCTGTGGGGTTTTAACTAAACTTAATGCACTGTATCAGATGAAGGACAACTATAATTTAACAAGCTCCTCATTTAATGATTTTTAGCTGATACTTGTTTTTAACTAACACCCACCTAATTTGAATTGATCCTTGTCTATTTTGCATACCCACATCTATTTGACCCATAGAATAACACTGAATGATTTTTATGGTTACAAAACATTTATGAAGCAAGAATTTTCCACTTTTGTATTTTGTATACTTGTGTATATAACAAAATGTAACATTTATAAACCTGAAATAACATATAAATCTATAAAAATTGTGAAACTGCTGCTTTTCAAGCTAAAGTAAGCTCCAGTGCCTTTTCTGAGCTGTGCTTTGTTTTGTTTTGTCGGCCTTAAGCATTTTAAAAAAACAAAATCAGCGTCCAAACTTCAAAAATATCAGAGCTTTGTTAGTAATGTTCTTCGAACTGCGCGCACTGATCCAGTCTCAGCTGTGAATTTAACTCTTATTTAAGCCGGTAACACGGCTTTATGCAACCCAGCCATGTCTAGCCTTGTTTGAAACCTTATCTCATTGGCTAAAAAGCCAACCAGCCCACGTGGTTTTAACCAATAACAGCAGGACTCTATGAGGCGTAATATTGCTCTACTCGGTGCGTTATTGGCTAAAAAACAAGGGCCTCTTGTGAGACTTCAGTGACCGTCCCTGTCTCAAATCAAGTCATACAAAGATGCGGACACTTTTATCTTGTTAGGAAGAGGACAATGTAAATAAACAGACCAAACATCGGAGACATAATGTTTGAGGAAGAAAGTCTTATAATCAAGATACTAAACATTAGCTATGACCAGCTAAATTTCTGAAGTCAAAAAAGGGTGTTATTGGGCAATTTTCTCATCAGAAAAATTTTTATTATGAATAATCTGGATTACTTTTCATCTGTGGAACCTTATGGACGAATGGAGTATAAACAATAGAAGATTAGATTTATAAAACGGCTTCTAAACGCCTTCATAGGTATGTTGTTGAGGCTGCTTTGTAATGTTTACATTTTCCTATGCTGCTTTATCTGTTAATTGTGCTTTGGTGCTCTTTGTCCATAAAGTTCACTTGGTGGTTGAATTGTGGAGGATCAATGCTACGGTGGCCCTGATGTGCAAACTGCAACTACAAATCTAACAGCGCAACTACATTAAGGAAAACACAATTACATTAACCTACCGGAAAAGGTAGGTACCAGTGGGAAACATGAGACATCGCTGATTGGATGACGGCGCAGTTTGACCCTTGAACCGGAAGTTGCGTCGTCTGAACAGTCCAGCTTCTTTTAAGTGTGTCTTCAGTGTACGCAAACTAACTGAAATTTGGTGATTAGTCTTGAGCATATCCAGTATCACCTCGTACGTATGTCCTGATTCAAAATATTCCTGGATAACGGCAGCTATGTTTGGGGCGCCGACAATATCCATGTTTTCAAAAGCTACAGCAGGCAGAATAACTTCCGGTTCAAGGGTCAAACGGCGCCGTCGTCCAATCAGCGATGTCTCATGTTTCCCACTGGTACCTACCTTTTCCGTTATGTTAATGTAATTGTGTTTTTCTTAATGTAGTTGTGCTTTGCTTTATGTAGTTTTGATTTCCTTAATGTAGTTTCGCTTTTAGATTTGTAGTTGCAGTTTGCACTTCAGGGCCACCGTAGTTAGCTCTAACGTCCATCCCCATGAACACTGGGACGGAACTCAATGGAAAAGGAAATGATTCTGATTTCCTATTTTAACCGTTGCGTATATTTGCTGCAACATATGGATCAAGATGCTATGACCAAAGAAATTTGATTGACAGATGACCGTTGATATAGGATTGGCCGAATTTAGGTGTTCAGGCTGACGTAGAACTAACTGGCCTCAGAAGATAACGGAAAAACTCCCCACAGATTTTAAGACAACTTTTCAAATTTTTGGGACAGTATGGTCTGATGAAGAGTACATTTACATACACGTTTAAGACAGAATGCTTTCACATTCAAATATGACTTCCCTACGACTTAAACTGACACTAGTTTTATGTCAATAATTGTTTATATGTTTTGAATTTTGTAAATAAAGTGTTGTTAAAAAAAGTTTTGATTAATTACAGTATGCATTGATCAAGTTTCCCTTTAACAATGACTAGTATTCTGTGTAAATCACAGTTTGAAAATTAACTAATGTGTGTTTTTAATCCACCAGCTATACATTCAAAAATAGATTAAACTTTTCTACAGGAGCTTTATTGTCAGAAAATAAAAAGTCCTTGGGGCAATGTAACAGCTTAACTATGCCATCACATTGCTTCTCTTTTCTTTGAAAGCTTATCCATATTTGTTTGTTTTTTTTCTTCCCTCTTTTTGCTCAAATAAACTTTTATTTTGTAAAATTCACAAAAGAGCACAATCTCTTTTCTTGTTGACACACTTTGCAAATTGAATTATTAAAGATAAGTCAGAAAAGCCTCCATGGTCATTATCTCATCACCAGTTTGTCTGATTTTCTAAACCATTTTAAGTCATTTCAGGAAAAATTACAAAATCGATTCTAGGATAATTCGAAACAGGAAAAACAGGAATGATGGCTTTTTGTTCTTTACACTCCATTTTTTTTGTATTACACTCAGAGAGCTGAATCCAATCCTAACAATTACTGCTGTCAGAGAAGACATGACACACTCGGACCAGCACAGGACTGCAGAGCAAGATGGTAGCTAACACACTCATACACTGACAGATGGATCAGTACTAACCAGCAGACACCATTAAAGTGAAACTTGTGGTGTTGAGAGTAGAGTAGCCAGTGTAGTGAGCAGGACAACTCCACTACCACTCATAGAGGAAAGCACTGTCAGACAGCTTTTTAATGACCACTTACAGCAGAGGGATGGGCCGTGTCCAGCTCGTGCTCTCCCACCTGCAGTAGGAGTAACACGAAGATAGAGTCAGCGCTGGCGTGTTGCCCCACTGTCTCAATCTCTAAATTCTCTATCCAAGTGCCATGTCTGGACAGAGGGATGGTGATGACGTTGGGCTGGCTCTGCTGTCTGAAATCCCGGCAGGATCTGAGGCAGTGCTGACTTATACTCTGGAGCAGATCCACTTAATGGATGCAGGTTGCTTGGACATCTGTTTGTGGTGTGAGGCAAAGCAAAGATAGAGCTTTTTAACAAGTAAAGGTTTTTAAATTTTTAAGAATTACTGGAAAGTATCTTACAAACACAAACATCTATTGTTTTTTTAAACCATTTGGAATGCAAATTAAGTCGGCTGAGTGCAGGGACACTTTCTACACTTCCCCACTTTTGACATCTACCAAGCAATCTGTGTCATGCTGTCAGTCCGTATCTTCCTCTGTGGCCTCACTAAAACTGCGAGAATGTCACGGCAGTTACATTACCTTCTTGTGATGGATACTGCAGCAGCTCAGAAACTTCAACTAAATCTACTCGCTTCAGTGTTTATCTCGGAAAATATTGTTTCACAGACCTGATAGCAAACACTGTTTTACACATACGCACTCAAAGGACATTTAAAAAACACTTTTGGAATGAGATTGCTGTAGACCTGTTTTTCTTTAAACTTTAAACAAATGGTGAAGCATAAATTTAAATATTTATTTGCTATGTATAGCCCTTATTAGGTATACAGTTTAATTAACCTATTTTTTTAATTTCATCCGAGCGGTGCGTGTCCTGAGCCCGTAACATCATCAATGACCCCTCACCCCTCTGGGAAGAGGCAGGGCCAGCAGATTCTGCAACAGCTTTCCCCCCACCGCCATCTACGGAAGAGGATTATGGCCAGTGGAAAAAAAAAAAAAAAAAAAGTTACCTGATTTTTAAATTTTATTTCAGTTTAGTATGGGAAAAAAGTCAGAATTCTGAGAAAAAGGTCAGAATTCTGACTTTTTTCTCAGAATTCTGACTTTAATCCCAGTATTCTGACTTTTTTTCTCAGAATTCTGAGATTAAAGTCAGAATTTTGACTTTTTTCTCAGAATTCTGACTTTTTTCTGAGAATTCTGACTTTAATCTCAGACTTCTGACTTTTTTTCTCAGAATTCTGACTTTTTTATTGTCAGAATTTAGACAGAATTCTGAGAAAAAAAAGTCAGAATTCTGACTTTAATCTCAGAATTCTGAGAAAAAAAGTCAGAATTCTGAGTAAAAAGTCAGAATTCTGAGATTAAAGTCAGAATTCTCAGAAAAAAGTCAGAATTCTGACTTTTTTCCCATGTTAAACTGAAATAAAATTTAAAAATCAGTTAACTTTATTTTTTTCAGTGGCCCTAACCCTCTTCCATAGCCATCAGAAAGCTGAACTGTTGAAAAAAAAAACTAAATCACGTCAGAGACTCTGCCTCAAATACTGCATTCTTGCACCAAATATATTTAATGCTATGAACTTCCATATCAATGCATTTTTTGCACCATGTTTTTTTCTCCCACACTGTTTACGTTGGATCACTGCTGCACTTTAAGGAATGGAAATGTTCTGAAAGGTGTAAAAAAAAAAAAAAAATTCATTTGGTTAACACTCTGTGTATACAAAATAACAATAAAAGTTGTCAAAGCCTTTTTTATATTTTCCCATTTGGTGACATTGCACACAAACACTTTAATGTATTTTATTGAATTTTTTTACATAAATAATTGTGAAAGGAATAATATTTTTTTTTCCAAATATCTTGCAGTATTTTTTTTTTGCAGAATAATGAACAAGTATGTCAGTCATGTATTTAAACTTCTATATTCTGATATAAAAACAATATATTGCAAGCAGCTGCAAAGAGAAGTGGGCAAGCTGGTAAACAAAGCTCATAGATATGTTGTGTAATCTCAATATAATGTAGAGCGGCTCCATTAGGTGGGAGAATCTTTTGACATACCGTAACAACTACTATTAAACTGCAGACATCTGTCCTTTATGGGATGTTTTTGTTAAAAGATACCACTTCAATATCTGTTTTGCATGTTTTCCCTAATAAATGGGGATCGCCTCCACCTGCAAAGAAACATTTTCTTAAAAAATAATTTTGTTCAATGATGCTTTGCAGGTAGTTTTTAAATGGCCAAGAAGGACTAGTGCGAGTGAGATGCTTGTCACAATAACTTACATGCTGTTTTACAAAAGTTAATGTATTATTTTATCTGTTGGATAAATGCACCTGGCAATGCATTGATCTTATCATTGAAACTGGAATCTGATTCCAGTCTAAGCTGTGGAAACGGGTATTTCTCTCCCTAAAGATCCTATGTAATTGATAATCGGAGTTTACTTTGTTACCATGAGTCCAGAATAATTAATAAATGGATGGATGGAAAAAAGGAAGGAAGGAAGGAAGGAAAACTAAATGGTAATGTAATAAATACTGTTCAATAAATGATCAGTGTTTTTAATTAAGAGTAATTTAACTTGAATGTGCTTTACTGGAGGCGTCCATGTTTGTCAAAGAACACTACTGCCACCTACTGGTTTGTGACGTCACGGTGCGGTATCGGCTGTTGATCAAGTCCCAGTGCTGTATCTGGTGTTTGTCACAACGCGCTATTATCCAAGTCATCTTGAAAACATTCTTCTTCCAAATGTTGGCTACATATTACGTGTTTTTTCTCTGGCCAGAAGTTCGATGGCAAATCCTCCCTCTTCAAGTTGGCGATCCAACGACCAACCCGTCCGTGGAGGATCAGGAATCAGAAAGGTGGAATAACTCTTTATTTTCACGTTTACCCGATGTATTCCAGCATCCAGCTGCCATGCACGTGGGCATTGTCAGTTTCACTATAGCTCTGGTGAATTTCAATGGTGAAGTCCTCTGGAAATCTTCAATAATTGTTGTTGATTGCAGATGTGTCTAGTAGTTCCCATTGATTTTGCTTGTAAAGCGGGGAGAATGGCGCAACGAAAATTATTGTTTTTTAATTTTTTTTTACAGATTAACACTAAATTCATTGAATCACCGCAAACGTATTAGTTTGAGGTATAAATAATTATCCATTGATCATTACTTGCTGACCGGACTTTTCCTTTCAAATTTGCTGTTTCCATCAAGCTCTTTTAATGCGTTACTTCAAAATATGCAAAGTAAAAAAGGCTGATAGAAACATTTATACAAACAGAAACTCTTTGGCAATGATTATGGGAAAATCTGGAAGTAACCTCTCCCTATCTCTCTCTATATATCTCCCGAAAATATATTTCCTTTTTCTCCTGGAGCGGCAAAAAAGTTCCTCCCGAGACCAGATCTGTCAGCTAAAGATAAGGCTGGAATTCTCCTAAGGTTAAGAAGGTTAGTCTCTATTGTCAACATTCCGCTCCAAAATGCTGCAACACTGCTTTTTCAAAACCAACCTGATGATCTCCAGTCTATTGCATTCACCACTTTGACACCCCCATAAATAAATAGTAGTAACTTTTCCATAAAACAACTCAAAATCCTCAAAACAGTAGAGGCTGCTTCCTTTCAGAGTCTCTATGCATCAAATACGTATTTATCCCTTTTTTATGCATGAATTATAACACAATATCAAATATAAACGGTTTTGGTTGTGTGAGTCCCACAATATATTTCTGAATCTTAACTTCAACATCCAAAAGAGGTGTAGCAGTTATAATCATTGTTAAAAGACATAAATTAATCTACAATTACAATACTACCGCATTTCAATTACAATGCACATACATTTGCACCAAAGGCTAGATTCATACCTTCAAACCACAGAGACATAATACAGTAGAGATACAAGAGACATTTAAAAATAAAAAATTACTCCCAGTTCTGCAAAAATTAGAATGCAATTTAAATCAGATGGCAGAGACCACTCAGAAAAAAAGTTGGGATCATCCAACAAAAGAGTGAAAAGTGCTGTAAGAAAGCTATTAAAAGGAGAACATCTGTTAGATCATCTCGCAACTAATTAAGTTAATTTGAAAAACGTCAGTAACATGATTGAGTATTAAAATAGCATCCCAGAGAGGCTGAATGGCTCAGAATATGGAGAATGGGTTCATATCAGTAAAAAAGACTTCAAGTGGAAGTCATTGAATAGCTCAAGAATAAAACCCCTTTAAATGAAATTATAAGAATTATAAGACCAAAGTAATTTAATTTCCAAAGGCACAAAATACTGTTTAACATTTCAGAAAGAAAAAAAAAAACCTTCATTAATGAGTGTATACAGGAAAATATTCACACTCGCCAACTGAAAATATTTTAGAGCTGTAAAACCTTAACCTGACTCCGTCAAATGGATTTGCTGGATTTGCTCCGCATATCCATCTGGAAACCTTCCGTTGAAGTAATGTTGGGAAGGGGCGAAAATACTGGTTAGCTGATTGGCCTATGTTGGTGATAGACGGGCCAAATAAACCAATCAGATCAAGGAAGCATATGACGTACTAACAGAGCGACGACGAAAACACAACCACATTTCAGGCTACTCTTGCTGCTGCAGGTAAAGGCTTGTTAGATCAGCAAATAAGCAACATGTCGGCAACGGATATTTGCCGTTTATGTAAAGATAATTTGCGAATAAAAGGCACAATTTCAGGTGCCCGGTCCATATTCCAAAAGAAGGAGCCGCCATGTTCTTTAGACTGAACTGTAGCGCTTCTCGTTGCGTCACACCTCAACCAGCCTCAAAGCCAACGCTGATTGGACGTTCGTTTGGTGAATGGCTCCAAATTTTCTTTAACGGAAAGTAGCCAGACTGATCTGCTAGTGAAACCTTGAAAGCTCGCGAGATCAGGATGTTCTCACGAGGCTAGTAAAACCTATGTGTGTAGGAAACTGCTCAGCAAGGCTAAGTCCATTTTGGATAATTATATCCATCCCCTACATAACGAATTCCAGTTTCTACCCTCTGGTTCCAGTTTTAAATACCCACCAGTTCGGACCAACATGTTGGGATTCTGAGGCTTGCCCACCAGGGGGCGCCGGGGATCCCTTCCTGAGGTTTTGTGTTACTGTTGGGATCTGGGGTTCTGTCTACCTTTCTCCACTAGAGGGCGTATTGGATCTCCTGAAGCTGGAGCTGACTTCACCAGCTGTTCCTCATCTGATCATCAGGAGACCAGTACTTAAGTGGGCTGAGGACAACACTCCAGTACCAGAGTGTTTAGTCAGTTATAGTACAGCAAACCCTGAGCCAACCTGCCTGTCTTGTCTCCTGACTTGTAACCTGAACCTGATCTATTTTGTCCTCTCTGCTTCCCAGGTTGAACCTGTCTGAAACCAGAAACCCCTGAAGAGTTTCTCTGTTGGAAATCTGCCTGTCTGATCTTAGAAGAACCCTGGAGAATCAAACCTGTCAAAGACCTGCCAGCTTGCTGTCAGAAGAATCTGGAAGGGAAACTCAAACCTGGTGATCTGCAAGGTCTTTACCAAGCTCAGCCTCCTCCAAGCCCACAGCCTGGACCCTCCTGGTTTCCCCCCTCTGCCGCTCAGCTCAAACTCCAGAACAGTAAACCCAGTCATGACCAGTCCTGGATCTGATTACTCCCTGACCCGTAATTGTTCTATATTTCATTAAACCTTTGAACTTTTACCCAGTCTAAGTTTGTGTTTCTGCATATGGGCTTGAATCCAAATGTAAAGAGACAGAGACTGGATCCAAATAAACCCAGACAGGTTAGTGACGTTTTTGAAGATTTATTGAGAGGGTTAATCAGAAAGCGGGGCTGGATCTGTGTGGGCAAACTGGCTGCAGGAAGACAGGCGGGTAGATTGAGGGAGGTTTACCAGTTTTATCCAGGACGGAGAGGCAGGCAGTCAGGCGGAGCTTTTCAGAGTCAGAGATTCAGAGAGAGGGAAGCAGGCAGGCAGAATCAAACAGGGTTCGGGCAGGCTCGGAGTCAGGGGGCAGATTGGGTCAGAAACAGATAGGCCGAAGCGAGAAGGGACCCAGGAGCGCTCCTCGGGTCCATAACCCTCCCAATCCACCAGATATTGGATGCCCCTGCCCCTCCTTCTGGATCTGAGAATGCGCCTAACTGAATAGGCAGGACCCCCATCGATCAGACGGGGGGGAGGTGGGGGTCTGGCAGCGGACACAAACCTTGAGTCTCTGACCGGCCTGACACGGGAGACGTGGAATGTGGGGTGAATTCTCATCGTCTGAGGGAGGCGAAGCCGGACAGCCACTGTATTGACCACCTTGGAGATGGGGAAGGGCCCAATGAATCGGGGTGCCAGTTTCTTGCAATCCACTTTTAAAGGTAGGTCCTTGGTGGAGAGCCAGACCTGGTCTCCAGGTTGGTAACATGGAGCTGGAGCCCGCCGGCGATTGGAATTTCGAGCCTGGACCTGGGATGACTTGATGATGGCTCTCCTTGCCCTCCTCCGAGCAGGCAGACATCTAAGGGCAGACAGACGGGCTGACGGTACTCTGGACTCCTTCTCCTCGACAGAAAAAACTGGTGGTTGAAACCCGTACACCACATAGAAGGGTGAGAGGCCGGTGGAGCTGGAGGGAGTGGAGTTGATGGCATGTTCCACCCAGGGTAGGTTCTGCACCCACCTAGTGGGGTCGGACTCACAGAGGAGTTGAAGTTTTGTCTCAACCTCTTGGTTCATCCTCTCTGTTTGACCATCAGTCTGAGGGTGAAAACCAGACGACAGATTAACAGTTACCCCTAACATAGAGCAGAACTCCTGCCAGTAACGGGCAACAAACTGAGGACCTCTGTCGGACACTATGTCAGCTGGCAGTCCATGCAGACGGAAGACCTCCTTAGCCAGGATTGTGCCCATCTACTTGGCAGTGGGGAGCTTAGGTAGAGGGACCAGGTGGACCATTTTAGAAAATCTGTCAACAATGTTTAAAATGACAGAGTGACCCTCAGAAACTGGTAAACCTGTGACAAAGTCCATGGAAATGCTAGACCATGGCCGAGAAGGAACGGGGAGAGAGCGGAGCAGACCGGACGGGGGTCGCCTGGAGACCTTGGCCTGGTTGCATTGAGGGCAGGCTGCAACAAACTCCTTAACGTCCCGAGTCAAAGTGGGCCACCAAAACTGGGACCTGATGATTCTGACTGACTTAGTGTAACCAGGATGACAATACAGACGAGAGCAATGACAGAAGTTAAGGACTTTATTAATCAGAGAGTCTTTGACATAAAGCCTGTCCCTGGGGCAGGCCTCCGGAATCTGTACTCCCTCGAGAGATTTTTTGACCTCCCCCTCCAGGTCGAGCCTCGTGATGGCACACCTAACGGTGTCAGGGAGGATGTACTCCTGAGCCTCCTTGGAAATCTCCTCCCCGGTCTCGAACATCCTGGACAGGGCGTCTGGTTTCCTGTTCTTGGACCCCGGCCTGTAAGAAAGGGAGAAGTCAAAATGACCAAAAAACAGGGCCCACCTGGCTTGCCTGGGGTTAAGTCTCTTTGCAGTCCTTAGATACTCCAGATTCTTGTGGTCAGTCCAGACCAGGAAGGGGAGCTTAGAGCCCTCTAGCCAGTGTCTCCACTCTTCCAAGGCCAACTTAACTGCCAAGAGTTCCCAGTTTCCCACATCATAATTGCGCTCAGAGCTAGACAGTTTCCTGGAGAAAAATGCACAGGGGTGAATGCGGCCGTCACTGGCTCTCTGACTGAGGATGGCCCCGACTCCAGAGCTGGAAGCATCCACCTCCAAAATGAACTGCTTGTCTGGGTCAGGGGAGACCAAAACCGGAGCTGACATGAACAGGGATTTGAGCTGCTTAAATGCCCTGTCAGCCTGGTAGTTCCAGAGGAACTTAACTTTGCTAGAGGTTAGGGCATGAAGGGGAGCACATACCTGACTAAACCCATGGATGAAACGGCGGTAGAAATTGGCAAACCCCAAAAACCTCTGGAGTTGCTTTCTGTCTGAAGAATAGGCCACTCAGTGACAGCCCGGACCTTGGCAGGGTCCATATAAATCCGGCCTGGGGATACCACGAAGCCAAGGAAGGTCATGGATGTGACATGAAATTCACACTTCTCTGCTTTAACGAACAGCTGGTTTTGGAGAAGGCGGAGTAAGACAGCACGGACATGTTTCCTATGGGCTGAGAGGTTTTCAGAATAGATTAGTACATCATCAATGTAAACAAAAACAAACTGCCCAATCATGTCACGGAGAACCTCATTAACAAGGTTCTGAAAAACTGCTGGGGCGTTTGTTAGGCCAAAGGGCATGACCAGATATTCATAGTGGCCAGAGGGAGTGTTAAAGGCAGTCTTCCACTCGTCACCCTCCCTAATGCGGACCAGATGGTAGGCGTTCCGCAGGTCCAATTTAGTGAAGATCTTGGCCCTCTGGATCTGGTCGAAGGCCGAGTTCATAAGGGGAAGTGGATAACAGTTCTTAACAGACACCTCGTTGAGCCCCCTATAGTCAATGCAAGGTCTGAGGGACCCATCCTTCTTACCCACAAAAAAACCCCAGCACCAGCAGGGGATGAAGAAGGACGAATTATCCCTGCCCTGAGTGACTCATTTATGTATTTCTGCATTGCCTGGGACTCTGGTATGGACAGAGAGTAGAGTCGACCCCTAGAGGGGGTTGTTCCCGGTAGCAGTTCAATGCTGCAGTCAAATGGACGGTGAGGCGGTAGGGCTGTGGCTCTGGACTCTAAGATCATGGTAGTCTGCGGGGACCTTAGAAAGGTCAGGGTAAACCTCCTCCACCTCATTCTCTGCAATTAAAAGAGGTTGGGCAGACAACAAACAGGACTGAGAACAGGAGGGAGCCCAACCCATGACCTCCACTCTTCTCCAGTCAATGAGGGGATTGTGTCTCCGGAGCTAGGTGACACCCAGGACAACAGGAACCTGTGGGGAGTCAATGATTATGAAGGTCAAAGTCTCTCTATGGTTACCTCCGACTAGCAGTTCCACCGCCTCCGTGACGAGGTGGGAGTGGTGCAACCGGTGGCCATCCAGGGCGAGGACACTGTGAGGAGACGAGCCCGGGAGGAGTCCAATATTTAGTCCTCTGGCGAACCCCTCATCCATGAATTCAGTGTCTGCCCCAGAATCAATAAGGACAGACAGGTTATGTGCTATGGCTGAAACAGTCAAGGTAGCAGGTAGCAAGAGGTCTGGGGAGACAGAGAGTGTAGTGCGGCTCAGGAGGGATCCCCCCCCCCTACTGAGCCTTGGCTTTTACTGGACAGGTGCCAATGTAGTGACCCACTGCTCCACAGTAGAGGCAGAGGTTTAATTGATACCTGCGATGGCGCTCCTCACTAGACAGCTTGCTCCTCCCCAATTGCATGGGTTCAGGATCAGCTGCGCTTTGGAGGGGTGAAGCCTCTGCTGGTGCAGAGAACGACCTGGGGAGAAACTGGTTAGCTGCTCCGCGCCCCCTTCGACGTTCCATAAGTCGAAGGTCAATCCGGGTTGCCAGATCCTCCAAGTCCTTTAGTGACCGTGGGAAATCCCGGGTGGCGAGTTCATCCTTTATTTTTTCATTTAGTCCAGTAATAAAAACATCCATCAGGGCATGCTCATTCCAGCGGCTCTCAGCTGCTAAGAGATGAAAGTCAATTATATACTCAGAAACTGACTTATCACCCTGCCTGAGGGTTAGGAGCCCCCTTGTGGATTCACGGCATGGTAGCACGGGGCTGAAAACCCTGATCATCTCCTGGGAGAAGTCGTCATATGAGTGGCAGATATCAGAGTCATTTTGCCATTCAGAAGTTCCCCACAATCTTGCCTTACCGGTCAGCAGGGAAATTACATATGCAACCCTGGAGCGGTCAGAGGGGTATGCGGATGGCTGTAACTCGAACTGGATCTCACACTGCGTGAGGAAGGCTCGGCATTGGTCCGGATCGCCCCTAAACAGTTCGGGCGGGGTCAGGCGTGGTTCTGACAGCTGCAGTGAGCGTGATGCGGTGACAGGTGCTGACGCCTGCGGAAGCGAGGCGGCTGGAGGAGCCTGGTCACGGAGATGTGAGAGGATCTCACTGACACCAGCCTCTAACTGAGAAATAGATCTCTCCACGCCAGCACGCCACTGATCGTCTGGTGATGGATCCATGTAAACCCAGACAGGTTAGTGACGTTTTTGAAGATTTATTGAGAGGGTTAATCAGAAAGCGGGGCTGGATCTGTGTGGGCAAACTGGCTGCAGGAAGACAGGCGGGTAGATTGAGGGAGGTTTACCAGTTTTATCCAGGACGGAGAGGCAGGCAGTCAGGCGGAGCTTTTCAGAGTCAGAGATCCAGACAGAGGGAAGCAGGCAGGCAGAATCAAACAGGGTTCGGGCAGGCTCGGAGTCAGGGGGCAGATCGGGTCAGAAACAGATAGGCGGTCAGGTTCTTCTTTTGATGCTGGATTATTCGTAGCTGGTTGGCTTGAGATAATCTGGCACAGAGGACAGATCTGATGGGGTTTTTAAAGTGCTGGAAGCAGGTGACTCCAGTCAGAGCTGATTGCAGATGAGTGGAGCAGAGCAGGTGCATGGACTCAGTGATCAGGCCAGAATCAGTGCAGAAATCATTACACCAAAACCCATCATGACACAAGAGATATAAACACTCCTTTATTCCCTCTGCTGTTCAGCTGCTAAACTCTACCAAGAAAAGCAGATAGCCATATGTTGCAGGCATGTAGGCCTATGCTCTCATTAATCCCCTGCACTGCACATATTTATTTACTTTTTATTTTTCTCTCTCTTTTATCCACCTTACTTTTATCTTTTTAAATATTGTATGTGTTTCTTGTGCGTTTTTTTATTTTTTGTTTGTTTTGTTTATCTGTGATTTGTGAAAGGTGTACTACTACTGCGCAAAAATTGCCCATACTGGGACAAATAAAAGCTACTGAACTGAACTAATCCCATTCATTATAAAAGTGGCTACTTTAAAATTACTTGTTTGGAACCAGAAAGGGGAGCCTGAAAGTCTGAGCAAATCCTAGCTGAGGTAGGAAATCTGATTCCCCCCCGATTCCTAGCAGCAGATTGGCCTGGCAAGAAATCAATTCAGTCACAGCATGAGCCTGATTCCTACAGTGAGTGAGTGAGTCATTAGCTCTAAGCTCAAAATCTTTGCTGTCCTGGGACAGAATATTAGGATGTCGACCCCCACCCTTCACATTCATAGTTTGTTGACCCATCCACCTACATATGAATTAAAGACATCTTATTTTGGTTTAAAAACAAAAAATTAAATAATATCTTTTTACAAAAAAATCCTTCAGACAGCAACTGAAGAAGGAATAGGCTGAAGCCCCAAGGCTTTTTATTTGCGTGTCCTGTACCATCATAGGAATAATTCATAATAAAACATTGGTACTAATACATAATTACAAAACACATAATAAACTAAACTGAAAAATCAAACTTAGTCAAATTTCACTGTAACCTATTATAATTTTAGATTTTAAAGTCTTCTTGAAAACTAATATAGAGTTACACATCTTTATTTCATCGTTTAGTCCGCGGGCACCAAGTGTTGGGATCCAGAGGTTTGTCAAATTTTCTCCACCAGAGGGAGCCTGAGATCTTCCTCCTGAGGGCATGAGCCGACCTCTGCACACCTGCTCCCCATCTGCTCATTTGGAGGCTTTTTAAGGAGGAGGAGGCTGACACTTCTCTGTCAGAGTGTTTTGCCAGTAACGGTACCGGCAAACTTTGAGCCTGCTCAACCCTGATCTGTTTCCTGATTTTTGAAGCCCCCTGACTCTGTGTTTTTCTTCCTCTCAGATCCTGAAATATCCGGAGATCAGCCAACTTCAAGACAAAACTCTCGCTGCCTGGAGCCTTACCTGTCTGCCCTCCGCCTCCACCTCAGACCTCAGCCCTCAACCTGCCGACCAGCCTCTGGACCCTCAAGGTTCCCCCCCCCGACCGGTCAGAATACCCCCGAGCAGGTATTTAACTCAAACCACCGCCAAACAGCAAGTTACCTTGATCCATTCTAACCGTTTCTGTCCTCTTCTAGTTGCCCCCCTCCCGTGATCAGCCTGACGAACCAAGACAACCATTAACCTTTTCTGAAAATATTGTCAATAAACCTCATAATTGTATTTCCTGTCTCTAGAGTGTTTTCTGCATGTGGGTTAGAAGACTAGACCCCAACATGACACCAAGGGGCCCTCAGGACCACATGGGGGGCCCTCTTCGTCTCCTGAAAACAGAAGAACTCACTCAGTGGGTTAAGTTTAATTTTTTTTTATTCTGTTGCTCTTCTTTTTAATCATTTATGTTATGTTATTTTATTTTATTGCATGCCTTATATCCACAGTGTTTTAGATATTTTTATAATTTTATTTACCTATTCCATATTATATGTTTCATGTTGCACGATTGTACCATAAAAAATTCCTAGTTTGTGAACTCCTTCACTAACAATGGCAATAAACCCAATTCTGATGTATTATTTCATCATGTTAACTATTTCATCATATTTCAGTGGTTTCAAAATGACAATATTAAAAAGAAAATTAGAAATGAATAAAAGAATAAAATAAGAATAAAAATTAGTTTTTATGGAGGAGATTTACTTTAGGTGAACACTGATCCCTCCAGTTCATAGGTCAGTATTGGTAGCCCTTCCTATGACTCGGTAGCCATGAAGTAGCCCTCAGCCTTAAAAAGGTTGGTGACCCCTGGTTTAGTCCATTCTATAATTTTGCCCCCAAAACTGACACAGATCTGTACTTGAGATTAATTCCATCTTTGAAAGTTTCAAATATTAGTAACCCCCTTAAGTTAAAAATCCACTGCCTTAGCTTAAACATTTTTAAACACAAACAGGGATTGTCTTATTTACCACTTGTAACATAATTTCTACTGTTTTTAAATATACAATGTCTGGAAATTTTAATGTTTGTGATCCTATAAATAGCTGACTTGTAGAATAACGGTTTCTAACTCCATTTATTATTCTAATAGCACTTTTCTGCAGTTTAATTGGATCTAAATTTGTTTTACATACATTTTCCCAAATTTCAGTACAGTACATCATATAAGGCATCACAAGTGAAAAGTACTGCAAATGAAGACAGTTCTTACTCAGTAAATCTCTAGTTTTGTAAACAATAGAAATAGACTTGGATAATTTCTGTTTTACATATTTTATGTGAGACTTCCAACAAAGTTTATCCCATATTACTACTCCCAAAAAATTAGTTTCATATACTCTTTCAATTTCAACATTATTTAAACTCAGTTTTACCTTGTACCGCCAAACAGGGGCGGGGCTTGTGGACAGGCAAGCCAGGCAGTTGCTTGGAGCCCCGGCCTCTAGGGGGCCCCCAAGGGCTGACAAATTGTACTTCACAGCAACGACAAGACTGGGGATTTACTTTATAATGAAATGAAACCGTAGTCAAAAACCCCCTTGTTGGGCCCCCACCCCATGCCTTCAGCCTGCATCTGACGCTGCTGGGGCGACTCTGCACAAAGTTGAACTTTGTCTTAAAGCTTCCCTATGGGGCCAAAATGGTAGCTTTAATATTTGCAAATGTGTGTGGAGAGTTGTGTGTCTGTATCTCGATTTGTGTGTGTGCAGTGGGATTTGAAAATGTGTAAATAAATCTGTAAATGTGTGAGGAGATTTGTGTGTCTGTACAACAATCTGCAAATTTGTAAAACTACTTGTGTGTAATCCGTTTTGCAAATGTGTAAAAAAATCAACAAATCTGTATTCAGATCTGCAAATGTGTACTGAGACCTGCAAATGTGTAGATCAATCTGTAAGCACACGCAGAGACACTTGTGTCTGGAGTTTTTTCGCTTCAAGACCCAGAAATACAGACAAATCATTGGTTACAAGTCAAGCGGTTTTTCAGTTGGCTCTCTTTACACACCTGATTTTTGCTACTCTTCTGCCTGTGTGAGATGCACAAATGCATAGAAGGATTTGTATGTGTATTTTCGTGATTTGTAACCCCTTGCGCAGGCTCGCAGGCTCACATGCTGCCCTGACCGCAGGCTCACAGGCTCACAGACAGCCTCTACCTTTTTTTTTCCTCCGCTGCGGGAGTTGACGTGACAAGGATGATACACTATATTGCCAAAAGTATTTGCTCACCCATCCAAATTATTGGAATCAGGTGTTCCAATCACTTCCATGGCCACAGGTGTATAAATTCAAGCACCTAGGCATGCAGACTGTTTTTACAAACATTTGTGAAAGAATGGGTCGCTCTCAGGAGCTCAGTGAATTCCAGCGTGGAACTGTGATAGGATGCCACCTGTGCAACAAATCCAGTCGTGAAATTTCCTCGCTCCTAAATATTCCACAGTCAACTGTCAGCTGTATTATAAGAAAATGGAAGTGTTTGGGAACGACAGCAACTCAGCCACGAAGTGGTAGGCCACGTAAACTGACGGAGCGGGGTCAGCGGATGCTGAAGCGCATAGTGCGAAGAGGTCGCCAACTTTCTGCAGAGTCAATCACTACAGACCTCCAAACTTCATGTGGCCTTCAGATTAGCTCAAGAACAGTGCGCAGAGAGCTTCATGGAATGGGTTTCCATGGTCGAGCAGCTGCATCCAAGCCATACATAACCAAGTGCAATGCAAAGCGTCGGATGCGGTGGTGTAAAGCACGCCGCCACTGGACTCTAGAGCAGTGGAGACGCGTTCTCTGGAGTGACGAATCGCGCTTCTCCATCTGGCAATCTGATGGACGGGTCTGGGTTTGGCGGTTGCCAGGAGAACGGTACTTGTCTGACTGCATTGTGCCAAGTGTAAAGTTTGATGGAGGGGGGATTATGGTGTGGGGTTGTTTTTCAGGAGCTGGGCTTGGCCCCTTAGTTCCAGTGAAAGGAACTCTGAATGCTTCAGCATACCAAGACATTTTGGACAATTCCATGCTCCCAACTTTGTGGGAACAGTTTGGAGCTGGCCCCTTCCTCTTCCAACATGACTGTGCACCAGTGCACAAAGCAAGGTCCATAAAGACATGGATGACAGAGTCTGGTGTGGATGAACTTGACTGGCCTGCACAGAGTCCTGACCTCAACCCGATAGAACACCTTTGGGATGAATTAGAGCGGAGACTGAGAGCCAGGCCTTCTCGTCCAACATCAGTGTGCGACCTCACAAATGCGCTTCTGGAAGAATGGTCAAAAATTCCCATAAACACACTCCTAAACCTTGTGGACAGCCTTCCCAGAAGAGTTGAAGCTGTTCTAGCTGCAAAGGGTGGACCGACGTCATATTGAACCCTATGGATTAGGAACGGGATGTCACTTAAGCTCATATGTGAGTCAAGGCAGGTGAGCAAATACTTTTGGCAATATAGTGTATATTGATACAATTCAGTACTGTCATACTCTCATATGCTCTGTTGTTGTTTTTGCTTTTTTTGTAATAAACTAAAGTTCATATTTTATATATTTTGTTGGTGTCAGATTATTTACAATGATTATTGATAGGCCTGGGCTGTCATGGACTTCTGTTGGACCTCACTTTGAGAACCACTAATCTATTCTAGTCTATTGTTTTCAGTATACATCTTAAATGCTCTAGAAATTGTGCATTTATTTCTCCAAAAAACTTTTTTTTTTCTTTTGCATGCAGAGGTGGGGTGGAGGCCCCAGAAATGTCTTGCTTGGAGCCCCATAAGACCCTAGCAACGCCACTGCCGCCAAACAACATAAATTTAGTTTTACTTTTATTTAACGATAGCTTATTTAAAGCAAACCATTTGTTTAACTTCATCAGTTCTATTTCTACACTTATTAACAACTCCTTTATTTTCCCTCCAGAACAAAATAAATTAGTGTCATTTGCAAACATAACTTATTTTTATGTATCACTTGCTGTACAAATATCATTTATATAGCGTATAACAGTGAATGTTGTTTAACTAGAACAACACAAACTGGAGAAATACCAATAGCTCAGGAAATAACTACTGTATAAAGAGCCTGAAAGGTGAAGGCAACTGTAGGGTCAGTGGTCATTAGAGCAGTAACCCCCCCACAGCGGAGAAGGGGCTTCAATAGATACCTGAAGAAACATTAGACATCTCAGTCCAGAAGTGCACAGTTCTACGGACAGCCAAGATACTATGAAAAATAGTAAAACTCCCAGATCTCTGGATGCGAGGTTGATATGAAGCTCCATCCCACCCAGAAGTACGAGGGGTGGGAGAGAGCAGGTTTTTATAAGAAAAAAAAAAAATATATATATATATATATGTGAGGGACCAAGCCAAAAAATCAGAGAAGCACAGGGAAGTCATTGGTGAAAAAAATATAAATTTATTTAGCAAAAATAAAGTTCAAAAGTTCAAACAAGACTGGGCCCATCAAGGAAAACAAATGACAAAAATCAGCATAAACCAAACATGGGAAAAGACCTACCTAACTGACACACGAGGGAGGTTGATCGGGCCATTTTGAAACAAGAGGGAAACAAAAAATACATTTTCCTAAACAAAACTACAACAAAAGACCAAACTATCAGCATCATACTAAATCAGCAACCTATGAGGAAGAGGACTTAGATATTAAACTTTCCAAGTGTTATTATAGAAAACAAAACCAAATACAGAAACCTAAACCCTTTCTACACCCCTTATAAAAGTAAGAGTCCAACTAGGCCTCCATGTCAATGAGGAGATACTTTGCAGATGGGGCCTCCTTTCCTTTACTGGCTTCACTCATGACAGCCTCCCAGGAACTGGCAACTCAAATGAAAAATATATTAATGCACAGAAACCAAACAAGCAAGAAATTGACAAAATGAGTCAAGTAAATGTGTGCACCCAAATAGTTAACTAATTCCAACTCAAAGTAGAAAAAAATGCAATACAGTACAATAAAATAGAAGATTTAATGAAAGAATTACCAGACCATTTATGTGGTTGTACATGCAGCCATCACTATATATATATATATATATATATATATATATATATATATATATATATATATATATATATATATATATATATATATATATATATATATATATATACATATATATACATTTTTGCACACAAAAACATTTTCAGCAAAAGTTCTAAAAGTTCTCAATTAAATTCCTAATGGAAGGGAAGTAAATAATGACTTTAATAAAGACTTGATATGACTTTTTTTTTTTAATGAATGTTTCGCAAGTAAGATTGAAAATTTCCCTTTAAAAACAGAAATATTACTTTGATTCCTGTACGCTCCCTTTAGCAGTGGGCTTTATCCATCCCAGAGCGAGACAGGTGTTAGTAAAAGAAAATAATGGGGTATTTCTTTAAAATAAACATTGATTTTTAATTTACAGTCAGATAAGATTACATGTATGGGTGTTTTAAACATTATTTGGATCTTAATTATATGTTTTAAAGTTCCAATATTATGCAAAATTCCCATTCTAAACATTTTGTAACAGTTATATGTGTCCTGAAGCCAGTGTACGAGGTTCACAAGTGACCAAAAAAACCTTTTCCCCTCTCTCATTGCTTTTCTCCAACTCTTAGTAAATGTGTGCTCAAAAAAGCATTCCCCTTATAATGTCATAAGGTGAAATCAGTCTGCAGTGGCCCATCAGTAGAGCTACAGACTTCTTCTGATGTATTTTTTCTGGATCCTAAGCAATCCTCTTAAACTTTCACTGCGGGTTTGTTTGGGCCGCGCTCTTTGCGAGGTTGGGGGAATTTACAGCCAAAAACAGCTTATCCAGTGGAGGGCTGAATAAGGAGACAATCTGACTTAAAACCTGCTCTGAGGTCCTCATTAATATGTTTTTTATTTTCAAATGTAGCATAATATGGGACCTTTAAAAGACAGAGATATCTTTTTAGCAGGATGTATGGCTCTGGGTTTATTTTCTCTTAAAGAGTAGCAGTCCATCAAGAATTATTTCAAAGTATGTTATTTATATATATATATATATATATAACTGCCTAGACAAAAACATTGAATCACTTTACTTACTTCTTCATTTTTTAGTGTCTTCCCAGAAGCAACCACCTGTTTGTTCGTGATAAGAAAGATCAGTACAAAGTAAATCTTGCGTAAACCTATTAAAATTTCAGCTGTTCTTCCGTCTCAGAAGAAATACCAGATTCTCACTTGGACGTGGTTTATCAGTAGATTGAGTCAACACAAGGAGTACAGAAGAAAGACCTGATCCAACCCCTGCCTTGGGACTCTATCTCTGGGTCAAACCACACAGACTTGGCCTTTTTGCAAGAGGGCACTGGGTGCAGGACCCACACTGCTATATCTCTCTTAAAAGGCAAAGCTACTGTCTGATAGCAAATTCCTTCACAAAGTCCTGCTCCTCTGAGATAGATGATACTTTCTAACTCTTAACCCACAGTATCACCATTAAATCTGTAACCTAATAGTAAACTGCGGCAGGCAGGCACTTGTGAAAGGCAGTATATCAATGGTCCGAACTGAAACATTTAAGTTACTAAAGGTCATAGATTGAAGTCAATATCGTAGCAGTTATAGTAGGAAAAAGCCTAATGACTTTATTGTGTTTGCTGGGGTATTCTGTAGCATATTATACTTAGAAATGCTAAAACACATTGAGCACTGGCAGCCTTTATGAACAGATATAGTAAGTGTGAATACTGATACATATCCACAGAAAGTTCACTTAGGGTCTACACAAGTCAAATTGTCTCTGGGGAGTATGACCAGATAGAGATTGCAATGGCAAGGTTTCCCACTGAGGCACAAATGCACAACGGGGCCCTGAGGGGCCTGTTGAAGGAGGGTGTTTAGCCTCCAAGTGGCCCCCTATGGTAACTTCATCTCAGGGGTGGTGGGGGGCCTTTGACTGAGGCTGAGTGGAGGTGTGTAAGTCAGCGTTCATCCCCTCCGGCTGTACCACCTCCTCGAGCTGGGAAATAGAATTGGTGGAGAATGGCTGCCGCTTTTTTCCCACTTCCCCACTTTGCTGGGTGGGAGCACTTTGTGCCGCATTTTATAGATAACCTTGAAAAGCACCAAAACAGATAAAGGAGACTTCGCAGGGAAAATGTATCGCTCAGAAGGGAGGCCTTTGTAATATTTATTTAATCCATTATGAACAGTTGTCACATATACTCCAAAAAACAATGTTTTACTAGTTTTATTTTACAGACAATATTTACGCATTTTATCTGCGACATCCCTTCCTATTTATGTTTTTGTTGATACTGATTCCTTTACTATAGTTCAATCTTTTTATTCTTTAAATTAACTTGTGGATCCTTAGGAGTAGCCAACAAAGGTTTGTTTAATGTTAACAAACAATTACAAACATACTTTATGTGAGTGAGTATTCTCAATTCAGACAACTGCCTCCCACATTCACAAAATAATCCTGACTCTGTAAACAGTGAACTAGTTGGATACTGAACTCCACCCTGAGTCCACTGGTGTGTGGAAGTGAGACTCAAAAAGCTGAAAAGTTAAAACAACTTTTAGGCAAAAGTGCCAATATCAATGACTCCCTTTTAAATGAATAGATCAAATAAATCTGTTACTGGAAGGAAGTCTAAGAAAGCAATATGGTAACATAGAGGGATTTTGAGATTAGTTTCTGGATGGACTGGGAATCAGGGGGAATGGACGGATCAAAAAAGCTATGGCTCTGGGTGAGTTTGTCAGCTGAAATAAAAAGAAATCTGGGATTATTCTTTTTATCCTTAATTAATAACGAGAATTATGCTGCTCTTGTTTTTGGAGCACCCATTAGTTGAATCAGGTTAATTACAGCAAGTGAATGAATTAAAATGTTATCAAAGGTTAAGGGTTATTAAATAGGAATACTTTGTGTTGATCCTAAAACCTATATACGATTTTAAGGTTAGTTAAACATCTAATCCTAAGGAATAGAATGAAGTGTCCATTTGCACCAACCTCCTTTTAACTGACAAACATAATCCTACTAAAAGTCACAAACACCATCTAGGACACTTTTTGAACTTACCTGATAGACCTTTTAACGTTTAGTCTTACATAAATAGAATGTTTAATCTATTTTTTTTTCTTCTGATAGATCTCTGATAAGTATATAATTATCTAGTTTAGGTTTACTTGGCCTAAATATTCTACATCTGGACCTACATAGAATGCAGTAGGAAATCTTTGCCACTGAAAATTTTCCAAAACAAGGAAACCATGAGAGTTCTGTTATAAGAAGTATTTTTAAGTTTAATATCTGGTTTTTAGCAAAGAGAACTAGGATTATCTCAGCAAACCTGGTGAAAATAAGAACAGTTTTTATGAACCTTTCCTGAGATTATTCTCCAGACTACAGCTAAAAATTAAATGTTATTCAAACGCAAATACATGCAGAAAAAGAACTCAAATAAAGAAAAATGGGGTAGAGTTTGGTGATTATGTTAAATAGTGTTGATTTTCACTTTAGTTTAACCAAATTATCCTAACAGAGAAAAGGCATATGACAAAGACAGCTATTGACAAACATTACATGGAATGCATTTCTAAATGTCATTCCCCACTGAAACAATAGTTCCTACAACAAAGATCCCATTTTGAGTAAAGTTAAATAATACAGCTTAAAACTGTGAAACAATAAAGCAATATGCTATTATTTTGCCATAACTGTTTGACAATATTTCACCTTTGATGAGGAACTGCTGCATCGATTTAGAGACAAAATATTATTTGTAAAAACAACACCGGCTAAAAGTTCTTTCAAAATGTTCCAAAAAGGTTAAAAAAAGTAAAATACATGTAAATGCATTGTGACCTCCATGATGGTAGATATACGTACAGTAGTAGCCATTCAAAATAGCCCTTCCCAGTCAAAAGCCGACCGAATGGAAGCAAAATCCCCTCCAACGTCCAGCCTTCTCCTGGGCCTGCATATTTTTTTACTCTGACTCCACCATTTCACTGAATTACAGGGTCTGACCAGGAGATGATGCTTCTCTTTAGATCTTAATTTCCACAAATCATGACAGAATATTTTAGTACAAATATAGATGTTCAAAAAAGGAATCTTAGGGGACCTGCCAAGGGTCCATGAAAGAAAGTGGGTAAATTTTGAATGGCTACTGTACAGGTTGTTCAGCTTTACATAATTATTAGAAACTTCAACTCCTCATGTCAAGAATAAAAAAAAATTATCGGAGTCATTTTTCACTATTTCAACTATGGACAGAGACCAAAGTAGAACAAAGTTCCAAGTAGAACAAGTGAAACTGTGATCTACTCCAGGCTATATACTTGTGCAGGACTGCTATTGAATTTCTGATAGCAGAGAGACTACAGTAGTAATATTAGTGGTTTTCTTTTTATATATATATATATATATATATATATATATATATATATATATATATATATATATATATATATATGTAGCAGCTCCCCAGCATGTGAATTAAATTTGCGCCGTCTCCACGGGTGATTTTCAATGTTGTTTATTTTCTTTGATGTGGATCATCTCAGTCACCATTGTCACCGTGAAAACTAAACAAATACAAATATTAGAATATAAACATAAACTTACAACCCACAAACAACATAATAAAACGTACCTCGCTCTGACGGTTGTTGTCAGCATTCATTGATACAGCGTTTTGCCGGCCTTTATAGGGCCTGCCCTCATTGAGCTACGGCAGCCCATTAGGTACATAATCAAACAATCTGCAATCCTATAAATAATTTACAATAAATATATCTTATAAATAGTTAAATATAAATAATTTACAATAAATTGTTACAAGTTTAAATAGTTAAAGAAACTTAATTTTAATAGTTAACTACCCATTACAATATATGATGGGGCCACAAAACAAAATATTAACAAACAGGAAAAAAAACAAAACAAGGCAATGGTGTCTCATTTTGTATTTAAAGTGAGTCACAAAGCCCAGGTTGCCTGTTCCTGATCTAACAGATGAAAACTAAGATTCTCTCTTGGTATGATTGAATCATTAAGCCTACTTCAATTTATGTGACGATGTAACAATATAAGTCTTTTATCTACCCAGTAAGAACAAAATCAAACAGGACATTTTCAGGTTGTGAGAAGATTCTGTCTTTTAATATTCCATCTATCCATCCATCAATTAAACTGCATTACCACACAAGTTGTCCACAAACTTATATTAAGCCCAAAGATGCAACTACAAATGAAATCTGAAAATAAATTTCTGTGAAATATCAATTATTTTTATTGTAAATCATTAGGCTTTTGTTTGGAAGACCAGCAAAAGATGTACATACATTACTGTAAACTGTGTAAAAATGATGCCTCTCCAGTGTGATGAGTGTGATGGTTGAGTAGGGCTGGGCGATAATTCAATAACGATATATATCGATCGATAGACGTGTGGCGCAATAGAAAAAAAGAGAGTCGATAAAAGTTCGATAAAAAAGAAACGCAGTTTTCCTTCCTTCTCATTGTAGCCTAGCATGTAGGTTTATGCTAATCACTACTTCCTCCCAACCAATCACAAAAGCGGACCCAGGCACGCCGTCACAAAGCGCCGCCCTCTCAAACCACAGCACAGAGCACATGAAGATGTCGCAGCAAGGAGAGGCAGAGGAAATTGTTCCAAAGAAGGGTTTTTGTAGTTCGGCAGTCTGGCAGTATTTCGGTCATGGCAAGTCGGACAAAAAACAAACCACAGTCATCTGTAAAATGTGTAGGGAACCAGTGAAAACGAAGTCTGATAACAAAACCAACTTTTTTTTTTTTTATCATCTCAGCCGCTCACACCCGCTGGAGTACGAGCTGTGTAGGCCCCGGCGCGGCTCTCCTCCGAGGAACCTTCAGGAATTTCGGGAAAATATATATATATTTTCAGTTGTGGGCAGTTTCCCACGTAGTTCTAACAATTGAGAGAAAAATGCTGAGGGGCCAGCAACTTCAAAGTAATAACTCAGGTTAAAGCAGGAAACGGGGGCGGCGGCGGCGGTGGGGGGGCATTTATTTATTTGTTATATTTATTTTGGTCACTTTAGTTTATTCTTTGTCAGTATTTAATAACATAACTCAGGTCTCTTAAGTTATTTTTCTTTAAAACAATTCTGTTATGGTTAAAAAAGTTGGTTAAATAAAGATTTAATTCGAAGTCTGTGTTTGTGTTTTTTATTAAAATTAAATCATTTAGCAATATTATAAAAAGTCCAGGCAGAGCTGCACATAAAATATGGTTTCAAATCTCTTTAATAATTATCGATATCGATCAATATGCATTTCTTTTTATCGATAAGCTTTTTTTCTATATCGCCCAGCCCTATGGTTGAGTTTGTATTTTTGTTGGGCTTTAAAAATATCTATATTCACTACAATATTTTTTATTTAGGCCTCTACACTGCAAAACAATTGAGATGTAAGTAAGTTTATTTTTCTTAAAATAATAGCATTTTTTCAAGGCTTAAGCAGTTAAGTGATACACTTTGCCAATGGAGTAAGGCAATTTACATTTAAAATAAGAAAATAGACAACTTATGTATTTTTTTTCAAGTGCGAAATATCCAATTATCTTATTTTATACTTATTTTAAGCTTAGAAATCATCATTCCAGTGGGAGATTATCTCATTTACCTGCTCAATTTAAGGCTAAATACACTTAATGTAAGACATTTTTACAAATTTTTAGATTGTTTTTGCAGTGTTTTTCCTGCCACTCTTCCAGAAAGACCAGAAGTCAGGAGAAGAGGTTCTGTTAGATTCAGCCACCTTAGGTTTAGATCCATTAGATCCAGCAATATGCATGTCTTGGTTAGTACTCCAAACTCTTGTCCTGGATATTTCAACATCATTGGGCCGGATTTATCAAGATCCAATTTTGCGTGCAGTAATTTGCGCTCGCAAACTGGAATTTTGTGCGAGGGGCTGAACCATGGTTTGCGGGTGATTTAACAAGAGCGATTGCGTAACTGGTGGCAGGTGCAAAACTGTTGGAGACGCCCTATTTAAATGATGGTTTTGCGCGTTTTGTGGTTTGCAGCAAAGTAATTTGTAGTTTCTACAAACTAGTGCATTAAGAAATTTAAATCTTACAGTGACACCCAACAAAAAAAAAAAATGTATATATATATATACTACTTCAAAGGTAATCTGCTGCTCTTGCTATAAATGATCAGCATGCGTCATGCTCAGCCTATAATAATGTCTCTGAAGTCACAAAAATTACAGATTTTAGCACTACAGGACTGAGACACACTTAATATTATAAGCGTTCTGATGGCATTTTACCAAAAAGATTATTATGAAAAACAAAATTTGCACAAATATCTAATAGTTGAATTAACCATCTATGCAAACAGTTCTATGGGGCCCCGAGGAACTTGGGGCCCTAGGCAACTGCCTAGTATTGCCCAATGATAAATCCCCCCTGCATCTCAGGATCTATCAGAAATGCAGTTTTGCAGGTTAAGTTTTAATATGCAAAACATCCAAATCTTATTAGCTAATGTCTGCCATTTTTTTTGTAATATTCCTAAGATTCATTTGAATGAAAAGAAACAGAACAGTTGATAAAACAATTGCCCTGTACCGTCAACCTTTGCATCTTGTGCAATTTGATTGAGAGTGAAAATTTACCTTCTCCTGTACTTTAGTAAAGAAATCCATGAGATCACATAACTACGGAGGCAGTTGATCACATGGATTGATTTTCTGTTTTGAAATGACATACAACCTGCTAAAAATGAAAACACCGCTAACGCTATTTGATGTTCACTGTGCATTGCCCAGAGCACACAATACTGGAAGCTGTAATACTTTTATCCTTGCCAGCAGTGCCAATAAATCTAATGTAGAGTGGAATAAAGATAGCAAGGTTAGGCAATAGACTGCTTCAAACTTCTTCATCTTTCACTCTCCATTTTTCCCTAGCCTCGCTCTGTCTTTACTATATCATTCACTTTCACCCCTCTTATCTCTGCATTTATCTTTTTGTCAGCTTGTGCCCTCTTTTACTGTGCCAACACATCTGTTCAGTCCTTTAAACACATCTACTGATCTGTGGAGTGGAGTTGATTTAAGCCCTGGATCACAAAAGATGCCAAAAATACAGGACAATAAAAGGGAATTTATCTCTTAGGAGCACTCGAAAGGTTTTTAGGCAATGCCCACAATGCCTGACATCATTATTTTTTATTGTTGGAAACGGCTACCATCATACCAGAAACAGGACCACCATCGTAACTTTTTAAAAAGCTTTCGCAATAAATGCCCCAAGAGTTCTTATTATAAACACCAATTTAAGGAAAACTGTTCTATTGTTAGAGTGCTGAGTAGAAGAAACAAATGTGGACTTTGAAGGCTGTTGTCACATTAACAAATACAAAAAAAATTGGAGGAGTTGGAGGCTATTCTGCCAGGGAATCTCGTTAAAGAAGCACTTTTTTAAGATCAAAATGAAAAAGCTGATGCATTTTCCATTCTAATGTAAACCTTCCATTCAACCCAATTAGCCTCTTGTCCCTCCTTTTAGCTGTCAGCTGAATAAGCATTAGTCTCTATAACGTGTTTGTGTCTGGTGGCCAAGAAAGATGGGCCTCACGGTCCCTTTGCGGTGGAAAATTGGAAGTTGAGATGAAAACAGAACCTTTTTTCCAGTATTTTTTAGAAAAATGTAAATGGCAAAGGTTGTTTCATTTCTCTCGCTGGCAAAGCAGCAAAAGTTAGAAAATAGTTTAGACAGGAAACTGTAAACAGTAACCTTTACTTATGGGAAAGCAAGTTTATATGTGTATCACATCTCACAAGACAATTCAAAGTGCTATTTGGGAACGAAAAAAAAGGAAAAGAAGTTAGAGAAAACCACATGTTATTACTATAATCGAAGCAGATAAAAAAAAAAAAGTTGAAATAAAAAGTGTAACTGATAATGTTTCAGTTAACAGTTTAAATAACTGCCTGTAGCTGTTTGATGAGCGATGGACATAAAGGGCAAGAATGAAAGCCTTAACAATTAGAATTGTCTAAGGCAGGATGTGGCTGCTTTTGGAGATTGATGGCATGGAAACAAACTCTTACATGGATCACATCAATATTGTTTTGTAAAGAAACTCTAGCCACGTTCTTTTATTAACTATTTTATCCATAGACAACAGATTGCTGAATTTCACTATTAGTTTTTTTTCAGGAAGACAATTTCTCCAATGAGGATTCTTTATACTAGGTCACTTTTGATGTGTTTATTGGTGAGTTGACAGACAGACATAAGTGATCAAGCCAACCTATAATCCTACATGGAAATAAAAAGATTTAAAAAAAAAACGGCGACTTCATTTTTAGGCCATATCGGCCAGTTCTAGTACAAACCATAAGATTATTACATGAGTCATGAAAAATACATAATCATAAAGCAGGAAGCAGAAGTCAGCTTCTAAGTCAGGAAACAGCATTATGCGTCTTCACTTTAATTTATAGAACTTGCTCCACAGACTTAGTTTTTTAAAGGAAAAGTCTGGTCAGGAAGGAATAATAAATGGATCATTATTTATACCTAAAACATACTGTACGTTTGTTGTGATTTTAAGAATTTAGTGCTAATCAGTAAAAAAATAAAAACAATGTTTTTCGTTGCGATCATTGAGTCTAAGGGCGGCCATTTTTGCCCAAATATAGTAACCCCTCCCTCCTGCCATCTTCCTGCAGTGACGTCACAGTGCGGTAAGCCTAGCGCCATTCTCCCCGCTTTACAAGCTAAATCAATGGGAACTACTAGACACATCTGCAATCAACAACAATTATTGAAGATATCCAGAGGACTTCACCATTGAAATTCACCAGAGCTATAGTGAAACTGACAATGCCCATGTGCATGGATGTTGTGACAACTCTTTCTTTATATGTGTGATATTTGAGGATTGCGTGGACTGCTACTGACATCTGGTGAAAATATCATGTCAATAGCACCTCTAGAAATATGTCTACTAGGAAAAATTGTGGCTCGTTCAATACTTGTTTTACCTGCTCTATTTCACCATCTTTTTAGATCTGTCTGCTAGCACTAGAGCAAACATTAATTGGCCTTGGAATGTGGTTAGGAGGATGGACGTCCATACTCTTTAAAAACAGCAGCGCACCAAGTACAGTTTGCTGTGGTGTGAATTGACCCCATTGACAATAACCCTGGATGGGCATCAAAACATCTTCATAAATAACTGAGCATGAGTCTGGTTGCCTCCAACCTAAGCCTGTTTTATAATTACAGTAGCAGCCATTCAAAATGGCCGTTCCCAGTCAAACGCCAGCCAAATGGCAGCAAACTGCCCTGCAACTCCCACCAAAATCCCCTCCATGAACCCAACATATTTTTTTAATCTGACTCCACCCTTTCACGGATTATGGGGTCTGACCAGGAGATGACGCATCTCTATAGATCTTGATGTCAAACAATCATGACAGAAAGAATATTTTAGTACAAAGATTGATGTTTAAAAAGGAACTGTAGGAGACCAGCCAAGGGCCCATCAAGGAAAGTGGGGACATTTTGAAGGGCTACTTCTGTATGTTGGTTATTTTTCTTGACATTAATGATTCCACTATATTTTAGAATAATAGAAAGGCCATTGTTCCAGAGACTCAATCTTTATGAAATCCACTCTTATACTTTGAGCAAGTCGCATTCAGATGTGATGAGGACCTTTAGTTTGAATTAACACCTGGAGTAAAATAAAGTATTATTCATCCCCACATCACCTCTTCATCAATTGTTTCTCTTGTATCAACAGTTTTCTTTTTTCCTGGTTTGTTATTGCACAAATTAATCCCTTGAACCACACAAAGAGGAGGAAAAGGAAAGAAGAATTGAGAGTTTGAAAGATGATAGAATCCTAAGGCTTTAAGGCCAACGTTACTACAGTATCTAGGTGGTGTAGAATGAGCTCCATTATGGCTCTCAGGGCTCAAATTGAAAACATTACTGCACCCATTCACAGTCCTCAGACACAGAGGATGGTCTTTATTTCCAATCTCAGGCTGCTTTCTGGTTGAAGGAGCACCCGTCCTGTGTGAGCGTGTGTGTGCTCGAGAGAGAGGATTGTGTGTTTTTGTGTCTATGAGTTTTTCTCAATAAAGTCTTCATTGCCGAGGTTGGGCAAGCAGGTGACCTCTCCCAAACCTTTCTCATTACAGCCCACCACTCAATGCCAGAGAGTTAGGTGCATTTTTTTTTACAGACTGCCATCATACCACAGAAGTTGCGGCTTTAGCCACTAATGCTCTGGTGATGACCTTGGTGTGCTAGGACACCATCAGTATGCATTCTGTTTCAATCAGAAGAATATACTACCATTATATAGAAGGGTTGAATGAGTGATATTGCAACCATGAAGTTGGGTGGAGGTTTTACAGGACCCAAATACAGACACCTAAGCTGAAGGTGGTTACTTCCAGATTTAATAACAAAAAGGGCAACACTGGGTGTGCAGGTGGCATAGCGGTTAGTGCGCACAACCCATGTATGGGGGCCTTAGTCCTCGACAAGGCCGACCCGGGTTCGAATCCGACCTGTGACCTTAGTTGCATGTGACCTTAGTTGCATGTCTCTCCCCCTCTCTCATACCCCCTTTCCTGTCAGCCTACTGTCAGAAAAACAAGCCAGTAGTGCTGCAAAATCTAAGAAAAAAAAAATACAAAAAGGGTAAAAGAAACATAAATCCACAAAATACAGAAAACCTGAAAATCTTTCAACAAGGGGGCAAAGAAACAACGAAAAACCAGCAAACAGTGACTGAGCAGGAGGTGCATATATGGGAGAGAGAAGCAAAGGCCGGGCTAATCAGCAAATTGGGAGCAGGTGTGAACAGAGGAGTCTAGAAGGGAGCTAGGAGAAGGAGACTGAAACAAAATGGCAACAGAGGGCAAACAAGAAATACCTAAAAACTCAAAAATATCTAGAATAAGACAAAATGGAAATAAAAGCAATTTTTCGTTGGTTTTATTTCCATTTTATCTTATTCAAGTTATTTTTGATAAAATAAAACTTACACACAACCAAAACCATTACAGCAACAACAAAAAATTATTATATTTATATAATAATTTATATATATTTTATATATATATATATATATAAAATTATATATTTTTTGTCCTTTTTTAGTTTAGGTTATTTCAAGCCGCATTCCTTCAAGAATACAATAAAAAAACAAAAAAAAACAGTTTAACAGAAAAGGATGAAACAGCAACCGGGGAATAAGTGGAAGATGCAAAATAATAATCATGTACATTTAAAACAGCGAAGTTTATACATTAATGCTGAAAAACACCCAAGCTAAACCAAAGTAAAGCCTCCATTTAAAATTTGACTTACAAGTCAAGTGATCAAGAAACAAGGACGTAATCAATAGAAATGTTTTACAAATCCAGAGGTGTTATCAAATTGAATTGCATTGATTGGCCTGGTTGCTCTGTTGCCCGTGAGGCTTTGCAACAACTGTATTATCTAAATAACATACACTATATTGCCAAAAGTATTTGCTCACCTGCCTTGACTCACATATGAGCTTAAGTGACATCCCGTTCCTAATCCATAGGGTTCAATATGACGTCGGTCCACCCTTTGCAGCTAGAACAGCTTCAACTCTTCTGGGAAGGCTGTCCACAAGGTTTAGGAGTGTGTTTATGGGAATTTTTGACCATTCTTCCAGAAGCGCATTTGTGAGGTCGCACACTGATGTTGGACGAGAAGGCCTGGCTCTCAGTCTCCGCTCTAATTCATCCCAAAGGTGTTCTATCGGGTTGAGGTCAGGACTCTGTGCAGGCCAGTCAAGTTCATCCACACCAGACTCTGTCATCCATGTCTTTATGGACCTTGCTTTGTGCACTGGTGCACAGTCATGTTGGAAGAGGAAGGGGCCAGCTCCAAACTGTTCCCACAAAGTTGGGAGCATGGAATTGTCCAAAATGTCTTGGTATGCTGAAGCATTCAGAGTTCCTTTCACTGGAACTAAGGGGCCAAGCCCAGCTCCTGAAAAACAACCCCACACCATAATCCCCCCTCCACCAAACTTTACACTTGGCACAATGCAGTCAGACAAGTACCGTTCTCCTGGCAACCGCCAAACCCAGACCCGTCCATCAGATTGCCAGATGGAGAAGCGCGATTCGTCACTCCAGAGAACGCGTCTCCACTGCTCTAGAGTCCAGTGGCGGCGTGCTTTACACCACCGCATCCGACGCTTTGCATTGCACTTGGTTATGTATGGCTTGGATGCAGCTGCTCGACCATGGAAACCCATTCCATGAAGCTCTCTGCGCACTGTTCTTGAGCTAATCTGAAGGCCACATGAAGTTTGGAGGTCTGTAGTGATTGACTCTGCAGAAAGTTGGCGACCTCTTCGCACTATGCGCTTCAGCATCCGCTGACCCCGCTCCGTCAGTTTACGTGGCCTACCACTTCGTGGCTGAGTTGCTGTCGTTCCCAAACACTTCCATTTTCTTATAATACAGCTGACAGTTGACTGTGGAATATTTAGGAGCGAGGAAATTTCACGACTGGATTTGTTGCACAGGTGGCATCCTATCACAGTTCCACGCTGGAATTCACTGAGCTCCTGAGAGCGACCCATTCCTTCACAAATGTTTGTAAAAACAGTCTGCATGCCTAGGTGCTTGAATTTATACACCTGTGGCCATGGAAGTGATTGGAACACCTGATTCCAATAATTTGGATGGGTGAGCAAATACTTTTGGCAATATAGTGTAACTTAGGGAATCATGCAGTGATTGCACAAGCCTCACATTGCTCTACTTTACAAAACTGTTTACTCAAGTGGGTTAATCTGTTCAACAGTAAGATAGCTAAAACAAAAAGACAAACTCCTATGAACCTGCAACTTTGCAAGTAAGTCTATAGGGAATTTGCATATTGTTTGGGTTTAAAAAGTCCCACAAAGGTATTACTTATAGCACTTAAAAGGAAGGTTAAATATGTCTAATGGCACATGCAGTCGAATCATTTCTCCTTGATGGGTGCTGTTATAGCTAATCGTGAGTAAAGAGAACATTTTCCTATTTTGCCAGCTTCATAGTCAAACAACATAATCACCCTTTTGGTCTGTGCGTTTGCACAGTTATCTGTGTTCGTTGTCATGTTAACAATGTTGTGACACAATGCTTTGGCTTGTTTTTATCTCTGAAAATATTCCATGTGATTCACATTATTGTGGAAACGGTGTTTTCAATGAAAATACTATTTTGGTGGATAAAAATAAATGCATCGGTGCAGGAACACAGTTTCTGAACATATGAGATTTTCAGATAGTTCTTTCATAGGCATTACTTCATCTCTAATAATGCCTTTTTACTTTGATATTAAGACTCCAAAGGGTGGTAATGTTTTAGAAGAGTAACAGTATTTTAAAAAGAAGCACTTTATAACATAAAAAGAAGCACATTTTAAAAGACTGTTTGAAGTCGAAGGGCCAACTTTAATTTATTTATGTTTCATATTTTTCAAGTTGGTCAGGTCTTCTTGGTTTAACTTTGATGACACGTCTTCAAAGATGCAGAGGTGTATAATCTGGGTCCAGAAAGTAAAAACCTGGCCTAATTTTCCTTCATGCTGGTCACGGAAAAGTCCGGTCAGCAAGGAATGATCAATGGATCATTATTTATACCTAAAACTAACTAACTGTTCCTGCTAAATAATTACATCAGGTTTATAAAAAAACATAGCTGAACTATCCACAATCTCTCAAGGCTACATCAAATAGTAAAGACTAATAATCTGCTTCTTCTTTTATTAAAAAAAAACTTAAACCATCCTATTAAATGGAGGAAATATGTCCAATTAAAGTTTTAAAGACGTCAGCCTCAACATTGTTGTTGTTTGATTTTTTCATTTCTTTATACTTTTTCCAGTTGGTTAGGATTAAATATTCGTTACGATCTCGCTGGTGATTATGCAACACGGTTTATGCAGGATCTCCTTGATTTATGGCGATGTCTGACCTTAAAGCTGGTCTTTTCATCATGAATGCTTTTCCTGGCTGTGACCTTGTCAGAGCCTTGTCTGTCTGTCAGCTAGCTCCACTAAAAAGGCAAAAGCAATCTGGCAGCCTTCCACAGATAAGTGAGGAGGGTGTGGGTGGTGGTACGAGTAGAAACAAGGGTGGAGGAGGGATGAAGAGAAGTGACCTTTCTACTTCCAGAGAAATGTGTTTAGGTAAACAGCCTTTTAGAGGTAAACCGTACGACAGGTTGGTGATTGTTACACCCAAGAAATGTGCAACCTAATAGTATCATTGTTGAATTTAACAAAAACGTTATACTGAAAAACAACAGAAATATTTGACACTTAAGCCAAAGAGGTCTGAATACCTTTTCATCTTTGCAGTGGAGGATGATTCAGGTCCAGAAAGTATAAAGACGGTACAAAGATCAATTCCAACCATTTGCATTTGGGGCTAATCACTACCTTAAAGGGAAAGTCACATTCAGGAAACAAACTTCTGAAAGTACTCAAAATATGAAATTATTACATACTTTTCAATAAATAATACATTTTTAATAAAAAGTAATTTTCATTTGAATGTGCTTTACTGGAGGCATCCCTGTTTGTCAAAGAACACTACTGCCACCTACTGGTTTGTGATGTCACGGTGCGGTATCGGCTGTTGATCCCAGTGCTGTATCTGGTGTTTGTCACAACAGGCAATTATCTATTATGGCGACAACCAGTGCACTATGCAAAACAGACAGTAACGGATTAATTATGTGTTTTTTCTCCGGCCAGAAGTTCGATGGCAAATCCTCCATTTCAAGTTCATCCAATCCAACGACCAACCCGTCCGTGGAGGATCAGGAATTGGAAAGGTGAAATATTTAAGTGTTTTCCACTTTTCCCCGATGTATTCCAGCATCCAGCTGCCATGCACGTGGGCATTGTCAGTTTCACTATAGCTCTGGTGAATTTCAATGGTGAAGTCCTCTGGATATCTTCAATAATTGTTGTTGATTGCAGATGTGTCTAGTAGTTCCCATTGATTTTGCTTGTAAAGCGGGGAGAATGGCGCTAGGCTTACCGCACCGTGACGTCACTGCTGCAAGATGGCAGGAGGGAGGGGTTACTATATTTGGGCAAAAATGGCCGCTCCTCGGTGATCTCAACGAAAAATATCGTTTTAATTTTTTTACTAATTAACACTAAATTCTTTAAATCACCACAAACGTACAGTATGTTTTAGGTATAAACAATGATCCATTTATTATTCCTTCCTGACCAGACTTTTCCTTTAATAAAACTAAGTCTGTGGAGCAAGTTCTATAAATTAAAGTGAAGACGCATAATGCTGTTTCCTGACTTAGAAGCTGACTTCTGCTTCCTGCTTTATGATTATGTATTTTTCATGACTCATGTAATAATCTTATGGTTTGTACTAGAACTGGGCGATATGGCCTAAAAATGAAATTGTTTTTTTAAGTCATGTCTGTCTGTCAACTCACCAATAAACACATCAAAGGTGACCTAGTATAAAGAATCCTCATTGGAGAAATTGTCTTCCTGGAAAAAACCTAATTGTGAAATTCAGAAATCTGTTGTCTAAGGATAGAATAGTTAATAAAAGAACGTGGCTAGAGTTTCTTTACAAAACAATATTTATGTGATCCATGTTAGGGTTTGCTCCCATGCCATCAATCTCCAAAAGCAGCCACATCCTGCCTTGAACAATTCTAATTGTTAAGGCTTTTCATTCTTGCCCTTTATGTCCATCCCTCATCAAACAGCTACAGGCAGGGGTAACATCACACATTCTATTTGTGTGGTTTTCATGTCCATCCTACGGCAGTAAATATTGTTTTCCTCCTTTTATGTCTATCATCTTAGTGCTTACAAATAATGCATTCTCGTCTGCCGCCTGGCACATCCATGCAAACAAAACTATTTTGCATGTCACTCTTATATTTCCTTCAGATTTTGTATTTTAATTCGACCTGATTGGATTTCTTTATGATCTTTAAAAGTACAACAAAAACAAAATAAATAATTTTTAATTTTTGGTATAAACTGTATGAATGCATACTTTATGAATATCTAAGGTTAGTTGAGATCAAACGGTCTCAAATAGTATAACAGCACATTCTTGAAGTGAGAGCGATGACCCTGCAATGCAGCACATTTCATTTATTTGCTCTAAATACTGAAGCACAGCCATTTAATGAGATCCTTAGATTTAAAGGCTATGATCAAAGGAAAGCCAGTACGTTTTATGTGGCGTGCAGCCAAAGTGCTTGTGTAAGGTTTGTGTTGTTGGAAGGACATGCGAGCGCTTCTCGAACAATCTTAAAAGCATGCCAATTTTCGAAAGATCTTTATGAAGTATGGGTGAATGTAAGCTTTCTTTGTCAGAAGACAATGACTGATATCCCAGGTGCAGCTTGATTGGATGAGAAGAACTCAGCAAACTTAAACCTTGGTTACAGGATTTAATAGATTCACTCCATCTACAGTATGTGTTGCTGCAAGAAAACCACTTTCTTTTTAGTAAGATTAATGTTAACAAATAATGTAATTCTGTCATTGAGAAGAAAATATAAAACTAAGAAAATATAAAACTAAGTGAAATGTGAGATAACTATCAGTAATACATAACAGTTGTGGAACAATATATCCCAGTAGTTTGTAGAAAAGTTTATAGGTTGTAATGTTGTGGAAGCCTAACTGCAGTCAGACAAATCCTGAGCAATGTCAATTTACTGTAAATGGGGCAGATGGACCCAGTATTCAAGGCGAGTCAGAAAGTAGGAAGTTTTTAATAACAGAAATATAAGAAAACAGAATGGGATGCTGGCTGCTGAGGATAAGCGGAACGCAGTGGCTTCAGGGGGTGCGACCACCGCCCGATCGCTGACACTATGGAGGGAGAAACACAGGTAAGTGACCATGATCATCTGACAGGAGATGATTATCGGTGTTAGTCACTTACCTGGTTTAACAGTTCAGTCCATCCTCACAGAGGAAGGCAAGATCCAGCCGATGGACTGCCAAACGAGATACGTCACCGATGCAGCAATCCTGGTGAGCAGGCAGGAGACCGATCCATGTCAGGGAAACAGTTCAGAACCAGACAGTTCCGAAATCCAGGAGTCCGTAGCCCGACCAGGGGTTCCGATCCCAACAGGGACAGACAGATCCAAGTTTCCAGGAATCTCCAGAGTGTCAAGGCAGGTTCAGAGTTCCATTATTCCAGCAGCAAGCTCAAACAGACACACTCAGATGGAGACAGGAAGGCTCGGTGGTAGAGAGAAACATAAACAAGAAATGGTACCAGGATAAATGCCGAACTTTAAACTGGTCTCCTCCTAGGAGCAAGGCTTCCGGGACTAAAGCTGTCCTCCCAATAAAACTCATAACAAGCTTGAATAACTGACACGAAAACATAACACGAGTAGACTAAGAACCCATGAATTAACTAAACACACAAGAGTAAACAGAGAATAATGATCTGGCCCCAATAGCTGGGCAGTACCGTGTATATAGCAGAGAGAGCAGGTGAATCGATCAATGATAATTAGAGCGCGGGGAGGGAACGGCAGGTGAATAAAGTGAATAATCCGAGAAGCTACCAGGCTGCGATCATGACATTTACTGAATTATAGATCAAACTGAAAATATCTATTGCTATGATCCCACAGTGTATTAGTGGATGTTACTCTTTATGCATTCACAAAAGACTTGTCAGGGTTATGATTACTTTCTCAGGTAACTAAGCAGTAGTCCCGTAATAAGGCTAAGCTGGATGTGCCCCAGTTAGCACCAGTAAAATACCCATTAGTTCATTATTACTGTAGTTCTCTGGGCATTCTCAACATATTCTCATTATCAGGTTGTATGAAACCGTACGAAAAGTTATGCACAGTATTTCGTACGTTTTTGACGTTTTTCTCTAAAGAACAGATCAGTGCGCATGCACAGCCAGACAGACGAAAAAAGCGGATCCGCGGACGGACGTAAAACTGGGAAAAACAGTGCAATAATTACTTCTTCAGGTCTCTAACTACGTTGCTTGCTGTTTTGTATCTTAGGGTTAGGGTTAAATGTATGTTAAATTCTATGTTATTGAATGGTGCGTAAGATGCACATGCGCAAGGATATCTTGTCTCGAGGGAAGACGTAAAAATATGACGAAATACGACGAAAAAAACGTCAAAAACGTACGAAATTACTGTGCATAACTTTTCGTACGATTTCATACGATCTGATAATGAGAATACACTGGCATTCTCTAATAGTTCATCAAATGTTGTGTACCCTTTTGTACAGTGGTACTGTTCATGGGCTGTGACATCTACCTCCTGTTTGTAGGTAACTTCTTTTAAAAATGTAATATTAATTTTTATTGTTATGCTGAAGGTATTAAGCTCTATTTATCTAGCAAGCCTAACTCCAAACTCCTTCGCTCATCTCTCAGCTCCTACCGCGCTGAAATTAGAGCCATGTTCAAAGCTAACTTCTTATCTTCCTATAAGAGTTGACAGTTTCCCTCTCTCAACTCACTTCAGGTCAAGAGTCTGGATGTTATTCTTGATAGTACTCTCTTCTTCACCTCCCGCATCTATGACATTACCTGTTATGCATATTTTCATCTACAAAACATATTTTCTCTTCTTCCCTCTCTTTTACTGTATTCTGCACTCCGCATTGATTAATGCAACTTTCTTCTTTTAGGCTTTCCCCAGAAAACCCCTCATTAGCCTCAGTTGGTCCAGAATTCAGCAGCTTGCTTTATTACCAAAACCCCCTCACACCATCACATCACCTCAGTCCTATAGGAGCTCTACTGGCTCCCTGTCAACTTCCTGTCAACATCCTCCTGTTAACATTCATCCCTAATCTTCTGCTGCTATACCTTCAGATTGCTACCCCCTCCTGAATCCTTACATCTTCCATTCACCTTATTGGGCCTCCTGTCTGCTCCATCACCATGGGGAGGAGAACATTTTCCCACTCTGCCTCCCAAACTATGGAATTCACTCCCTCCTTATATTTGGAATACTGATACCTTACCTCTGTTTTCCTGGTTTCAATATCATGATTATGTTTCCTCTACAGTGGCCTTTGGGTTTTGTATAATGCACTTTAAATCAAATGTATTATTATTATTATTATTACTTGAAAGCAGAAAATTGAAGGTATTCTATAACAGAAAATATTCTATAGAATAAAAGGAAAAATATATCTTTTTTGACGTAAATATGGGACCCTGCACATGTAACACAAATCTCAGCAACTTCTTAAATGATAGTGGAGAAAGAGTTTCTAAAGGAACAGTCCGGTCAGCTTGGATTAACCATTAGATCATTATTTTAATCTAAAACTAATACGTTTGCGGTGATTTAATGAATTTAGCATTAATCAGTAAAAAAGTAAAACAATGATTGCGATCACTGAGTCTGGGAGCGGCCATTTTTGCCCAAATATAGTAACCCCTCCCTCCTGCCATCTTCCAGCAGTGACGTCACGGTGCGGTAAGCCTAGCGCCATTCTCCCCGCTTTACAAGCTAAATCAATGGGAACTACTAGACACATCTGCAATCAACAACAATTATTGAAGATTTCCAGAGGACTTCACCATTGAAATTCACCAGAGCTATAGTGAAACTGACAATGCCCACGTGCATGGCAGCTGGATGCTGGAATACATCGGGTAAAAGTGAAAAAAAAAAAGATTTATTTCACCTTCCTGATTCCTGATCCTCCACGGACGGGTTGGTCGTTGGATCGCCAACTTGAAGAGGGAGGATTTGCCATCGAACTTCTGGCCAGAGAAAAAACACGTAATATGTAGCCAACATTTGGAAGAAGAATGTTTTCAAGATGACTTGGATAATAGCGCGTTGTGACAAACACCAGATACAGCACTGGGACTTGATCAACAGCCGATACCGCACCGTGACGTCACAAACCAGTAGGTGGCAGTAGTGTTCTTTGACAAACATGGATGCCTCCAGTAAAGCACATTCACATGGAAATTACTCTGAATTAAAAACAGTTATCATTTATTGAACAGTATGTAATAACTTCATATTTAAAGTACTTTCAGAAATTTGAATTCTGATTATGACTGGAATTTTCCTTTTAATAAGTCCTGCTGTCAGATTGGCCGTATGGAACTTATGTGGTCTATGGCGTTCACGTTTCAAACTTCTGTACTTTGCTTTTACTTCTTAGATGCATAATTAATATGCCAACATATGATTCAAGAGGTATATTTGATGTAAAATAGTTTCTTTCTTTAGAGGATTTTCTCTGTACATGATGAGGATCAGACACCTGTGTCTCTGCATGTCTGCACTGCAAGTAGCCCTGCTGCAGAAGACTTCCAACTTACACCTGGAATGCTTTGAAAGGTTTTCTGCTGTTTTGTTTATCAGTGCTTTGGCAAGTAAAGGAGATCCCCCCCCCCCCCTTTAACTGTTAAATAGTAGGTTGACATTGTGCTCTCCATTGCTGAACACTTTCTAGTTGAAGAGATTCCCAGGAGATGCAGCAATGTTATAACCAACTAAGCCAAAGGCATCAGAGATCGGGACTAAAATTAAGCTTTTATTCAAGCGGATTATTTTAGCTTCCTGTTTGAAAAAAAAATACAAAATCAATATCTATCTATCCATCCATCCATTTTCCATCACGCTTATCCCAAGCGGGGTCTTGAGGGGTGCTGGTCCCTATCTCCAGCTTTCTACGGGCGAGAAGCCGGGTCCAACGTGGACAGGTCACCAGTCCATTGCAGGGCACCACAGAGACAGACAGGACAAACAACCATTCATGCACACACTCACACCTACCATCTTGGTCAGTAGTGCTGTGGGTAGCACTGCTGTCTTGCAGCAAGAAGGTTTCGGGTTCAATTCCTGGCCTGGAGTCTTTTGCATGGACCTTGCATGTTCTCCCTGTGCATGCAGGGGTTCTCCCCGGGTACTCCATCTTCCTCCCACAGTCCAAAAACATGACTGTTAGGCTAATTGGCTGCAAACTGAACAATGATCAGTAAGTGTGTCATACTGCAGGGGTTGTTCAGATATACCTCAGTTCAAAATGGGAAGGCACAGAAACAGAAATGTGTCCGTTTCTGTCTCCTTGAACCTCAGTCGGCCTCAACAGATGGCCGCTCACACTGAGTCTGGTTCTGCTGGAGAACTCAAAGGGAGTTTTACTCTCCACTGTCGCTACAAGCTTACTTGGTGTGAGGGATTAACTTCGAGTCAATGAGTCAATGTAATCACCTTAGATAGAAGACTTTGAACCAATCTGACTCTATGATCTCGTTGAAGAGTTTCTGTAAAGCACCTTAAACTTAATTGAAGGCTCTATGCACAATTCCTCTGCTTCCTGAAGGCAGCTCTTTTGCTTGCTGTATTTTTCTACTGGATGAACTGATTAATCCAGGTGTGCCTGACCTCAGTAACCATTGCCAGACACACCTGGATGAATCATTGCATCCAGTAATCAACGACAGGAAACAAAAGAGCTGCCTTAAGTTCAGGAATTGGTGGAGTCGAGCATTGAGCCCATTGAAGTTTCTAGGTTTGATTCCTGGCCTGGGGTTTTTCTTCACGGAGTCTGCATGTTCTCCTCGTGAATGTATGGGTTTTCTCTGGGTACTACAGCTTTCTTCCACAGTCCAAAAATATGACTGTTAGGTTAATTGGCTTCTCTAAATTGTCCTTACTGTAGGCATGAGTGGATGTGTGCATGGTTGGGTGTGTCTGTGTTGCCCTGTGACAGACTGGCGACCTGTCCAGGGCTCATCCTGTTTCTCACCCATAGCATGCCGCAGATAGGCAATGAGCCCAACCGGGACCCTGACCGAATAGGCTGGAGAAGATGGATGGATGGATGTTTTCTTTTTTAATTTTATGACTTGTTCAATTAAAATTTTAAACTAATTTGGTCTAATATCTACACTAACCTAAATATAGAACTCAAATTAGGGGATGAATCTGTTCTGTTAGATTATCTTGAGAGAATGAACACAATTTAACTGGAGGGCTATAAAGTGTGGATTGGTCTGCATGGAATTATCAAAGTGTTTACTCTTACTGCCTACAAAACAGGCAACAAAAACACTTTAACCTTTATTTATCAGTAGTTATGTGCAGGGTTTTAAATTTAAAAGTAAATGGTAGGGACATGATTCATCACATTATTTTAATAGGTTGGGGTTCCGTTCACGTCAATAAGAACAAAACCAAAGAATACATACAGTACTACAAAGGGCTATGTTTCTTTGTTGTTTTTTTTATTTAAGGCTTTCATATTTAATCAAAATGGCAAAAATGCATCTCAAAAAGTGATAAAAATCCCAATGATTGATATGTTTTCTGCAAATAGTCTTTGTTTAGATTTCTGCATTAATGTGGATCATAGGCCATCAATATGAAGGTAAAACTGATGGTACATAAAAACTTATCTTCACATAATTACTATGTTAAAAACAGGTGACAACCCAAATTGTACTTTCCAGAAAGTAAACTCTTGTGCTAAATAGGACTTGACAGGCCAGATGGTTTGTTACTCAGAACACTGTAGGGAAACCATAGTCACTTCATAAAATGTTTGCCAGATGATTGGATGAACCATCTGTCTATGGCGAGCTTTCATGGCCAACTAGAAATTATATCATTTGTTGTCTGCCACTTAGTATTATAAAGCTAAAAAAAGGCATTTCAAAAGTGAAATATTTTGTCAGTATGCTGGCATAAAATCATATACAGGTACATCGCAGAAAATATTTAATATTTTAAAAAGGTTCAGTATTTTCTGTCTCTCTTTTTAAGAAAGGGAAACTGGGTTTTATGATTAAATAAACTCATCACACATTGACTAAAATATTTCATAACTTTCTATATAATAATTGAAATGATTATGGTTCAGAGATAAGGTGAACCCAAGATTCAGTGTTTGAGAAAATTAGAACAGTGTCAATAACTCATGTGTCAAAACCCCCAAACTGGGCCAAAATATCAAAGCCAAATGAACACAAAACCATCAGAAACTAATTCTGCAAAGTCAACCCATTAATCAGCATGTTTTCATTTGTTAGAAAACGTTTAATAAATCTGTAACATTTCATTTCATTGCCTCTGTAAAATGCTTTAAGAAGACATGTACTAAATGGGCACAAAAAAGCAAAAAACAAATGAACCGATAAATAAATAATAAATGATAAATTGAACTAAGTGATAGCTGTATGTAACCCGGGTGAAAAACTCTGTTTTTTCCCTTTGCTAAATACCTGTCTGCGTATTACGTCATCACATCGCTACGTGCGCGTCCAACCTGTATATCACCAGGAAGTTGTTTGCGGTCGCGAGATCGGAGGGACACACGCGAGGGGTGTTGCTGCAGGAGCTGGTTACCGGTGCTGTGCCGTGTCGTTCGGAGCAGGGCGCTAGTAAGAAACTGTGAATTGGCCAGGTCAGATGGCGAGCTAAGGAACCATACCTGTGTGCGAAGGCCAGGAAAAGTTGCTCAAGACAAGCTGAAACCTGGAGGACTATTCCCGCCTGCTCTGGTCTAGCCGGTAGGAGGCTCTGTAGCCGTTCCTCTTCTAGTTCCCTTTTGAACTCTTGCGTCCCTCCGCGGTCCGCTTTTTGGCCGGCCCCTTCCACCCGCCATCGTCCTCTTTGGGCCCTTTGGACATTTTGGCTCTCGGGCCGTCACTTATTGCGTTTTGTGTCACTCATGTGAACGTTTGGGACTCTTTTTTTTCTTTTTGAATGATGTACTAGTACTGAGAAGTTTTTTTCATGTTGGTGAGATTACACTGTATATATATATATATATATATATATATATATATATATATATATCTTTGAATGGCCATTCCTATATGTAATTATGTACTTTGACTTTTTCCACTTTCTAATATATGGTGCCAAACAAAATCAATTCATGTGTCGAGTCTCACTCCACTCCTAGAGCTGAAATGAGAAATCTTCTGATCTAGCCCAATACTCACCTGTTCTGCATAATTAGCTGTGACATACATGCTACATGTGTGCTTACTTTATGCAGTGCATTTGCAAATTAAGGCTGCCTATGAGAAGCACATTATAAATCTGCTTTGCTCTCTAAAACTTTCTATGGAAACTGCCAGTTACACCTGCAACAGTAGTAGCCATTCAAAATTTCCCCACTTTCCTTGATGGGCCCTTGGCTGGTCCCACTTCACTTCATTTTTGTACTAAAATATTCTTTCTGTCATGATTTGTGGACATTAGGATCTAAAGAGAAGCATAATCTCCTGGTAAGACCCTGTGATTCAGTGAAAGGATGGAGTCAGAGTAAAAAAATATGCAAGAGGGGATCGCTGCAGTGGCTGGAAGTTGGCTTCCATTCTGCTGGTGTTTGACTGGGAAGGCCCATTTTTAATCCTATATAGTCCTATTGGTGAGAATTAAAAAAAACTTGTTTTAGGTAATAAAAAACATTTAAATGTTCAGTGAAAACACAACCAAGACTGAAGTAGCTCGATGGATTGTGTGCGATACATGTACACTTGCACCTTAATCCTTATTTATCTTGATATACTGTATATACCTGGATATACTGTATATATATTGTTTATTCTTAATGCACCTTTTTCCTCCTTGTTTGCACCTTTTTAATTACTATGCCAATATGTGACGAGTGAATTTCTCCGCTTTGAGATCAATAAAGCTCATCTAATCTAATCTAATCTAGAAAAGACATGCAGACTTGTAGAATGTAGATTAAATCAAAATAAAACATCTTGTTCTGTGATGATACAGCAATACCAAGAAACAGGGGAGATAGGAGTGACATTCACGTCTGAACTGTGTTTTTCGTTTAAATGGAACCAATGAATCCATGGTCATCTAGCAAACAGAACAGTTTGCATCAAACTAATTCATCAATGACATCAAATTCCCAAAAAGTGGAAGAAAAAAAAAACAATCCACTGGACTTTGTTTCCAAGTTTAAAGACGATTTGCTTCCCATCCAGGAAGGTTTTGCATTTAAAAATGTCAGAATTACCTTTGAGTTCAAGGCTTTATAAAGTGGACCAAAACAAAGCCTTGTTTGGCTTAGAAAACATGCAAATTGAACCTGGCGAGCGTGTCCGCCCCTTTGGAATAAGGATCGTTTGTTTTTTTTGTTTTTTTTGCCTTCAATACTTTAAACCTGTCTATGTCTCTGAAAGGGGGGTGGTTAGAGGGAATTGTTGGCTTGGCTGAAGACGCGAGTACGGTGGCCCTGAAGTGCAAACTGCAACTACAGATCTAAAAGTGCAACTACATTAAGGAAATCACAACTACATAAAGCAAAGCGCAACTACATTAAGAAAAACACAATTACATTAACCTACCGGAAAAGGTAGGTACCAGTGGGAAACATGAGACATCACTGATTGGACAACGGCGCCGTTTGACCCTTGAACCGGAAGTCATTCTGCCTGCTGCGGCTTTTGAAAACATGGATATTGTCAGCGCCCCAAACATAGCTGCCGTTATCCAGGAATATTTTGAATCAGGACATACGTACGAGGTGATACTGGATATGCTCAAGACTAATCACCAAATTTCAGTTAGTTTGTGTACACTGAAGACACACTTAAAAGAAGCTGGACTGTTCAAACTTCCGGTTCAAGGGTCAAACGGCGCCGTCGTCCAATCAGCGATGTCTCAAGTTTCCCACTGGTATCTACCTTTTCCGGTAGGTTAATGTAATTGTGTTTTTCTTAATGTAGTTGCGCTTTGCTTTATGTAGTTTTGTTTTTCTTAATGTAGTTGCGCTTTTAGATTTGTAGTTGCAGTTTGTATTTCAGGGCCACCGTAGGTGAGGTCTTCTGTTCCCCTCTAATGGGGTTGGGGCTGCGATGATAGTGGGAAGGAATCAACTCTATCGATGAATTGTAGGTTTTTAAAAAGCTGAAATCTGAGTCCAGCCCCTCTGTTAAAGGTTGGTTTTTCTTTCTTAACATAAATGGCTTCCTTCACACCCCACTCAAAAAACCTATTTTCTTTGTCCAAAATGTGAAACTGATAAAAATGTTGAGTAATTAATAAAGATGAAAAGATGCTTCGGGACTAAATATAAAACTGTTTCCTTTAGTTAATCTGTTCTGCATTTTTCCAGAAGTCCGAATGGATGGCTTTATCTGTTTCCCCCCCCCCCTTCAGGCCAGGAACATGGTATATGTGCCAATGTTGTGATGGCCAGTGGGTTTATCTAAACTGACATAGATGAATCTTCCAGCAGAGGACCAGGCCTGTTCAGCTGTTCCTCTGATTGGAGCCCACACTGGGGCTGACTTTGAATTATTTCAGGGGATAATCAGTGTTCACTTTTTCACCATGATGCCAGTCGCCCTCGATCCCTGCCCCTCGTACACAGGTTCAGATTTTACACACTGACCTGAATTTTAGGGATTAAATGTGTTCATATAAAAAACAATTGATTGGTGTTTCTACGTAAAATAGGTGGCTAGAATAAAAGTGGATAGATCTTTTTTTGGGACAGGAGAGGGATCACAACAGACAAAGATCAAGGTGTACCGGGCTGTTGTTCTCACCACACTACTCTATGGCTGTGAAACATGGACAGTCTATCAGCGTCATGCCAAGAAGCTGAACCACTTTCACACCACCTGCCTCAGGAAACTTCTGGGTATAAAGTGGCAAGATAAGATCCCAGACACCGAGGTCCTCACCCGTGCAGACCTGCCCAGCATTTACACCATCCTGATGCAGTCCCAGCTTCGATGGGCAGGACATGTAGCTTGCATGTCTGATGACCGCATCCAAAAGGAACAGTTTTTTGGCGATCTACAGCAAGGAAAACGCTCCCAAGGTGGACAAAAGAAGCGTTTCAAGGACACTCTCAAAGCCTCGTCGAAGGCCTTCAACATCGACCACAACACATGGGAGCAGGCAGCGCAAGACAGAGGAATGCAGCCATCCGCTGTCCAAAAAGGTGCCAAAGCTTGCGAGGCAAACCGGATCGCTGTGACTGTAGAGCGTAGGCAAGCCAGGAAGATCAGAGCTGCACCAAACGCCAGAGTTCCCTGTCCAGAACACTATTCCATGCACAGATTGGCCTGATCAGCCACCTGCGTACTCATAGACTCTAACTTCCCCAACCATAGGATGAATAGATGGTCCTCGTCGTATCGACGGACGAACAGGAATTAATAAAATAATGAAAAAATCTAATCCCACAATTTTCTTTGCCCCTAAATCCCCAATATAATTAGATTAATTCCACTAAATGAAAGGCTCAACTAGCTGACTAGATGGCAAAAGACATTATTAACTTCAGTAATTTAATCAGTAGACCTTTGTAAAGATTTGATCAAAACTCACTGTAAATGTAAATCATCACTTAATCAACCGAAATATGACTGAACTGCCATATTATAAATATTGTTGCCTTTATGGACCGTATTATGCAAAGTCATGCAAATTAGATACAGAGCTATCAGAGAAAACAACCCTTAATTTTGTCCTTCTGCCTTTCTTGTGTTTACCGTGTAATGCAGTTATGTGTGTTGCCGGCAAATGAAAAGTCACTTTCATGGTGCATTATTTTTCCACTCTGCTTAGCGATCAAGTGGTGCATCTATTAACATCACTTCACTGTAAAAGAACAAACAAATAAACAGAGGGAATTTATTTGAATGAGAACTTTCTGCTGTATTAAAATTCTGATATTCCAGAAACTGAGATTCTTTTCTCAAACGATTTAAAACTAAACGCTATGCTACCATGTGTTTGAAGTTTAAGCTGCTAAACTATAAAAATCTTAACTTCTCCTGATGCAGCTAATGAAAGCAAATATATTACAACATATGCTACACATTTTTCTATTTCCTATCCCCTGTGGATCATTTCAGGCATAATGTGTAATTTAGCATAAAAATATAATTTGATTCATCTAATTTCCTTTGGTAATTTTAAATCATCTTAAAACAACCACACACCTACATAACCAAACTTTGAATTCATCCCTGGGGAGTTTTCTTGCAGGTGCAGAAGCATTTCTCTCACAGAACACTGAATAACTATCATCCCTACTGGAGTTACTGTAAATTGAGATATTTAAAGATGCTGTAAATAACTGCAGCTGCAGCGTATTATTAGACTAATGAGGTAGGATGAATGCTGTGTTTCATTTTTCACGTTATTGTTGTGAAAAAAAAAAGTCAGATTTGATAGATTATCTTGTGGACAGGAATATCATATTTTGTACACCATAAACAAAGGATTGTTAAATGCACTATTCAAATCACATTTATGCCAACACAGTTGTAAAAAAAAACATAGCTTGACCCCCTAAAGATTTCAACCTCGTTTTGTTGTTCTTTGTTTCATTGGAATTCAATTCAGTTCATTTCTATAGCGTCAATTAACAACACGTCATCTCAAGGCACTTTACAGTTCACCAGATCATCCAGTTAGATTGATTCAAAGTTTCCTATCTAAGGAAAACCAGCTGATTGCATCGACTCATTGACTCTTCAGCAATCCCTCACACTAAGCATGCTTGTAGCGACAGTGGAGAGGAAAAACTCCCCTTTAACAGGAAGAAACCTCCAGCAGAACCAGGCTCAGTGTGAACGGCCATCTGCTGAGGCCGACTGGGGTTGCAGAACCAGAAAAAAAAGCAGAGATACAAAAGGTAACTGTAAAAGGCGACGCCGTCCAGGAAACACAAAGCCAGATAGACAAGCTTCGAACAAACACCCATGTCAGAGAATGAAGAGAACAGAGATGTGCTGTCAGGGAAACAGGACTACACTGTAAAACAGGTCAATCTCCAACATCTAGAAACAAAGGTGTTGATGGCAGCAGCACAGCTGATATTTCTCTCCAGGATGGAGTCACAGCCAAACAGGAACAGACCAGATGAAGCTACTATGAGAAAAAGCAGAGAGAGCAGAACGTTAGAGACTGAACTAACAGATTCTGCAGAGTGGGAGAATAGAGATAGAATGAAGCAGAATGATGAAAAAGGGGTCCCTATGTCCTCCAGCAGTCTAAGCCTATAGCAGCATAACACTGGAAAAACAATCTAGAAATAAGTAAAATTTCCTTAAATTAAGTGTATTTATTCCTAATTTGAGTAGGTAAATGTGATGATTTGTCAATGGAATGAGTATTTTGACACTTAAAATAAGATAATTAGATAAAAATGCACTTAAAATGAGACAATGCAATTGTATTTTCTTATTTTAGGTGTAAATTGTCTTGTTCCATTGGCAAAATGTATCTTTTACCTCCTGAATCCAAGAACAAATGCACTTATTTTAAGAAAAAATTACTTATCTAGATTCAGGTTTTTTCCAGTGAACTATAGCGATAGCAGCTGAAGTTAACCTATTGTGACTAAATACAAAATACTGTTTTTAAAGGGTTATTTCATTTTGTGACAGGAAAGAAGAGTTTCCTGGTTCTAAATGACAGGTTAATTTCCCTCTTTTTTTTTAATTCTGAAATATCTAATAAAATATTTTGGAAAAGGGAACACAATTTGACCGCATGACTTGTTAAATTAAGATAACATAAAACCTGTTGAATATTTATAGCTTGTTTTATGTTAATATGTGTATATGTTAATATTTTTAATTTAGAAACTACAGCATTTAGACTTCAAATATCCAAAAAGCTCATATTTGAATTTTGTTATTCTATAGTAACACCAGAGCCTTTAATACTACGTTCGGAAATTGTGAATATTTTTTATATCCATTATTCTGGCACCCGTCCTATCCTTTACTTTTCATGTGCCTGACTTCCTATGTGGCTTATCTAGTTTTTTGGAATTTACATACTATGTTCCATCATCTATCAGAAAATAAATGATCATCGCTCTGTCAGCAGAGCAGGACTGTCCATCATACCGCAACGCCGCGAATCTCAAGGCAATTAAGCTTACTATATCAACAAGAATTTCTCCATATAGGATGGAAAGGAATATGCACAAATGCTTTTATTCAGTGTGACTGAGCTATGTCAAGGTCTTTAGTCCAGTCATGTGGACCAGTGGTGAACTTCCACAGAAGTGGCTGATCCACTAACATTGAACTGCGTGTTGAAGACTCCTCAGGTCACAAAAGACCCCAAATCAAGCGTCCGCAAAGCAAAATGCTTATAAGGCCATATTGGACTAAAACAGTAAAATACATATCTGTCTGGAGCCACAAAAATTTTAAAGTCTTAAATACGGTTAGCCTCGTGAGACCATCCTGATCTCGCGAGCTTTCAAAGTTTCACTCGCAGATCAGTCTGGAGACTCTCCGTTAAAGAAAATTTGGAGCCGTTCACCAAATGAACGTCCAATCAGCGTTGGCTTTGAGGCGGGTTGAGGTGTGACGCAACGAGAAGCGCGACAGTTCAGTCTAGAGAACATGGCGGCTTCAGCCAATGAAACTAGCGTTAGCGTGGCTATCGACCAAGTTTTATCGGAATTACAGAGTATTTCTTCACTGAAAGAAGAGCAAAACACTGCTCTGGAGGCTTTTCTCAGAGGAAAAGATGTTTTTGCTCTTCTCCCGACTGGTTTCGGCAAGAGTTTGATCTATCAATTGGCTCCTCTTCGTCGTCGCTCTCTTAGTAGGTCATATGCTTCGTTGATCTGATTGTTTTATTTGGCCCGTCTATCACCAACATAGGCCAATCAGCTAACCAGTATTTTCACCCCTTCCCAAAATTACTTCAACAGAAGGTTTCCAGATGGATATGCGGAGCAAATCCATCTGGTGGAGTCAGGTTAGGGTTGCCGACCACCGTCACAGAACAAACAAAATCAGTGCGGACCTAAATTTCTTTGACAAAGATCGACATACAGGGTTTGACACCAATAAAGAAACTTGGTAAAGATAACCTCTGTGTGAGACATCCAAATCCACTGACCAGAAGGAGAGTACTGTAAAGACTCACCTCACTTTTGTGAAAACACAAAGAAAACTACCCAAGGCCTGGAATTCTTCAAAAAATGTTCTGCATTTTCGGATGATAACATAAAGATCTGGGGGAATTAGTGGGGTTAACCTAACTTTGTGTTCCAGGAGGTAAACATAGCTTAAACATATCGATTGAGCCGTTAGTTCTTCCTTCTACCAGAATATACTTCCGTAGGATGTCCAGAAATCTGTTTTCAACCTTGCTGAATTGTAAGAGAAATCTGCAGAGCTCTAATTTTTAGTTCTTGCTCATAGGTTCTGAAGGTGTGAATAGCAGCCATGACTTCACACAACCCCTGATTAAGTCAGTGCTGATAAATTAACAGCCCGCTTTGGCACATGTGAGGATGAATACTGATTTGCCATGGGCAACTCATGAGTCTAGTGCAGCTACCAATTAGCTTGTCTATTGCCCTGGCTAGGCGCTGGCAGAGCTAAGCTGACAACTAGATTGGGAAGGCTGACAACCTACTTAATCATCTGTTGCTTTGGTTATAAGCTTGGTAAAACAAGCCAGATTACCCACTGATCTGAGACATCTTTTTGATTGACTTAGTGTTAGAAAATCACTTCATGCTTTAACTTCAGATCTTAAATATATAGATATATATATATATCAAACCAGGAAACACATTTTATCTCTCTCCATTTTGTTTTATGTTGAATTAGAAGTTATTGTATTTTTGTCAGCAACAAAAGCTGTAGGATCAATCCGACATCCGGTGTGTGTTTCCTTTCCATAATGAAGGCTGAGGGCGGCCCAGCTTCAACATTACCTTTCCTTCCCACAAATGTTTTTACTGTTGACCCCAAGAAAGGTGAAGAAGAAAAGCTAGAAAAAGGAGCTAGGGGCAAAATTTTGCACAATTTGGATGGAAAGCTAGAACATTGGACAGTGGATTAACCTCATGAAAAACATGAGTAACAACAAATGATGTTGCTGTTTTTTATGATGGAATTCAGCAATGATGAAGGGACTGTAAATAGCCCGACTTTGTTAAATGATCTGAGAGAATTACTTCTTCAGTTTAAACCTAGAAACATTTTAAACATCAAACCACAGATTTGAAGTTGGCTAGAGGTTACAAATTAACTTATGACAGTAAATAATACTGACAGGCTTCATCTCTCTTTCTTAAACTAACAAAGTAGAATAGTGATAGTTTATCAGATACAGTTACATTTAGCGTCCAATAGGTGTCACTTAAGCTGCCAAAATCTGAAAAAAGAAAAAGATCTGTTATGTACACAAAGTGCAGCTCGTGCTAGTCCAGTCTGCAATGGCCCTTTGCGCTGTCAGCAGGTTGTTTACTGTTTATATGTGATTTTTTTGGTTGTCTTTTAAAAGTAAAGTCCGGTCAGCAAGGAAGAACAACCAGTGCTTTAAGGAATTTAGCGTCTGGCAGTGACGTCACAATGCAGTAAGCCTAGCGCCATTCTCCCCGCTTTACAAGCTAAATCAATGGGAACTACTAGACACATCTGTAATCAACAACAATTATTGAAGATTTCCAGAGGACTTCACCATTGAAATTCACCAGAGCTATAGTGAAACTGACAATGCCCACGTGCATGGCAGCTGGATGCTGGAATACATCGGGTAAAAGTGAAAAAAAAGAGTTATTTCACCTTTCTGATTCCTGATCCTCCACGGACAGGTTGGTCGTAGGATCGCCAACTTGAAGAGGGAGGATTTGCCATCGAACTTCTGGCCAGAGAAAAAAACACATAATTAATCCGTTACTCTCTGCTACGAATTGTGCATCATGTATAAATTGTTGTGACAAACACCAAAATACAACACTGGGACTTGAACAACAGCCGATACCGCACCGTGACGTCACAAACCAGTAGGTGGCAGTAGTGTTCTTTGACAAACATGGATGCCTCCAGTAAAGCACATTCAGATGAAAATTACTCTGAATTAAAAACACTTATCATTTAGTGAACAGTATTTATTACATTTCCAATTAGTTTTCCTTCCTTCCTTCCTTTTTTCCATCCATCCATCCATCCATCCATCCATCTATCCATCCATTTATTAATTATTCTGGACTCATGGTAACAAAGACAAACTGATCAATTACATGGGAGCTTTAGGGAGAGAGAAATACCAGAGTTTCTACAGCCTAGACTGGAATCAGATTGTAGTGCATTTATTGAACAGTATGTAATAGTTTCATATGTAAAGTACTTTCAGAAGTTAGCATTCTGAATATGACCGGACTTTTCCTTTAAGCTTGCAGGACTCATGAGCTTCAGTTGCTATCAACAACATTTTGGGTTCAACCATTTTTACCACTGGTTATATAAATCATTTATGAAAATAGGTTAAAAACCAAAGAAAGATTAAACGTAATGCAGATATTCAAATTATTAGTACGGAATTAAAAATGGTGCAAAACAAGAGTACAAACTGTTGAGGCGGCCATGTTAAGTCATCAGATATCAAGAAATCTTATATTTACTTATAATTGATGCTGTAATAATCTAATGTAAAATTTGGACCCAGTCCTATTTAAAATTATAATTCTACGTTGGAGAGTGTCAGGGACCAAACTTAAATAAGGACAAAAGGTGTTCAAAAATTGAAAAAGTGCTTTCATTTAATTGTGTCAAAAATGGTTAACAAAGGAAATACAAAATAACATGGATCTGGGCCCAACTTAACTGAGGTCAACTGAGGATCCAACTGAAACAAAAAACTGACCTGTAAACAAAGAACTAAAGGCTGCTTAAAAAGGGATGGAGTAACCCAAGTCTACCACATTAGGGAGGCACAACATAACAAAAGAACCAATAAATACAACATTGACCATTCTATGAAACAAATAAAGCAAAACTAACTTTTACTTAACAGAAACAATAAGTGAGTATTTAAGTGACAAACTAATTGAAAACTTCTTTAAACAAGTCTCCCCCGTCAGTCTTTCAAATATGGTATGCTCCAGGTTTCCTCCTCCAGCTGGTTTGCATCAGCAGCACCTCAAACAAAAGAACTAGTGTAAATAAACCATTCAGACGGACATTAACTAAAGTGTGCACCCATTAGAAAATACCTGTCTAAAACAAATAACCAACTGAAACATAAATTGTAATATAATATAATATAAAGCTAGAAAAGAAAATACTAACATGATGTGGTGGTGGAAGGATCATCCACCACAGAGAGCAACAAATAAGAGAGGAATCAAGGATTTGAAAGGCCATCTGCAAATCCTACCAAAAACCGATGAGTGCAGGTGAAGAGAATCAATTCAACTAGAGACAAACATTTTACTGTGCTTTTTCAGAGCAGAATAAAGATGAGACATTACTCTGGCTCTGTCCTTTTTTTCTGCTGGAATCACATAAAAGAAAAATGCATGAACTCTGTGACCTGCAGGTTAAGTCAGTGCTCTCTTGCCTTCAGATGAGTGTGTCATGCTAGAGGTCTCCTCCCCATGGTTTAAGGGCGGGCCATGTGACACATAAAACCAAGTGTCACACATCAAGCTGACTGCACATTGGATGCGTGAAAAACTGCAGGAAGAGTGAGAAAATGGCAAAAGGTGTGTCATGCATTCCCCTACAGCCCTGACAACAGCACTTTAGACTTGTCCTGTCGCTGAACCAAACTATTCCAGACAAATGGGCAGGGCTGGTATAGGGGGCATTGATTGTAGGATTCATGATCCTTTGTATCTTTCCGCTGACACAACCCAGACAGAAAGAGGACTGTGTGTTGGAAATGTGTTTTCAAGGAAAAACACAGCAGGCAGCATATGTTGGTATCCTTAACTTATTTTATTTCACAGGTCTGTGAGCCGCTTCACAGTCAGAGTAAATTCCCTCTGAAGTCAATCCGCATGGATGACCTGTACTGGCTAAGGGGACATTTCCTTCACAAGCACATTCACACATACACAGACACACACATATTTAAGGAGGTTTATCATTTCTCAATGTCACTTTTAATGAATTTTCAACCACGTCAAGTCATATTCGTCTCATATCATAAACCCCCATAATAAGTTGGAAGACTTAGTTCATGGTAGCCAGATTTAGCTTCTTATCGCCTCTGTAATCATAATGTATCAGACAGTATACTGCATCTAAGTTACCAGGGTAAACTTCAAGGATCTTTATGAGAGTTAGTACATTTTTTATGTTAAAATCAGTATAATTAATACAAGTTATCCAGTTTTTATTTGATTTCACGTTAGATGTCATAGATTGGAGATCTGTGCAGGGTGTACCCAGGACAGGTACCCAGGTGAAAAAGCAGAAAACATCCATCCATTTTCCATCACACTTATCCCAACCAGGGTGGCGAGGGGGGCTGGTGCCTACCTCCAGCTGTCTATGGGTGAGAGGCGGGGTCCACCCTGGACAGGTTCCCAGTCCATCGCAGGGCAACACAGAGACAAACAACCATTCACACACACACTCACAAGGAGAATTTAGAGAAGCAAATTAACCTAACAGGTCATGTTTTTAGATTGTGGGAGGAAGCCAGAGTACCCGGAGAGAACACATGTGTGCTCAGGAGAACATGCAAACTCCATGCAGAAAGACCCCGGGCAAGGAATCAAACCCGAAACCTTTTGCTGCAAGGCAGCAGTGCTACCCACTGCCCCACTGAGCAGCCTTAGGAATGGCCTAAGCAGAAAACAATTGTAGAAAATTCAAATGGTAAGAAAAAGTAGAAACAAAATGTGCAAAACCTCTTAAGACATCCTCAAAAAAGGTTTATTCACTTATTTATAAAAAGAACAACAAAAAGTCATTATCTCCATGTGATCATGAATTCACTGTTATGTTTCTAACGCTGTTTTTTCAATAGAGCAAAAGGAGACATCAAGTACAACAAATCTACACTAAATATGTCCTTTTCCTATACATCCCTTGTTCCTTTTGTCCTTGTAATCTCATTTCACAGGGGACCACAAGCGAAGGGGAGCAGAACGTTTCCCCATGGTATCACCCTTGAGACTACTCTTCCACAAGAGGAAAAATGAAGCGCATAAATAAAGAGAAAATCGAATTCCTTCAGCCGTTGCTGAAGTGCCAGCCTATGAATCAGTAGAATAAATTCTCTCCAGTGATAAGCAAACATGATATTTCAGCTGGGAGCTACCAGCAATTGAAGGGCTTGCATCGCTCTCGTAAAGTTCAGCGTGCGCCGGACCGTAAAAGGAACCGCCCTCTCAATCAGGGGAGCCTTTGGCTTTGGAGCCTTTTTAGAGTGAGATGAAAACATGAGGTTTGTACACATGCCACTCGATAGGGACTTTAACACACTGAGGATATATGGCATCCTGTAGGAAACCATTAAAGTGGTATTTTGAGGCACAGGTTTCTTCCAACACTCTGTCAACACACTAAATGATTGTAGACTTGATTTACAAGACTGGGAGCAACTGCTCATGCAAGTTGCAATAACATAACATAGAGCTACATCCTGATTGTAAACAATATATACAAAAAAAAAAAAGAAAAAAAAATCAACTCTGAAGCTTTTATAAGCTTCATTTCTGTGTCTTTGATTATTCACAAGCATCCAGAGATGATTGTACTTTACAAGCTTGATGCCTGGCGGTGATTAAACCCATACATTACTGAGAATATTGAGCCTAATTTGCTTTCTCTGTTGTGATTCAGTAATGATAACAAGACGACGGTGGCAGCTGGAGTCAACATTTATGCTATTGACTTAAAAGGTCAAAGACTCGTGTATATTCGCCTGCCTTTTTTCACACCTTTAGGCAAAAGAACGAGGTGGAGATGTGAGAGAGCCACTCATGTGAAGTGGGACTTGAAAGGAGAGAGCTGGGGGCTGTATGTAATAAACATTTGAGAACTCTTTAGGGGGAAAACATCCCTTTTAAAATGCCAGGCTTATGCAAAGCACTTCTTAAGAGATTATGAAATGTCAATTTGCCATGCTGCTTAACATATACACTCCATTCATTGTTAAGGTTTTAGTCCGACTTTCCTTTGTTGCTTCCTTGTACGTTTTCTATCAGTGTAACTGATAATTACAGCGTTTATACTGTAAACTACATATCTTTTCTTGACAAATAAATGGTTCTTGCAAAGAAGGTAAAGTGAACAAGAAAACATGAAAGCTGTGAATCTCTTGCACTAGTGTAAGGATATCACCTATAATTGAACATTATTATAATCCACATAGATTTTTTGTCAGGTTTCTGTTTCTGTTATGATTTTCTTTTGAGTATTCAGTCTTATTTTACTCCTTGTTTTCTAGTGTTTAGTTTTCTTTTCTCCATGTTTTATAGTCCTAGTTATTTGATTATCATTTTGTTGTTATTTTCATCAGGAGATCCGTATTTAAGGAGGCAGAGGACTTCTCTCCAGTGCCAGAGTGTTTGCCAGTAACGGTTAGCAAGCCTGAGCCAACCAGCCTGTCTGAACCTCTGACTCCCTGAAAACCTGAACCTGATCTGTTTTCTCCTCTCTGCTTCCTTGATTTAACCTGCCTGAAACCTGAAACCCTGAAGAGTTTCTCTGCAGGTGATCTGCCTGTCCGTTCTCTGAAGAACTCTGGAGAATAATCCCTGTCTAAGATCTGCCTGCCCGCTCTCAGAAGAAACTGGAAGGAAAACTCAAATCTGTTATCTGCAAACGCTCAAACCAAGCTCTGCCTCCGCCTAGCCCTCAGCCTGCCGACAGCCTCTGGACCCTCAAGGTTCCCCCCCTCTGCTGCCCAGCTCAACTGCAGAACAGGTACTGCCCTGCACGCTCTCACCCTGCTAATTACCTGGACATCCACTAACTCCTCTGTCCCCCTCTGCAGTAAACCCACTCGTGACCAGTCCTGGATCTGATAACTCTGTGTGCATTTCTGAACCCACTCGTGACCAGACGAATTCCCTTCTGGATCTGTTCATTCATTGTGCTCAAACGTTTCAATAAATCTTTGACCTTTTCTCCTGCCTCTGAGTGTTCTGCATGTGGGTTAGACACCTTAAGCCAAACATGACACTCTGCTGCCCTCTCATGTTCTCCTTCTTCCCTAGCTCTTTCCCTCTCTTGTTCTGTGCACACCTGCTCCCAGTTTCCTCATTAGCCCCCTCTTTGTCTCAGTCTCCTTTAAAAAGCCCTCTCTCTTCAGTTCCCCTTTGCTGGGTCCTCGTCAAACACTGCCAAACTTTGTCAAACTTCCTCCAACTCCGTCTTCCTGAGTCTTCCTCATTGTGACAGTGATTTCCCTGATGTCTCCACGGTTTCTGGTTCGTTTTGACTAGTTTTTATGTTTGATTCTTTTGGAGTTTTGGACTCCTGATTTCATGCTTGTTTGGACTTCATTTTCCTTATTGGATTTTTGGATAACCTGCCTTTGTTTTCAGTTTCCCTTTTTAATTAAATCAAATGAAATTCACCTCTGCCTTCTTGCCTCTGCTTTTGGGTCAACACTCCATAACCAAATCCTGACATTTTCAGTTTAATTATCAGTTTCGTATTTTCTCCTTTCTTGTCAACAACTGTCTTTGGTATGTTTACCAATAACAGTTGTTTCTAAGTTTTATAAGCAATTGTTATTTTGTTTAGAAATTGGAACTTGACTATGTTATATATTATGAAAGCATTTACCCCTAAACCTTCCAAAAATGCCCTGAAGCCTGCATAAAATGGCTGAATTTCACCTAAAGTTGTAAACTTAATTTTGCAGCCTAAAGTAGCTCAGAATTGCAATTCTTTTTTTAGCCAGCCTGGTGATTGTTATTGAAATTGCAACAAATTCAAATAACATTACTATTGTGATTGTTGTCATCATTAAAGCATTGAGAAAGTAAAGTGTGCAGTATTCACAAGAACTATAAATTATTTTTATTTTAACTTTAAATTACTTTGATACAGTTTGGCTTTGAGGTTGGAGCTTGGAAGCAATCTTCAGCTTGAAAAGGCTTAATGGAACAAAAAAAACCTCTGAGACTTAGATTTTTCATTAAAACCAAAGAAATAAACTAAACAAAAAAAAAAAAACACTGAAACACACAAGGCAGTCTTAAGATTTGTGACTCTTGGGAGTTCATGGAGAGGTTAATCATGGAATATCTATTACAATATGTGACACTATTACATCTAGATACAAAGTAAAATCAAGTGTTAAAGTTTAGTATATATATGTTTTTAAATTAATTGTTTTAGGTGGTAAAATGCTATCAGGAAGTCCATAGACTGTAGTTAAAAGCCTTCAGCTGATCTAAAATGCTGCAGCCAGAGTTCTGATGAAAATAAAAAAGAGAGATCATATCTCTCATATCCTGGCTTCTCTTCATTGGCTTCCTGTTAAATCCAGAATAGAATTTAAAACTATAAACACAGTTTTTACATGCTATGTTCCTAAATGTGTATCTTGCATAATCTTATTCCACCGATTTGCACAAGCTCTTTAAAAATCTCCCAATCCAAATTTTAGCCCTTTTGCTGAAGAACTGTCTATTGGTGTTTGCAGATATTTTTAACATCTCACTAGAAACATACAATGTGCCTCTCTTCTTCAATGCTACATGATCCCTGTCCCCAAAGGAACTAGGACCCCAGGACTAGATCAGCACAGACCTGTAACCCTGACCTTTGACCACCTTGTGCTTTCTTTTAAATCCATTACAGACTCATTTCTGGACCTATTGCAGTTCTCCTGCAAAGAAAACACGAGTTCAGGTGACTGTAACACAGCGGTCCCCAACCACCGTGCCGCAGACCGGTACCGGTCCGTGGGTCATTTGGTACCGGGCCGCACAGAAAAAAGTATATATATATATAATTTATCGACAATCAGAGTCTGAGTGATGTTTTATTTTGAAAAATATAAAAAAGGTTAATTCAGTTCAAGACTCATCCTATCTATAACATCCTATCTTTGTGAAGCGGGATTTTCTGCAGTTACAGCGACCAAAACAAAGCACACTTCGTCTGTCATTTTCTCAGATTACGCCTAGATGGGACCGGCTTGTTGTTTTAATTTTATGCTGTTTGTATTTGATTTTATCATTTTACTTGATCGTATCAACCGACCCCCCCCCCCCCCCCCCCCCCCCCCCCACCACCACCACCACCACCACCACCACCACCACCACCACCACCTCCACCTCCCCCCATTGTCTGACATATAGCGGTCCGTGGTGCAAAAAAGGTTGGGGACCGCTGCTGTAACACATAAAACCAGAAGAACCAACACAAAAAGAAAATAAGATTGCTGGAGTTTTTTGATATTTTAGGTTTTTAGATTTAGATGATTGCAAACCACATAAGTCAAAGGCTCATTTTCTGATGGACCAATGCCATGTGCAGCATTATTATTGTACTACAGTAGCAGCCATTCAAAATGGCTCTTCTTAGACAAAAGCCAACCGAATGGCAGACCACTTCCCTCCAACTCCCAGAAAAATCCCCTCCAACTTCCAGCCACTGGAGTGGCTAGAGTTTTTTCTACTCTGACTTCACCCTTTCACTGAATTTAAGGGTCTGACAGGAGATGACGCTTCTCTTTAGATCTTAATGACCACATTTTTTTTTTTATGTCTTGAAGATGTGAAGGCCTGGGTGGCCCTACATTTTTTAAAACTCAATGAAGACAAGACAGAGGTAATGATCTTTGGCAGATCCACTGCTGATTCCTTGACCAGTCTTGGCTCCTTGGCTCAGTACGTTAAGCCGGTTATTACTAATTTAGGGGTTAAGATGGATGCTGGTCTTAAAATGGAAGCGCACATCAGAGCCGTTATAAAGTCCAGCTTTTTTCACTTAAGGCAGCTAGCCAAAGTAAAACCCATTCTATCAAAACAACATTTTAAAACAGTGATCCATGCATCTGTGACCACATGGCTGGATTACTGTAACTCACTTTATACAGGGGTCAGTGACTTGTATATTTCCCAACTTCAGAGGGTTCAAAATGCTGCTGCACGTCTTTTAACAGGTACACGAAAATTTGACCACATTTCCCCTGTTTTAGCTTCCTTACACTGGCTGCCAGTACATTTTAGGATCGATTTTAAAATTCTTTTATTTGTTTTTAAAACTCTTAATGGCCTTGCCCCTTCTTATCTGTCTTGTATTTTATGATTGTGTACAGCACTTTGGTCCTGTCCGGTGCATTAAGTGCTTCATAAATAAAATTGGTATGGTATGGTATGGTATATGACAGAAAGAACAATTTAGTACAAAGATTGATGTTTAAAAAGGAATTGCAGGGGACCAACAAAGGGCAAGCCATGACCCATCAAGGAAAGTGGGGACATTTTGAATGGCTTCTACTGTATCTTTGGTAAATTGCAGTTTAATGTTTATGTAATGTAGATTAGTCTTTCTCTTTCATTGCACCACATTTCTACATGGTTGAATAAAGAGTTTTGCCACTCAGTTTCCAGATACAAAGGAAGAAAAGATCTTCAGGATGTGATGCACAACATTTCCTATTATTTCTTAAGTTTCTGAGGCCTAAATACAAAACCTGAAATACACCCACATGAGTTAGTAACCCCCAAAATATGAAGGCTCCATCCTATGAAAGCATGTCACTCAAAATCGATACCAGCCGCCAACATTGTGAATGACTGAGCTATCATCCTTCACTATTTATGGCGTGTGATGCTCTGTGAACCGTGAAATTAATAAATAGCATGCTCAGTAATTGCCTGGAAACCAAGTGCTGTGGCCAAGTGAGGTATAAAATCAGTGGCATCAGATGGGGTTTCTAATAAGTTGTCACATTATTGGCAATGACCTTCAAGCAATTAAAGCCGATAAAGAGTAAAAGAAAAGAGAGCTACAGACTGAAATGGAGGGGCGGGGCTGAGGGGGGGGGAATGTGTGGGAGGGGCTGGAAGCAGTTGGAATGACAGCGGCACACAATGACTCTTATAGGGCAGGAGGATCTTCATTAAAAGGCAGAGACTGCAAAGCTGGAGAGAACTCTCGAGAGCTGCAACTTTGACCCAGGTCCATGTTTCTGATATCTTTTTTTACTCAATCTAATGGTACATAGAGCCTCATACTATGCATTACTTGCCATTTGCACACCACACCTAGTATCTAAATAGGAATTTTCTGCTGCTACAATTACAAAATGTTATACACCAACTCAGCTACCTCTGACTTTACTTAGGCTGTGAATATCCAGTTTGTCGTGTATCTTTGGTTTTTAATCTGTAATGCGTGTTTTTGGTCTTGAAGGTTTTAAGTCTCTCTGTTAGATAGTTCTATGTACGGTGGCCCTGAAGTGCAAACTGCAACTACAAATCTAAAAGCGCAACTACATTAAGGAAATCGCAAATACATAAAGCAAAGCGCAACTACATTAAGGAAAACAAAACTACATAAAGCAATGCGCAACTACATTAAGAAAAACAAAACTACATAAAGCAAAGAGCAACTACATTAAGGAAAACACAATTACATTAACATAATGGAAAAGGTAGGCACCAGTGGGAAACATGAGACATCGCTGATTGGACGACGGCGCCGTTTGATCCTTGAACGGGAAGTCATTCTGCCTGCTGCGGCTTTTGAAAACATGGATATTGTCGGCGCCCCAAACATAGCTGCCGTTATCCAGGAATATTTTAAATCAGGACATACGTACGAGGTGATACTGGATATGCTCAAGTATAATCACCAAATTTCAGTTAGTTTGCGTACACTGCAGACACACTTAAAAGAAGCTGGACTGTTCAGACCACGCAACTTCCGGTTCAAGGGTCAAACGGCGCCGTCGTCCAATCAGTGATGTCTCATGTTTCCCACTGGTATCTACCTTTTCCGGTAGGTTGATGTAATTGTGTTTTCCTTAATGTAGTTGCGCTTTGCTTTATGTAGTTTTGTTTTTCTTAATGTAGTTGCGCTTTGCTTTATGTAGTTTTGTTTTCCTTAATGTAGTTGCGCTTTGCTTTATGTAGTTTTGTTTTTCTTAATGTAGTTGCGCTTTGCTTTATGTAGTTTTGTTTTTCCTAATGTAGTTGCACTTTTAGATTTTTAGTTGCAGTTTGCACTTCAGGGCCACCGTATCTATGAGCCATACTTGTCTCATACGCCATATTGTCTTAATCAACTTGACTCCTAGCAGAGTACACATTTTTTTTAGATAATGTCAAATTAATCAGAAGGTTTTCCTTAAACAGAAAACTTTGAACCAAATTGATTGCATGATGATGTAGAATTGTCTCTCTTAAGTGCCTTAAGAGGGCATGTGCTGTGAATTGGCGTTATAAAAATAAACTGAATTGAATTGGAAGATATCACTTTATAAATGACACTTGGTATTAAAATTATTGTTCTAATAATTGTCTGTCCTATTAATGTGAGAATGCATGTGATGTTTGTTCAATGCTAAGGATGTCCTGTGTTGTCATGGGGGTCGTTTGACTTCTTTTGTTAGCCTGCAATGCCCCATACCTGTCTAAGTCTCTGAAGAGTCTAAGTTTAAGAGGCTTAGACAGGTATGAGGCATTGCAGGGCTGTTTCAGTTTGCATGTATTCTAAACAAACAAGGCTTTGTTGGACTACTGTATATAGCCTCAAACTCAATGCTATTCTTGACATTTTGAATTAAAAATGCTTCCTGGGAGGGAGGCGGAACGTCTTCAAACTTGGAAACAAAGTCCAGTGGATTGTTTTTTTTAACTTTTTTTGGAATGACTGTGACCTGGATGACTGAGAATCTTCACCAGCGTAAAAATGAAGTCATAACCAAACAGCAGGAGGTTAAAAGCTGATTGCATGTTGAGTGCTGGTTTACTTTACATTGGAAGAGCCACGCTTCATGAAGTCAGCATTAATAAAAAATTGTGTGTATGCCTGGACAAATGGTGAGCTGATAAAACTTAAAATGCATCTGTGAGTTGCTTACTCTCACTAATTACTTTTATTTTCTCTATTCCTCTTTTCTAGCATTGTCTAAGAAGATCTTAATAACTGATTGTCTGTGTAGGGCCACAGTCACATCATTACTTCAAACGACAGTTTGCTGCATTATTCCAACTCATCACAGTTGCTTTAAACCAAAATTTCAGAGCCCAATGATGCTAGCAGTACTCAGGATACGATTATACGGCACAGCCACATTAATATTGGCTATCACGATGGAGCAATCAACAGTTTGTAAGAAAATTAGGCACTAAATGACGGAATAAAAACATTACATTTGCATTCTGTCAGAGTGTGTAATGAGTATGAGTTTTGGTAGGTAGTAAAAACCAGTTTGCTCCCCACACTAATACCTTTGCTTCTACTGATATGAGATTAATTGTTTTGTTTTGTTGTTGTTGTTGTTTTATGTTATCACTCAAAAGGTCGTTGATTTGCTTCTTATCCAAAGGTTGGTCTAAACTTATTTTATTTCCCTTTAATAATAAAACAAGTTCACCCTAAAATTACATTATGCAAAAAAAATTTAAAAAATCAGTTGGTTTTTTGATTTTTTTTCCAGAAACTTCTCTTACAATGAAACAGCTTTTGGAACCAAACCTCTTTAAGACCGAAAGGCCTTCTATGCTGTGAATGGCTGATGACATCATTTATTCTGCATTTTTTCAACACAAATATCTGTTTAATCAGAATAATTCTAAAAGAGCCTTTGTTAATATCTGCAGTTAATGCAATCATGTAAAATCACATACAAATGTTTGAAATTCCCTTCCAAAGACCATACGTGTGACTATCGGTCTAACGTTGATTTTTGTAGAGCATATTAAGTTGTAAAAAGGCTCACAGAATTTAAGTGTCATAACATACAAATTTGGTACCTCATTTTTATAATAAAAACTTTTTTGCATAAAAATAGAGAAATTTATTGTAGGCATTAAAATGATCTAAGAAAAACGCAGGTGAACAAAAAAGAAGGGTGTGTGTTTTTGACAATATTTACTAAATTTTAAGTTAATATCTAAAATGACGATTTAATTCGCAAACTTTTCCAGCAAGTTTGCGAAATTTGCAAACTTTTCCAGCAATTTAAGATGAAATAATTTTTACAAAATCAATCAAAATCAAATTAAATGTGGTAGTAATGAGCCATATGCTGGTTTTAACCTCATCAACTTCAAACTATGTCAGAAGGCAGAAAACATCTTGGTCTAAATCCGTTTAAGGCACAGAGAGTTTTGGTTAAATGGTGTTGCCATGGCGATATGGCAAAGTGAAGCATTTTGCCCTGACTACACTTTTGGCTCTCATTTCCACATAGATCATTCAATCTTAACCAAAATGGCTATGATGAAACCTGATACAAGCCCACACAGGAATCCAACCCGGACGTTTGTAGGCAGGGCTTTTTTTCTTTACAGCACCCCCTAGAACGTAAAACAACCAGCGCCAAGCCATGCAACTACTGAGGATTATTAAACTTGGACCTACAAAGGACCAGCAACTACAGGTCCTTCTCAAAATATTAGCATATTGTGATAAAGTTCATTATTTTCCATAATGTAATGATGAAATTTGAACATTCATATGTTTTAGATTCATTGAACACCAACTGAAATATTTCAGGTCTTTTAATGTCTTAATACGGATGATTTTGGCTTACAGCTCATGAAAACCCTAAATTCCTATCTCACAAAATTAGCATACCATGAAAAAGGTCTCTAAACGAGCTATGCACCTATCATTGGAATCAACAAATTTACTCCAAATGTGCAAAAGATTCCTGAGGCCTTTAAAACTCCCAGCCTGTTTCATCACTCAAAACCTCAATCATGGGTAAGACTGCCGACCTGACTGCTGTCCATAAGGCCAACATTGACACCCTCAAGCAAAAGAGTATGACACAGAGAGATATTTTTAAACCAATGCGATGTTTACAGAGTGCTGTATCAAGGCACCTCAGTGGGAAGTCTGTGGGAAGAAAAGGTGTGGCTGAAAAAGCTGCTGCCTGAGGAAGATTGGAGAAGGGCCGATTCCAGACCTTGGGGGACCTGCGGAAGCAGAGGTCTAAGTAGAAACATCCAGAGCCACTGTGCACAGGCGTGTGCAGGAAATGGGCTACAGGTGCCGCATTCCCCAGGTCAAGCCACTTTTGAACCAGAAACAGCTGCAGAGGCGCCAGACCTGAGCTACAGAGAAGCAGCACTGGACTGTTGCTCAGTTTTGCATGTCATTTGGAAATCAAGGTGCCAGAGTCTGGAGGAAGACTTGGGTGAAGGAAATACCAAAATGCCAGAAGTCCATTGTCAAATAGCCACAGTCAGTGATGGTCTGGGGTTCCATGTCAGCTGCTGGTGTTGGCCCACTGCGTTTAATCAAGGGCAGGGTCAATGCAGCTAGCTATAAGGAGATTTTGGAGCACTTCATGCTTCCATCTGCTGAAAAGCTTAATGGAGATTTTTCACCATTACCTGGCACCTGCTCACAGTGCCAAAACCACTGGTAAATGGTTAACTGACCATGGTATTACTGTGCTCATTTGGCCTCCCAACACTCCTGACCTGAACCCCATAGAGAATATCTGTGGGATATTGTGAAGAGAAAGTTGAGAGACACAAGACCCAACACTGTGGATGAGCTAAAGGCCGCTGCCGAAGCATCCTGGACCTCCATAACACCTCAGTAGTGCAACAGGCTGATTGCCTCCATGCCACGCCGCATTGAAGCAGTCATTTCTGTAAAAGTATTGAGTGCATAGCTGTACAAAATTATTTGAAGGTTGTCATGATTTTATCAAGAGCTCGGACCCACATGCAGATAAACCAATACAGAGAGACCAGGGAAAAAGTTTAACAGGTTAATTGAGGAGATTGTGAAGAATCCAGTGTTGCTCTAAACACTGCTCAACCGGAACTGGAAAGTGAGGGGAAGACACTACGTTTAGTTCAGGCTCAGTGGGAAATTTCATTCTCTAACTTTAAGAGGAGAAATAGATTGCAGACTCACGTTTCCAAAAAAGTGGTTGACTCTTTGACTCCAGTCGGTGTGGGGGTATTCCAGTGTTTGTCTCTTTCGATGGAGGGCGGACAGGGTTTACCCAGAATGCGGTTGTGTGTAGGTGAACGGAGAAGCTGACTGCCACTCAGATTTCCTGCGGTACTTGAACGGGTCATTGTGGAGATAATTCCCTTGCTCAGTGTGAAGCTCAAACAATCTCTTGGAGGGAAGTAGATCCAAACCTCAAGTTTGAATCCTCAGCTCAGTTTGAAGCTCAGATGATCCTTCTAGGGAGAGAAGGTCCGAAACATCCAGTTTGCAGGATGACTTCCTGCCGAGAGGCAAAGACGAGAAATAACAAGGTTAAGACTCAGGTTGACAAAAACTCAGTTTCACTCAGCAAAACTCAGCTTTTGTACCCAAAACTGGCAAACACTCTGGTGTCGAGGTAGTGGCAGTCGGCAGCTTAAGAGCACTCCGTTAATGAGGTAACTCCTTGTAGCTGTGTGAGGAGGTATATCAGAGCCAGGCGCCACCTGGTGGAGGAAGGAAGACAAACACACAAAAACACAAACCAAACAGACTGGAGTCCTAACAAAGTTTGACTTTTTTTGTATTAAGAACACTTTTCTTTTATTGGTCGGATGAAATATGCTAATTTTGTGAGATAGGAATTTGGGGTTTTCATGAGCTGTATGCCAAAATCATCCGTATTAGGACAATAAAAGACCTGAAATAGTTAGTGTGCAATGAATCTAAAATATATGAATGTTCAAGTTTTATCATTACATTATGGAAAATAATTAACTTTATCACAATGTGCTAATATTTTGAGAAGGACCTGTACAAAAAAGACTCTTGGAGCCATTTTGGATTCAATTTCAAATTTTCACTATGATTTTGCACTTTATAGCCTCTATATCTGAACAAAATCCTCCCAGAGCTTTTGAGTTACAGACTTTAAATTCACTGTACAGTGACTTGGTACACATGTTTAGCCCCTCTGGACCTACAAAAAAGTATCTTGGAGCTATGGTCCAAACCCCACAGCAAGTCAGCCATTATGAATTAAATCAATCACTTTCAGTTTTTACCTTCATGATGTATTTGAACGACTCCTCCTACAACAGAGGTGCTTATAATTTACTCTACTTTGATCTTAGGCATTGGGGATCAAAAGTAACCAAAGGAATTATATATCAAAGGCTTAGCTGGAGGGCCATTCAACACCGCTTGCAGCTTTGATTTGACTTGTTTCTGATCAGCAGACAGTCAACTTTGTTGCTGTGTAGGTATTGATACGCTTCTGAGCAATACAATTTGTTTTGGTGTTGTCATATGCCATGGACAATGCGCAAGAATGTTTTGTTTGTTGGAACATTATGGTCGTTTCTTCATGCTATCCTTCTAGTTCAATATCATAGAGGGTTAAGGAATTGATGAACCAACTGATTTTAAGAAAAAGAAATGAGAATGTACTCATTTTAGTGCACTCTGTGGTTTCAAGGAAAGAGAGGAAGAGACACAAAGATCAGTGGCCTGTTTTTCAGTGTAGTCCTGTTTCTCTAACTGTGACTAACTGGATGTGCTCTCTTACATCCTCTGACATGGGAGATGGCTTGGAGCTCATTTGCCTGGCTTTGTGTTGCATGGTAGGAGGGCGGCTGCTCTGGAGCTGGTTGAGTAAAAATCACAAAATAATTCATACCTAGTTGGTGGAATTTGGGGAATCACTTCTCTGCAGCATTTCTCTATCTTTAATATTTTTGCTTGGCAAAGCAAACCTCAGCTGTTAGCTTTTGTTTGCTTCAGCCGCAGTTATTCCAGGCTAACAGCTACAGTTAGCCTGGAATAACACATGCTGTTGTGTTGGAAATTTACCCTATCCAGCTTGTTCATATTAGTTCATAAAAATGATATTATTCATTTTGTGTACTCATATAGTATTTTTTAATCAAACAACATGTTTGACCCAACACTGGTGTCGGCATTATGCTCTTTGGTTCAATTTTGACACAATTTTTTTTGCAGTAAGTCAAGGTGTATTAAGTTTTTGATAATGATAATTACCAGATAATATTGATCCAAAACTTGAATTTTGTACTAGAAAATCAAGATATAGAAACAATTTGGAGTCTTTAATAAAAGTTAACACAATCAACATGATGGGTATTGTAGAATCAGCCTTGGAGACAACTTTTTTATATCTTGAAATCAAATTCTTTTATCAAAAAAGTAGCCTGATTTAACGCAAAAGGCTTCAAAATAGATAATAGATAAACTTTGGCTGACTTCAAGAAACAACGCAAGGTTAATTTACCAAAATAGGACCAGTTAAGTAAACAACATGGTTGAATTTATATATTATTTATATAATGTTTTTTTATAAACTGCTGTCTTGTTGCTAGGTGACTTCTTTGATAATCAAAGGTTGTTCTGATTCATCTAGCTCTATATTAGTATAATTATTAGATCAATTTAAACAGATAAACTTTAGCAAACACCAATAGTTTTGTAGTTTTGTTGAAAAAATCAACCAACAGTTTCTGCAAGCCTTTCAACGTAAGTGTTCACAGACAAATCTTTCTGCAAAAAATGAACAAAGAAATCCAATTACTTTGAGTTTAATACTGCAGCGGATCATTCTGTCTGTAATGAACCATCAACCCCTCAATCATTAATTAGTGAACTTATCTACCTGTAGGCCAGCCTGCCACGTTTTCCTGTGATTGATGGAACAAGAACAAAAGAGGCTGAGTGTGATTACTGGTGAGATTTATAAATACATTTCAATTAAAAAAGAATCTAATTTATAATTGTTTTAAAGGGTTTCGAGGGTCGTGTGAGTGCACTTCTGATGGATCCCCATGCTTTACTTATTGCATCGAGGTAAAGAGCAGATATTATACAGGGAGTAAAACAAAAGAATGCTTTCATGTTATTATATGAAAGAAAAAACAGGGAAAGCGAGAGCTGAGGAAGTTTGAAACAGACGTGATGTGAGGCAGGTGGGAGAAAAGAAGAGAGGCAAGAGCGGATATGCTCTTTAATAACCATGGTAGCGGAGGTTCAGCAGCCAGACACAAACAGCCCAGTGGACACCAGAGGAAGGGCAATGGGGTCACCCAGCACAGAGGGGGAGACTTTGGGCATCGCACCCACAGGAGCTTGATGCGTTTCCTAGCAATCTACAAGCCCATGAAAAAGGGCACGGTCTGCAGGCAAGCTTAAAAAGCAACGAGGGAATTGGTGTACAAAACTTCATCGTGCACTGTCATAACACTGCAGCATGACAACATAACCTAATAACATCTACAGCTTCACAGGTGTGGTGACTGTAGTCTTGCAAAGAGCAGGACAAGAGGGACCAACTCTTCATTTCAGTCACAGTTGATGCATAGAGGTGCTAAAACAACATGTCCTTAAATTTCATTGGTTTGATTCTTATGCTCTTTTCTTCCTCTCCACTTCATGATTTATCTTATTTACTAGAAAATGTAAATCTCCTTCTATGTTTGTATTTATGATCAGATATTAGAATCCAATTTAAAAAGTACTTTTCCAAGATTGAATATAAGTTAGGAATAAATTTTCAGTACAACTATTAAAAAAAATTAGGCATTCTTTTCAGTTGGTAAAACTGCATTAAGTAAAGGAATTTGAAACAACCTTTTGGGGTTTTAGTGGCCTTTCTCCTCCTCCTCCTCTCTGACGTTTTACATTTCAATCAGTATTGAGCAGAACTACAAAAAGGGCTATATGGGGAGTCTACAAAATCCCACTCAACAAGGTTACATTCAGTTAAAAGTTTTCTTTCAGAGCCTTGCATCATATCTTCCAAACATAAGCATTCTTCTCTAAACATACAGAATAGATAATCCCTTTACCGTCCCACAATGCGGAAATTCTGGTGTTTAAGGGAGCAAACGATGATAGAAAAAATTGGACACATGAATCTATAATCTAATAACATAATCCTGAAGAGTTAAAAGATATTGGGACGATATGTTTTTTTGAGAATCAGTGCTGTTTACATTGACTACATTCTTTTAAAAATGAACTTGTTCAATTAATTCTTGACACATTCTGTACATATCAATGATTTTAAAACTTACTTATCTTCTTTGGTAATGATATGGTCATGATAATGTCGGCTTCTATCACTCAATATCTTAATAAGACAGATAATCTGATACCATCACCAGAATCTGCTATAACTTTTTTTAATCTTTACAAAATCTAAAAAAAACAGCATATTTTTTAGGTTTTAATTTTAACAAGCTTTATTAAATACTCCAAGTGAAAGTCATGTTCATCATTACCTCTGAAAGCAGTCACTGCTGTGAGACGTCTGTTCTGTTTCTGCACACACAGGTTGCTCTAACATGCAGAACCATGCAGACTTTAATTGTAATGGCAGTCACATTTATTGGTATGAAAGACCACGACAAAAAGATCGAATTTCAGCTAATAAACAGAAAGGAGCATCGAAAACAGCTGTTTGAATACAGGAGCATCAGATGTGCTTTAAAATGGGAAACACAAATAATTCTCAGACTTAGACTTCATTTATTATCATTGCACAAAAAACACAGGGTGGATCTTGACAACGAAATGTCGATTACTTGGCTACCAGTGTAACAGAGCTAAGACCTTATTCCTGCACAATAAATATGTTTTCTATGAGTAAGAGCTAGCTATATACAGGGTAAAGAGTATATATATAAACATATATATTGCACTAAGTTATTGAAGAAGTAACATCAATAAATAAATAGTACACTGAGTAATTGAAAACCAAACATTCAATTGAATACAAAACTAAACTAGGGTGCGTGTATTGTCCATGTCCATGTTATTACTGTTATTAATTATAATGTAGAAAACAACACATAAACTATGGAGTTAAAGATAGACTCGGGTTAATTTTAATGATTTGTTGTAGGGATGCACGATATTGGGATTTTGGCCAATATCCGATATGCCGATATTTTAAAACTCATGTAGCCGATAACCGATATCGATACTGATGTTAAAGCTGGACAAAAATAAGTAGTAATTGAAAATAGCAGTTTTGTTTTCCATTTCTGAAACTTTGAAAAATAATATACTCAAATATATTTTCATATGCTGATATCAAATTGATTTTTAAAAATGTGGTATCGATCTATTTTACTTTCAAAATCTTGCAAAATTTCATCGTTCTGTTACAAACTTTCGTGATATTTTGCAAATTTTGCTGAGATTTTGTTAGTAAAATAGATCGATACCGCGTCATTTGTTGTATAGCTATTTATAACTTTAGATTCAGTTTCACAGAGAAATGTTATTTTTACATAAAAGTAATTAAAAACGCTAAGTTATAATAACCATTTTTGGCCGTTTTAAGTATTGCATACTTAGGGTTATATCCAGGCCACTTTTGCTTAAAGTAGCACCTTAATCCACTGATATAAAATTTATTTTATATCAGTGGATTAATACATGTGCCTGTAGTGATTTGGAATGGAAGCCCAGGATGTTTCAACAGCAACCCTCAGCTCATCTGCGTTGTTGTCAGTTATGTCTCTCAAATTTTTTCTGACAATAGTAAACTGAGTTTCTATGGGATTTCGGTGAGACCAAGTAATTGATTATTCAGAGACTCTTTGGTCATTAAAGTGGGAAATTATGCTTTTGGTAATATGGGTAGATGCTGAAGTTTGCTGGAAAATAAAATAAGCTTGTCAGCAGAGGGACGCATGGAGTGCATTGAAATCTCTCCTGCAGTTTAGCTTGATAAAACTCAGAGCAGCAATAGCAGCACTTGACATGACATGCCTCATTCAAATCATCACTGTCTGTGGAAATTACATATTGCACCCCAGTTAATAGATTTTTGAACTTTCAATGTTCCTCCAAACTGCTACTTTGATTTTTTTTTTAAATAAATGCAAAATATATACTCTCAGCTGAAATATGATTTTTATTCATTTTAAACCACTGAGTAATATTTCCTTTCACAATATCCCAGCTACGATATTTCTAATGTTGCTAATGTTACTTAAGAAACGAATTGTAACAGCTTTAGTCTAGGTTTTGGTTTGCTATGTGTGTTCTAAATCTTGACTGTCTTCAGCTGCTTGAAAGCACTTCTCTTCCCAAACCCTTTGTTTTAAACCCGTCTCTTGTCCACTATGTTCTACCCCTCCTTTTTCTTCCCCGTTTATTAATATCCTCTGATATTGCACTCTATTAACCGTCAAAGAAATAACAATTTAGGGATTATTCTCATCTTCATGATTATTTCATCATACTGTTCATAGTTCACACATCATGTTTATGGCTCTTAATGTTTTAGTTTAATAGGAAAAAAATGAAATTTGGGTTTTTTTTATTTGGTGCAAGTATAAACACCAAACTTATTGTCATGATTTAAATAAAGATCTGACCCAAATGCAGAAGACCAAACAGAGAGACCAGGGAAAAGTTTAACAGGTTTATTTAGTATAATGAGATGAGTCCAATGCTGCTCTGAACACTGTTAAAGCGGAACAGGAAAATCAAGGGAAGATACTGCGGTTAGTTCAGGCTCAGTGGGAAATTAGAATCTTTGACTTGAAGAGGAGGAATAGGTTGCAGACTCACGTTTCCAGAAAAAGATGTCTTTAATTGAATCCAGTCTGTGTGGGTTGTTCCAGTGATTGTCTTGTTTGATGGAGGGCGGACAGGGTTTACCCAGACTGCGGTTGTTCCTTGGTGAACGGAGAAGCTGACTGCCACTTAGATTTCCTGCGGCACTTGAACGGGTTATTGTGGAGATGAATCCCCTGCTCAGAGAGAAGCCCCAGACAATCCTTGGGGGGAAAGGTTGATCCAAACCACAAACTTGAATCCTCAGCTCAGTTTGGTTCTCAGAAGATCCTTCCAGGGGAGAGAAGGTCTGAAACATCCAGTTTGCAGGATGACCTCCTGCCGAGAGGCAAAGACAAAAACAGCAAGGTTAAAACTCAGGTAGACAAAAACTCAGCTTGGCTAGAGTACCCAAAACTGGCATACACTCTGGCGTTGAGGTAGTGGCAGTCAGCAGCTTAAGAGCGCTCCACAGGAAATGAGGCAACGAGCTGCAGGTGTGCAGGGAGGCCCAATGAGGACGAGGCACCACCTGGTGGAGGAAGAAAGGAAACACAAAAACAGACCACACAAACTGGATTCCTGACACTTATAGTAAATGAAATAAATGCTTGAAAAATGTCACTTCCCGATTAATTGATTTAGACCCAAGAAAAACTACCCTAAACAGATGGGGTGGACTTAGATTTCAGCTTTGAAAAACCTACAATGCAGCAATTGAGTTGATCCCTTCCTGCTATCATTGCAACCCCAACCCCTTAACAGGAGAAGAGAAGACCTCGCCTGTTCAGCCAGGCCAACAATTCCCTCTAACGACCCCCATTCAGAGACAGGTATGGAGCATTGCAGGCTAACAAAAGAAGCCAAATTACCCCCATTCCAAAGGGGCGGACCCGTTTTTCAGTTTCAATTTGCATGTTTTCTAAGCCAAAAGCAAAACTTTGTTGGGCTACTGTATAAAACCTGGAACTCAATGCTATTTCTGACATTTTTTATTGAAAAAGCTTCCTGGATGGGAAGCGAAACGTCTTCAAACTTGGAAATAAATTCCAGTGAATTGGTTTTTAACTTTTTTTGGAATGATTGAGACTCATCTTTTTATATAGCACCAATTTATAACATCATCTCAAGGACCTTTATGAGACAGTACAATTAGATAATTCAGTTAAATTGGGTAAAAGTTTCTAAGGAAAAAAAAAACAATTGCATTAAGTCACTGACTTGCAGCGTACGCTCCCCCTGGATTAGCATTTGGTGACAGTAGATATTCGCTTGCATTTTGTCCCTGACTCCACAGTAATGCCTCACACCAAACATGCATGCAAGTACAGTAGAGAGAAAAACCTCCCTTTTAACGGGAAGAAATCTCCATGAGAACGGGGCCCTGTGTTAGCAGCCTTCTGCCAACACAAACTGGGGTTGAAGGAGACAAAGATAAAAGCGTGGATCCATAAATGCTTTCTTTTTCTTTTCTTTTTTTTTTTTTTACAGTGTCCTGTCTGGCAATGTGGCAATAAGAATAATTGTCTTGATGCCAAAAAGAGCCCAACAAGATTTTACTTTCACAAGTGGAGCAGTATGGCAATTGCCATATTGCTCCACTTGTTTCATGCAAATAAATTGCTTTATTATAATTATGCAGGGAGTTTTACAGTTTATATGGACACTGCAATGTAAAAAGAGCAGAAAAACAGAAGAAGAAAAAGGAAAAAAGAAAAAAAAGAGAAAGGATCACTGAAAAAAAAAGTCTAAATAAGTCATTTTTTCTTAAAATGAGTGCATTTTTCTTGAATTAAGGATTGAAGTGAGACACTTTGTCAATGGAACAACACAATTTACACTTTAAACAAGAAAACACAATTTTATTGTCTTATTTCAAGTGCATATTATCTAATTATCTTATTTAAGAGTAAAAATACTAATTCCATTGGCAAATCATCTTATTTACTGCTCAAATTAAGGGTAAATACACTTAATTTAAGACATTTTTACTCATTTTGAGATCGTTTTTGCAGTAATGAAAGAAAGAGGAGATAGAAAGGAGACAATGACAAAACATTTTCAGTCTGCTTCATCACCTGCAACGAGATGTAAAAAGAACAGCACAACCGAAAGACATGGAACGAGATATACAATAAAGCAACACATAAATGCTTTCTATGTTAGAAATGGTAATGGTAAACTAGTTCAACAGAAGGCTCTGCCTAACAGTTGAATGGTCGAGCTGTGAGCTGGTTTTCATGTCAAAGGAATGAAAGAGAGCACATGTACAAACAGGCTGAAAATAGAACTAAACTGGAATTTCGCTCAGTTTTTTGAAGACACATGTCCAGGAGTCTTTTTCAGTTCTGTTGGCTCCAACCAGAGCAAACAGTAGTTAGAGTGCTGATGTATTTAAACAGCATGGAGGTCTATTCTCCTGCTCACACACTGCAAGTCAGATGCAAATCAAATAGCGGCACTTTATTCTTTTGGATAATTCGAGCCTCTGGTTGTGCATGAGCTTTTAGTAATCTGTCTTTTGAATCATAATGGGAGTTCTTATATAACTTCTTCAGAAAATAAGTTCCATTCCTGAATTGTAAATTCTTGGAAGCTGCGACCGCAATCCTTCCCCTCTGTTCAGTGGATGTTTTTTCTTCTCAGACAGATAGCTTGACGCCTCCTTCAATACAGTTAGTTACGGTAAAGGCTGAGCCAATAGCTATAGAATCACTAAAAAACAGGTCCAACTCTATCATCTATAACCAATGGTATTGATGGAGCAGACCAGATGAAGCTGCTATTAAAGCAAATAAAAAGTAGACAAAATATGATGTAAAGTGGTCCCTTTGTCCTTCAGCAGCCTAAGTCTATGGCTATACAACACGAGAGACATATCAGGATTACCTGGGCCGCTCTAAGTTTTAAGCCTGGACTTAAAGTAGACAGGGTTGTCTGCCTCACGGACTAAAACTGGTAATTGGTTCCACAGGAGAGGAGCCTGATAACTAAAAGATCTGCCTCCCATTCTACTTTTAGATATTGATTGATTGACTTTATTGATGACACAGTGGGGAAATGTATTTGTTGCATCAGCTTAAATAGTCAAAGGAGAAAAATGTGCCTAAGGAAGAAAAAGTTGCATGGGATATATACTACGGTGGCTGAGAAGTGCAAAACACATTTACAATTCAAAAACACATTAACAAATAAAAGACAAAATAACATTTGAAGAAACAAAATTATATTTTATGAAACAAATGTATTTTTGAAAAAAAAGTTTAAATTTTTAAAAACAAATTTACGTTTTAAAGAAGTTAGATTTTAGGTGAGAGAAAGTTTCATTTTAGAGAAAAAAAAAATACATTATAGGGAAACAAATTTACATCTAAAAAAAGATTGACCGTTCGGAAACACTTGTACAAGCACAAAGACAAAACTGCACGTGGCAAAACACAGTTACATCGTCAAAAACAAATTAACAAAAGACGGCTACACGGATAGGGAATGTCCCAGTGGCCGGATGTGACATCACGATTAGTAAATCTGTTTCCCTAAAATCTATTTTTTTTTCTCTAAAATGAAACTTTCTCTCACCTAAAATCTAACTTATTTAAAATGTGAATTTGTTTCTTCAAATGTTATTTTGTTTTTTATTTGTTAATGTGTTTTTGAATTGTAAATGTGTTTTGCACTTCTCAGCCACCGTAATATACAGTATACAGAGTGCGTCCACATAGGACAGCTTTTATCTTATATTATTATTATTATATTCTACGAACCACTAGTAAACCTGTAAATTGAGAGTGAAGTGTTGTGTTAGGAACATAAGGAACAATTATATCTCTGAAATGAGACAGAGCTTGGCCTTTAAAGCTTTGCATAATCTGCCTTAGTCAAATGTGGGAATTTCTTTTCAATTTGTTGGGCACTGAAACAGAAGTGGAAAATAATCTTCACATGTCGGGATCTGCTCACTCTACATAGTCCGATCCCCTGTATATGCAGTCAGTGGGACATGGAAAATAATCGGATGAGATTAAAACGTCATACACAACCGGTGTGACCCGGAATTAAGTGGTCACACACTATACTCTCTAAAAAGTTAGATAAGAACAGATTAGATAGAGCAATCTGACTTACAAAGTGTTTTCATATTGACAGAAGATTTCTGAAGGATTGATTTAATTACAGCAACCTTGAACGTCTGCAGTACATTTCCTTGCAACAGGAATAGGTTAATCACATCTAAAATGGAAGTGGAAAGCAGAGAAAAAAAACTTCCTTGAATAACTTAGTTGGAACTGGATCTAACAAACAAGTTGAAGGCCAAGATGAAAATAATCATTTGGTAACTATGAAAGCTCAACTAAATAGTAGTTTAGATAGTTTAAACACGGTTCAGGTTCTATATTTAACTCAGATGCTGCCTCATCCTCTAGAGATATAAAAAAAAAAAACATTTAGAGGTGTGCCAATGATCTTAGTTGAATCTCTGCTAAGTTTAGCCTGGATGGGATCGTATAAGAAGCCTTCATCAATGGAAGACATAAAATAAATTTCACCACTACAGGAGAGGGAAGTAAGTAGGTTCAGAGCAACTACTACTTAGCACTGAAATAGGAGTCAACCAACATTGAAAGCAATATCACAAAAGATATGCAGATGAAATGGGAGATAATTACAGATAAAGTAAATGTATGAGTGTAATTTGATGAAAAACATAATTGTTATTTCTCAAACTCTACTTATTCAATGTCCACAAATTTCTATCTGTATATGCATCAACTGTGTCTGGTACAATCCAGCGATCCAGAAAAGAACATGACAGAAAATAAAAATTAAATATAAAAAGGCTGTGAAGTGAGGTAAGGTTGATCTACGGTTTATTTGTGTAAACTTTACAAACTGAATTGTAGCATTTAGGGGCTTTATCTGATAAATACAATAGTTATATATCCCACTCTGCAGAATCTGTTAGTTCAATCTCTAACGTTCTGCTCTCTCTGCTTTTTCTCATAGTAGCTTCATCTGGTCTGTTCCTGTTTGGCTGTGACTCCATCCTGGAGAGAAATATCAGCTGTGCTGCTGCCATCAACACCTTTGTTTCTAGATGCTGGAGCTTGGCCTGTTTTCCAGTGTAGTCCTGTTTCTCTGACTGTGAATAACTGGATGTGCTCTTTTCATCCTCTGACATGGGAGCTGGCTTTGAGCTCGTCTGCCTGGCTGTGTGTTTCCTGGACAGGGCCACCTTTTACAGTTGCCTTTTGTATCTATGCTTCTTTTTCTATGTCTGCTTCTGTCTCCTTGAACCCCAGTGGGCCTCAGCAGATGGCCGCTCACACTGAGCCTGGTTCTGCTGGAGGTTTCTTCCTGTTCAAAGGGAGTTTTTCCTCTCCACTGTCGCTACAAGCATGCTTAGTGTGAGGGATTGCTGAAGAGTCAATGAGTCGATGCAATCAACTGGTTTTCTTAGATAGAAAACTTTGAATCCCTTTGACTGGATGATCTTGGTGAACTGCAAGTGCCTTGAGATGTTGTGAATTGGGACTATATATATAAATTGAATTGAACTATGTATGTGTACCCACGAAAAATAAATGGGCCTGTAGTTAATTGATGTCCTATGTCCATGGTTAACATGATATACTTAAAGTAAAACCAAAATGCTTGTAATGGTGTGACATTAGTGCTTGTTATGCATACTAACAAACAGGGGTCTGTCACTGCCTCAGGTACCGGGCGCAGAAGAGATGGTCCTCTCTCACAGTAGTTGGCATCGAATTGCAGAGGGCATCACAGGAGCAACATCGTTGGACTCAGCATTCTATCAGAACAGGGTAGTTCTTAAAAATAAAAAAAAAGTTCACAATCTTTTCACTGCATTGGCTCTACCACACCCGTCCATTTGTCTTAATTAGTAATTGTAACAGCTACTGTTGTCGGTCTACAGCTTATGACCACATTCACTGTGGCATCATTAATCAGATCTAATATGTGATGTGAAGGTGTAGCTATGTCAAAGAAATGTGACCCCTGTGAAACAGAGTTGGAAATATCTTCACAAAATAAATCCAACTGAAGTGTTACTGTCCTCTAGTCTGATGGTGCATTTAACCCTCATCTTTTGTCTCATCAGTTTTTGATGGTGTGCTGTCTCTTGCGGTGCCCTTTGCCCAAAAAATCTTCAATAAAGCTGTTAGTGTACACCCCCCCTTTTAGTTATGACTTCATAGCACCACCTTTCGCTGCGATTTAAGCGTCTCGTCTCTTGGAGTTTGTCTCTATCATTTTTGCACATTGAGAGACGGACATTTTTGTCCATTCTTCCAGCAAAACAGCTGGAGCTCGGTGAGGCTGGGTGGAGAGCGTTTGTGAACAGCAGTTTTCAGTTCTTACAACAGATTCTCATTTAGATTCAGGTCTGGACTTCGACTAGGCCATTCAACACCTTTATATTGTTATTTGTGAACCATTATGCTTTATGTTTTGGATCATTGTCTTATAGGAAGGTAAATCTCCATCCAAGCCTCAGATCTTTTGCAAATCCAAAAGGTTTTCTTCTAGAATGGTCCCATCTTTGGCTCTATTCATCCTCCCATCAATTTAACCATCTTCCCTGTCCCTGCTAAAAAGAAGAAGCCTCCACCATGTTTGAAAGTCAGGTTGGTGTGTTCAGGGTGATGAGCTGTGGCGCTTTTACACCAATCATATCATTTTATATCACTGCCAGAAAGTTCGATTTTAGTTTCATCTGACCAGAGCACCTTCTGCCACATGTTTACTTTCACAGCAGGCTCTTGGACCTGCCTGCTGTGTTTCTTATTCTTCATGATGCTTTCTGCTCTTTAAACAGACATCTGAGACGATCACAGAGCAGACGCATTTATAAGGACACTTGATTACACACAAGTAGATTCTATTTATCCTCATTATTTATTTAGGTCAACATTGACCATATGTAGGAACAGAAGCAAGTCGTTCCACAGTCTGGGAGCTACTGCTTGAAAGGACAAGTCTCCCCCGTTTTAAAACATGTTTTTGGGACCTTCAGGAGATTCTGAATGGAAGATTGAAGGATGCTTAAGAAGAGTAGAGTCACAGTATGGCAGCATTGTACAGCAGGGGCCTGACCATGCAAGGCTCTGAAAGTCAGCATGAATGTGAGTGCCATATATGCAGCCATTCACTCCTAAGACACCTAAGAGATCAGGAAAAGATAGATCTTTGGGTTCTGAAAATACTATACAGACTAAATGATTATTTCCAGTGATACCTGCAATTCTGCAGAACTTGTCTTGTGAGTATATGACTTAGAAACACCACAAACTTGTTCACAAACTATTTTATACTAATAGTGACATTTCTTACGGCACAAGAGGCGTAAGGAATGTTCAGCGTCAGATGTTCAATGTCACAAACATAAAGAAAGCTGCTGTTCACATCAAAACAAAGTGCAGCACAGCCAATTAGCTCCCATGTGAGGACTTACCCTCGCTGTGCAGTATGAGGAATGTGTTGGCAAAGAATATTATTGAGATACGAAATTGTCTTACATGAGAAACTGTAACTGTAACCGTGGTCTGATAACTCTGTGGACATAGATTAGTGCAGAGTAAGATATCTCCATAAAAGGGAATGCTTTTTCACAACAGCTTTAGGATAATGTCAAGTAATTTAACTGATAATTTTGAGATTAAAAGTCATGATTCTGAGATTGAAGTAAGAATGTTGAGATTAAAATCAACTCAGAATTCAATAGCCTGTTTTAGTGGCATTTTATGGTAGTTTGTTTGCTTGTTTTTCTTTTTTTTTTTACTCCAGCTAATTTACCTGCATGAAGTAGCCTGGTTAGTTCCCTTAATTTAAGCACACATACATTTACTTTCAACAGGGTAGTAAAATCACATCTTCCCCTGGATGCTGGATGCCGACAAGCTATTGTAGTAATTTAAACAGTGGAAAATGTCTGCAGGATTCTCGGTGCTGATGTCTCCAATCAGGTCTCTGCATGTCGCCTCCTTTGTAAAGCATTGTTTTTGGAGCTGCATAGGAAGATCAAAGCCCATTTAGAGCAGTGGCTCCTTCCTTCAAAGCAACACCAGCCGTTGCATGAGCATCTTCAAAGCACCATGGGTTTTATTAATCACTGCATTCAGTCAGCGCTGTAAAGAGGTGAAAGGAATGTACTTAAAGCTTAACCCTTTTGACTGACATCGGCGTAGAACTCAAAGCTTTGATTGTGCAATGTTCATAGGAAAAGATGTAACGCCCACCCCTCTATAGCACACACACACACATACAGAAACACAGCAAAGAGGCTATGCGTAAAAGTCTGAAAAGAAGAATAATTTGGTTTGTTAATTTAAGAATCGCTTCATCTTATTTTGTTTTAAAGGAGTGGGTTTTTTTAACAGGGGAAATATTGATCCTTTTGCTCATGCACCTTTCTGCACTAACACTGCTGTGCTGCAGTGTGATTCCTGTTAAGCTTTGTTTCATGTGTCATCTTTGGCAGCAGCTGGAGGAAATGCATGATTCAACACTGCCTCTTGTGGACTAAATCTGCATTGCTGGAAACACACTAAAGGCAGTTTCAGTACAGTCTAAAGCAGATGCTGCAGTCAAAAAAAAGAGGTTCAATTCTTGAACCCGCCATGGATACCCATATTGAGCTGCTCACATCTAGCAGACTTTTATCCAGTTAATGTGGTTAATCAATTAGAAGTCCTTGTCCCCCGAGGGTGCTCACATTAACTTGAGTATAGGTTTTCACTTAGAGGGGATCAGTGATCTCTGCAGTGGCATCCCCCTCCAGACTTCTTTCATTATCTAAAATGAGAGCATATTGAAGGAGGGCACCAAGGTGGAGCAGGTGAAGGGAGAGATTAGTGCAGAGTGGGTCACATTCACGTCCTGCACCAAAGTGTCTCTGTATCCATCAAATAATGTAATCCATCACCATCAGCTTTTGACTAATCATAAAAAATGACACAAGGTGCATTTTGAGATTATAAAAGGGGGTCTGCTGGGTGTCAATTCCATAAAAAATAAACGATGCAAACTCTTTACTCTTCGTCCGCTGCAGGTATCTATTTAACAAACTTGTAAAAGTGTTCCCACAGTTTGAACTTTCCTTGGTCTGTGACATTTCAACGACAAAACAGCAACCTGTCTGTGGACGGAATTTAAGTTCAGATTTTAACTTTGGACAGATAAAATAATTAACTTTGTGAGATCTGAGAATTATAGTCTTAGCTTTTGACTTTTTAAATTCAAGTTTAGTTCGTATTATGAGGAATAGCTTTGTGGGTTTTTCCCCTAATATTTCTTTTGGTTTTTATGATAACCTGCTTGTTAAGCAAATTTTCATAATTTGCTAAAAGTGTTATTTATTTATGAAATGCATAAAAAATATGATTGTTTGGAGAAAAAGGAGGATATTTTGAAACCTTGGACGTTACTCAATCTGACTTCCTAGTCCCTATCCCTTCACCAATCACAGGATCAACAGTAAGAACACACTGCAAAAATAATCTAGAAATAAGTAAACATTTCTTAAATTAAGTGTATTTACCCTTGATTTGAATAGGTACATTTGATAATATGCCAATGGAATGAGTATTTTTACCCTTAAAATAAGATAATTAGATGAAATGCACTTGAAATAAGAAGATGCAATTGTGTTCTCTTATTTTAAATCTAAATTGTCTTGTTCCATTGGCAAAATGTCTCTTTAATCTCCTCAATATAAGAAGAAGTGCACTTATTTTAAGAAAAAATGACTTCTCTAGATTTAGATTTTTTCCAGTGCACTATCCAGGGTAGGAAAAGAGCGCATGAATGATGCTGGTTAAATTAGCACTGCAGCCTTCTAGAAAGGAACTGTTTAAAAATAAAGCAAAATTTACACAAATGGCTGAAGCTCTTCATCATAAAACCCAAAAGAGATCAATGTGTTAAAATACACACAAAGGATTTTGGGCAATCGTATAACTCCTTTCAGCAGCTAGGGACGTAGGGAGGTCGTTACTTTATCCTTATCCCTTCCTAACGCTTAACTTACTGTTAGCATCCTCACATATTTAAGATACTTGGATCAAGCTTAAACCAGCTATCAAGCAGGGTGATTTTAGCTTAATACAATCACAGACTGTTTTTTCTGTAGTTGTGCATCTAACAAGGTAGATAAAATAATAAAAAACAAAGACATTTTTGTTCCAGTTCTGTTCTTGAATAAAAGAAAGAATAATACTAATTGGACACCTAAATTGTGTTTGAATAAATAATGAGGGTTACAACTGAGATTTCAAAAAGACTCTTCAAGAGTCCAATAATGGTCCTAAAATGTATAAACTATATTTGCCAGCCTGCCAGAATTAGGCCAGAAGCTGCTAGATCACTATTAAATGTATTTTATTGAGGTGTAACTTGGTAAGGAACATTTATATAGAAGATTATAGTGATAATTAGCATATATACCTTAAAATAATAACTAATCTTAAAATAAAATGGATTGTACTTTGTTTTAAAGACACTCTGATGTATCAGGAACCACCAAACACTGTGGACCACCTTTCCAGTTTAATGTTGGCTCAGAGGTAAATAGGCTTTACCTTCAGACTATCTTAAGCCCACACAGAGATATTGAAGTGAAAAGGATGCATATTTACAGGCCAGGGACACCACTTCAGTGAAATAAGTAACTAGTTGAATTAGTTGAGTTAGAAATCAAACCTACTCATAAGAAGAAAAAGAAAACAAGCTGAAGGACTCAGGACAAAACAGAGAAAACACACTGAACATTGCAAGTTGCCCCAAACATAAATATTTAGCCAGCTCTATGTATTCAACCAGGGAGAAAGTTCATGTCACATTTCTAGGACAATAAAAGAATTTTGAGAAGAGTTTAACAAAAAGTTTTTAGTCAAAACTTTCTGTCCATCAATTGTGAATCCAGGAATTCAAGGTACTTCCCAGAATGTTATACATTCCCAGAATGGTATACGTCCCCAGAATGCTATACGTCCCCAGAATGGTATACGTTCCCAAAATGGTATAGGTTCCCAGAATGGTATACGTCCCCAGAATGGTATACGTCCCCAGAATGCTATACGTTCCTAGAATGGTATACGTCCCCAGAATGGTATACGTCCCCAGAATGGTATACGTTTCCAGAATGGTATACGTCCCCAGAATGCTATACGTTCCCAGAATGGTATATACGTCCCCAGAATGGTATACGTTCCCGGAATGGAATACGTCCCCAGAATGGTATACGTCCCCAGAATGGTATACGTTCCCAGAAGGGTATACGTCCCCAGAATGGTATACGTTCCCAGAAGGGTATACGTTCCCAGAATGGTAGGCCAGTGTTCGGCAATCCAGTTTCCTTTTTGTTTTGTTTTTCCAATATCGGCTAAATCATAAGAAAATCAGGACGGTAATATATTCCAAATACTCAATAATTAATGGGTAAAACAGTGTGATGGCAGAATTATCAGGAAAACATTAGGATATTCTTTAGTTATGTTTTCATATTTTTTCCATTGCAAAAGACATACAAACCTATAACTATTAAGGCCTGTTTGACATCCACTTGAAAGCACAGTAGAGCCATTCGGAATTAGAATCGTAATAGAGATATATACATAATATAGAATCTATAGCTATATACAATATAAATCATACAATACAGAAGTAGCCATTCAAAATTTCCCCACTTTCCTTGATGGTCCCTTGGCTGGTCCCCTATGATTCCTTATTTAAACATCAATCGTACTGAAATATTCTTTCTTGTCAAGATTTGTGGACATTGTGGACAGTGGCTGGAAGTGTGAGGGAAGTGGGCTGCCATTCGGCTGGCGTTTGTCTGGGAAGGGCCATTTTGAATGGCTGCTACTGTACATAGCTATATACTTTATATACAGTAGAATCTGGGTTAATGTAATGCAGGACGTCTGGAAATACCTTCACTAACATTGTGAAGCTTCGGCTCATCAGAGGACCAACTGAACGGACAACGTCAGTGCTTCATGAAGCTTTGTCTTCCTTTAACCAGTGCTAGGATAAAAAAAAAGGAAATTGTCAAGATGGTAAATGTAGATATCCTACAGAGAGATTAATCAAGACTCAGTGGTTAAAGTTATAAAGGAAGTTGATGTTCATTTATCTTGCAGTAGAAGAAGGACAATTATTTGATTAGTAGTTTAAAATGAGAGCATAAACTTGATCAATAAGGGGGAGACAGATGAGAGGAGGGAAGAAGATGATGGATTTGGTCTCACACAGGATGGGCAATAATCTGCAAGAGAAGCAAAGACTGAGGAGAGTTTATGTTTTGCAGCCCACAGGTGATCCAATTCGGCATGGCACAGGTGTGCTGGGTAAGACTGGTCAGAGCAGGAGGACATGGTAGGAGTAATGCAGAGACACGAAACATAAATAGATCACAGGAATGCTATGACAAAAACATGAATCATTACAGTAATTTGGTAATAAAAGAAAATATTGGAAGTACTGATTGAATAACCATGCTCATATTAAATCAGCTGTTGAGACCGGATCTATTTGCTTTGTCTCTGGAAATTGGAAAATGATGCGTGTAAATGCATTTATCACATCTGTATGAAAGCTTTATGTAATAATCTGGTGTGTCACCCTCAGGTGTGTACGATTTAAAAGTCACAGCTCTCAGGAAACATTCCAGTGGTGACCACATTTAACTTTCTAAAGCAGAGGAACATCACAGCAAATTAAGTCAAAATATCCTTTTACACATCTTTAAATGCTTATTTTTTCCACCTGCTTATTTATCTTTGCTTAAATCTGAATGTACTGCAGCGTGTCTGCCTTTAACATTTCACAATGACTTAATTTTCTAATTCTTCTACACTATTGAAACCATTACCCAATATTGAATCTGTTTCTCTAATTACCATCTGTCCTCGCTTTATTCTGCTTTCTCAAAGCAAATTAAACGTAATAGAGAAATAAAAAAATTGTTTTACATATATTAGTATCATTTCATTATATAAACACACAAACAAAAAAAATATTTTTCTGCCACAGCTTGTTTGTTTCATCATTTTCTACCAATGCAAACTCCAAACACACACAACTGTTTTTTTTCTTTTGGGGGAAACAAATAAAAAATAGTAAAACCAAAAAAAATGTCATATTGCCCTTTTCTATTTCCACCCTTATTTTTTGTACTTTATTTGCATGGATACTTTCTAAACAATAAAATATTTTAATAAAGTGTTTCTTTTTTTTTTTTATTAAACAATTATTTGCAAACATATTTTGTGCAGTCCAGCCTGGAACCACAGAAAATGGTTTTATTGAATATGGACCAGAAAGCCCTTTACCACAGCTGCACAATAATCCTTAACCAAAGACATTTCGAAAACCAGCCGGTTTGCATCTGCACAGAGAAAACCTGGGGAGGACTTTATACAAGCCTCCAGTTAAAAAAGATGAAGGATTCCGGTGAAGGGTTTGACATGGTGCCATCACCAAAAAAAATAGTTTTTATAAATGTTCTTATTTCAGCAAAGCAAAACTGGCCGCTTAGTTGTCCTGCAGAGACAGACTGAAGGAAAAACCTACACCTTGATGCTGCGGCTCTGTGCAAATGCAACATTCAAGCCAGAATAAGGCTTAATCATCAAATGATGATTTCATTTATGCAATAGTTGGTCAGCTAGCTGTGATGGTAACATAGTAGCTTAATATGAAGGGACTAGTAATAGTAAGGGAGAGGGAAACTCTTAAAGGAAATGTCCGCTCACATTCAGAATACAAATTCTGAAAGAGCTTTAAGTATGAAATTATTACATACTGTTCAGAAAATGATAAGTGTTTTTAATTAAGAGTAATTTTCCTTTAAATGTGCTTTACTGGAGGCATGGTGTTAAAGAACACTACTGCCAACTACTGGTTTGCAACGTCACGGTGCGGTATCGGCTGTCGATCAAGTCCCAGTGCTGTATCTGGTGTTTGTCACAATGCGCTAGTGTCCTTGATGGCGACAACCAGTGCACTATGCTAAGCGGAGAGTAACGGTTTAATGACGTGTTTTTTCTCTGGCCAGAAGTTCGATGGCAAATCCTCCCTCTTTAAGTTGGCGAATGGCGCTAGGCTTACCGCACCGTGACGTCACTGCCGGAAGATGGCAGGAGGGAGGTGTTACTATATTTGGGCAAAAATGGCCGCTCCCAGACTCAGTGATCACTATGGAAATTGTTGTTTTTATTTTTTTACTGATTAATGCTAAATTCATTAAATCACCGCGGACGTATTAGTTTTATAGATAATGATACATTGATTATTCCTTGTTGATCGGATTTTGTTGCCAGACCAATGTGTGAAAAAGCATAAATTAAACAACCTTATACTCTTTCACCCTTTGGAAGGGTCTGGCCTGCTATATAAAACCATGTAAACGGTGGACAGGAGCCTCGTGGCAGTATGAGGCTACTCGGAGCAGGGGGCTCCAAGGCATTTAAACCCAAGCTGTCATGTTTGGTTTCAGGTTCCTAACCCAAATGCAGAACACTCAAGAGACTGGGAAAAAGTTCAAAGGTTTATTGAAAAATCGCTATACAGATTTTAAACAGATCCAAGGGATAATCAGATTCAGGACTGGTCACGACTGGGTTCACTGCAGAGGGGGACAGAGGAGTAAGCAGATGTCCAGGTAATTTGCAGGATGTGAAGGTGCAGGTCTGTACCTGTTCTGGAGTTTGAGCAGAGCGGCAGAGGGGGGGAACCAGGAGGGTCCAGAGGCTGTCGGCAGGCTGAGGGCTTGGTGGAGGCAGAGCTTGGTTTGAGTGCTTGCAGATCACAGGTTTGAGTTTCCCTTCCAGATTCTTCAGAGAGCAGGCAGGCAGGTATTTGAAAGGTTTGATTCTCCAGGGTTCTTCAGAGATCAAACAGACAGATTTCCTACAGAGAAACTCTTCAAGGTTTCTGGTTTCAGGCAGGTTCAACCTGGGAAGCAGAGAGGACAAAAACAGATTAAGTTCAGGTTCTCTGGGAGTCAGAGATTCAGACAGGCAGGTTGGCTCAGGCTTGCTAACCATAACTGGCAAACACTCTGGCACTGGAGTGATGTTCTCTGCCACTTTATATACTGGTCTCCTGATGAGCAGATGAGCAACAGGTGGTGCAATCAGCTCCAGCTCCAGGAGACCCAGAACGCCCTCAGGAGAAATCCTTGGCGCCCTCTGGTTGGCAAAAGTGGACAGACCTCCAGATCCCAACACAAGCAAACAGCTCCGTGTATACAAACAATGCTAAAAACTACAAAAATAATCATATTTCAGCTCTTGCGTATTGTGTAGCTTTTAACCAAATAAGTCAATAAATGTAGAATTTTTATATGACAGGACAGGACAAATGTGTTTTGGTTTATTTTTGTACCGATTTCTTTACATCTTTCCTTGTGGGGTCATTTTTAATGCTACTCACTCAGAAACATGCATCTTAGGTCAACTGGCCACTCCTAACTGCTGTAGTGTGGATGTTTGCATGTTAAGTTGTTTCTGTGCTGCCTGTGACGGACAGTCAACACGGACAGGTTAATAGACCATGGAGGGTCTTGGAAAAGGATGAAAGAGTTTCGTTGGAACAGAAAATCAGTATGCTTAGACGATAGGTGGATGGATGTTGGGTTTTCTCCTTTAACTATTAATAAAATATCTTGGTATTTGACAGATCTACCCTCTGTTGGCTAATAGAAAGAGTAGAGACTCAAATGCACTTTAGTACGGAAGCTGAGAGCAGTGGTACTCAACTTTTTTGTTTTCCTTTGCCTACTCGAGATAATGAAATAACTATCTCATTATCACGATTAAACCATGAGTATTTTTCTCGAGAACACAAGATAATTATGCAGTTATCACGAGAAAACAGTTATTGGTTTCTTGAAATAACGAGATGATTAACCATCCATGCCTGCGGGTCCATTAGTTGTGCAGCCAAGGTACAACCTGTACACAAATAACCCCTTTTTCACTTTCCTGTCTTCTACTCCTTGCCAGGTCGTGGTGGATGATTGGATTGCATGGAATACATTAGAAACAAATCTGACATCATGAAAATCTTTAATCTGGACTCATTTTGGGGGTTAATGCATCTTATACCTGTTACAGGCGTAACACCGGGGCTGTTCAGAAAACACCTGGAGGCATAGGGATGACTGCTTATGAATCAGAAGTGGAAGCAAATCATCAAACCAACAACATCGTGTCGTTACCTAAAAGTTAAAAACAGGATTATTTACAGAATTACACATAGACTGCCATGACTTATACTTAGAAATCCTCTGACGCCCGTTATGGTATTGAAGGGTGTAATCAGTTTAAACACACACCAACTATGAAACACGTTATGACAAGAAAACGGCTTTCGTTATCTTTAAATAATGAGAAAATTCACTTTATCGAAAAAAAACACCATGTAAAAGTATTAGAGGAACATGACCGCTCTGGGCTTCCGTACTTTAGCAATAGGCTAAAGGTTCAAATTTTTTTAAGTGAAGCATTTTTTGTCAATGTTTTTCTCTGTTTTTTATATTTGAGATATAGTTTACATTTCCTCTGAATATGCCCAATGAACAGAGAGTTATTGCATTTGGCAGAAAATCAGAATTCGTCATGTTTTGATGATGATTAAGTCATCAGGAGTGAAAGCAGCGACAACGCATTCTTCAAAGCACCCTACATCTCATCCGTCCTCCAGTCTCCATCTTTAGATGCCCTTTCCATCACTGATTCCCTGTACCAGTCTGTTCCCCTTTCAACACTCCATCACTGCAGCTCAGAGCCCTGGAGATGTCTCCCTCGCTAAGAAGTGATGTAGAGGACTATGCTAACACACCCCCTCGGCCTCTATTATCAACCCATCCAAGCCCTCATTTCTCAAAGCCTGGAGAAACACTTGCACACAATTACAAACTGACAGAATAATCCAGAAAAAGAAGATAACGCCAACTCACAAGCTCTTCTCTCTGCTCTTCACTGGGGAAACAGTGAGACTGCCTTCCATCTTATGTTAGAATTAATGATTTAACTTAATTTTGGTGGCTGAATTAATGAATTATAAAACATTGCATTATTGTGATGACGGCATATTTTCTTTCTTTAGTTGCAGAATTGTACTGGACAGTGATGAAAGCAACATCATTACCATAGTACACAATATTTAAATATCTCTAATCTAATGACAAGAATTGCATCTTACTCCGTATAATTTATTATCATTAACTTTAATCCTGTAGAAGTAAAAATGCAAATACAGAACTAAAACACATTGATGGATTATCTGAATCAGTAAAAAGATTAAAGGAAAATAAATGGGATACAAACCAAAAAAAACAAACATTACTGCATGATTTTAAGTTTTATTTAAGGTCTAGTTCTAATTTTAAACAATTGTGATTATTTAATTAAAATGAGGTAAATTCAAAAATTCTGTTTTATTCCAAAAGACAAATTGCATTATAATATTTTTGTTGAGTGTGAGAAAGAAATGTGCGGTTGGTCATTTGAGTAGAGATGGTGGTTTTCCATTAATTATCATTTATTTATCTCTTTTTTTCTGTTTTGGATTAATTCAATTCAGTTTATTTTTACAGTATCGATTCAAAACAATTGACATCTCAAGATTAATGTAGTATCATTGAATCTAATTCTCTTGGGGAAAAAAATAGATCTGTACCACAATGATAATGGTTTATCAATGTATTTATCAAAAAAGAAATTCTGGGTATTATTGGTTTAAAGAAAAAGCTTCAATTATTGAAGATTTCCAGAGGACTTCACCATTGAAATTCACCAGAGCTATAGTGAAACTGACAATGCCCACGTGCATGGCAGCTGGATGCTGGAATACATTGGATAAAAGTGAAAAAAATATGAGGTATTTCACTTTTTCCAGTTGCTGATCCTCCACGGACGGGTTGGTCGTTGGATCGCCAACTTGAAGAGGGAGGATTTGCCATCGAACTTCTGGCCAGAGAAAAAACCCGTAATATGTAGCCAACATTTGGAAGAAGAATGTTTTCAAGATGACTTGGATAATAGCGCGTTGTGACAAACACCAGATACAGCACTGGGACTTGATCAACAGCCGATACCGCACAGTGACGTCACTAACCAGTAGGTGGCAGTAGTGTTCTTTGACAAACATGGATGCCTCCAGTAAAGCACATTCACATGAAAATTGCTCTGAATTAAAAACACTGATTATTTATTGAACAGGATGGAATATTTATATATAAAGAACTTTCAGAGGTTTGTATTTTGAATGTGAGCGGACTTTTCCTTTAACGGTTTCCTTTTCCATAACTATTAAGCTACTATGTTACAATCACAGCTAGCTGACCAACTATTGCATAAATGAAATCATCATTTGATGATTAAGCCTTATTCTGGCTTGAATGTTGCATTTGCACAGAGCCGCAGCATCAAGGTGTATGTACTCTGAATTAAAAACACTTTTCATTTATTGAACAGTATGTAATATATATATATATTTTTTAAAGTACTTTCAGGAGTTTGAATTCTGAATATGACCCGACTGTTCCTTTAAGTTAATTTAAAAATAAAAGCAGCTAAAGCATAAATTAGCGGATGTGATTTCTGTGCTTCTGTATTAAAACGGTCTGTGAGTCGCTAATCAGCAAACGACTCGATGTTTGCGTGTACACAATGTTGTTTCTCATACTTCCCTGTCTGTGATACATGACCAACAATCTGTTTTATGTTATTTTGATGTGTTGCAGTGTATTTCCTTGCTTGACTGAACCAGCGTTCCTTTATTTCTTCATCCTTATTAGAAGAGCTGCTGCTCCTGGTGTGTGATGGAAAAAGCCTTTGCCTCCCAGTGGTGTGTATCGAATTCCTTTACCCGCTAGTACAGCTAGTGCTGCTAGCTAGGAAACAGAGTAAATATAACTGCTCCCTCTCTCTTGGCCCACCACAGCATTGATTTATACATAGACCATTGCAGCTGGGAGCCACAAAATATCAGAGGAAGTCAGCTTATTCATAGAACAAAAAATATAGTTGTTTCATAGAAGACATCTCAGAGGGTTGGAGTCGGTATGGATGAAGGATATCAGAGAGAAACACCTGCAAATACAGGTGTTTCTCACTAAATTACAGTATTACTAAAGTGCAGTTAGCAGGACTCTTTACATAAAGATAAATACAATTAAGGCTTTGTTTCTGTTGTTTGTCAGATTATGACTTAATGCTGTTAATTAATCATTATATATTTGATGTTTTGCAGCTTTGTATTTTACCTCCTGTCATTTTTTTAACCGGTGTTCTGTCAGACCAGCATACCCACAGTCAATACCTGTTTATCCCTTTAGTTTTGTACACAAATGTACTTTAAACTACCTCAATGGGTGTGTATACGGAAGAGGATTAGGGCCACTGAGAAAAAAAAAGTGAACTGATTTTTTAATTTTATTTCGGTATAGTATTGGGGAAAAAGTCAGAATTCTGACTTTAATCTCAGAATTCTGACTTTTTTCTCAGAATTTTGGATCTTAATGTAGATGGGCACCATGAAGGAAGAGATGTGGAAGCACTCAGCTTCACTGACAGAGATGTTTGTGAGGGCCAGTGACAAATTGGAGGAAAATGATGGAATTAGGCAACTTTTTAGGCGCCCGAGGGGTCTCGTATTTAATGGAGGAGCCGAAGGTCATTAAAACAAGAGGGCTAGTCTCAGACATGGCTATGGCTTGATGCTAACATGTTGGTTATCTGTCAGAATTCTGAGATTAAAGTCAGAATTCTAACAAAAAAGTCAAGATTCTGAGAAAAAAGTCTGAATTCTGAGATTGAAGTCTGACTGTTTTCCCATATTAAACTGAAATAAAATGTAAAAATCAGTTAACTTTTTTTTTTTTTAGTGGCCCTAATCCTCTTCCCTGGTGCGTATCCCTTTAATCATGTGCAATAAAACAATTTAATTACTTACTTTTTGAAGCGTATGGCGATCTGACCTTTAATTGTTTTATTTTTGGTACATGACTGAAGGCATACACGTAGTTTAAAGTGTATTTTTCATACAAAACTAAAGGGATAAATGCAAATCTGACATCTTGAGCATGTGTGTTGAGTATGGGTAGGCTGATCTGACAGAACACTGGCTGAGTGTCTTTTTTTTCTATTGAAGAAATCCATATGGGTCAAAAACATCTGATCTCCAGTAAACTTCTAAAATTTATATATATAAATTTTAGAAGTTTACTATCCAGACATTGTTTAGGAGTATTTAGTCTACTAACACTAACACAATTTTCACCTTTTAGTAGGGCTGAAACAATTGATCGGCTTAATCATGATGTCATGATTAACTGATGATTGAAATA